>OY748329.1:10002500-11202500 GCA_963556525.1 Cochlearia excelsa
CCTAGTGAAGTGTATCAAGACCAGCTCTATCTCAAGCTCAAGGAAGAGAAAGAAAAAGCTCCAGCTCAATCCACCAACCTCTACATAAACCAAAGATAAGTTTCTCAACTCTTAACTTTAGATTGTTCTATCTTGTTGTTTGTGTATAAGGAGATCCCTATTAGCACTACCCTCCACAAGATCTTCCTAGCGAGTTTTCCAAGTTTTTGCAGGATTATAATGATGTCTTTCCTTAGGAGATTCCACTTGGTTTGCCACCAATCTGAGGCATTGAGCACCAGATTGATCTAGTCTCTGGTTCAGCACTTCCAAACCGACCCGCCTATAGAACCAATCCGGTGGAGACCAAGGAGCTTCAGAAACAGGTGGAGGAGTTGATGAGCAAAGGCCATATCTGAGAGAGCATGAGTCCATGTGTTGTACTTGTGCTACTTGTGCCCAAGAAGGACAGATCATGGCGTATGTGTGTTGATTGCCGAGCCATCAACAACATTATCAAAACCTTAGCAAGCCTCCAAGCTTACTTCTATTGTCCGCATATGAGAAGGGATGTGGAGAGAATCTGTCTTAGGTTCATCACATGCAAACAAGCTAAGAGTAAGGTTCAGCCACACGATTTGTACACTCCTTTACCCATACCCTCTCACCCTTGGACTCATATATCTATGGACTTTGTGATTGGCTTACCTCGAACTAGAAATGGTAGAGACTCTAACTTTGTTGTTGTGGACAGGTTTCGCAAAATGGCTCATTTTATAGCTTGTCACAAGACCGATGATGCGGTAAGTGTAGCTAACTTGTTTTTCAGGGAAGTAGCAGGACTACACGGCATGCCCCAAGTGATAGTTTCGGTTAGAGACACCAAGTTCTTGAGCCACTTTTGGCGCACCTTGTGGGCTAAGCTAGGAACCAAGCTATCCTTCTCTACCACTTGCCATCCGTAAACCGACGGACAGACTGAAGCTGTGAACATCTCATTGACGACGCTTCTAAGGACTTTGGTGAGAAGCAACCTCATGTCATGGGAAGAGTGTCTACCCCATGTCGAGTTTGCCTACAACCACGCTAAGCATTCTACTACTCTCTACTCTCTATTTGAACTAGTTTATGGGTTTAAT
Organism: Cochlearia excelsa; assembly: GCA_963556525.1. NCBI lineage: Eukaryota > Viridiplantae > Streptophyta > Magnoliopsida > Brassicales > Brassicaceae > Cochlearia > Cochlearia excelsa. Next base: position 10,003,619 of record OY748329.1, read on the forward strand.
CCCATGTCTCCACTTGATCTAATTGCATTACCTTTGAGTGAAATGTCTAGTCTTGATGGCAAAAGAAAAGCGGAGCAGGTTAATATGATGCATAAGAAGGCGAAGGAGAACATAGAAAAGAAGACCGAGCTCTACGTTAAGCATGCGAATAAAGGCCGAAAGGAGATGGTGTTTGGAGAAGGCGACTTAGTGTGGATCCACTTGAGGAAGGAGCGATTCTCAACAGAAACGAAGTCTAAGCTTATGCCAAGAGTAGACGGACCGTTCAAAGTGACCAAGCGGATAAATAACAACGCCTACAAGATTGATCTCAAAGGTAAGTATACCATCTCGGATTCGTTCAACATTCTTAACATGTCTCCTTATTTTGTATATTCAGATTTGAGGACAAATCCTCTTCAAGAGGGAGGGGATGATATGATCATGGAGCCGGAACCGGACACCGAGCACCAAGGCGCTCGACCACCGGACATCGACACCGAGCAACAAGGCGCCCGAGCACAGAGCATCGAGAAGCATGAATAACACTACGCCGTCCCTTAGTGATCATAGTTTGAAGAGTGTGTTAACCAAGGCACTTCACACTACTTGATGTTCTATCCGCACACGTTGTGTCGTTTTGTGCAATTTCCATTTTATGTGCAATTTCCTTTTCTCCTTTTTTGCAGTTTTCCTTTTCTTGTTTGCGTGAAGCCCTAAGAGAGAAAGCGGCTTGTGCTATTCTCTTTATAAGCTTCATGCCACCGGCATTATTCTTTAGTCAAACTTTTATACAAAACACTTTGTTTCGACTCACCACGATTCAGCTTGAATCCGACACTCTCACAAATCGATTGTTTCCAAGAGTTTCTTACATCCATCACACAAGTATCTTCATCGCTTGTGTGAGTCGTTCATCACCACATACGCGCTTCCACCACACCATACCCCTCCGTTCTTGATTTTACTCCACCGTCGCACCCATCCATCACCACCGAATCACCGTAGACCGAACTCACCTTGTTCCATAGATCAGTTCCTTGGCAAGAGCGTAAAAATAAGTTCGTCAAACTTGTACAAAGCTCATTAAGACACTTATAAGCATTCATGTTGCATGAAACTTGGTTTAGAGTCCTAGAAACGCGTTGTTAGTTGTTTCATAAGTTCGTGAAACTTGTACAAAGCTCATTGAGGAACTTATAAGCACTCATGTTGCATGAAACTTGGCTTAGAGTCCTAGAAACGCGTTGTTAGATGTTTCATAAGTTCGTCAAACTTGTACAAATCTCATTGAGACACTTATAAGCACTCATGTTGCATGTAACTTGGTTTAGAGTCCTAGAAACGCGTTGTTAGATGTTTCATTAGTTCGTGAAACTTGTACAAAGATCATTGAGGAACTTAGAAGCAATCATGTTGCATGAAACTTGGTTTAGAGTCTTAGAAACCACGTTGTTAGATGTTTCATAAGTTCGTCAAACATGTACAAAGCTCATTGGGGAACTTATAAGCCCTCTTGTTGCATGAAACTTGGCTTAGAGTCCTAGAAACGCGTTGTTAGATGTTTCATCAGTTCGTGAAACTTTTACAAAGCTCATTGAGGAACTTATAAGAACTCATGTTGCATGAAACTTTGTTTAGATTCCTAGAAAAGCGTTGTTATATGTTTCATAAGTTCGTCAAACTTGTAAAAAACTCATAAAGAAACTTATAAGGACTCGTATTGCATTAAACTTCGTTTAGAGTCCTAGAAACGCGTTGTTAGATGTTTCATAATCACTTATGTTGCATGAAACATGGTTTAGATTCCTCGCAACCACGTTATTAGATGTTTCATAAGTTTGTCAAACTAGTACAAAGCTCATTGAGACACTTATAAGAACTCATGTTGCATGTAACTTGGTTTAGAGTCCTAGTAACGCGTTGTTGGATGTTTCATAAGTCCGTTAAACTTATACAAAGCTCATTGAGACACTTATAAGCACTCATGTTGCATGAAACTTGGGTTAGAGTCCTAGAAACGCGTTGTTAGATGTTTCATAAGTTCGTCAAACTTGTACAAAGCTCATTGAGACACTTATAAGGACTCATGTTGCATGAAACATGATTTAGAGTCCTAGCAACCACGTTGTTAGATGTTTCATAAGTTCGTCAAACTAGTACAAAGATCATTGAGACACTTATAAGCACTCATATTGCATGAAACTTGGTTTAGAGTCCTAGAAACCCGTTGTTAGATGTTTCTTATGTTTGTCAAACTTGTACAAAGCTCATTGATACACTTATAAGAACTCATGTTGCATGAAACTTTGTTAAGAGTCCTAGCAACGACGTTGTTAGATGTTTCATAAGTTCGTCAAACTAGTACAAAGCTCATTGATAAACTTATAAGCAATCATGTTGCATGAAATTTGGTTTAGAGTTCTAGAAACGCAATGTTAGATGTTTCATAAGTTCCTCAAACTTGTACAAAGCTCATTAAGACACTTATAAGCATCCATGTTGCATGAAACTTGGTGTAGAGTCCTAGAAACACGTTGTTAGATGTTTCATAAGATTGTCAAACTTGTACAAAGCTCATTGAGACACTTATAAGCACTCATATTGCATGAAACTTGGTTTAGAGTATTACAAACCACGTTGTTAGATGTTTCATAAGTTTGTCAAACTTGTACCAACTTCATTGAGACACTTATAAGCTCTCATGTGGCATGAAGCTGGGTTAAGAGTCATAGAAACCACGTTGTTAGATATTTCATAAGTTCGTGAAACTTGTACAAAGCTCATTGAGGAACTTATAAGCACTCATGTTGAATGAAAATTGGTTTAGAGTACTAGAAACGTGTTGTTAGATATTTCATAAGTTCGTCAAACTTGTACAAAGCTCAGCGAGACACTTATAAGCACACATTTTGCATGAAACTTTGTTTAGAGTCTTAGAAACGTGTTGTTAGATGTTTCATAAGTTCGTCAAACTTGTATAAAGCTCATTGAGACACTTATAAGCACTCATGTTGCATGAAATTTGGTTTAGAGTCCTAGAAACTTGTGGTTACATGTTTCATAAATTCGTCAAACTTGTACAAAGCTCATTCAGACACTTATAAGCACTTATGTTGGATGAAACTTGGTTTAAAGTCCTAGAAACGCGTTGTTAGATGTATCATAAGTTCGTGAAACTTTAACAAAGCTCATTGAGACGAAACTTGTAAAAGTTTTGTTGTAAATAGCTTGACTACCTTATTGAGAAGAACAAGCGGCCACATATAAAGAGAAGAGCACACTCGCTCTCTCTTTAGGGTTTATACAACATGATACAAAAAAGGAAAGAATGAAAAAAACACAACGTTTAATCCCAAAACAGAAAAACAAAGCGTGCTAGTGCCTCGTCTCTTACACTCTTCAAACTATGATCACTAAGGGACGACGTAGTGTTCTTCTTGGTCTCGTTAAAACCCAGTGGGAAAGAGTACCAAGCGAGACACTTAGTTCGCTTAGCTCTCATAGCTTGGTTTTCTTATGTAGTCATGATGAATACGTTGAAGTAGCTCCTACATGCTCCTTCATCCTCCATTATCATTGCTCGAACGTCCTTGCCTAGCTCCTTAGCTTTGGATCCTGTGATTACTCCTTCATGCTTCTCGATGCTTGGTGCTCGGTGTCGAATTTCGGTGGTCGAGCGCCTTGGTGCTCGATGTCCGGTTCCGGTTCCATGATCATATCATCCCCTCCCTCTTGAAATGGATTTTTCCTCAAATCTGAATCTGAAACATACAGAAACAAGTCAGAAACATTAAACGAATCCGAAATTGTATACTTACCTCGTAGATCGATTTTGTAGGCGTTGTTGTTGATCCGTTTGGTGACTTTGAATGGCCCATCAATCCTCGACATGAGCTTAGACTTCCTCTCGTCTGGAAATCTCTCCTTTCTAAGATGAATCCAAACGAGATCGCATTCTTCAAACACCATCTCCTTGCGGCCCTTGTTGGCGTGCTTGACATATTGCTTCGTCTTCTTCTGGATGTTTTCCGTAGCCTTCTCTTGGATCTTCTTGACCTGCTCGACTTTCTTCTTACCATCTAAACTGGTCACTTCACTCAAAGGGAATGCAATCAAATCCATCAGATTAAATCCGTAAACCAATTCAAAAGGAGAGAAAGAGGTAGTAGTATGCTTAGCGTGATTGTATGCGAACTCTTCGTGGGGTAGACACTCTTCCCGAGACTTGAGGTTGCTTTTCACCAAGGTTCTGAGGAGTGTGGATAAGGATCGGTTTACCACCTCGGTCTGCCCATCCGTTTCCGGGTGGCAAGTAGTGGAAAAGGACAACTTGGTTCCCAGCTTAGCCCACAAGGTACGCCAAAATTGGCTCAAGAACTTGGTGTCTCAGTATAAAATGATAACTTGAGGCATTCCGTATAATCTAATCTAACGGCATCATCGGTCTTGTGACAAGCTATGAAGTGTGCCATCTTGCTAAACTTGTCAACCACTACGAAGATAGAGTCTCTACCATTTCTGGTTCGAGGTAAGCCAATCAAAAAGTCCATAGAAATTTCAATCCAAGGATGAGATGGGATGGTTAAGGGAGTATACAAACCGTGTGGTTGCACCTTACTCTTTGCTTGCTTACATGTGCCACATATTGAGCATATTTTCTCCACATCTTTCTTCATGTTCGGCCAATAAAAGTAAGCTTGGAGGCTTGAGAGTGTCTTGATAATCTCGAAGTGTCCATCTAGTCCTCCTCCGTGAGCTTCCCTAACAAATAGCTCCCTTACCGATCCGCTAGGTATGCATAACCTGTTGTGGAAAAACAAGTATTCATCTTGTCTATAATAGTTCTCAAAGGCAAACTTAGCACATTTCAAGTAATAGGCTCCAAAATCAAATCAAATTCGTATAAATCTTTAAGCAATTCAAAACCTATGAGCTTGGATCTTAATTCAGAGATTATAGTGTACCTCCGGGACAATGCATCGGCTACCACATTGTACAAAGCTCATTGAGACAATTATAAGTACTCATGTTGCATGAAAGTTGAGTTAGAGTCCTGGAAACGTGTTGTTAGATGTTTCATAAGTTTGTCAAACTTCTACAAAGCTCATTGAGACACTTATAAGCACTCATGTTGCATGAAACTTAGTTTAGAGTTCTAGAAACCAGACTGTAAGATGTTTCAAAAGTTCCTCAAACTTGTACAGAGCTCATTGACGAACTTATAAGCACTAATGTTGCATGAAAGTTGGTTTAGAGTTCTAGCAACCACGTTGTTAGATGTTTCATAAGTTCGTCAAACTTGTACAAAGCTCATTGAGACACTTATAAGCACTCATGTTGCATGAAACATGGTTTAGAGTCCTAGCAACAACATTGTTAGATATTTCATAAGTTCGTCAAACTAGTACAAAGCTCATTGAGACACTTATAAGCACTCATGTTGCCTGTAAATAGGCTTAGAGTCCTAGAAACCCGTTGTTCGATGTTTCATAAGTTCGTCAAATTTTACAAAGCTCATTGAGACATTTATAAGCACTCAGGTTGCATGAAACTTGGTTAAGAGTCCTACAAACCACGTTGTTAGATGTTTCATAAGTTCGTCAAACTTGTAATAAGCTGATTGAGAAATTTATAAGCACTCATGTTGCATGAAACTTGGTTTAGAGTCCTAGCAACCACGTTGTTAGATGTTTCATAAGTTCGTCAAACTAGTACAAAGCTCATTGAGACACTTATAAGCACTCATGTTGCATGAAACCTGGTTTAGAGTCCTAGAAACGCGTTGTTAGATGTTTCATAAGTTCGTCAAACTTGTAAAAAGCTCATTAAGACACTTATAAGCACTCATGTTGTATGAAACTTGGTTTAGAGTCCCAGCAACCACGTTGTTAGATGTTTCATAAGTTCGTCAAACTTGTACAAGGCTCATTGAGACACTTATAAGCACTCATGTTGCATGAAACTTGGTTTAGAGTCCTAGAAACTCGTTGTTAGATGTTTCATAAGTTCGTCAATCTTGTACAAAGCTCATTTATACACTTATAAGCACTCATGTTGCATGAAACTTGGTTTAGAGTCCTAGAAATGCGTTGTTAGATGTTTCATAAGTTCGTAAAACTTGTACAAAGCTCATTGAGACACTTATAAGCACTCATGTTGCCTGAAACATAGTTTAGAGTCCTAGAAACCAGGTTGTAAGATGTTTCATAAGGCCGTCAAACTTGTACACAGCACATTGACGAACTTAAAGGCACTCATGTTGCATGAAACTTGGTTTAGAGCCCTAGAAACGTGTTGTTAGATGTTTAATAAGTTCGTAAAACTTGTACAAAGCTCATTGAGACACTTATAAGCACTCATGTTGCATGAAACTTGGTTTAGAGTCCTAGCAACCACGTTGTTAGATGTTTCATAATTTCGTCAAACTTGTACAAAGCTCATTGAGACACTTATAAGCACTCACGTTGCATTAAACATGGTTTAGAGTCCTAGCAACCACGTTGTTTGATATTTCATAAGTTCGTCAAACTAGTACAAAGCTCATTGAGACACTTATAAGAACTCATGTTGCATGTAACTTGGTTTAGAGTCCTAGAAACGCGTTGTTAGATGTTTCATAAGTTCGTTAAACTTGTACAAAACTCATTCAAACACTTATAAGCACTCATGTTGCATTAAACTTGGTTTAGAGTCCTAGAAACCACGTTGTTAGATATTTCATAAGTTCGTCAAACTAGTACAAAGCTCATTGAGACACTTATAAGAACTCATGTTGCATGAAACTTGGTTTAGAGTCCTAGAAACGCGTTGTTAGATGTTTCATAAGTTCGTCAAACTCGTAAAAATCTCATTGAGATACTTATAAGCACTCATGTTGCATGAAACCTGGTTTAGAGTCCTAGAAACACGTTGTTAGATGTTTCATAAGTTCGTCAAACTTGTAAAAAGTTCATTAAGACACTTATAAGCACTCATGTTGTATGAAACTTGGTTTAGAGTCCCACAACCACGTTGTTAGATGTTTCATAAGTTCGTCAAACTTGTACAAGGCTCATTGAGACACTTATAAGCACTCATGTTGCATGAAACTTGGTTTAGAGTCCTAGAAACTCGTTGTTAGATGTTTCATAAGTTCGTCAATCTTGTACAAAGCTCATTTATACACTTATAAGCACTCATGTTGCATGAAACTTGGTTTAGAGTACTAGAAATGCGTTGTTAGATGTTTCATAAGTTCGTCAAACTTGTACAAAGCTCATTGAGACACTTATACGCACTCATGTTGCCTGAAACATAGTTTAGAGTCCTAGAAACCAGGTTGTAAGATGTTTCATAAGGTCGTCAAACTTGTACACAACACATTGACGAACTTAAAGGCACTCATGTTGCATGAAACTTGGTTTAGAGTCCTAGAAACGTGTTGTTAGATGTTTAATAAGTTCGTAAAACTTGTACAAAGCTCATTGAGACACTTATAAGCACTCATGTTGCATGAAACTCTGTTTAGAGTCCTAGAAACCACGTTGTTAGATGTTTCATAAGTTCGTCAAACTTGTACAAAGCTCATTGAGACACTTATAAGCACTCACGTTGCATTAAACATGGTTTAGAGACCTAGCAACCACGTTGTTTGATATTTCATAAGTTCGTCAAACTAGTACAAAGCTCATTGGGACACTTATAAGAACTCATGTTGCATGTAACTTGGTTTAGAGTCCTAGAAACGCGTTGTTAGATGTTTCATAAGTTCGTCAAACTTGTACAAAGCTCATTGAGACACTTATAAGCACTCATGTTGCATTAAACTTGGTTTAGAGTCCTAGAAACCACGTTGTTAGATATTTCATAAGTTCGTCAAACTAGTACAAAGCTCATTGAGACACTTATAAGCACTCATGTTGCATGAAACTTGGTTTAGAGTCCTAGAAACGCGTTGTTAGATGTTTCATAAGTTCGTCAAACTCGTAAAAAGCTCATTGAGATACTTATAAGCACTCATGTTGCATGAAACCTGGTTTAGAGTCCTAGAAACGCGTTGTTAGATGTTTCATAAGTTCGTCAAACATGTAAAAAGCTCATTAAGACACTTATAAGCACTCATGTTGTATGAAACTTGGTTTAGAGTCCCAGCAACCACGTTGTTAGATGTTTCATAAGTTCGTCAAAATTGTACAAGGCTCATTGAGACACTTATAAGCACTCATGTTGCATGAAACTTGGTTTAGAGTCCTAGAAACTCGTTGTTAGATGTTTCATAAGTTCGTCAATCTTGTACAAAGCTCATTTATACACTTATAAGCACTCATGTTGCATGAAACTTGGTTTAGAGTCCTAGAAATGCGTTGTTAGATGTTTCATAAGTTCGTAAAACTTGTACAAAGCTCATTGAGACACTTATAAGCACTCATGTTGCCTGAAACATAGTTTAGAGTCCTAGAAACCAGGTTGTAAGATGTTTCATAAGGCCGTCAAACTTGTACACAGCACATTGACGAACTTAAAGGCACTCATGTTGCATGAAACTTGGTTTAGAGCCCTAGAAACGTGTTGTTAGATGTTTAATAAGTTCGTAAAACTTGTACAAAGCTCATTGAGACACTTATAAGCACTCATGTTGCATGAAACTTGGTTTAGAGTCCTAGCAACCACGTTGTTAGATGTTTCATAATTTCGTCAAACTTGTACAAAGCTCATTGAGACACTTATAAGCACTCACGTTGCATTAAACATGGTTTAGAGTCCTAGCAACCACGTTGTTTGATATTTCATAAGTTCGTCAAACTAGTACAAAGCTCATTGAGACACTTATAAGAACTCATGTTGCATGTAACTTGGTTTAGAGTCCTAGAAACGCGTTGTTAGATGTTTCATAAGTTCGTTAAACTTGTACAAAACTCATTCAAACACTTATAAGCACTCATGTTGCATTAAACTTGGTTTAGAGTCCTAGAAACCACGTTGTTAGATATTTCATAAGTTCGTCAAACTAGTACAAAGCTCATTGAGACACTTATAAGAACTCATGTTGCATGAAACTTGGTTTAGAGTCCTAGAAACGCGTTGTTAGATGTTTCATAAGTTCGTCAAACTCGTAAAAATCTCATTGAGATACTTATAAGCACTCATGTTGCATGAAACCTGGTTTAGAGTCCTAGAAACACGTTGTTAGATGTTTCATAAGTTCGTCAAACTTGTAAAAAGTTTATTAAGACACTTATAAGCACTCATGTTGTATGAAACTTGGTTTAGAGTCCCAGCAACCACGTTGTTAGATGTTTCATAAGTTCGTCAAACTTGTACAAGGCTCATTGAGACACTTATAAGCACTCATGTTGCATGAAACTTGGTTTAGAGTCCTAGAAACTCGTTGTTAGATGTTTCATAAGTTCGTCAATCTTGTACAAAGCTCATTTATACACTTATAAGCACTCATGTTGCATGAAACTTGGTTTAGAGTACTAGAAATGCGTTGTTAGATGTTTCATAAGTTCGTCAAACTTGTACAAAGCTCATTGAGACACTTATACGCACTCATGTTGCCTGAAACATAGTTTAGAGTCCTAGAAACCAGGTTGTAAGATGTTTCATAAGGTCGTCAAACTTGTACACAACACATTGACGAACTTAAAGGCACTCATGTTGCATGAAACTTGGTTTAGAGTCCTAGAAACGTGTTGTTAGATGTTTAATAAGTTCGTAAAACTTGTACAAAGCTCATTGAGACACTTATAAGCACTCATGTTGCATGAAACTCTGTTTAGAGTCCTAGCAACCACGTTGTTAGATGTTTCATAAGTTCGTCAAACTTGTACAAAGCTCATTGAGACACTTATAAGCACTCACGTTGCATTAAACATGGTTTAGAGACCTAGCAACCACGTTGTTTGATATTTCATAAGTTCGTCAAACTAGTACAAAGCTCATTGAGACACTTATAAGCACTCATGTTGCCTGAAACATAGTTTAGAGTCCTAGAAACCAGGTTGTAAGATGTTTCATAAGGCCGTCAAACTTGTACACGGCACATTGACGAACTTAAAGGCACTCATGTTGCATGAAACTTGGTTTAGAGCCCTAGAAACGTGTTGTTAGATGTTTAATAAGTTCGTAAAACTTGTACAAAGCTCATTGAGACACTTATAAGCACTCATGTTGCATGAAACTTGGTTTAGAGTCCTAGCAACCACGTTGTTAGATGTTTCATAATTTCGTCAAACTTGTACAAAGCTCATTGAGACACTTATAAGCACTCACGTTGCATTAAACATGGTTTAGAGTCCTAGCAACCACGTTGTTTGATATTTCATAAGTTCGTCAAACTAGTACAAAGCTCATTGAGACACTTATAAGAACTCATGTTGCATGTAACTTGGTTTAGAGTCCTAGAAACGCGTTGTTAGATGTTTCATAAGTTCGTTAAACTTGTACAAAACTCATTCAAACACTTATAAGCACTCATGTTGCATTAAACTTGGTTTAGAGTCCTAAAAACCACGTTGTTAGATATTTCATAAGTTCGTCAAACTAGTACAAAGCTCATTGAGACACTTATAAGAACTCATGTTGCATGAAACTTGGTTTAGAGTCCTAGAAACGCGTTGTTAGATGTTTCATAAGTTCGTCAAACTCGTAAAAATCTCATTGAGATACTTATAAGCACTCATGTTGCATGAAACCTGGTTTAGAGTCCTAGAAACACGTTGTTAGATGTTTCATAAGTTCGTCAAACTTGTAAAAAGTTTATTAAGACACTTATAAGCACTCATGTTGTATGAAACTTGGTTTAGAGTCCCAGCAACCACGTTGTTAGATGTTTCATAAGTTCGTCAAACTTGTACAAGGCTCATTGAGACACTTATAAGCACTCATGTTGCATGAAACTTGGTTTAGAGTCCTAGAAACTCGTTGTTAGATGTTTCATAAGTTCGTCAATCTTGTACAAAGCTCATTTATACACTTATAAGCACTCATGTTGCATGAAACTTGGTTTAGAGTACTAGAAATGCGTTGTTAGATGTTTCATAAGTTCGTCAAACTTGTACAAAGCTCATTGAGACACTTATACGCACTCATGTTGCCTGAAACATAGTTTAGAGTCCTAGAAACCAGGTTGTAAGATGTTTCATAAGGTCGTCAAACTTGTACACAACACATTGACGAACTTAAAGGCACTCATGTTGCATGAAACTTGGTTTAGAGTCCTAGAAACGTGTTGTTAGATGTTTAATAAGTTCGTAAAACTTGTACAAAGCTCATTGAGACACTTATAAGCACTCATGTTGCATGAAACTCTGTTTAGAGTCCTAGCAACCACGTTGTTAGATGTTTCATAAGTTCGTCAAACTTGTACAAAGCTCATTGAGACACTTATAAGCACTCACGTTGCATTAAACATGGTTTAGAGACCTAGCAACCACGTTGTTTGATATTTCATAAGTTCGTCAAACTAGTACAAAGCTCATTGGGACACTTATAAGAACTCATGTTGCATGTAACTTGGTTTAGAGTCCTAGAAACGCGTTGTTAGATGTTTCATAAGTTCGTCAAACTTGTACAAAGCTCATTGAGACACTTATAAGCACTCATGTTGCATTAAACTTGGTTTAGAGTCCTAGAAACCACGTTGTTAGATATTTCATAAGTTCGTCAAACTAGTACAAAGCTCATTGAGACACTTATAAGCACTCATGTTGCATGAAACTTGGTTTAGAGTCCTAGAAACGCGTTGTTAGATGTTTCATAAGTTCGTCAAACTCGTAAAAAGCTCATTGAGATACTTATAAGCACTCATGTTGCATGAAACCTGGTTTAGAGTCCTAGAAACGCGTTGTTAGATGTTTCATAAGTTCGTCAAACATGTAAAAAGCTCATTAAGACACTTATAAGCACTCATGTTGTATGAAACTTGGTTTAGAGTCCCAGCAACCACGTTGTTAGATGTTTCATAAGTTCGTCAAAATTGTACAAGGCTCATTGAGACACTTATAAGCACTCATGTTGCATGAAACTTGGTTTAGAGTCCTAGAAACTCGTTGTTAGATGTTTCATAAGTTCGTCAATCTTGTACAAAGCTCATTTATACACTTATAAGCACTCATGTTGCATGAAACTTGGTTTAGAGTCCTAGAAATGCGTTGTTAGATGTTTCATAAGTTCGTCAAACTTGTACAAAGCTCATTGAGACACTTATAAGCACTCATGTTGCCTGAAACATAGTTTAGAGTCCTAGAAACCAGGTTGTAAGATGTTTCATAAGGTCGTCAAACTTGTACAAAGCACATTGACGAACTTAAAGGCACTCATGTTGCATGAAACTTGGTTTAGAGCCCTAGAAACGTGTTGTTAGATGTTTAATAAGTTCGTAAAACTTGTACAAAGCTCATTGAGACACTTATAAGCACTCATGTTGCATGAAACTTGGTTTAGAGTCCTAGCAACCACGTTGTTAGATGTTTCATAATTTCGTCAAACTTGTACAAAGCTCATTGAGACACTTATAAGCACTCACGTTGCATTAAACATGGTTTAGAGTCCTAGCAACCACGTTGTTTGATATTTCATAAGTTCGTCAAACTAGTACAAAGCTCATTGAGACACTTATAAGAACTCATGTTGCATGTAACTTGGTTTAGAGTCCTAGAAACGCGTTGTTAGGTGTTTCATAAGTTCGTCAAACTTGTACAAAGCTCATTCAGACACTTATAAGCACTCATGTTGCATTAAACTTGGTTTAGAGTCCTAGAAACCACGTTGTTAGATATTTCATAAGTTCGTCAAACTAGTACAAAGCTCATTGAGACACTTATAAGCACTCATGTTGCATGAAACTTGGTTTAGAGTCCTAGAAACGCGTTGTTAGATGTTTCATAAGTTCGTCAAACTCGTAAAAATCTCATTGAGATACTTATAAGCACTCATGTTGCATGAAACCTGGTTTAGAGTCCTAGAAACACGTCGTTAGATGTTTCATAAGTTCGTCAAACTTGTAAAAAGCTCATTAAGACACTTATAAGCACTCATGCTGTATGAAACTTGGTTTAGAGTCCCAGCAACCACGTTGTTAGATGTTTCATAAGTTCGTCAAACTTGTACAAGGCTCATTGAGACACTTATAAGCACTCATGTTGCATGAAACTTGGTTTAGAGTCCTAGAAACTCGTTGTTAGATGTTTCATAAGTTCGTCAATCTTGTACAAAGCTCATTTATACACTTATAAGCACTCATGTTGCATGAAACTTGGTTTAGAGTCCTAGAAATGCGTTGTTAGATGTTTCATAAGTTCGTCAAACTTGTACAAAGCTCATTGAGACACTTATAAGCACTCATGTTGCCTGAAACATAGTTTAGAGTCCTAGAAACCAGGTTGTAAGATTTTTCATAAGGTCGTCAAACTTGTACACAACACATTGACGAACTTAAAGGCACTCATGTTGCATGAAACTTGGTTTAGAGTCCTAGAAACGTGTTGTTAGATGTTTAATAAGTTCGTAAAACTTGTACAAAGCTCATTGAGACACTTATAAGCACTCATGTTGCATGAAACTTGGTTTAGAGTCCTAGCAACCACGTTGTTAGATGTTTCATAAGTTCGTCAAACTTGTACAAAGCTCATTGAGACACTTATAAGCACTCACGTTGCATTAAACATGGTTTAGAGACCTAGCAACCACGTTGTTTGATATTTCATAAGTTCGTCAAACTAGTACAAAGCTCATTGGGACACTTATAAGAACTCATGTTGCATGTAACTTGGTTTAGAGTCCTAGAAACGCGTTGTTAGATGTTTCATAAGTTCGTCAAACTTGTACAAAGCTCATTGAGACACTTATAAGCACTCATGTTGCATTAAACTTGGTTTAGAGTCCTAGAAACCACGTTGTTAGATATTTCATAAGTTCGTCAAACTAGTACAAAGCTCATTGAGACACTTATAAGCACTCATGTTGCATGAAACTTGGTTTAGAGTCCTAGAAACGCGTTGTTAGATGTTTCATAAGTTCGTCAAACTCGTAAAAAGCTCATTGAGATACTTATAAGCACTCATGTTGCATGAAACCTGGTTTAGAGTCCTAGAAACGCGTTGTTAGATGTTTCATAAGTTCGTCAAACTTGTAAAAAGCTCATTAAGACACTTATAAGCACTCATGTTGTATGAAACTTGGTTTAGAGTCCCGACAACCACGTTGTTAGATGTTTCATAAGTTCGTCAAACTTGTACAAGGCTCATTGAGACACTTATAAGCACTCATGTTGCATGAAACTTGGTTTAGAGTCCTAGAAACTCGTTGTTAGATGTTTCATAAGTTCGTCAATCTTGTACAAAGCTCATTTATACACTTATAAGCACTCATGTTGCATGAAACTTGGTTTAGAGTCCTAGAAATGCGTTGTTAGATGTTTCATAAGTTCGTCAAACTTGTACAAAGCTCATTGAGACACTTATAAGCACTCATGTTGCCTGAAACATAGTTTAGAGTCCTAGAAACCAGGTTGTAAGATGTTTCATAAGGTCGTCAAACTTGTACACAGCACATTGACGAACTTAAAGGCACTCATGTTGCATGAAACTTGGTTTAGAGTCCTAGAAACGTGTTGTTAGATGTTTAATAAGTTCGTAAAACTTGTACAAAGCACATTGAGACACTTATAAGCACTCATGTTGCATGAAACTTGGTTTAGAGTCCTACCAACCACGTTGTTAGATGTTTCATAAGTTCGTCAAACTTGTACAATGCTCATTGAGACACTTATAAGCACTCATGTTGCATTAAACATGGTTTAGAGTCCTAGCAACCACGTTGTTAGATATTTCATAAGTTCGTCAAACTAGTACAAAGCTCATTGAGACACTTATAAGAACTCATGTTGCATGTAACTTGGTTTAGAGTCCTAGAAACGTGTTGTTAGATGTTTCATAAGTTCGTCAAACTTGTACAAAGCTCATTGAGACACTTATAAGCACTCATGTTGCATTAAACTTGGTTTAGAGTCCTAGAAACCACGTTGTTAGATATTTCATAAGTTCGTCAAACTAGTACAAAGCTCATTGAGACACTTATAAGCACTCATGTAGCATGAAACTTGGTTTAGAGTCCTAGAAACGCGTTGTTAGATGTTTCATAAGTTTGTCAAACTCGTAAAAAGCTCATTGAGATACTTATAAGCACTCATGTTGCAAAGAAAATTGTTTTAGAGTCCTAGCAACCACGTTTTTAGATGTTTCATAAGATCGTCAAACTAGTAAAAAGATCATTGAGACACTTATAAGCACTCATGTTGCATGAAACTTGGTTTAAAGTCCTAGAAAGGCGTTATTAGATAATTCATAAGTTCTTCAAAATTGTACAAAGCTCATTGAGGTACCTATAAGCACTCATATTGCATGAAATTTGGTTTAGATTCGTAGAAACAAGGTTGTAAGATATTTCATAAGTTCGTCAAACTTGTACAAAACTCATTGCCGAACTTATAAGCACTCATGTTGCATGAAACTTTGTTTAGAGTCCTAGCAACCACGTTGTTAGATGTCTCATAAGTTCGTCAAACTTGTACAAAGATCATTGATACACTTATAAGCACTCATGTTGCATGAAACATGGTTTAGAGTCCTAGCAACCACGTTGTTAGATGTTTCATAAGTTCGTCAAACTAGTACAAAGCTCATTGAGAAACTTATAAACACTCATGTTGCATGTAACTTGGGTTAGAGTCCTAGAAACACGTTGTTAGATGTTTCATAAGTTCGCCAAACTTGTACAAAGCTCATTGAGACACTTATAAGCACTCATGTTTCATGAAACTTAGTTTAGAGTCCTAGAAACCAGGTTGTAAGATGTTTCATACGTTCGTCAAACTTGTACAAAGCTCATTGCCGAACTTATAAGCACTCATGTTTCATGAAACTTGGTTTAGATTCCTAGCAACCACGTTGTTAGATGTTTCATAAGTTCGTCAAACTTGTAATAAGCTCATTGTGACATTTATAGGCATTCATGTTGCATTAAACTTGGTTTAGAGTCATAGCAACCACGTTTTTAGATGTTTCATCAGTTCGCCAAACTAGTACAAAGCTCATTGAGACACTTATAAGCACTCATGTTGCATGAAACTTGGTTTAAAGTCGTAGAAACGCGTTATTAGATGTTTCATAAATTCGTCAAACTAGTACAAAGCTGATTGAGACACTTATAAGCACTCATGTTGCATGAAACTTGGTTTAGAGTCCAAGAAACGCATTGTTAGATGTTTCATAAGTTTGTCAAACTTGTAAAAATCTCATTGAGACACTTATAAGCACTTATGTTGCAAGCAACTTATTTTAGAGTACTAGCAACCACGTTTTTAGATGTTTCATAAGATCGTCAAACTAGTTTAAAACTCATTGAGACACTTATAAGCACTCATGTTGCATGAAACTTGGGTTAGAGTCTTAAAAAGGCGTTATTAGACGTTTCATAAGTTCGTCAAAAATGTACAAAGCTTATTGAGGAACCTATAAGCAATCATGTTGCATGAAATTTGGTTTAAAGTCCTAGAAACGCGTTGTTAAATGTTTCATAAATTCGTCAAACATGTACAAAGCTCATTGAGACACTTATGAGCACTCATGTTGCCTCAAACTTGGTTTAGAGTCCTAGAAACCACGTTGTTAGATGTTTCGTAAGTTCGTCAAACTTGTAATAAGATCATTGAGACATTTATAAGCACTCATGTTGCATGAAACTTGGTTTAGAGTCCTAGCAACCACGTTGTTAGATGTTTCATAAGTTCTTATAAAAACTAGTACAAAGCTCATTGAGACACTTATAAGCACTCATGTTTCATGAAACTTGGTTTAGAATCCTATTAACGCGTTGTTAGATGTTTTATAAGTTTGTCAAACTTGTACATATATAGCTCATTGAGACACTTATAAGCACTCATGTTGCATTAAACTTGGTTTAGAGTCCTAGCAACCACGTTGTTAGAAGTTTCATAAGTTCGTCAAACTAGTACAAAGTTCATTAAGACACTTATAAGCACTCATGTTGCATGAAACTTGGTTTAGAGTCCTAGAAACGCGTTGTTAGTTGTTTCATAAGTTCAGAAAGCTTGTACAAAACTCATTGAGACACTTAGAAGCACTCATGTTGCATGAAACTTGTTTTAGAGTCCTAGCAACCACGTTGCTAGATGTTTCGTGAGTTCGTCAAACTAGTAAAAAGCTCATTGATGTTTCGTGACAACTTAATAGCTTATAAGAACTCATGTTGCGTGAATCTTGGTTTAGAGTCCTAGACACGCGTTGTTAGATGTTCATAAGTTCGTCAAACTTGTATAAAGCTCATTGAGACAATTAATAGCACTCATGTTGCATGAAACTTTGTTTAGAGTCCTAGAAACGCGTTGTTAGATGTTTCATAAGTTTGTCAAACTTGTAAACAACTCATTGAGACACTTATAATTATTCATGTTGCATGAAACTTGGTTTAGAGTCCTAGCAACAACGTTGTTAGATGTTTTATAATTTCGTCAAACTATTACAAAGTTCATTTAGACACTTATAAGCAATCATGTTGCATGAAACTTGGTTTAGAGTCCTAGAAACGCGTTGTTAGATGTTTCATAAGTTCGTCAAACTTGTACTAGCTCATTGAGACACTTATAAGCACTCATGTTGCATGAAACTTGGTTTAGATTCCTAGCAACCACGTTATTAGAAGTTTCATAAGTTCTTCAAACTAGTACAAAGCTCATTAAGACACTTATAAACACTCATGTTGAATGAAACTTGGTTTAGAGTCCTAGAAACGCGTTGTTAGATGTTTCAAAGTTCGTCAAACTTGTACAAAGCGCATTAAGACACTTATACTCATGTTGCATGAAACTTGGTTCAGAGTCCTAGAAACCACGTTGTTAGATGTTTCATAAGTTTGTCAAACTTGTAAAAACCTCGCACTCATGTTACATGAATCTTGGTTTAGAGTCCTAGAAACCACGTTGTTAGATATTTCATAAGTTCATCAAACTTTAACAAAGCTCATTGAGGAACTTATAAGCACTCATGTTGCATGAAAATTGGTTTAGAGTCCTAGAAACGCATTGTTATATGTTTCATAAGTTCGTAAACTTGTACAAAGCTCAAGAACATCAAGAACAAGAGACCGAGAATAGAGATTAAGAGGTTTTCATTTCATAAAAGGTTTTTTTACAATCAATTGTGTCCACATAAATAGATGGACAAAGGGGATAAATGTGATAAGATAACTTGTGACTTCACCTTAACTTCGTTCGTGACTTGTATAGACGCGCTTAACTTGACATGTGACTCGTACGGAGGAGTGGAGTGCACTCGCATAACGATCACATTTCAACGGTCACATTTACAGAATACTTGATGAAGACCTTAGGCAGATGTGTTGAAGACGCACAATTGACTCACGGACGACCTTCAAACGACTCACAAAAGATCTCCTTAGACAGATACGTGGAAGACTTCTAGACGACTTTATCACGACCTTCAGACGACTCACATACGACTCACAGAAGACAAAGTCTAGGTCTCTTCAATACTCCCCCACAAGCTTAGCCTAACGCAATGGATAAGCTTGAACCCGCATAACCTTACCTCGTTAAAAAACTTGGTGAGAAAACCACTTGGGATAAAACTCACCTAAGGGAAAAGAGTACAGACTATGCGGTTGGGAACTTAGGCTTTGGTAGCCCGTGTAAGTCCAAGTCTAGGTAGAATGGATTCACAAACCTTCAAGCTTGCGGATTTGGTAAAGATGTCCGCGAGTTGGTCTTGGCTCTTTGTAAAGCACGGTAGAATGGTGCCTTCGATAATTTTTTCCCGGACCTTGTGGCAATCAATCTCTATGTGTTTGGTCCTCTCGTGAAAGACCGAGTTAGATGCAATGTGTATAGCCGCTTCATTGTCGCAATGCATAGTCATTGTTGCTTCAAACTCAATACCCAAGTCTTTGAGAAGTTCTTTAGCCACATAAGTTCTTGAGTGAGCTTTCTCATTGCCCGGTACTCGGCTTCGACGATTGAGCATGAAACTATCTTTTGCTTCTTCGTCTTCCATGTAACGAGATTACCACCAATGAATGTACAATACCCAGTTGGGGATCGCCTATCCTCCAAGTTTCCGGCGTAATCCGCGTCACAATACCCAACAACCTTCGTGTTCTTGTTGCAACACATCCAAATGCCCAACCTAGACGTCTCCTTGATGTAACTAAAGATACTTTCTAGCATCTTCAAATGATGTATCTATGGCTTTTGCATTTGTTAAGCTCCTTGGTTCACGGCAAAGCATATGTCCGGTCTTGGGATTGTCAAATAGATGAGTTTTCCCACCATCTTCCTATAGAGTTGCGGATTAGTGTATGGTTTGTCCTCTTCGCTTCCTTCTTGGATGATCTTGTATCCATATACTAGAGGAGTCTTGTACTTCTTGCCATATTGACAACACTTAAAAAAGATCATCTGTGTACTTCCTTTGGGGAAAAAAGAGACCATCTTCGGATCTACAAACTTCAATCCCAAGGAAGTACTTGAGTTTCCCTAGATTCTTAATGTCAAATTTAGAATTAGAATAAGTTTTAGTATCTTGAATACCTCCCTTGTGGTTCCCAGAGATGCTTATATCATCCACATAGACAAGAACAACCACTATCCCTTCTTGGCTTGTCCGAGTGAACAACGTGTGCTCCATATGAGATCTTTTGAATCCTTTTTCCATTAAGGTTGATCTAAGCTTGTGATACCAAGCTCTTGGTGATTGTTTAAGACCGTAGATTGCTTTCCTTAGCCTTAGAACCTTCCCGGGAGTAATCTCTAAGCCGCGTTGGGGAGTCATGTACACTTCTTCTTCAAGTTCTCCTTGTAGAAAGGAATTCTTCACATCCATTTGAAATAGATCCCATGATAGATTGGTGGCAAGTGACAAGATTACATGAACCGTGTGAAGCTTTGCCACCGAATCAAATGTGTCTAAGTAGTCTTCTCCATAGGTATGTGTGAGGCCTCTTGCTACTAGTCTTTCCTTATGCCTTTAAATCTTTCTATTTCTTAGATACTTGATTGTAAACACGTATCTTGAACTCACGGTCTTCTTGAATTTAGGAAGATCGGTTTCATCGAAGGTTTCATTATCTTCCATGGCCTTGTTCTCGGCTTTAACCGCATTAACCCACACATTTTCCTTCATTGCCTCTTCATATGATCTTGGTATCAAGTGTTGATCCATGGAAGTGATAAATGCTTGGTGTTCCTCGGGAAAACTTGCAAGAGAACACATGGCTTGAGTAGGATGAGCCTCGACATTGTTATTGAAGTATACTCTTGTATTAATCCAATTGAATGGATGTGTCTTTACTCTAGTACTTCTCCTTAGAACCGACGGCTCTTCTTCTTGAGACAAATCTTGGTCATGAACTTCTTGATGACCTTGTTGTTGAGTGTGTGTCTCGGTTGAGGCTTGATGTTATTCTTGAACATTTGTCTCTCCCCCGGACGTAGTTGGTTCTTAAGGACCAACTTGTTCATTGTTCTCCCCCTCATGATTAATATAGGTTTCTTGAGTTGGTTCCTCATTCCTTGTTTCTTCATTGAGGTCCATACCAAGATTCCTCATCAAGTTCCTAAGACTAGTAGCTCTATCCGTGACCACTTCGGGTAAGTCCTTTATAATTTCCCAATTGTTGTCTTTGTAGTAGCTTTGACCTTCTATGAACTTGACTTCTTTTGATACTAAGACCTTTCTTGTTTTACATAACACTTGTTTCCCTTTTGAGTGTTTGAGTAACCAATGAACATGGCCTTGGTTCTTTTAGCTTCAAGCTTGTTCCTTTGTTCACTAGGTACAAAAACAAAACAAACACAACCAAAAACTCTTAGATGATTGATGTAAGGTTTGTTCTTATTCAATACTTCAAATGAAATTGATTGTTTAAGATTCGAGTAGGAGTTCGGTTGATGAGATAACACGCGGTTAAGACACCATCCGACCAAAACCGTTTTGGAATGTTCATGTGGAACAATATAGACTGTATAACCTCCATGAGGTGTCGGTTCTTCCTTTCGGCCACACCATTTTGTTGTGGAGTATATGGACATGTTGTTTGATGAAAAATTCCATGCTTGTTTATGTGAACTTTGAAAGCATTGCTTGTGTATTCCCCCCCCCCCTCCCCATTATTGGACCTAAATTTTTTAATCTTGGCATTGTAGTGGTTAGTCACATAGTTTTGAAAGTTTTGAAAACCTCTAACACCCTATATTTAGTTTGTGAAAGAGTAATCCAAGTGTATTTAGAGCTTTCGTCTATGAAAGTGACAAAATATGAGTGATTATCCCTAGATTTACAAGGAGATAAGCAAACATCCGAATGCACAAGTTCAAAAGGTTTATAAATCATGTTTGATTTTGAAAATACGGTTCGACAATGTTTTACTAAAATGCAAGCTTCACAAGTTTCATGATTAAACACAACATTATGTAAAATGGTTTTTAAAGAATTCAAATGTGGATGACCAAGTCTATAATGCCAAATCACATTATTGGCCTCGACTAAAACCGTTTTAAGAGCATGACAAAACAAAGCATTAGATGAGTTATTCTCAAGGACATAGAGATCGCCTCTTGTGATCCCTTTTCCGATGACTTCCTTACTCTTAATATCCTGAAAAATCACACCATTAGGACCAAAGATAACATTGCAATTCAAATCACAAGCCATTCTTTTAACGGATATAAGGTTAGATGTGAAACGAGGCATATAAAGAGCTTGAGATTCCCTAATCCTTCTATTGGAATTTTACTCCTATTTGCAATGATAACACTCCCTAGAACCGGCCTTATATCACTAATCAAGTCTAGGTTACTAATCATATGATGAGAAGCACCCGAATCTACAATTATAGGCTTACTAGGTTCTTTATCCAAGGTGTGAGCACTAAGAGAGTAATAGGGAACAATACCGGAACCCTTAAGGGCTTTGATTAGAGCCTCTATGTCGGACTTCCTCATGAACTAGTCTTTGTACGGGACAATGGCCGTAGCTTCCTGTTCCTTTCCTCTGCCTGACCCGCTTGTACTAGGAATGCTCACCGAGTCATCATTTGAGAAGTGGGCTTTGGCATCCTTGAACTTAGCCGGTTTGAGATGTGGATGCAAGTTCCGAAACTTGTTCTTGATGTGGCCCTTCTTCTTGCAATGGTCGCATGTCAAGGATCTCCTTTCTTCATCTGTCTTGGAGGGAGGTTTGAAAGGAACCTTGTTGGCGGTCACTAGCTCCTTCTTGCCATCGAACAACTCTATGGAGCCTTGTTCCTTTTGTAGTTGATCACACACTTCTTCAAGGTTTGGTAAGGTGTTGGATATAAGAAGATGCTTGATCACATCCTTTTAGCTACCATTGAGTGTAACGAGCAATCCAAAGACTTTGTCTTGTTCTCTTCTTTCGTTTAGGACTTTGGGATCAATGGTGCTAGGACGTATCATTTCAAGCTCGGCCCAAATAGATCTAAACCTCCCAAAGTGTTTGGTTAACACGGTGTGTTCTTGGTTTGGCTCGTTGATAGCTTTCTTGACCTCATACACTCGGCTTAGGTTGGATGCATTTCCATAGACGGTTGTAGAGTATCCCAAAACTCCATAGCACTTTCACAATAGGAGTACGCTTCTAAAATGGATGGCTTAAGAGATCCTTGAATGATTCCAAGAACCTTTTGGTCCGCTTGGAATCATTTCTCCTAGCAACCACGTTGTTAGATGTTTCATAAGTTCGTAAAACTTGTACAAAGCTCATTGAGACACTTATAAGCACTCATGTTGCATGAAACTTGATTTAGAGTCCTAACAACCACGTTGTTAGATGTTTCATAAGTTCGTCAAACTTGTACAAAGCTCATTGAGACACTTATAAGCACTCATGTTGCATTAAACATGGTTTAGAGTCCTAGCAACCACGTTGTTAGATGTTTCATAAGTTCGTCAAACTAGTACAAAGCTCATTGAGACACTTATAAGCACTCATGTTGCATGTAACTTGGTTTAGAGTCCTAGAAACGTGTTGTTAGATGTTTCATAAGTTCGTCAAACTTGTACAAAGCTCATTGAGACACTTATAAGTACTCATGTTACATTAAACTTGGTTTAGAGTCCTAGAAACCACGTTGTTAGATATTTCATAAGTTCGTCAAACTAGTACAAAGCTCATTGAAACACTTATAAGCACTCATGTTGCATGAAACTTGGTTTAGACTTTAGAGTCCTAGAAACGCGTTGTTAGATGTTTCATAAGTTCGTCAAACTCGTAAAAAGCTCATTGATACACTTATAAGCATTCATGTTGCAAGAAAATTGTTTTAGAGTTCTAGCAACCACGTTTTTAGATGTTTCATAAGATCGTCAAACTAGTAAAAAGATCATTGAGACACTCATTGAAACTTGGTTTAGAGTCCTGGAAAGGCGTTATTAGATGATTCATAAGTTCTTCAAAATTGTACAAAGCTCATTGAGGAACCTATAAGCACTCATGTTGCATGAAATTTGGTTTAGTCATAGAAACCAGGTTGTAAGATATTTCATAAGTTCGTCAAACTTGTACAAAACTCATTGCCGAACTTATAAGAACTAATGTTGCATGAAACTTGGTTTAGAGTCCTAGCAACCACGTTGTTAGATGTTTCATAAGTTCGTCAAACTTGGACAAACCTCATTGAGACACTTATAAGCACTCATGTTGCATGAAACTTGGTTTAGAGTCCTAGCAACCACGTTGTTAGATGTTTCATAAGTTCGTCAAACTTGTACAAAGCTCATTGAGAAACTTATAAGCACTCATGTTGCATTAAAAATGGTTTAGAGTCCTAGCAACCACGTTGTTAGATGTTTCATAAGTTCGTCAAACTAGTAAAAAGCTCATTGAGACACTTATAAGCACCCATGTTGCATGTAACTTGGTTTAGAGTCCTAGAAACCAGGTTGTTAGATGTTTCATAAGTTCGTCAAAGTTGTACAAAACTCATTGCCGAACTTATAAGCACTCATGTTGCATGAAACTTGGTTTAGAGTCCTAGCAACCACGTTGTTAGATATTTCATAAGTTCGTCAAACTTGTACAAAGCTCGTTCCGGCACTTATAAGCACTCATGTTGAATGAAACATGGTTTAGAGTCCTAGCAACCACGTTGTTAGATGTTTCATAAGTTCGTCAAACTAGTACAAAGCTCATTGAGACACTTATAAGCACTCATGTTGCATGTAACTTGTTTTAGATTCCTAGAAACGCGTTGTTAGATGTTTCATAAGTTCGTCAATCTTGTACAAAACTCATTGAGACATTTATAAGCACTAATGTTGCATGAAACTTGGTTTAGAGTCCTAGAAACGCGTTGTTAGATGTTTCACAAGTTTGTCAAACTTGTACAAAACTCATTAAGACACTTATAAACACTCATGTTCTATGAAACTTGGATTAGAGTTCTAGAAACGTGTTTTTAGATGTTTCATAACTTCGTCAAACTTGTACAAAGCTCATTTAGACACTTATAAGCACTCATGTTGCATGAAACTTGGTTTAGAGTCCTAGAAACGCGTTGTTAGATGTTTCATAAGTTCGTCAAACTAGTACAAAGCTCATTGAGACACTTATAAGCACTCATGTTGCATGAAACTTGGTTTATAGTCCTAGAAACGCGTTGTTAGATGTTTCATAAGTTCGTCAAACTTGTTCTAGCTCATTGAAACACTTATAAGCATTCATGTTGCCTGAAACTTGGTTTAGATTCCTAGCAACCACGTTGTTAGAAGTTTCATAAGTTCTTCAAATTAGTACAAAGCTCATTAAGACACTTATAAGCACTCATGTTGCATGAAACTTGGTTTAGAGTCCTAGAAACGCGTTGTTAGATGTTTCATAAGTTCGTCAAACTTGTACAAAGCTCATTAAGACACTTATAAGCACTCATGTTGCATGAAACTTGGTTTAGAGTCCTAGAAACCACGTTGTTAGATGTTTCATAAGTTTTTCAAACTTGTAAAAACCTCGCACTCATGTTACGTGAAGCTTGGTTTAGAGTCCTAGAAACCATGTTGTTAGATATTTCATAAGTTCGTCAAACTTTAACAAAGCTCATTGAGGAACTTATAAGCACTCATGTTGCATGAAAATTGGTTTAGAGTCCTAGAAACGCATTGTTATATGTTTCATAAGTTCGTGAAACTTGTACAAAGCTCATTGATGTTAGATTTAAGAGAGTATCGATGAGTTTTGAGAGATTATGTTCTTGAGGTTTCTCAAGAACATCAAGAACAAGAGACAGAGAATAGAGATTAAGAGGTTTTCATTTCATAAAATTTTATTTTTACAATCAATTGTGTCCACATAAATAGATGGACAAAGGGGATAAATGTGATAAGATAACTTGTGACTTCTCCTTAACTTCGACCGTGACTTGTATAGACTGTAGGAATTCGTACCGGTTTATAACGATTTATAAATAACAATTGTGAATTCTTTCCCTAGGATACGTGCAAATATTGAATCAAATCTATGTCATCAGTTTATGAATATACCTGGATTGTTCGTAGCGGAAATCTGAACTGAGATATATCGAGGTCTAGAAGCACTCCAAGCGTCGTGCCTCTACTGGTATCCACACGCACACAAACTGGATTGATCGGGATGCTAGTGCCGTAGAGATCTAATCTCAATCAATTAGACAAACTATTTGTCTGTTATGTTTAGGGTTTTGTAGAATAAGGTTAATCTTATCAAGTCTCATTGTGCCTCTTTATATAATAGGTTCTCATAACCTAATTAATAACCTAATGGGCTTATATGGCTAATGAGCCAAGCCCAATAAACACATCACAATGACTTGCCTTTTTCACATGTGCATTAATATATATATCATATATATATATAAATATAATATCTTATATTATTAAAGTGCACTAATATAAATATATGTATATCTAATATCACATATATATTATATTGTAATCAAAACCCAACATAATATATTAATCCACCGCTTAGGTGTGTGACCCCGTAGGATCGCATAATATTAGCAATGGACTTCTAAAGCCCATCGATTATAAGAGGCTTCTAGCAAAACGTTATAATCATCTAATATTATCCGACTGCCAAACCTCGACGATGCAACCTTACTAAAATAAGTAAAATTGATTTCAGGACATTCCCAACAATCTCCCCACTTGTACTGGAATCATCTATTCCGATAATCCCCTTCGTCGCTATATCTCGATCCTAGCATAAGGCAAACAATAGTGTCATCCTTATTAAGCTAGATCATGTTTATCGATTCCCAATTTATACTGATAAAACAAACGATTGACATTCACCTCGTTTGAGCACGGCCATGCATTTTCTCGGTTTTAAATTATCGATAGGCCAGAGATATTTATCTCCCATTATATAGGAGGGACAAATCCCATCTTGTTTTATCCCTGTTCCTTATACAATTCGTAATACGCCCAATCAGTGTTTTTATAATCACCTGTTACGGCTGACGTTTGACACAGTCAAAGCGCACTAGTCCATGTATAAGAAAACATGACAAACTCAGGTCAAAGGACTATATTTTATAGTTGTAATGAAAAACTCTTATGACACTCATATAATATTCTTGCAGAGTTTTCCATAGCGGGTCAGTCCAATACTGTGTTCTCTAACACATACTTATGTGATTGACTTTAATACTACATATTAAATGACTCCACGAAACTTAGTCATCAGTCACCTCACATACTAGTCATCTTAGTTACTATTGTCCCATTTAATAACCTTGACTAGGGACCGCAATAATTTATGTCATCTTTCACTCATAAGGTTTCATGATCAAGTCACGTACTTGATGACTTATAAGGATGATATAAACTATTTTGGGACAAATTATTTTATTATCCAATAATTAAATAATGCTGAAACAATTTCATTAATTTGAAAATAAATCAAATGTTTGCAAACACGAACATCATATCATAAAAATAAGTTTCTCTCTAGAAACAAAATCAAACATTAAGAAACCTAATGCCTACAACAGCAGTATGACTTTCATGCTTCGGCCGAGGAAGAGGCTTGGTTAAATGATCTGCAACATTTGCATCTGTTGGAACTCTGCTAATCTTCACATCTCCTCTTTCGATAATGTCACGAATGAGGTGATATCGTCTTTGAATGTGTTTGGATTTCTGGTGCGACCTTGGTTCCTTCGCCTGAGCGATGGCTCCATTGTTGTCACAATAAAGATCCACCGGACCAGAGATGCTAGGAACTACACCAAGTTCAGTGATGAACTTTCTAATCCAAACATCTTCTTTTGCTGCTTCAGAAGCGGCAATATATTCTGATTCGGTTGTTGAGTCAGCCACGGTGCTTTGCTTGGAGCTTTTCCAACTCACCGCTCCTCCATTAAGACAAAAGATAAAACCGGATTGAGATCGGAAATCATCTTTGTCCGTCCGAAAGCCGACATCGGTGTAACCACTCACAACAAGCTCATCACATCCTCCATAGACCAAGAACTTATCCTTAGTTTTTCTCAAATACTTAAGGATGTTCTTAACGACGATCCATTGACTCTCACCTGGATCGGATTGGTATCTACTCGTCATGCTTAAGGCACATGCCACATCAGGACGAGTACAAAGCATGGCATACATAATAGAACCTATAGCAGAAGCGTAAGGAATTTTATTCATACGCTCTCGCTCATCATGTGTTGAAGGACACTGAGTCTTGCTGAGGGTTATGCCATGAGACATTGGTAGAAAACCTTTCTTAGAATCATGCATACTGAACCTATGTAAGACCTTATCTATATAAGTGTCTTGACTTAGTCCAATCAACTTGTTAGGTCTATCTCTGTAGATCCTTATTCCAAGTATGTATGCAGCTTCTCCCATGCCTTTCATTGAGAAACAACTTCCTAGCCAAGTCTTAACGGACTGAAGCAAAGGAATGTCATTTCCTAGGAGTAATATGTCATCGACATATAGCACAAGAAACACAATTGCGCTCCCACTAATTTTCTTGTAAACGCAAGGTTCTTCTTCGTTCCTAATGAAATCAAACTCTTTGATTGCTTCATTAAAACGAAGATTCCAACTCCGAGATGCTTGCTTCAGCCCATATATAGAGCGATGAAGCTTACATACTTTCCCAGCATTTTCAGGACTTGTGAAACCTTCAGGTTGTGTCATGTACACATCCTCTTCCAGGTTTCCATTAAGGAAAGCTGTTTTCACATCCATTTGCCAAATCTCATAATCATAATGAGCGGCAATTGCTAGAAGAATCCGAATGGACTTAAACATCGCGACTGGGGAATAAGTTTCATCATAGTCAATGCCATGAATTTGCTTATAGCCTTTAGCCACTAGTCTAGCTTTGTATATCTGTATATTACCATCCACGTCCATTTTCTTCTTGAAAATCCATTTACACTCAATGGCTTTTACACCATCAGGTAAATCGACCAAAGTCCATACTTTGTTGGACGACATGGATCCCATTTCGGATTCAGTGGCTTCTACCCACTTTTCAGAGCCGGGGCCCATCATTGCTTCTTCATAGGACGTAGGTTCATCACTTTCTATAATCAATAGATCATGATGGTCAGTCACCCAAACCCCATATCTATCAGGTTCATGAATGATCCTGTGACCTACGTACCTCAGGTTCCACAGGTGTGGTATTTACGACTCTTCGTAAATCCAGTTGTTGCTCTTCCTGAATAGGTGGAGCAACCTCCTGTGAATCTCGAACTTCTTCGAGTAGTACCTTACTCCCACTGTTCCTTTTAGAAAGAAATTCTCTTTCTAAAAAGACAAAGTTCCGAGCAACAAACACTTTACTCTCGGCGGGGTTGTAAAAGTAATAACCTTTGGTTTCTTTAGGATAACCAACGAAGTAGCACTTATCAGATTTGGGTCCAAGCTTATCAGGAAGTAAACGTTTTACATAAGCCTCGCAACCCCAAATTTTCATAAAAGATAGATTAGGAACCTTTCCAGTCCACATCTCATATGGTGTCTTTTCAACTGATTTTGATGGACATCTGTTTAGCGTAAACGCAGACGATTCTAGAGCATATCCCCAAAAGGATAATGGAAGATTTGTGTGACTCATCATAGATCGAACCATATCTAATAAAGTTCAATTTCTCCTTTCGGATACACCGTTCCATTGAGGTGTTCCGGGAGGAGTAAGTTGTGAAACAATTCCACATTCTCTAAGATGATCACGAAAACTTGGCTCAAGTATTCTCCTCCGCGATCGATCGAAGAGCTTTAATTGTTTTGCCAAGTTGGTTTTGCACTTCATTCGAAATTCTTTGAACTTTTCGAAAGATTCAGAGTTATGTTTCATTAGATAAACATAACCATATCTACTGAAATCATCAGTAAATGTGATGAAGTACTGATAGTTTCCTCTAGCACCAATACTCATTGGCCCACACACATTTGTATGTATAAGGCCCAACAAGTCGTTGGCCCTTTCACTTTGTCCAGTAAAAGGGGCCTTAGTCATTTTACCTAATAAGCAAGATTCACATTTTTCAAATGATTCATAATCAAATGAGTTCAAAAGTCCATCATTGTGAAGCTTTTGAATGCGTTTCTCGTTTATATGGCCCAAACGACAATGCCAAAGAAAAGTGGGATTCGAGTCGTTAGACTTAAATCTCTTAGTACTAATGTTATAGATAGGCACACTTTGGTTAAGAACATAAAGCCCATTCTCTAATGGGCCACTACCATAAAACATATCATTAAGATTAAACGAACAACACTTGTCTTTAATCGAAAAATGAAATCCTTCCAAATCCAAACAAGAAATAGAAATAATATTTATGCTTATAGCAGGTACATAGTAACAATTTTTAAGTTCTAAAACCATGCCAGAAGGTAAAGACAAATGAAATGTTCCTACAGCTAATGCAACAACTCTTGCTCCATTCCCCACGCGCAGGTCCACTTGTCCTTTCTCCAAAGTTCTACTGTTGCTTAGGCCCTGCATATTCACACAAATATAAGCACCACAACCGGTATCTAATACCCAAGAGGTAGAACTAGAAGTAGCAACATTTACTTCTATAACATAGATACCTGGCGAAGAAGTCTTAAAAGTCTTCTTCTTTTTCAGATCTTCCAAGTATTTCTTGCAGTTTCTCTTCCAATGCCCAACACCATTACAATAATGGCACTTGTCTTCACCAGAGGGGCCAGGTTTAAACTTAGGAGAAGGATCAGACTTAATTGGATTCTCAATCCCACTTATCTTGCCCTTTCCTTTGTTCTTACCAGGTTTCTTAAACCTTTTACCCCCTTGCACCATGAGAACATTTGGAGTGTCCTTTCTGATGTTTGGTTTAGCAGTTTTGAGCATCCCATGCAACTCAGTCAAAGTCTTTGTCAAGTTATTCATGTTGTAGTTCATAACAAACTAATCAAAACTTGGCGGCAATGACTGCAGGATGAGGTCAGTAGCCAACTCTTGGCTGATAGGGGAATCCAGTTTGGCCAGGTTATCGATATAACCCATCATCTTAATGACATGTGGGCTAACTGGACTATCCTTTGGCGACTTACACTCAATGAGAGATTTAACGGTCGATATCTCTCGGTTCGTGCTTGCTCTGAAACATTCCTTTCGGGCTAGTGATCATCTCAATTGGCGACTCCACGTTCTCAAACTGTTTTTGCAAGTCCGAGTTCATGGTAGACAACATGAGACAACACACATCGACCCTATCATTGACATGCTTATCATAAGCATTCCTCTCTGCATGTGGAAGATTTGCCTTAGGTTTTTCAGGCAAAACATTTTCAAGGACATAGTCCTTTTTCTCCTGTTTGAGAACAATTCTCAGATTTCGATACCATTCGAGGAAATTCGATCCATTTAACTTGTCCTTCTCAAGGACGGATCGAAGTGAAAACGAGTTGTGAATGTTTGACATAACTGTCAAAAGAATAGCAAAAGTTAATATGATGTTCATGGAAATTTGAGTTGTCTCAACATTTAAGAAAACTCACACTAAACTCAAAACAATTTTCCTCATATGAGTATAGTGATCCAAGATCCTTATTTCACTAAAATTCAAGTGAGCTTTGGCTCATCGCCTGAATGTTTAGTTATTTAGGTAAGCAACAACATTGCTAATTATATCAAATATAACTCTTGGTTGTGGATGACATCTTATGTCTTATCCAACCTTATGTCTCTAAGCCCAAAACCATTTTGATAGCTTAGTCAAATAAACCAATCTTTTACTCGTATGGTAACCATTACCATCCGCCTTACTCATGTAATTGTGGACACCCTACTTAGCAGACCCATACACAACGAAACAAGTCTTGACAGTTGACAAGATTGGAAAGACATTATATTTTATATTAATTGAGGAAATAATTTTAATTTAATTTAATTTTATATTTAAAATTTCTATCTAATATAAATTATCAAAATATAAAATTTACATATCTAATATGTGTTAAATTAAATTACAGAAACTATTGAATTACTTTAATCAAATTAATTTTTTTTTTTTTTTCAATTTAAATTTCAGAAGCCCTAATCATATTAGAACATAAACTTAAATGGATTGAGAAACCAGTCAAAGTCTATGTTAGATTTTACCGTAAGACTAATAATCATATTTCAAATATTACGAAAACCTAACTTTCACAGAAGACAATATTTTAAAAAATATTCTTTTAATTGTTTATTATATTACAGTTTTTCAATGATGTGGACTTGTGTCTCACACAGACTCACACACGATGAATATTATATTTCTTTAAAAGTCAAACACTTATGCATTATCATATAATACGTGATAACCTTTTAAAATCAAATATAATGCACACCGATTAACTTTTGTCATGCCCACGTAACTACAGGCGTGATTATAACTATAAAGATGTAGTATTAACCGATTAACTATTAATCGATTTAAACAAACTACATCGACATGGAAAAACAGCGACACAATTTTATATATTTAATATATATTAAATTAGGTTTAATTCAAAATTACACACGTAAGACTCTGATACCACTGTAGGAATTCGTACCGGTTTATAACGATTTATAAATAACAATTGCGAATTCTTTTCGTAGGATACGTGCAAATATTGAATCAAATCTATGTCATCAGTTTATGAATATACCTGGATTGTTCGTAGCGGAAATCTGAACTGAGATATATCGAGGTCTAGAAGCACTCCAAGCGTCGTGCCTCTACTGGTATCCACACGCACACAAACTGGATTGATCGGGATGCTAGTGCCGTAGAGATCTAATCTCAATCAATTAGACAAACTATTTGTCTGTTATGTTTAGGGTTTTGTAGAATAAGGTTAATCTTATCAAGCCTCATTGTGCCTCTTTATATAATAGGTTCTCATAACCTAATTAATAACCTAATGGGTTTATATGGCTAATGAACCAAGCCCAATAAACACATCACAATGACTTGCCTTTTTCACATGTGCATTAATATATATATCATATATATATAAATATAATATCTTATATTATTAAAGTGCACTAATATAAATATATGTATATCTAATATCACATATATATTATATTGTAATCAAAACACAACATAATATATTAATCCAGTCTGCTTAGGTGTGTGACCCTGTAGGATCGCATAATATTAGCAATGGACTTCTAAAGCCATCGATTATAAGAGGCTTCTAGCAAAACATTATAATCATCTAATATTATCCGACTGTCAAACCTCGACGATGCAACCTTACTAAAATAAGTACAATTGATTTCAGGACATTCCCAACATAGACGCGCTTAACTTGACATGTGACTCGTACGGAGGAGTGGAGTGCACTCGCATAACGATCACATTTCAACGGTCAGATTTACAGAATACTTGATGAAGACATTAGGCAAATGTGTAGAAGACTCACAAACGACTCACAGACGACCTTCAGACGACTCACAAAAGATCTCCTTAGACAGATACGTGGATGACTTCTAGACGACTTTATCACGACCTTCAGACGACTCACATACGACTCACAGAAGACAAAGTCTAGCTCTCTTCAATAATCCCCCACAAGCTTAGCCTAATGCAATGGCTAATCTTGAACCCGCATAACCTTACCTCGTCAAAAACCATGGTGAGAAAACCACTTGGGATAAAACTAACCTAAGGGAAAAGAGTACAAGACTATGATGTTGGGAACTTAGGCTTTGGTAGCCCGTGTAAGTCCAAGTCTAGGTAGAATGGATTCACAAACCTTCAAGCTTGCGGATTTGGTAAAGATGTCCGCGAGTTGGTCTTGGCTCTTTGTGAAGCACGATAGAATGGTGCCTTCGATAATTTTTTCTTAGTACCTTGTGGCAATCAATCTCTATGTGTTTGGTCCTCTCGTGAAAGACCGAGTTAGATGCAATGTGTATAGCCGCTTCATTGTCGCAATGCATAGTCATTGTTGCTTCAAACTCAATACCCAAGTCTTTGAGAAGATTCTTTAGCAACATAAGTTCTTGAGTGAGCTTTCTCATTGCCCGGTACTCGGCTTCGGCGATTGAGCATGAAACTATCTTTTGCTTCTTCGTCTTCCATGTAACGAGATTACCACCAATGAATTTACAATACCCAGTTGGGTATCGCCTATCCTCCAAGTTTACGGCGTAATCCGCGTCACAATACCCAACAACCTCCGTGTTCTTGTTGCAACCCATCCAAATTCCCAAGCTAGACGTCTCCTTGATGTAACTCAAGATCCTTTCTAGCATCTTCAAATGATGTATCTTTAGCTTTTGCATTTTTTGAGCTTCTTTGTTCACGGAAAAGCATATGTCCGGTCTTGTGATTGTCAAATAGATGAGTTTTCCCACCATCTTCCTATAGAGTTACGGATCCGTGTATGGTTTGTCCTCCTCGCTTCCTTCTTGGATGATCTTGTATCCATCTTCTAGAGGAGTCTTGGACTTCTTGCCATATTGACAACACTTAAAAGATCATGTGTGTACTTCCTTTGGGGAAAAAAGAGACCCTCTTCGGATCTACAAACTTCAATCCCAAGGAAGTACTTGAGTTTCCCTAGATTCTTAATGTCAAATTTAGAATTATAATAGGTTTTAGTATCTTGAATACCTCCCTTGTTGTTCCCGGAGATGATTATATCATCCAAATAGACAAGAACAACCACTATACCTTCTTGGCTTGTCCGAGTGAACAATGTCTGCTCCATATGAGATCTTTTGAATCCTTTTGCCATTAAGGTTGATCTAAGCTTGTGATACCAAGCTCTTGGTGATTGTTTAAGACCGTAGATTGCTTTCCTTAGCCTTAGAACCTTCCCGGGAGTAATCTCTAAGCCGCGTGGGGGAGTCATGTACACTTCTTGTTAAAGTTCTCCTTGTAGAAAGGCATTCTTCACATCCATTTGAAATAGATCCCATGATAGATTGGTGGCAAGTGACAAGATTACCCGAACCGTGTGAAGCTTTGCCACCGGAGCAAATGTGTCTAAGTAGTCTTCTCCATAGGTTTGTGTGAAGCCTCTTGCTACTAGTCTTTCCTTATACCTTTGAATCTTTCCATTTCTTAGATACTTGATTGTAAACACGTATCTTGAACTCACGGTCATCTTGCCTTTAGGAAGATCGGTTTCATAGAAGGTTTCATTATCTTCCATGGCTTTGTTCTCGGCTTTAACCGCATTAACCCACACATCTTCCTTCATTGCCTCTTCATATTATCTTGGTATCAAGTGTTGATCCATGGAATTGATAAATGCTTGGTGTTCCTCGGGAAAACTTGCAAGAGAACACACGGTTTAAGTAGGATGAGCCTCGACATTGCCATTGAAATATACTCTTGTATTAATCCAATTGGATGGATATGTCTTTACTCTAGTACTTCTCCTTAGAACCGACGGCTCTTCTTCTTGAGACAAATCTTGGTCATGAACTTCTTGATGACCTTGTTGTTGAGTGTGTGTCTCGGTTGAGGCTTGATGTTCTTCTTGAACATTTGTCTCTCCCCCGGACGTAGTTGGTTCTTGAGGACCAACTTGATCACTGTTCTCCCCCTCATGATCAATATGGGTTTCTTGAGTTGGTTCCTCATTCCTTGTTTCTTCATTGAGGTCCATACCAAGATTTCTCATCAAGTTCCTAAGACTAGTAGCTCTATCCGTGACCACTTCGGGTAAGTCCTATATACTTTCCCAACTGTTGTCTTTGTAGTAGCTTTGACCTTCTATGAACTTGACTTCTTTTGATACTAAGACCTTTCTTGTTTTACATAACACTTGTATCCCTTTTGAGTGTTTGAGTAACCAATGAACATGGCCTTGGTTCTTTTAGCTTCAAGATTGTTCCTTTGTTCACTAGGTACAAAAACAAAACAAACACAACCAAAAACTATTAGGTTTGCTCTTATTCAATACTTCAAAGGAAATTGATTGTTTAAGATTCGAGTAGGAGTTCGGTTGATGAAATAACACGCGGTTAAGACACCATCCGACCAAAACCGTTTTGGAATGTTCATGTGGAACACTATAGACCGTATAACCTCCATGAGGTGTCGGTTCTTCCTTTCGGCCACACCATTTTGTTGTGGAGTATATGGACATGTTGTTTGATGAAAAATTCCATGTTTGTTTATGTGAACTTTGAAAGCATTGCTTGTGTATTCCCCCCCCCCCATTATTGGACCTAAATTTTTTAATCTTGGCATTGTACTGGTTAGTCACATAGTTTTGAAAGTTTTGAAAAACCTCTAACACCCTATATTTAGTTTGTAAAAGAGTAATCCAAGTGTATTTAGAGCTTTCGTCTATGAAAGTGACAAAATATGAGTGATTATCCCTAGATTTACAAGGAGATAAGCAAACATCCGAATGCACAAGTTCAAAAAGTTTATAAATCATGTTTGATTTTGGAAATACGGTTCGACAATGTTTGCCTAAAATGCAAGCTTCAAAAGTTTCATGATTAAACACAACATTATGTAAAATGGTTTTTAAAGCATTAAAATGTGGATGACCAAGTTTATAATGCCAAATCACATTATTGGCCTCGGCTAAAACCGTTTTAAATGCATGACAAAACAAAGCATTAGATGAGTTATTCTCAAGGACGTAGAGATCGCCTCTTGTGATCCCTTTTCCGGTGACTTCCTTATTCTTAATATCCTGAAAAATCACACCATTAGGACCAAAGATAACATTGCAATTCAAATCACAAGCTATTCTTTTAACGGATATAAGGTTAGATGTGAAACTAGGCATATAAAGAGCTTGAGATTCTCAATCAAAAAGCTTAAGGTTCCCTAATCCTTCTATTGGAATTTTACTCCTATTTGCAATGATAACACCCCCTAGAACCGGCCTTATATTACTAATCAAGTCTAGGTTACTAATCATATGATGAGAAGCACCCAAATCTACAATTATAGGCTTACTAGGTTCTTTATCCAAGGTGTGAGCACTAAGAGAGTAATAGGGAACAATACCGGAACCCTTAAGGGCTTTGATGAGAGCCTCTAGGTCGGACTTCCTCACGAACTCGTCGTTGTACGGGACAATGGCCGTAGCTTCTTGTTCCTTTTTTCGGCTTGACCCGCTTGTACTAGGAATGCTCACCGAGTCATCATTGGAGAAGTGGGCTTTGGCATCCTTGAACTTAATTAGCCGGTTTGAGATGTGGATGCAAGTTCCAACACTTGTTCTTGATGTTGCCCTTCTTCTTGCAATGGTCGCATGTCAAGGATATCCTTTCTTCATATGTCTTGGAGGGAGGTTTGAAAGTAACCTTGTTGGCGGTCACTAGCTCCTTCTTGCCATCGAAAAACTCTATGGAGCCTTGTTCCTTTTGTAGTTGAGCAAACACTTCTTCAACGTTTGGTAAGGTGTCGGATATAAGAAGATGCTTGATGACATACTTGTAGCTACCATTGAGTGTAACGAGCAATCCAAAGACTTTGTCTTGTTCTCTTCATTCGTTTAGGACTTTGGGATCAATGGTGATAAGACGTAGCATTTCAAGCTCGGCCCAAATAGATCTAAACCTCCCAAAGTGTTTGGTTAACACGGTGTGTTCTTGGTTTGGCTCATTGATAGCTTTCTTGACCTCATACACTCGGCTTAGGTTTGATGCATTTCCATATACGGTTTGTAGAGTATTCCACAACTACTTAGAACTTTCACAATAGGAGTACGCTTCTAAAATGGATGGTTCAAGAGATGCTTGAAAGATTCCAAGAACCTTTTGGTCCACTTGGAATCATTTCTCCGAGCAACCACGTTGATAGAAGTTTCATAAGTTCATCAAACTAGTACAAAGCTCATTAAGACACTTATAAGCACTCATGTTGTATGAAACTTGGTTTAAATTCCTAGAAACGCGTTGTTAGATGTTTCATAAGTTCGTAAAACTTGTACAAAGCTCATTGTGACAATTATAAGGACTCATGTAACATGAAACTTGGTTTAGAGTCCTAGAAACGCATTGTTATATGTTTCATAAGTTCGTCAAACTTGTACAAAGCTCAGTAAGACACTTATAAGCACTCATGTTGCATAAAACTTGGTTTAGAGTCCTAGAAACCATATTGTTAGATGTATCATAATTTCGTCAAACTTTTTCAAAG
Organism: Cochlearia excelsa; assembly: GCA_963556525.1. NCBI lineage: Eukaryota > Viridiplantae > Streptophyta > Magnoliopsida > Brassicales > Brassicaceae > Cochlearia > Cochlearia excelsa. The sequence goes on from OY748329.1 coordinate 10,041,260, forward strand.
CTCATTGAGACACTTAAAAACATTCATGTTGCATAAAACTTTGTTTAGAGTCCTAGAAACCAAGTTGTTAAATGTTTCAAAAGTTCGTCAAACTAGTAAAAATTTCATTGGGACACTTATAAGCACTCATGTTGCATGAAACTTGGTTTAGAGTCCTAGAAATCACGTTGTTAGATGTTTCATAAGTTTCTCAAACTTGTACAAATCTCATTGAAAAACTTATAAGCACTCATGTTGCGTGAAGCTTGGTTTAGAGTCCTAGAAACCACGTTTATAGATATTTTATAAATTCGTCAAACTTTAACAAAGCTAATTGAGGAACTTATAAGCACTCATGTTGCATGAAACTTGGTTTAGAGCCCTATAAACGCAATGTTATATGTTTCACAAGTTCGTGAATCTTGTACAAAGCTCATTTAGATACTTATAATCACTCATGTTGCATGAAACTAGGTTAAGAGTCCAAGAAACGCGTTGTTAGATGTTTCATAAGTTCGTCAAACTTGTAATAAGCTCATTGAGAAATTTATAATCACTCATTTTGCATGAAACTTGGTTTAGAGTCCTAGCAACCACGTTGTTAGATGTTTCATAAGTTCGTCAAACTAGTATAAAGCTCATTGAGAAACTTATAAGCACTCACGTTGCATGAAACTTAGTTTAGAGTCCTAGAAACGCGTTGTTAGATGTTTCATAAGTTCGTCAAACTTGTACACAGCTCATTGAGACACTTATAAGCACTCATGTTGCATGAAACTTGGTTTAGATTCCTAGCAACCACGTTGTTAGATGTTTCATAAGTTCGTCAAACTAGTACAAAGCTCATTGAGACACTTCATGTTGCATGAAACTTGGTTTAGAGTCCTAGCAACCACGTTGATAGAAGTTTCATAAGTTCGTCAAACTAGTACAAATATCATTAAGACACTTATAATCACTCATGTTGTATGAAACTTGGTTTAAAGTCCTAGAAACGCGTTGTTAGATGTTCCATAAGTTCATAAAACTTGTACAAAGCTTTTTGTGACAATTATAAGCACTCATGTTGCATGAAACTTGGTTTAGAGTACTAGAAACGCGTTGTTAGATGTTTCATAAGTTTGTCAAACTTGTACAAAGCTCATTAAGACACTTATAAGCACTCATGTTGCATGAAGTTTGCTTTAGAGTCCTAGAAACCACGTTGTTAAATGTTTCAAAAGTTCGTCAAACTAGTACAAATTTCATTGAGACACTTATAAGCACTCATGTTGCATGGAACTTGGTTAAAGTCCTAGAAACGTGTTGTTAGATGTTTCATAAGTTTGTAAAACTTGTACAAAGCTCATTATGACAATTATAAGCACTCATGTTGCATTAAACTTTGTTTCGAGTCCTAGAAAAGCGTTGTTAGATGTTTCATAAGTTCGTCAAACTTGTACAAAGCTCATTAAGACACTTATAAGCACTCATGTTGCATGAAGCTTGATTTAGAGTCCGAAAAACCATGTTGTTAGATGTTTCAAAAGTTCTTCAAACATGTAAAAAGCTCATTGAGACACTTACAAACATTCATGTTGCATGAAACTTGGTTTAGAGTCCTAGAAACCACATTGTTAAATGTTTCAAAAGTTCGTCAAACTAGTACAAATTTCATTGAGACACTTATAAGCATTCATGTTGCATGAAACTTTGTTCAGAGTCCTAGAAACCACGTTGTTAGATGTTTTATAAGTTTCTCAAACTTGTAAAAAGTTCATTGAAACAATTATAAGCATTCATGTTGCGTGAAGCTTGGTTTAGAGTCCTATAAACCACGTTGTTAGATATTTCATAACTTCGTCAAACTTTAACAAAGCTCATTGAAAAACTTATAAGCACTCATGTTGCATGAAACTTGGTTTAGAGTCCTATAAACGCAATGTTATATGTTTCAGAAGTTCGTGAAACTTGTACAAAGCTCATTGAGACACTTATAATCACTCATGTTGCATAAAACTAGGTTTAGAGTCCAAGATACGCGTTGTTAGATGTTTAATAAGTTCGTCAAACTTGTAATAAGCTCATTGATACATTTATAAGCACTCATGTTTCATGAAACTTGGTTTAGAGTCCTTTCAACCACGTTATTAGATGTTTCATAAGTTCGTCAAACTAGGACAAAGCTCATTGAGACACTTAAAAGCACTCATGTTGCATGAAACTTGGTTTATAGTCTTAGAAACGCGTTGTTAGATGTTTCATAAGTTCGTCAAATTTGTACAAAGGTCATTGAGACACTTATAAGCACTCAGGTTGCATGAAACTTGGTTTAGAGTCCTAGAAACGCGTTGTTAGATGTTTCATAAGTTTTTCAAACTTGTAATAAGCTCATTGAGACATTTATAAGCACTCATGCTGCATGAAACTTGGTTTAGATTCCTAGCAACCACGTTGTTAGATGTTTCATAAGTTCGTCAAACTAGTACAAAGCTCATTGAGACACTTCATGTTGCATGAAACTTTGTTTAGAGTCCTAGCAACCACGTTGATAGAAGTTTCATAAGTTCGTCAAACTAGTACAAAGATCATTAAGACACTTATAGATGTTTCATAAGTTCGTAAAACTTGTACAAAGCTCATTGTGACAATTATAAGCACTCATGTTGCATGAAACTTTGTTTAGAGTCCTAGAAACGCGTTGTTAGATGTTTCATAAGTTCGCCAAACTTGTACAAAGCTCATTAAGACACTTATAAGCACTCATGTTGCATGAAGCTTGATTTAGAGTCCTAAAAACCATGTAGTTAGATGTTTCATAAGTTCTTCAAACATGTACAAAGCTCATTGAGACACTTACAAACATTCATGTTGCATGAAAATTTGTTTAGAGTCCTAGAAACCTCGTTGTGAAATGTTTCAAAAGTTCGTCAAACTAGTACAAATTTCATTGGGACACTAATAATCACTCATGTTGCATGAAACTTGGTTCAGAGTCCTAGAAACCACGTTGTTAGATGTTTAATAAGTTTCTCAAACTTGTAAAAAGCTCATTGAAACACTTATAAGCACTCATGTTGCGTGAAGCTTGGTTTAGAGTCCTATAAACCACGTTGTTAGATATTTCATAAGTTCGTCAAACTTTAACCAAGCTCATTGAAAAACTTATAAGCACTCATGTTGCATGAAACTTGGTTTAGAGTCCTATAAACGCAATGTTATATGTTTCATAAGTTCGTGAAACTTGTACAAAGCTCATTGAGACACTTATAATCACTCATGTTGCATGAAACTAGGTTTAGAGTCCAGGATACGCGTTGTTAGATGTTTCATAAGTTCGTCAAACTTGTAATAAGCTCATTGAGACATTTATAAGCACTCATGTTGCATGAAACCTGGTTTAGAGTCCAAACAACCACGTTTTTAGATGTTTCATAAGTTCTTCAAACTAGTACAATGCTCATTGAGACACTTATAAGCACTCATGTTGCATGAAACTTGGTTTAGAGTCCTAGAAACGTGTTGCTAGATGTTTCATAAGTTCGTCAAACTTGTACAAAGCTCATTGAGACACTTATAAGCACTCTAGTTGAATGAAACTTCGTTTAGAGTCCTAGAAACCACGTTGTTAGATGTTTCATAAGTTCGTCAAACTAGTAAAAAGTTCATTGAGACACTTATAAGCACTCATGTTGCATGAAACTTGGTTCAGAGTCCTAGAAACCACGTTGTTAGATGTTTCATAAGTTTGTCAAACTTGTACAATGCTCATTGAGACACTTATAAGCACTCATGTTGTGTGAAGCTTGGTTTAGAGTCCTAGAAACCACATTGTTAGATATTTCATAAGTTCGTCAAACATTAATAACGCTCATTGAGGAACTTATAAGCACTCATGTTACGTGAAACTTGGTTTAGAGCCCTAGAAACGCGTTTTTAGATGTTTCATAAGTTTTTCAAACTTGTAATAAGCTCATTGAGACATTTTTAAGCATTCATGTTGCATGAAACTTGGTTTAGAGTTCTAGAAACGCGTTTTTAGATTTTTCATACGTTCGTCAAACTTGTACATAGCTCATTGAGACAATTATAAGAACTCATGTTGCAGGAAACTTGGTTTAGAGTCCTAGCAACCACATTGTTAAAGGTTTCATAAGTTCGTCAAACTAGTACAAAGCTCAATAAGAAACTTATACGCACTCATGTTGCATGAAACTTGGTTTAATGTCCTAGAAACGCGTTTATAGATGTTTCATAAGTTTGTATAACTTCTACAAAGCTCATTAAGACACTTATAAGCACTCATGTTGCATGAAGCTTGGTTTAGAGTCCTAGAAACCACGTTGTGAGATGTTTCATAAGTTCGTCAAACTTGTAAAAAGCTCATTGAGACACTTATAAGCACTCATGTTGCATGAAACTTGGTTTAGAGTCCTAGAAACGCGTTGTTACATGTTTCATGAAATCGTCAAACTTGTACAAAGCTCATTGAGACACTTATAAGCACTCATGTTGCATGAAACCTTGTTTAGAGTCCTAAAAACCATGTTGTTAGATATTTCATAAGTTTGTCAAACATTAACAAAGGTCATTGAGGACACTTATAATCACTCAAGTTGCATGAAACTTGGTTTAAAGTCCTAGAAACGCGTTGTTAGATGTTTCATAAGTTCGTCAAACTTGTAATAAGCTCATTGAGACATTTATAAGCACTCATGTTGCATGAAACTAGAGTCCTAACAACCACGTTATTAGATGTTTCATAAGTTCGTCAAACTAGTACAAAGCTCATTGAGACTTTTATAAGCACTTATGTTGCATGAAACATGGTTTAGAGTCCTAGAAACGCGTTGTTAGATGTTTCATAAGTTCGTCAAACTTGTACAAAGCTCATTGAGACACTTATAAGCACTCATGTTGCATGAAACTTGGTTTAGAGTCTTAGAAAGGCGTTGTTAAATGTTTCATAAGTTCGTCAAACTTGTACATAGTTAATTGAGACACTTATAAGCACTCATGTTGCATGAAACTTTGTTTAATGTCCTAGGAACGCGTTGTTAGATGTTTCATAAGTTCGTCAAACTTGTACAAAGCTAATTGTGACACTTATAAGCATTCATGTTGGATGAAGATTGGTTTAGAGTCCTAGAAACCACGTGATAAGATGTTTCATTAGTTCGTCAAACTCGTACAAAGATCATTGAGACACTTATTAGCACTCATGTTGCATGAAACTTCGTTTAGAGTCCTAGAAACCACGTTGTTTGATGTTTCATAAGTTCGTCAAACTAGTACAAAGTTTATTGAGACACTTATAAGCACTCATGTTGCATGAAAATTGGTTCAGAGTCCTAGAAACCAAGTTGTTAGATGTTTCATAAGTTTGTCAAACTTGTACAAAGCTCATTGAGACACTTATAAGCACTCTTGTTGCGTGAAGCTTGGTTTAGAATCCTATAAACCACGTTGTTAGATATTTCATAAGTTCGTCAAACTTTAACAAAGCTCATTGAGGAACTTATAAGCACTGATGTTGCGTGAAACTTGGTTTAGAGTCATAAGTTCGTGAAACTTGTACAAAGCTCATTGAGACACTTATAATCACTCATTTTGCATGAAACTTGGTTTAAAGTCCTAGAAACGCGTTGTTAGATGTTTCATAAGTTCGTCAAATTTGTAATAAGCTCATTGAGACATTTATAAGCACTCATGTTGCATGAAAGTTGGTTTAGAGTCCTAGTAACCACGTTGTTAGATATTTCATAAGTACGTCAAATTAGTACAAAACTCATTGAGACACTTATAAGCACTCATGTTGCATGAAACTATTTTTAGAGTCCTAGAAACGCGTTGTTAGATGTTTCATAAGTTTTTCAAATTTGTACACAGCTTATTGAGACACTTAGACCATGATTATTGGTGGTGCTAAATAATAAATAAAGGATGCTTAGCTATGTAAAAAAATTAAAGTAATTACATTACGCTAAGTATCGATTCTTAATGAAACAATTTTTCTTAGAGTAAGCATCGGACAGGTGTTACTTGCAGACAAAATATCTGGGTGATTTTTTTTTTGCATTTTTTTCATTTGGATTTAATTTTTTCATATTGTTTGGTGATTATTTTTCTTGTCTATAATGTTTAGTCTTATTTGGGATTAAATTTTAAGTACACTTGGAAATGAACAACTAGTTGACAGAAACATACAGTTCCACTCCATATAAATGTCAAAATTAAGATTTGTTTCTTTAAAAACAGTGTATCAAAAAATATACATAGAAAATTCCATATTTGTTTAACTAAATTAGGTATAAAAACAATAAAATGAGAAAATAAAGAATGATGAGCATGTAAGCTTGTGGGTGTGAGTATGTGATTCAAAACGTGTAAGAAAATTCCATATTTATTTTTTTAATAATAAATTTAATTTTTAAGAACCCCTAACTAAGCAACACCAATAATCGTCAAAAAAAAATTAAGAAACTAAAGTTTCTTAGACAAAAAAATAATTACAACTAAATAAAAACAATTAGCAAAGCACCTACACTAAGCATCATGGATAATGATTCTCTTATAATCACTCATGTTGCATGAAACTTGGTTTAGAGTCCTAGAAACGCTTTGTTAGATGTTTCATAAGTTCGTCAAACATGTATAAAGCTCATTAAGGAACTTATAAGCACTAATGTTACATGAAACTTGGTTTAGAGTCCTAGAAACGCGTTGCTAGATGTTTCATAAGTTCGTCAAACTTGTACATAGCTCATTGAGACACTTATAAGCACTCATGTTGCATTAAACTTGGTTTAGAGTCCTAGAAACGTGTTGTTAGATGTTTCATAAGTTTGTAAAACTTGTAAAAAGCTCATTGAGACACTTATAAGCACTCATGTAGCATGAAACCTCGTTTAGAAACCTAGCAACCACGTTGTTAAATGTTTCATAAGTTCGTCAAACTTTTTCAAAGATAATTAAGACACTTATAAGCACTCATGTTGCATGAAGCTTGGCTTAGAGTCCTAGAAACCACGTTGTAAGATGTTTCATAAGTTCGTCAAACTTGTACAAAGCTCATTGAGACACTTATAAGCAGTAATGTTGCATGAAACTTCGTTTAGAGTCCTAGCAACCACGTTGTTAAAAGTTTCATAATTCGTCAAACTAGTACAAAGCTCATAAAGACACTTACACGCACTCATGTTGCATGAAACTTGGTTTAATGTCCTAGAAACGCGTTGTTAGATGTTTCATAAGTTCGTCAAACTTGTACAAAGCTCATTGTGACACTTAGCACTCATATTGCATTAAACTTGGTTTAGAGTTCTATAAACGCGTTGTTAGATCTTTCATAAGTTCGTCAAACTTGCATAGTTCATTGAGACACTTATAAGCACTCATGTTGCATGAAACTTGATTTAATGTCCTAGAAACGCGTTGTTAGATGTTTCATAAGTTCGTCAAACTTGTACAAAGCTAATTGTGACACTTATAAGCACTCATGTTGCATGAATCTTGGTTTAGAGTCCTAGAAACCACGTGATAAGATGTTTCATTAGTTCGTCAAACTCGTACAAAGCTCATTGAGACACTTATAAGCACTCATGTTGCATGAAACTTCGTTTAGAGTCCTAGAAACCACGTTGTTTGATGTTTCATAAGTTCGTCAAACTAGTACAAAGTTTATTGAGACACTTATAAGCACTCATGTTGCATGAAAATTGGTTCAGAGTCCTAGAAACCAAGTTGTTAGATGTTTCATAAGTTTGTCAAACTTGTACAAAGCTCATTGAGACACTTATAAGCACTCATGTTGCGTGAAGCTTGGTTTAGAATCCTATAAACCACGTTGTTAGATATTTCATAAGTTCGTCAAACTTTAACAAAGCTCATTGAGGAACTTATAAGCACTCATGTTGCGTGAAACTTGGTTTAGATTCCTATAAACGCAATATTATATGTTTCATAAATTCGTGAAACTTGTACAAAGCTCATTGAGACACTTATAATCACTCATGTTGCATGAAACTTGGTTTAAAGTCCTAGAAACGCGTTGTTAGATGTTTCATAAGTTCGTCAAATTTGTAATAAGCTCATTGAGACATTTATAAGCACTCATGTTTCATAAGTACGTCAAACTAGTACAAAGCTCATTGAGACACTTATAAGCACTCATGTTGCATGAAACTCTTTTTAGAGTCCTAGAAACGTGTTGTTAGATGTTTCATAAGTTTTTCAAATTTGTACACAGCTTATTGAGACACTTAGACCATGATTATTGGTGGTGCTAAATAATAAATAAAGGATGCTTAGCTATATAAAAAATTAAAGTAATTACTTTACGCTAAGTATCGATTCTTAATGAAGCAATTTTTCTTAGAGTAAGCATCGGACATGTGTTACTTGCAGACAAAATATGGGTGATTTTTTTTTTTGCATTTTTTTGCATTTTTTTCATTTGGATTTAATTTTTTCATATTGTTTGGTGATTATTTTTCTTGTCTTTAATGTTTAGTCTTATTTGGGATTAAATTTTAAGTACACTTGGAAATGAACAACTAGTTGACAGAAACATACAGTTCCACTCTATATAAATGTCAAAATTAAGATTTGTTTCTTTAAAAACAGTGTATCAAAGAATATACATAATTATTCCATATTTGTTTAACAAAATTAGGTATAAAAACAATAAAATGAGAAAATAAAGAATGATGAGCATGTAAGCTTGTGGGTGTGAGTATGTGATTCAAAACGTGTAAGAAAATTCCATATTTATTTTTTTAATAATAAATTTAATTTTTAAGAACCCCTAACTAAGCAACACCAATAATCGTAAAAAAAAATTAAGAAACTAAATTTTTTTAGACAAAAAAATAATTACAACTAAATAAAAACAATTAGCTAAGCACCTACACTAAGCATCATGGATAATGATTCTCTTATAATCACTCATGTTGCATGAAACTTGGTTTAGAGTCCTAGAAACGCTTTGTTAGATATTTCATAAGTTCGTCAAACATCTATAAAGCTCATTAAGGAACTTATAAGCACTAATGTTACATGAAACTTGGTTTAGAGTCCAAGAAACGCGTTGCTAGTTGTTTCATCAGTTCGTCAAACTTGTACATAGCTCATTGAGACACTTATAAGCACTCATGTTGCATGAAACTTGGTTCAGAGTCCTAGAAACCACATTGTTAGATGTTTCATAAGTTTCATAAGTTCGTCAAACTAGTACAAAGCTCATTAAGACACTTACACGCACTCATGTTAAATGAAACTTGGTTTAATGTCCTAGAAACCACGTTGTAAGATGTTTCATAAGTTCGTCAAACTTGTACAAAGCTCATTGTGACATTAGTGCTTATAAGTTCCTTAATGAGCTTTATAGATGTTTGACGAACTTATGAAATATCTAACAAAGCGTTTCTAGGAAACCACGTTGTAAGATGTTTCATAAGTTCGTCAAACTAATACAAAGTTCATTGAGACACTTATAAGCACTCATGTTGCATGAAACTTGGTTCAAAGTCCTATAAATCACGTTGTTAGATGTTTCATAAGTTTGTCAAACTTGTACAAAGCTCATTGAGACACTTATAAGCACTCATGTTGCGTGAAGTTTGGTTTAGAGTCCTACAAACCACGTTGTTAGATATTTCATAAGTTCGTCAAACTTTAACAATGCTCATTGAGGAACATATAAGCACTCATGTTGGGTGAAACTTGGTTTAGAGTCCTATAAACGCAATATTACATGTTTCATAAGTTCGTGAAACTTGAACAAAGCTCATTGAGACACTTCTAATCACTCATGTTGCATGAAACTTGGTTTAGAGTCCTAGAAACGCGTTGTTAGATGTTTCATAAGTTCGTCAAACTTGTAATAGGCTCTTTGAGACATTTATAAGCACTCATGTTGCATGAAAGTTGGTTTAGAGTCCTAGCAACCACGTTATTAGATGCTTCATAAGTTCGTCAAACTAGTACAAAGATCATTGAGACAATTATAAGCATCCATGTTGCATGAAACTTGGTTTAGAGTCCTAGAAACGCGTTGTTAGATGTTTCATAAGTTTGTCAAACTTGTAAAAAGCTCATTGAGACACTTATAAGAACTCATGTTGCATGAAACTTGTCTTAGAGTCCTAGCAACCATGTTGTTAGATGTTTCATAAGTTTGTAAAACAAGTACAAAGCTCATTGAGACAAAGCACTCATGTTGCATGAAAATTATTTTAGAGTCCTATAAAAGCGTTGTTAGATGTTTCATAAGTTCGTCAAACTTGTACATAGTTCATTGAGACACTTATAAGCACTCATGTTGCGTGAAACTTGGTTTAATGTCCTAGAAAGGCATTGTAAGATGTTTCATAAATTCGTCAAACTGGTACAAAGCTCATTGTGACACTTATAAGCTCTCATGTTGCATGAAACTTGGTTTAGAGTCCTAGAAACTTGTTGTAAGATGTTTCAAAAGTTCGTCAAAGTTTTACAAAGCTCATTAAGACACTTATAAACACTCATCTTGCATGAAACTATGTTCAGAGTCCTAGAAACCACATTGTTAGATGTTTCATAATTTTTCAAACTTGTACAAAGCTCATTGAGACACTTATAAGCACTCATGTTGTGTGAAGCTTGGTTTAGAATCCTAAAAACCACGTTGTTAGATATTTCAAAAGTTCGTCAAACTTTAACAAAGCTAATTGAGGAACTTATAAGCACTCATGTTGCGTGAATATTGGTTTAGAGTCCTATAAACGCAATGTTATGTGTTTCATAAGTTTGTGAAACTTGTACAAAGCTCATTGAGACACTTATAATCACTCATGTTGCATGAAACTTGGTTTAGAGTCCTAGAAACCACATTGTTAGATGTTTCATAAGTTTGTCAAACTTGTACAAAGCTCAGTGAGACACTTACAAGCACTCATGTTGCGTGAAGTTTGGTTTAGAATCCTAGAAACCACGTTGTTAGATATTTCAACACTTTGTCAAAGTTTAACAAAGCTCATTGAGACATTTATAAGCATTCATGTTGCATGAAAGTTGGTTTAGAGTCCTAGCAACCACGTTGTTAGATATTTCATAAGTACATAAAACTAGTAAAAAGCTCATTGAGACACTTATAAGCACTCATGTTGCATGAAACTTGGTATAGAGTCCTAGAAACGCGTTGTTAGACGTTTCATAAGGTCGTCAAACATGTATAAAACTCATTAAGGAACTTAAAAGCACTAATGTTGCATGAAACTTGGTTTAGAGTCCTAGAAACGCGTTGTTAGATGTTTCATAAGTTCGTAAAACTAGTACAAAGTTCATTAAGACACTTATACAAACTCATGTTGCATGAAACTCGGTTTAATGTCCTAGAAACGCATAGTTAGGTGTTTCATAAGTTCGTCCAACTTGTACAACGTTCATTAAGACAGTTATACGCACTCATGTTGCATGAAACTTGGTGTAAAGTCCTAGAAACACATTGTTAGATGTTTCATAAGTTTGTCAAACTTGTACAAAACTCATTGAGAAACTTATAAGCACTCATGTTGCATGAAACTTGTTTAGAGTCCTAGAAACGCGTTGTTAGATGTTTCATAAGTTTTTCAAACTTGTAATAAGCTCATTGAGACACTTATAAGCACTCATGTTGCATGAAACTTGGTTTATAGTCCTAGAAACGCGTTGTTAGATGTTTCATAAGTTCGTCAAACTAGTACAAAGCTTATTGAGAAACTTATAAGCACTCATGTTGCATGAAAATTGGTTTATAGTCTTAGAAACGCGTTGTTAGATGTTTCATAAGTTCGTCAAACTTGAACAAAGCTCATTGAGAAACTTATAAGCACTGTTGTTGCATGAAACATGGTTTAGATTCCTAGCAACCACGTTGTTAGATGTTTCATAAGTTCGTCAAATTAGTACAAAGCTCATTGAGACACTTCATGTTGCATGAAAATTGGTTTAGAGTCCTAGCAACCACGTTGATAGAAGTTTCATAAGTTTGTCAAACTAGTACAAAGATCATTAAGACACTTATAATCACTCATGTTGTATGAAACTTGGTTTAAAGTCCTAGAAACGCATTGTTAGATGTTTCATAAGTTTGTAAAACTTGTACAAAGCTCATTGTGACAATTATAAGAACTCATGCTGCAGGAAACTTGGTTTAGAGTGCTAGAAACGCGTTGTTAGATGTTTCATAAGTTTGTCAAACTTGTACAAAGCTCATTCATACACTTATAAGCACTCATGTTGCATGAAGTTTGGTTTAGATTCCTAGAAACCATGTTGTTAGATGTTTCATAAGTTCGTCAAACTTGAACAAAGCTCATTGAGACACTTATAAACATTCATGTTGCATGAGAATTCGTTTAGAGTCCTAGAAACCACTTTGTTAAATGTGTCAAAAGTTCGTCAAACTAGTACAAATTTCATTGAGACACTTATAAGCACTCATGTTGCATGAAACTTGGTTTAAAGTCCTAGAAACGCGTTGTTAGATGTTTCATAAGTTCGTAAAATTTGTACAAAGCTCATTGTCATAATTATAAGCACTCATGTTGCATGAAACTTGGTTTCGAGTCCTAGAAACGCGTTGTTAGATGTTTCATAAGTTCGTAAAACTTGTAAAAAGCTCATTAAGACACTTATAAGAACTCATGTTGCATGAAACTTTGTTTAGAGTCCTAGAAACAACGTTGTTAGATGTTTAATAAGTTCGTCAAACTAGTACAAAGTTCATTGAGACACTTATAAGCACTCAAGTTGCATGAAACTTGGTATAATGTCCTAGAAACGCGTTGTTAGATGTTTCACAAGTTTAATAAGCTCATTGAGACATTTATAAGTACTCATGTTGCATGAAACTTGGTTTAGAGTCCTAGGAACCACGTTGTTAGATGTTTCATAAGTACGTCAAACTAGTACAAAGCTCATTGAGACACTTATAAGCACTCATGTTGCATGAAACTTGGTTTAGAGACCTTGAAACGCGTTGTTAGATGTTTCATAAGTTTGTAAAACTTGTACATAACTTATTGAGACACTTATAAGCACTCATGTTGCATGAAACTTGGTTTAGAGTACTAGAAACGCATTGTTAGATGTTTCATAAGTTCGTCAAACTTGTACAAAGCTCATTGAGACACTTATAAGCAGTCACGTTGCATGAAACTTGGTTTAGAGTCCTAGAAACGCGTTGTTAGATGTTTCATAAGTTTTTCAAACTTGTAATAAGCTCATTGAGACATTTATAAGCACTCATGTTTCATGAAACGTCTTTTAGACTCCTAGCAACCACGTTGTTAGATGTTTCATAAGTTCGTCAAACTGGTACAAAGCTCATTTTGACACTTCTAAGCACTCATGTTGCATGAAACTTGGTTTAGAGTCCTAGAAACGTGTTGTAAGATGTTTCATAAGTTCGTCAAACCTTTACAAAGCTCATTAAGACACTTATAAGCACTCAAGTTGCATGTAGTTTGGTTTAGAGTCCTGGAAACCACGTTGTAAGATGTTTCATTAGTTCGTTAAACTTGTTCAAAGTTCATTGATACACTTATAAGCACTCATGTTGCATAAAACTTCGTTTAGAGTCCTAGCAACCATGTTGTTAGATGTTTCATAAGTTCGTAAAACAAGTACAAAGCTCATTGAGACACTAATAAGCACTCATGTTGCATGAAAATTGTTTTAGAGTCCTATAAAGGCGTTGTTAGATGTTTCATAAGTTCGTCAAACTTGTACATAGTTCATTGAGACACTTATAAGCACTCATGTTGCATGAAACTTGGTTTAATGTACTAGAAAGGCGTTGTAAGATGTTTCATAAATTCGTCAAACTGGTACAAAGCTCATTGTGACACTTATAAGCTCTCATGTTGCATGAAACTTGGTTTAGAGTCCTAGAAACGTGTTGTAAGATGTTTCATAAGTTCGTCAAAGTTTTACAAAGCTCATTAAGACACTTATAAACACTCATCTTGCATGAAGCTTGGTTTAGAGTCATGGAAACCACGTTGTAAGAAGTTTCATTAGTTCGTCAAACTTGTACAAAGCTCATTAAGACACTTATAAGCACTCATGTTGCATGAAACTTGGTTCATAATCCTAGAAACCACATTGTTAGATGTTTCATACTTTTTCAAACTTGTACACATATCATTGAGACACTTATAAGCACTCATGTTGTGTGAAACTTGGTTTAGAATCCTAAAAACCACGTTGTTAGATATTTCAAAAGTTCGTCAAACTTTAACAAAGCTCATTGAGGAACTTATAAGCACTCATGTTGCATGAATATTGGTTTAGAGTCCTATAAACGCAATGTTATGTGTTTCATAAGTTTCTGAAACTTGTACAAAGCTCATTGAGACACTTATAATCACTCATGTTGCATGAAACTTGGTTTAGAGTCCTAGAAACCACATTGTTAGATGTTTCATAAGTTTGTCAAACTTGTACAAACTCAATGAGACACTTACAAGCACTCATGTTGCGTGAAGCTTGGTTTAGAATCCTAGAAACCACGTTGTTAGATATATCAAAACTTCGTCAAACTTTAACAAAGCTCATTGAGGAACTTATAAGCACTCATGTTGCATGAAACTTGGTTTAGAGTTCTAAAAACGCGTTGTTAGATGTTCATAAGTTTTTCAAACTTGTAATAAGCTCATTGAGACATTTATAAGCATTCATGTTGCATGAAAGTTGGTTTAGAGTCTTAGCAACCACGTTGTTAGATGTTTCATAAGTACATAAAACTAGTAAAAAGCTCATTGAGACACTTATAAGCACTTATGTTGCATGAAACTTGGTTTAGAGTCCTAGAAACGCGTTGTTAGACGTTTCATAAGGTCGTCAAACATGTATAAAGCTCATTAAGGAACTTAAAAGCACTCATGTTGCATGAAACTTGGTTTAGAGTCCTAGAAACGCGTTGTTAGATGTTTCATAAGTTCGTCAAACTTGTACATAGCTCATTGAGACACTTATAAGAACTCATGTTGCAAGAAACTTGGTTTAGAGTCCTAGCAACCACGTTGTTAAAAGTTTCATAAGATCGTCAAACTAGTACAAAGTTCATTAAGACACTTATACAAAATCATGTTGCATGAAACTCGGTTTAATGTCCTAGAAACGCATTGTTAGGTGTTTCATAAGTTCGTCAAAATTGTACAAAGCTCATTAAGACACTTATACGCACTCATGTTGCATGAAACTTGGTTTAGAGTCCTAGAAACGCATTGTTAGATGTTTCATAAGTTCGTCAAACTAGTACAAAGCTTATTGAGACACTTATAAGCACTTATGTTGCATGAAACTTGGTTTATAGTCCTAGAAACGCGTTGTTAGATGTTTCATAAGTTCGTCAAACTTGTACAAAGCTCATTGAGAAACTTATAAGCACTCATGTTGCATGAAACTTGGTTTAGAGTCCTAGAAACGCGTTGTTAGATGTTTCATAAGTTTTTCAAACTTGTAATAAGCTCATTGAGACACTTATAAGCACTCATGTTGCATTAAACTTGGTTTATAGTCCTAGAAACGCGTTGTTAGATGTTTCATAAGTTCGTCAAACTAGTACAAAGCTTATTGAGACATTTATAAGCACTCATGTTGCATGAAACTTGGTTTATAGTCCTAGAAACGCGTTGTTAGATGTTTCATAAGTTCGTCAAACTTGTACAAAGCTCATTGAGAAACTTATAAGCACTCATATTGCATGAAACTTGGTTTAGATTCCTAGCAACCACGTTGTTAGATGTTTCATAAGTTCGTCAAACTAGTACAAAGCTTATTGAGACACTTCATGTTGCATGAAAATTGGTTTAGAGTCCTAGCAACCACGTTGATAGAAATTTCATAAGTTCGTCAAACTAGTACAAAGATCATTAAGACACTTATAATCACTCATGTTGTATGAAACTTGGTTTAATGTCCTAGAAACGCATTGTTAGATGTTTCATAAGTTTGTAAAACTTGTACAAAGCTCATTGTGAAAATTATAAAAACTCATGTTGCATGAAACTTGGTTTAGAGTGCTAGAAACGCGTTTTTAGATGTTTCATAAGTTTGTCAAACTTGTACAGAGCTCATTAAGACACTTATAAGCACTCATGTTGCATGAAGTTTGGTTTAGATTCCTAGAAACCATGTTGTTAGATGTTTCATAAGTTCGTCAAACTTGAACAAAGCTCATTGAGACACTTATAAACATTCATGTTGCATGAAAATTCGTTTAGAGTCCTAGAAACCACATTGTTAAATGTTTCAAAAGTTCGTCAAACTAGTACAAATTTCATTGAGACACTTATAAGCACTCATGTTGCATGAAACTTGGTTTAAAGTCCTAGAAACGCGTTGTTAGATGTTTCATAAGTTCGTAAAATTTATACAAAGCTCATTGTCACAATTATAAGCACTCATGTTGCATGGAACTTGGTTTCGAGTCGTTGAAACGCGTTGTTAGATGTTTCATAAGTTCGTAAAACTTCTACAAAGCTCATTAAGACACTTATAAGCACTCATGTTGCATGAAACTTTGTTTAGAGTCCTAGAAACAACGTTGTTAGATGTTTAATAAGTTCGTCAAACTAGTACAAAGTTCATTGAGAAACTTATAAGCACTCAAGTTGCATGAAACTTGGTATAATGTCCTAGAAACGCGTTGTTAGATGTTTCACAAGTTTTTCAAAGTTGTAATAAGCTCATTGAGACATTTATAAGTACTCATGTTGCATGAAACTTGGTTTAGAGTCCTAGCAACCACCTTGTTAGAGGTTTCATAAGTACGTCAAACTAGTACAAAGCTCATTGAGACACTTATAAGCACTCATGTTGCATGAAACTTGGTTTAGAGACCTGAAAACGCGTTGTTAGATGTTTCATTAGTTTGTAAAACTTGTACATAACTTATTGAGACACTTATAAGCACTTATGTTGCATGAAACTTGGTTTAGAGTCCTAGAAACGCATTGTTAGATGTTTCATAAGTTCGTCAAACTTGTACAAAGCTCATTGAGACACTTATAAGCACTCATGTTGCATGAAACTTGGTTTAGAGTCCTAGAAACGCGTTGTTAGATGTTTCATAAGTTTTTCAAACTTGTAATAAGCTCATTGAGACATTTATAAGCACTCATGTTGCATGAAACGTCGTTTAGACTCCTAGCAACCACATTGTTAGATGTTTCATAAGTTCGTCAAACTGGTACAAAGCTCATTGTGACACTTCTAAGCACTCATGTTGCATGAAACTTGGTTTAGAGTCCTAGAAACGTGTTGTAAGATGTTCATCAGTTCGTCAAACCTTTACAAAGCTCATTAAGTAACTTATAAGCACTCATGTTGCATGAAGTTTGGTTTAGAGTCCTAGAAACCATGTTGTAAGATGTTTCATTAGTTCGTTAAACTTGTTCAAAGTTCATTGATACACTTATAAGCACTCATGTTGCATAAAACTTCGTTTAGAGTCCTAGAAACCACGTTGTTAGATGTTTCATAAGTTCGTAAAACTAGTACAAAGTTCATTGAGACACTTATAAGCACTCATTTTTCATGAAACTTGGTTCAGAGTCCTAGATACCACATTGTTAGATATTTCATAAGTTTGTCAAACTTGTACAAAGCTCATTGAAACAATTATAAGCACTCATGTTGCTTGAAGCTTGGTTTAGAATCCTAGAAACCACGTTGTTAGATATTTCAAAAGTTTAACAAAGCTCTTTGAGGAACATATAAATGCAATGTTTTAGGTTTCATAAGTTCGTGAAACTTGTACAAAGATCATTGAGACAGTTTTAATCACTCATGTTGCATGAAACTTGGTTTAGAGTCCTAAAAACGCGTTGTTAGATGTTCATAAGTTTTTCAAACTTGTAATAAGCTCATTGAGACATTTATAAGCAGTCATGTTGCATGAAAGTTGGTTTAGAGTCCTAGCAACAACGTTGTTAGATGTTTCATAAATATGTCAAACTAGTACAAAGCTCTTTGAGACACATATAAGCACTCATGTTGCATGAAACTTAGTTTAGAGTACTAGAAACGCGTTGTTAGATGTTTCATAAGTTTTTCAAACTTGTAATAAGCTCATTGACACATTTATAAGCACTCATGATGCATGAAACTTGGTTTAGAGTCCTAGCAACCACGTTGTTAGATGTTTCATAAGTACGTCAAACTAGTACAAAGCTCATTGAGACACATATAAGCACTCATGTTGCATGAAACTTGGTTTAGAGTCCTAGATACGCGTTGTTAGATGTTTCATATGTTCGTCAAACATCTATAAAGGTCATTAAGGAACTTATAAGCATTCATGTTTCATTAAACTTGGTTTAGAGTCCTAGAAACGCGTTGTTAAATGTTTCATAAGTTCGTCAAACTTGTACATAGCTCATTGAGACACTTATAAGCACTCATGTTGCATGAAACTTGTTTTAGAGTCCTAGCAACCACGTTGTTAAAAGTTTCATAAGTTCGTCAAACTAGTACAAAGCTCATTAAGACACTTATACGCACTGATGTTGCATGAAACTTGGTGTAATGTCCTAGAAACGCGTTGTTAGATGTTTCATAAGATCGTCAAACTTGTACAAAGCTCATTGTGACACTTATAAGCACTCAGGTTGCATGAAACTTGGTTTAGAGTTCTATAAACGCGTTGTTAGATGTTTCATAAGTTCGTCAAACTTGTACAAAGGTCATTAAGACACTTATAAGCACTCAAGTTGCATGAAGCTTGGTTTAGAGTCGTAGAAACCACGTTGTAAGATGTTTCATAAGTTCGTCAAACTTGTACAAAGCTCATTGAGACACTTATAAGCAGAAATGTTGCATGAAACTTCGTTTAGAGTCCTAGAAACAACGTTGTTAATTAGATGTTTCATTAGTTCGTCAAACTAGTACAAAGTTCATTGAGACACTTATAAGCACTCAAGTTGCATGAAACTTGGTTTAATGTCCTAGAAACGCGTTGTCAGATGTTTCACAAGGTTTTCAAACTTGTAATAAGCTCATTGAGACATTTATAAGCACTCATGTTGCATGAAACTTGGTTTAGAGTCCTAGCAACCACGTTGTTAGATGTTTCATAAGTATGTCAAACTAGTACAAAGCTCATTAAGACACTTATAAGCACTCATGTTGCATGAAACTTGGTTTAGAGTCCTGGAAACGCGTTGTTAGATGTGTCATAAGTTTGTCAAACTTGTACACAACTTATTGAGACACTTTTAAGCACTCATGTTCCATGAAACTTGGTTTACCAACCTAGAAACGCGTTGTTAGATGTTTCATAAGTTCGTCAAACTTGTACAAAACTCATTGAGACACTTTTAAGCACTCATGTTCCATGAAACTTGGTTTACCGTCCTAGAAACGCGTTGTTAGATGATTCATAAGTTCGTCAAACTTGTACAAAGCTCATTGAGACACTTATAAGCACTCATGTTGCATGAAACTTGGTTTAGAGTCGTAGCAACCACGTTGTCAGATGTTTCATAAGTACGTCAAACTAGGACAAAGCTCATTGAGACACTTATAAGCACTCATGTTGCATGAAACTTAGTTTAGAGTCCTAGAAACGCGTTGTTAGATGTTTCATAAGTTTTTCAAACTTGTAATGAGCTCATTGAGACATTTATAAGCACTCATGTTGCATCAAACTTGGTTTAGAGTCTTAGCAACCACGTTGTTAGATGTTTCATAAGTACGTCAAACTAGTACAAAGCTCACTGAGACACTTATAAGCACTCATGTTGCATGAAACTTGGTTTGGAGTCCTAGAAACACGTTGTTAGATGTTTCATAACTTCATCAAACTTGTAAAAAGGTCATTGAGACACTTATAAGGACTCATGTCGCATAAAACTTGATTTAGAGTCCTTGCAACCACGTTGTTAGATGTTTCATAAGTTCGTCAAACTAGTACAAAGTCTTTGAGACACTTATAAGCACTCATGTTGCATGAAAATTGGTTTAGAGTCCTAGAAAGGCGTTGTTAGATGTTTCATAAGTTCGTAAAACTTGTACAAAGCTCATTGAGACACTTATAATCACTCATGTTGCATGAAACTTGGTTTAGAGTCCTAGAAACGCGTTGTTATATGTTTCATAAGTTCGTCAAACATGTATAAAGATCATTAAGGAACTTATAAGCACTCATGTTGCATGAAACTTGGTTTAGAGTCTTAAAACGCGTTGTTAGATGTTTCATAAGTTTGTCAAACTTGTATAAAGCTCATTGTGACACTTATAAGCACTCATGTTGCATGAAACATGGTTTAGAGTTCTAGAAACGCTTTGTTAGATGTTTCATAAGTTCGTCAAACTTGTACAAAGATCATTAAGACACTTATAAGCACTCATGTTGCATGGAGTTTGGCTTAGAGTCCTAGAAACACGTTGTTAGATGTTTCTTAAGTTCGACAAACTTTTAAAAAGTTCATTGAGACACTTATAAGCACTCATGATGCATTAAAATTGGTTTAGAGTCCTAGAAACGTGTTGTTAGATGTTTCATAAGTTTGTCAAACTTGTAAAAAGCTCATTGAGACACTTATAAGCACTCATGTCGCATAAAACTTGATTTAGAGTCCTTGCAACCATGTTGTTAGATGTTTCATAAGCTCGTCAAACTAGTACAAAGTCATTGAGACACTTATAAGCACTCATGTTTCATGAAAATTGGTATAGAGTCCTAGAAAGGCGTTGTTAGATGTTTCATAAGTTCGTAAAACTTGTACAAGGCTCATTGAGACACTTATAATCACTCATGCTGCATGAAACTTGGTTTAGAGTCCTAGAAACGCGTTGTTATACGTTTCATAAGTTCGTCAGACATGTATAAAGATCATTAAGGAACTTATAAGCACTCATGTTGCATGAAACTTGGTTTAGAGTCTTAGAAACGCGTTGTTAGATGTTTCATAAGTTGGTCTCATTGAGACATTTATAAGCACTCATGTTGCATGAAACTTGGTTTAGAGTCCTAGAAACCACGATCTTAGAAGATTCATAAGTTCGTCAAACTAGTAGAAAGCTCATTAAGACACTTATAAGCACTCATGTTGCATGAAACTTGGTTTAGAGTCCTAGAAACCACGTTGTTAGAAGTTTCATAAGTACGTCAAACTAGTACAAAGCTCATTGAGACACTTATAAGCACTCATGTTGCATGAAACTTGGTTTAGAGTCCTAGCAACCACGTTGTTAAATGTTTCATAAGTACATCAAACTTGTACAAAGCTCATTGAGACACTTATAAGCACTCATGTTGCATGAAACTTCGTTTAGAGTCCAAGAAACACGTTGTTAGATGTTTCATAAGTTCGCCAAACTTGTACAAAGCTCATTGAGACACTTATAAGCACTCATGTTGCATTAAACCTGGTTTAGAGTCCTACAAACATGTTGATAGATGTTCCATAAGTTTGTCAAAGTTGTAAAAATCTCATTGAGACACTTATAAGCACTCATGTTGCATGAAACTTGGTTTAGAGTCCTAGCAACCACGTTGTTAGATGTTTCATTAGTACGTCAAACTAGTACAAAGCTCATTGAGACACTTATAATCACTCATGTTGCATGAAAATTGGTTTAGAGTCCTAGCAACCACGTTGTTAAATGTTTCCTAAGTACGTCAAACTAGTACAAAGCTCATTGAGACACTAATAAGAACTCATGTTGCATGAAACTTGGTTTAGAGTCCTAGAAACATGTTGTTAGATGTTTCATAAGTTCGCCAAACATGTACAAAGCTCATTGAGACACTTATAAGCACTCATGTTGCATTAAACTTGGTTTAGAGACCTAGAAACGTGTTTTTAGATGTTCCATAAGCTTTTAAAACGTGTAAAAATCTCATTGAGACACTTATAAGAACTCATGTTGCATGAAACTTGGTTTAGAGTCTTAGCAACCACGTTGTTAGATGTTTCATAAGTACGTCAAACTAGTACAAAGCTCATTGAGACACTTATAAGCACTCATGTTGCATGAAACTTGGTTTAGAGTCCTAGCAACCACGTTTTTAAAAGTTTCATAAGATCGTCAAACTAGTACAAAGTTCATTAAGACACTTATACGCACTCATGTTGCATGAAACTCGGTTTAATGTCCTAGAAACGCATTGTTAGGTTATTCATAAGTTCGACAAACTTGTACAAAGCTCATTGTCACACTTATAAGCACTCATGTTGCATGAAACTTGATTTAGATTCTATAAAAAAGCGTTGTTAGATGTTTCATAAGTTCGTCAAACTTGTATAAAGCTCATTAGGACACTTATAAGCACTCAAGTTGCATGAAGCTTGGCTTAGAGTCCTAGAAACCACGTTGTAAGATGTTTCATAAGTTCGTCAAACTTATACAAAGCTCATTGAGACACTTATAAGCACTCAAGTTATATGAAACTTGGTTAAATGTCCTAGAAACGCGTTGTTAGATGTTTCACAGGTTTTTCATAGTTGTAATAATCTCATTGAGACATTTATAAGTACTCATGTTGCATGAAACTTGGTTTAGAGTCCTAGCAACCATGTTGTTAGATGTTTCATAAGTACGTCAAACTAGTACAAAGCTCATTGAGACACTTATAAGCACTCATGTTGCATGAAACTTGCTTTAAAGACTTGGAAATGCGTTGTTAGATGTTTCATAAGTTTGTAAAACTTGTACATAACTTATTGAGACACTTATAAGCACTCATGTTGCATGAAACTTGGTTTAGCGTCCTAGAAACGCGTTGTTAGATGTTTCATAAGTACGTAAAACTTGTACAAAGCTCATTGAGACACTTATAAGCACTCATGTTGCATGAAACTTGGTTTAGAGTCCTAGAAACGCGTTGTTAGATGTTTCATAAGTTTTTCAAACTTGTAATAAGCTCATTGAGACATTTATAAGCACTCATGTTGCATGAAACGTCGTTTAGACTCCTAGCAACCACGTTGTTAGATGTTTCATAAGTTCGTCAAACTGGTACAAATCACATTGTGACACTTATAAGCACTCATGTTGCATGAAATTTGGTTTAGAGTCCTTGAAACGTGTTGTAAGATGTTTCATAAGTTCGTCAAACTTTTACAAAGCTCATTAAGACACTTATAAGCACTCATGTTGCATGAAGCTTGGTTTAGAGTCCTAGAAACCACGTTGTAAGATGTTTCATTAGTTCGTCAAACTTGTTCAAAGCTCATTGAGACACTTATAAGCACTCATGTTGCATGAAACTTCGTTTAGAGTCCTAGAAACCACGTTGTTAGATGTTTCATAAGTTCGTCAAACTAGTACAAAGTTCATTGAGACACTTATAAGCACTCATTTTTCATGAATCTTGGTTCAGAGTGCTAGATACCACATTGTTAAATGTTTCATAAGTTTATCAAACTTGTACAAAGCTCATTGAGACACTTATAAGCACTCATGTTGCGTGAAGCTTGGTTTAGAATCCTAGAAACCACGTTGTTAGATATTTCAAAAGTTTACCAAAGCTCTTTGAGGAACTTATAAGCACTCATGTTGCGTGAATCTTGGTTTAGATTCCTATAAACGCAATGTTATAGGTTTCATAAGTTCGTGAAACTTTGTAAATCTCATTGAGACACTTATAATTACTCATGTTGCATGAAACTTGGTTTAGAGTCCTGGAAACGCGTTGTTAGATGTTCATAAGTTTTTCAAACTTGTAATAAGCTTATTGAGACATTTATAAGCAGTCATGTTGCATGAAAGTTGGTTTAGAGTCCTAGCAACCACGTTGTTAGATGTTTCATAAGTATGTCAAACTAGTACAAAGCTCATTGAGGCACTTATAAGAACTCGTGTTGCATGAAACTTAGTTTAGAGTCCTAGAAACGCGTTGTTAGATGTTTCATAAGTTTTTCAAACTTGTAATAAGCTCATTGACACATTTATAAGCTCTCATGTTGCATGAAACTTGGTTTAGAGTCCTAGCAACCACGTTGTTAGATGTTTCATAAGTATGTCAAACTAGTACAAAGCTCATTGAGACACATATAAGCACTCATGTTGCATGAAAGTTGGTTTAGAGTCCTAGATACGCGTTGTTAGATGTTTCATAAGTTCCTCAAACATGTATAAAGCTCATCAAGGAACTTATAAGCACTCATGTTGCATGAAACTTGGTTTAGAGTCCTAGAAACGCGTTGTTAAATGTTTCATAAGTTCGTCAAACTTGTACATAGCTCATTGAGACACTTATAAGCACTTAAGTTGCATTAAACTTGTTTTAGAGTCCTAGCAACCACGTTGTTAAAAGTTTCATAAGTTCGTCAAACTAGTACAAAGCTCATTAAGACACTTATACGCACACATGTTGCATGAAACTTGGCGTAATGTCCTAGAAACGCGTTGTTAGATGTTTCATAAGTTCGTCAAACTTGTACAAAGCTCATTGTGACACTTATAAGCACTCATGTTGCATGAAACTTGGTTTAGAGTTCTATAAACGCGTTGTTAGATGTTTCATAAGTTCGTCAAACTTGTACAAAGGCCATTAAGACATTTATAAGCACTCAAGTTGCATGAAGCTTGGTTTAGAGTCCTCGAAACCACGTTGTAAGATGTTTCATAAGTTCGTCAAACTTGTACAAAGCTCATTGATACACTTATAAGGAGTAATGTTGCATGAAACTTCGTATAGAGTCCTAGAAACAACGTTGTTAGATGTTTCATAAGTTCGTCAAACTAGTACAAAGTTCATTGAGACACTTATAAGCACTCAAGTTGCATGAAACTTGGTTTAATGTCCTAGAAACTCGTTGTCAGATGTTTCACAAGGTTTTCAAACTTGTAATAAGCTCATTGAGACATTTATAAGCACTCATGTTGCATGAAACTTGGTTTAGAGTCCTAGCAACCATGTTATTAGATGTTTCATAAGAACGTCAAATTAGTACAAAGATCATTAAGACACTTATAAGCACTCATGTTGCATGAAACTTGGTTTAGAGTCCTAGAAAGGCGTTGTTAGATGTTTCATAAGTTCGTAAAACTTGTACAAAGCTCATTGAGACACTTATAATCACTCATGTTGCATGAAACTTTGTTTAGAGTCCTAGAAACGCGTTGTTAGATGTTTCATAAGTTCGTCAAACATGTATAAAGATCATTAAGGAACTTATAAGCACTCATGTTGCATGAAACTTGGTTTAGAGTCTTAGAAACGCGTTGTTAGATGTTTCATAAGTTCGTCAAACTTGTATAAAACTCATTGTGACACTTATAAGCACTCATGTTGCATGAAACTTGGTATAGAGTTCTAGAAACGCGTTGTTAGATGTTTCATAAGTTCCTCAAACTTGTACAAAGGTCATTGAGACACTTATAAGCACTCATGTTGCATGAAACTTCGTTTCGAGTCCTAGAAACACGTTGTTAGATGTATCTTAAGTTCGTCAAACTTGTACAAAGCTCATTGAGACAATTATAAGCACTCATTATGCATTAAACTTGGTTTAGAGTCCTAGAAACGTGTTGTTAGATGTTTCATAAGTGTGTCAAACTTGTAAAAAGCTCATTGAGACAGTTATAAGCACTAAAGTTGCATGAAACTTTGTTTAGAGTCCTAGCAACCACGTTGTTACATGTTTCATAAGTTCGTCAAACTAGTACAAAGTCATTGAGACACTTATAAGCACTCATGTTGCACGAAAATTGGTTTAGATTCCTAGAAAGGCGTTGTTAGATGTTTCATAAGTTCCTCAAACTTGTACAAAGCTCATTGGGACCCTTATAATCACTCATGTTGTATGAAACTTGGTTTAGAGTCCTAGAAAAGCGTTGTTAGATGTATCATTAGTTCGTCAAACATGTATAAAGCTCATTAAGGAACTTATAAGCACTCATGTTGCATGAAACTTGGTTTAGAATTCTAGAAACGCATTGTTAGATGTTTCATTGTACATAGCTCCTTGGTTTAGAGTCCTAGAAACCACGTTGTAAGATGTTTCATAAGTTCGTCAAACTTGTACAAAGCTCATTGAGACACTTATAAGCACTCATGTTGCATGAAACATCGTTTCGAGTCCTAGAAACACGTTGTTAGATGTTTCTTAAGTTCGTCAAACTTGTACAAAGCTCATTGAGACACCTATAAGCACTCATGATGCATTAAACTTGGTTTAGAGTCCTAGAAACGTGTTGTTAGATGTTTCATAAGTTTGTCAAACTTGTACATAGATCATTGAGACACTTATAAGCACTCATGTTGCATGAAACTTGGTTTAGAGTCCTAGAAACCATGTTGTAAAAAGTTTCATAAGTTTGTCAAACTATTACAAAGCTCATTAAGACACTTATACGCACTCATGTTGCATGAAACTTGGTTTAATGTCCTAGAAACACGATGTTAGATGTTTCATAAGTTCGTCAACGTTGTACAAAGCTCATTGTGACACTTATAACCACTCATGGTGCATGAAACTTGGCTTAGAGTTCTATAAACACGTTGTTAGATGTTTAATAAGTTTGTCAAACTTGTACAAAGCTTGGTTTAGAATCCTAGAAACAACGTTGTAAGATGTTTCATAAGTTCATCAAACTTGTACAAAGCTCATTGAGACACTTATAAGCACTCATGTTGCATGAAACTTCGTTTAAAATACTAGAAACAACGTTGTTAGATGTTTCATAAGTTCGTCAAACTAGTACAAAGTTCATTCAAACACTTATAAGCACTCAAGTTGCATGAAACTTGGTTTAATGTACTAGAAACAAGTTGTTAGATGTTTCACAAGTTTTTCAAACTTGTAATAAGCTTATTGAGAAATTTATAAGCACTCATGTTGCATGAAACTTGGTTTAGAGTCCTAGAATCTAAGTTGTTAAATGTTTCATAAGTACGTCAAACTAGTACAAAGCTCATTGAGACTCTTATAAGCACTCATGTTGCATGGAACTTGGTTTAGAGTCCTAGAAACGCGTTGTTAGATGTTTCATAATTATGTCAAACTTGTACACAACTTATTGAGACACTTATAAGCACTCATGTTGCATGAAACTTGGTTTAGAGTCCTAGAATCGCGTTGTTAGATGTTTCATAAGTTCGTCAAACTTGTACAAAGCTCATTGAGACACTTATAAGAACTCATGGTGCATGAAACTTGGTTAAGAGTCCTAGAAACGCGTTGTTAGATGTTTCATAAGTTTTTCAAACTTGTAATAAGCTCATTGAGACATTTAAAAGCACTCATGTTGCATGAAACTTGGTTTAGAGTCCTAGCAACCAGTTGTTAGACGTTTCATTAGTACGTCAAACTAGTACAAAGCTCATTGAGACACTCATAAGCACTCATGTTGCATGAAACTTGGTTTAGAGTCCGAGAAACACGTTGTTAGATGTTTCATAAGTTCGTCAAACTTGAAAATAGCTCATTGAGACACTTCTAAGCAGTCATGTTGCATTAAACTTGGTTTAGAGTCCTAGAAACATGTTGTTAAATGTTCCATAAGTTTTTCAAACTTGTAAAAATCTCATTGAGACACTTATTTGCACTCATGGTGCATGAAACTTGGTTTAGAGTCCTAGCAACCACGTTGTTAGATGTTTCATAAGTACGTCAAACTAGTACAAAGCTTATTGAGACACTTATAAGCACTCATGTTGCATGAAACTTTGTTTAGAGACCTAGAAACACGTTGTTAGATTTTTCATGAGTTTGTCAAACTTGAACAAAGCTCATTGAGACACTTATAAGAACTCATGTTGCATTAAACTTGGTTTAGAGTCATAGAAACGTGTTGTTAGATGTTCTATAAGTTTATCAAACTTGTAAAAATCTCATTGAGGCCCTTATAAGCACTCATGTTGCATGAAACTTGGCTATGTATACCAGTCGGTTCATTGAGAGAGTTGTTGGTTAGAGAAGCCCAAAGAGGAGGTCTAGCTGGACATTTCGGCCAAGCCAAGACACTTGCTAGCCTCCAAGCCTACTTTTATTAGGCTCAGATGAGGAGAGACGTCGAGATAATCTGTCTTAGATGCATCACGTACACAGGCAAATAATAAGGTTCAACCCCACGGTTTGTACACTCCTTTACCTATACCTTCTCATCCTTGGACATATATTTCTATGGACTTTGTGATTGGCTTACCCCGAACCAGGAATGGTAGAGATTCTATATTTGTTGTTGTGGACAAGTTTAGCAAGATGGATCACTTCATAGCTTGTCACAAGACCGATGATGCAGTAAGTGTAGCTAACTTGTTTTTCAGAGAAATGGTTAGGTTGCACGGGATGCCTCGAGTGATTGTTTCTGTACTGGGTCACTTTTGGCGTACCTTGTGGGCTAAGCTAAGAACCAAGCTATCATTCTCTACCACTTGCCATCCACAGACCGATGGTCAGACAGAAGTAGTCAACAGGTCCTTATCCACACTTCTCAGGACCCTGGTAAGAAGCAATCTCAATTCATGGGAGGATTGAAGTGTCTAGTTTTGATTGCAGAAAGAAAGCTGAACAGGTTAAGAAGATGCACGAGAAGGCTAAGGAGAACATCGAGAAGGCTAAGGAGAACATCGAGAAGAAGACCGAGCAATATGCCAGGCATGCGAACAAGGGCCGAGAGGAGATGTTGTTTGATAAAGGCGACTTGGTGTGGATCCACTTGAGGAAGGTGCGGTTTCCAGCTGAGAGGAAGTCCAAGCTAGCTTATGCCGTGAGTCGACGGATCATTCAAAGTTAAGTATTCAATATATGATTCGTTCAATGTTATTGAGTTGTCTCCTTATTTTGCAGATTCAGATTTGAGGACAAATCCTTTTCAAGAGGGAGGGGATGATATGAGCATGGAACCAGATACCGAGCACCAAGGCGCTCTACCACTCGACACTGATCACCAAGGCGCTCGACCACTCGACACCGATCACGCACCTAGCACCGAGCAACACGAAGGAGTGGTTACACGAGCAATGGCCAGGAAGCTAGCAGGAGACGTTCATGCATTGATCGTGGAGCAGCTTGGAGGAGCATCTCGGAGATTCTTCAACATCTTTACCATGGCCTAGAAAGAAGACCAAGCTAATGAAACTAGGTAACTAAGTGTTTCGACTTGTTACTCTTTTCCTTTGCGTAGGTTTGTTCCATTGGGTTTATTATGCAAGGGTTTTAAGGAGGCCAAGAAGAGCACTACGTCGAATACTTAGGGACATTAGCTTGAAGAGTGTATTAAGCGAGGCACTTAAAATACTCGTTGTTCTATCTCTAAACTACATGTTGTTTTTTTCGGTTAAGCCATCTTGATGTTTTTATGTCTTTCCTTATTTGACTATCACGCCAAAAAAACCTAAAGAGAGCAAGCGAGTATATGCTTGTCTCTTTATAAGGTTTGGCCGCCACTCCCTTCTCCTTTAGTCAACTATTTATCAAAAAAACTTCTCCAAGTTTGACTTACACAAATCGATTCTTCCTTGGTTGAATCCGGGGCTTTTACAAGGGCGATCCTCTTCCAAAAGCTTCTACAAACATCAAGCAATCATCCCATCGGTTGCTTGAGAAGTCCGCCCTCCATATCGCATCACAATCACCTCCACACCAACCGGTTTTCTTCCCAATCCGCAGCCACCTCTACATCCTTTCACCAGCCGTTTATCCTTTGATTTCAAACCCTTACCGCCATCACCATCAATAACAACCATCTAATCCACTTAGAGAAGCACTCTCCTTTGCCATAGAGCTCAGATTTTGGCAAAGAACGTATAACTTATAATCCTAGAAACTCGTTGTTAGATGTTTCATTAGTTCGTGAAACTTGTACAAAGCTCATTGAGGAATTAATAAGTACTCATGTTGCATAAAACTTGGTTTAGAGTCCTAGAAACCACGTTGTTAGATGTTTCATAAGTTCGTCAAACTTTAAAAAAGCTCATTGAGGAACTTATAAGCACTCTTGTTGCGTGTAACTTGGTTAAGAGTCCTGGAAACGCGTTGTTATATGTATCATAAAATCGTCAAACTTGTACAAAGCTCATTGAGACACTTATAAGGACTAATGTTGCATGAAACTTGGTTTAGAGTCCTACAAATGCGTTGTTAGATGTTTCATAAGTTTGTAAAACTAGTAAAAATCTCATTGAGACACTTATAAGCACTCATTTGGCATGAAACTTGGTTTAGAGTCCTAGAAACGCGTTGTTAGATGTTTTATAATTTTGTCAAACTTGTACAAAGCTCATTAAGACCCTTATAAGCACTCATGTTGCATGAAACTTTGTTTAGAGTCCTAGAATTGCGTTTTTATACGTTTCATAAGTTCGTCAAACTTGTAAAAAGCTCATTGAAAAACTTGGTTTAGAGTCCTAGAAACCACATTGTTAGATGTTTCATAAGTTCGTGAAACTTGTACAAAGCTCATTGAGACACCTATAAGCACTCATGTTGCATGAAGCTTGGTTTAGAGTCCTAGAAACGCGTTGTTAGATATTTCAAAAGTTCGTCAAACTTGTATAAAGCCCATTGAGACACTTATAAGCACTCATGTTGCATGAAACTTGGTTTATAATTCTAGAAACTAGTTGTTAGATGTTTCATTAGTTCGTGAAACTTGTACAAAGATCATTGAGGAACTTATAAGCACTCATGTTGCATGAAACTTGGTTTAGAGTCCTAGAAACGCGTTGTTAGATTTTTCATAAGTTCGTCAAACTTTTATAAAGCTCATTAAGACACTTATAAACACTCATGTTGCGTGAAACTTGGTGTTGAGTCCAAGAAACGCTTTATTAAATGTTTCATAAGTTCGTGAAAGTTGTACAAAGCTCATTGAGGAACATATAAATACTCATGTTGCATGAAACTTGGTTTAGAGTCCTAGAAACCACGTTGTTTGATGTTTCAGAAGTTCATCAGACTTTAACAAAGCTCATTGAGGAACTTATAAGCACTCTTGTTGCATGAAACTTGGTTTAGAGTCGTAGAAACGCATTGTTATAAGTTTCATAAAATTGTAAAACTTGTACAAAGCTCATTAAAACCCTTATAAGCACTCATGTTGCACAAAACTTTGTTTAGAGTCCTAGAAATGCGTTGTTAGATGTTTCATAAGTTCGTCAAACTTGTCAAAAGCTCATTGAGACACTTATAAGCACTCATGTTGCATGAAACTTGTTTTAGGGTCCTAGAAACGCGTTGTTACATGTTTCATAAGTTCCTCAAACTTGTACAAAGCTCATTGAGACACTTATAAGAACTCATGTAACATGAACCTTGTTTAAAGACCTAGAAACGCGTTGTTAGATGTTTAATAAGTTCGTCAAACTTGTAAAAAGCTCTTTCAGACACTTATAAGCACTCATCATGAATGAAGCTTGGTTTACAGTCCTAGAAACGCGTTGTTAGATGTTTCATAAGTTTGTCAAACTTGTACAAAGCTCATCGAGAAACTTATAAGCACCCATGTTGTATGAAACTTGTTTTATAGTCCTAGAAACGCGTTATTAGATGTTTCATAAGTTCGTAAAAATTTTACAAAGGTCATTAAGACGCTTATAAACACTCATGTTGCATGAAACTTTGTGTAGAGTCCAAGAAACGCGTTGCTTGATGTTTTATAAGTTCGTGAAACTTGTACAAAGCTCATTGAGGAACTTATAAGTACTCATGTTGAATGAAAATTGGTTTAGAGTCCTAGAAAACATGTTGTTAGATGTTTCATAAGTTCGTCAAACTTTAACAAAGCTCATTGAGGAACTTATAAGCACTCTTGTTGCATGAAACTTGGTTTATAGTCGTTGAAACGCGTTGTTATATGTTTCATAAAATCGTCAAACTTGTACAAAGCTCATTGAGAAACTTATAAGCACTCATGTTGCATGAAACTTTGTTTATAGTCCTAGAAACGCGTTGTTATATGTTTCATAAGTTCTTAAAACTAGTACAACGCTCATTGAGACACTTATAAGCACTCATGTTGCATGAAACTTGGTTTAGAGTCTTATAAAAGCGTTTTTAACTGTTTCATAAGTTCTTCAAACTTGTAAAAAGCTCATTAAGACCCTTATAATCACTTATGTTGCATGAAACTTGGTTTAGAGTCCTAGAAATGTGTTGTTATATGTTTCATAAGTTCATCAAACTTGTACAAAGCTCATTGAGACACTTATAAGCACTCATGTTTCATGAAACTTGGTTTAGAGTCCTAGAAACCACGTTGTTAGATCTTTCATAAGTTCGTTAAAATTGTACAATGCTAATTGAGGAACTTATAAACACCCATGTCGCATGAAACTTGGTTTAGAGTCCTAGAAACAAGGTTTTTAAATATTTTATAAGTTTGTCAAACTTTAACAAAGCTCATTGAGGAACTTATAAGCACTCATGTTGCATGAAACTTGGTTTAGAATCCTAGAAACGCGTTGTTATATGTTTCATAAGTTATTGAAACTAGTACAAAGCTCATTAAGACACTTATAATCACTCATGTTGCATGAAACTTGTTTAAGAGTCCTATAAACGCGTTGTTAGATGTTTCATAAGTTCTTAAAACTAGTACAAAGCCCATTGAGACTATTATAAGCACTCATGTTGCATGAAACTTCGTTTAGGGTCCTAGAAACGCGTTGTTAGATGTTTCATAAGTTCGTCAAACTTGTACAAAGCTTATTGAGACACTTATAAGCACTCATGTTGCATGGATCTTTGTTTAAGAGTCCTAGAAACGCGTTGTTAGATGTTTCAGAAGTTCTTCAAACTTGTACAAAGGTCATTAAGACACTTATAAGCACTCGTGTTGCATAAAACTTGGTTTAGTCCTAGAAACGTGTTGTTAAATGCCTCTTAATTTTGTCAAACTTGTACAAAGCTCATTGAGACACTTATAAATACTCAAGTTGCTTGAAACTTGGTTTGGAGTCCTAGAAACGCGTTGTTAAATGTTTCATCAGTTCGACAAACTTGTAAAAAGCTCATTGAGACACTTATAAGCACTCATGTTGCATGAAACTTGGTTTAGAGTCCTAGAAACGCGTTGTTAGATATTTCATAAGTTCGTCAAACTTGTAAAAGCTCATCGAGAAATTTATAAGCACCATGTCGTATGAAACTTGGTTTATAGTCCAAGAAACACGTTGTTGGATGTTTCATAAGTTCGTGAAACTTGTACAAAGCTCATTGAGGAACTTATAAGTACTCATGTTGCATGAAACTTGGTTTAGAGTCCTAGAAACCACGTTGTTAGATGTTTCATAAGTTCATCAAACTTTAACAAAGCTCATTGAGGAACTTAATAAGCACTCTTGTTGCATGAAACTTGGTTTAGAGTCGTTGAAACGCGTTGTTATATGTTTCATAAAATCGTCAAACTTGTACAAAGCTCATTGAGACACTTATAAGCACTCATGTTGCATGAAACTTGGTTTATGGTCCTAGAAACGCATTGTTATATGTTTCATAAGTTCGTAAAACTAGTACAACGCCCCTTTAGACACTTATAAGCACTCATGTTGCATGAAACTTGGTTTAAAGTCCTATAAACGCGTTTTTAAATGTTTCATAAGTTCTTCAAACTTGTAAAAATCTCATTAAGACCCTTATAAGCACTCATGTTGCATGAACTTGGTTTAGAGTCTTGGAAACTAGAACAAAGCTCATTGAGACACTTATAAGAACTCATGTTGCATGTAGTTTGGTTTAGAGTCCTAGAAACCACGTTGTAAGATATTTCATAAGTTCGTCAAAATTTAACAAAGCTCATTGTTACATAAAACTGGGTTTAGAGTCCTAGAAACGCGTTGTTATATGTTTCATAAGTTTTTGAAACTTGTACAAAGCTCATTGAGACACTTATAATCACTCATGTTGCATAAAACTTGGTTTAGAGTCCTAGAAACGCGTTGTTAAATGTTTCATGAGTTCGTGAAACTTGTACAAAGCTCATTGAGACACTTATAAACACTCATGTTGAATGAAACTTGGTTTAGAGTCCTAGAAACCACGTTGTTAGATGTTTCATTACTTCGTCAAACTAGAACAAAGCTCATTGAGACACTTATAAGAACTCATGTTGCATGTAGCTTGGTTTAGAGTCCTTGCACTACAAGAAAACAGAGTAATTTCCAACCACATTTCCGACCGTAAACAAAAGGTCGGAAATTTCCGACCGCTTTCCGACCGATTTCCGACTACAGGCATTTTGGTCGGTAATCGGTCGGACATTTCCGACCTAATTCCGAGACAAAAATTTGGTCGGAATTTGGTAGGAATTTGGTCGGAATTTGGTAGGAAATCGGTCGGAAAAGTGATCCGTCGGAAATTGGTAGGAAATTTCCGACCAAATTTCGACCAATGTTTTAACGTTTCGTTACCGTTGTGTAACGGATCAATTGTGGTAGGAAATCGGTCGGAAATCGGTAGGAAATATTTCTTATATTATATCACACCCTCACTTCTTCTTTCTCACAATTTCTCTTATCAATCTCCATTTACCACAAAATTCAATACAAATTATTATAATGAGTTATTTTAGATCGTGGATTGATGAAAATCATAAAGATCCGGCGACGGGATTACTTTCGGAAGAATTTGCGGAGGGGCTTAAACAATTTATGGAGTTTGCCGCAATTCAAGAAAGAACCGTAGCAACAGGTAAAATGTATTGTCTTTGTAAAAATTGCGATAATCGTAGAAATGTTTTCGTAAAAGTAGTATGGAAGCATTTATATAATGTTGGTTTTACGTCGGGGTATAAAATATGGTATTCTCATGGGGAAAATGATTTGATGGTAAATTATCCTAGTAATAGTAATGTACAATATTATGATAATTATTTAGTTGTCCCTCCGGTAGAAGAACATATATCTGTAGATAGGACCGTGCAAATGGTAAATGATATTCTTCGCGAAACTATGCCGTCGTTTTTTGGAGATCATCATGAGCCTACATTGGAGGAGCCAAATGTGGAAGCGCAGAAAATCTTTGACATGTTTGATGCCGCTAAGAACCCGTTATATGGTGGATGTAGAGAAGGTCATTCGCCTCTCTCAGCTGCGACGAGAATGATGTCTATCAAAACGGATTACAATCTTTCAGAAGATTGTGTGGATGTGTGGGCTGGTTTGATCCCTAAGATAATATGGCATTGGGGACGTATTATGAAATCGAGAAGTTGGTATCCGGTCTAGGATTACCGTATCAGATTATCGATGTGTGCGTCGATAACTGTATGTTATATTGGAGAAGAGATGAAAACCGCTCGGCATGCCGGTTCGTAAGAAACCACGATATAAAGAAACTGGTGGAAGAGTGTCCATACCTTATAAGAGAATGTGGTATTTGCCATTAACGGATAGGTGAAGAGGTTATATCGGTCGGAGCGCACAGCAAGTTCGATGAGATGGCATGCGGAACATGAGATGTTAAATGGAGAGATAGCACATCCTTCAGATGCTCAAGCATGGAAACATTTTCAAAATGTGTATCCTAGTTTCGCAAGTGAGAGTCGCAATGTGTATTTGGGATTAAATACTGATGGTTTCAACCCTTTCGGGAAACATGGGAGACAATATTCTTTAAGGCCGGTGATCTTCACGCCTTACAACCTGCCTCCGTCATTGTGCATGGCTAGGGAGTTTTTGTTCCTATCTATTCTTGTTCCTGGGCCAGAGCATCCGAAGAGAGCACTTGACATATTTATGCAGCCGTTGATACATGAGTTGAAGATGTTATGGGAGAGTGGAGTTAAAACGTACGAAATATTAGTGCAACAAAACTTCATGATGCGAGCAGTACTAATGTGGACTATTAGCGATTTTCCGGCATATGGTATGTTATCTGGATGGACCACACATGGACGGTTATCTTTTCCTTATTGTCAAGATAACACCGATGCTTTCCAATTGAAGAACGGACGTAAATCATGTTGGTTTGATTGTCATCGACGATTTTTACCAAACGATCATCCATACCGTCGGAGCACTACTTTGTTTACGAAGAAGAAGAAAATCTATGAAGAAACTCCCGAAGAAGTAAGCGGTGAGCATATACTAACTCAACTTAGAGATTTTGGAGCTGAGAAAATAGTACGTTGTGGTGGTAACGGACATCAAGTTGTGGATGGATATGGTGAACATCATAGCTGGCACAAAAGAGCATATTTTGGGATTTGACTTATTGGAAGGATCATTTACTTCGCCACAACCTAGATGTTATGCACATCGAGAAGAACTTTTTTTACAACATCATGTTCACCATTATGAACGTGAAAGGGAGGACGAAAGACAACTTGAAGTCCAGATTAGACTTGCCGACTATTTGTTCTCGGAAGGAACTTCATGTCACCAGTCAAGGAAGATATCCCCAACCTGCTTTTCGGTTAAACGCTTCAGCAAAGCATGAATTCTTCAGCTGGATAATGGACGGTGTTAAGTTTTCGGATGGTTACTCTTCTAACCTTAGAAAATGTGTTGATCGTGGAGAAGGTAAGTTTTCAGGGATGAAGAGTCATGATTGTCATGTTGTTATGCAACATATTCTCCCATTTGCATTCGACGGGCTTCTTCCGCAAAAAGTCCATGAAGCGATTGCAGGAATAGGAGCTTTTTTCAGAGACATTTCTGCGAGATCCCTTTCCGCCGAAGAAATCTGAAATCTTGAAGAGAAGATACCTGTGATATTGTGCAACTTGGAGAAGATATTTCCGCCTTCTTTATTCGACGTTATGGAACATTTCCCTATTCACTTGCCTCGGGAAGTAGAACTTGGTGGTCCTGTTCAATATCGGTGGATGTATCCTTCGAAGAAAAAAGTGAAGAATTTAGCGAGGGTTGAAGGTTCAATTATTGCCCAAAGCATTAACGAAGAGAGGAAAACAAAAACGACATGATAATGGAGGAGTGCATGCTTGTTATCCTGTATATGTACCTGAACTTTTTAGACAGGTTGGACGTTTAAGTGGAAAGGGTAAAAGGCGAAGACTCAGCGAGGTTGAGCATGCTAATGTGCACATGTATATTTTGACCAACTGCGAAGATTTGGTGTCGTACGAGGAGATTTACATGGCGCAAAAACGATTTGAAGATTCGGAAGCAACAGACGATGAATTATATGAAGTCAAAGAAAGAGAATTTGCACAATGGTTAAAGTTATATGTATACGGCAGGCAGCGCGAAGGAGAGTTAATTCCAACATGGTTAGAAGAGGTGGTGAACGGTCCACAATATATTGTTGTTTCACACCCGATGTACTGCACGCGTGGATAGGCTTTTAAAATATTTTGTGAGGGAAATTCAAGGTCGACGGCAAACCAGGGGTGTCAGCGGTAGCCGGAGATTTGGTTTACTACGGGGTATTACGTGAGATATTAGAAGTGCATTATAGCGGGATGCTCGATCGAAGATGTGTTACGTTATATTGTGATTGGTATAGCCCCGTTGCAGGACATGGTGTACGTACAGACGAGTTTGGTGTTACTACAGTACATTCTCGGAAGAGGTTACTAAAGTATTATCCGTTCATTCTTGGATCGCAGGCCAACCAAGTATCATACATGACTTATCCGCGACGACACAGCGGACATGATCCTTGGATAGTTGTTACATAAATAAACCCGAGGGGAAGAGTTCATGGTAGTTCTTCGAGGTCGATCCTCCTTTGCAAGCGACAACGAGTTGGGCATTTGGGAGAAGTCGATGTTTCATTACAAGTGGATTTGGTTGTAGATTTAACAGAAGATGCTGATATTGTTGTACATGTAGAGTCCGAAGAAGAGGTTGGAGAATTTGAGGAGGGATCTGATTCTGCCACTGAAGACTCAACCGAATGAATCGTTTGAAAAAAAGTTCAAATTTTTTAAAAATATTTTTAAAACACTTTTCAAAGACTTTTCAAATTAAGAGTTTTGAAATAGTTTTTAAAGATTTTACAAAGAGTTTTCAAAGAGTTTTCAAAGAGTTTTCAAGGAGTTTTAAAAGACTTTTCAAAGAGTTTTGTAAAAAGTTTTCAAAGAGTTTTCAATTCTTTTAAACTTTTTCAAAGAGTTTTTAAAGAC
Source organism: Cochlearia excelsa (assembly GCA_963556525.1). Taxonomy (NCBI): domain Eukaryota; kingdom Viridiplantae; phylum Streptophyta; class Magnoliopsida; order Brassicales; family Brassicaceae; genus Cochlearia; species Cochlearia excelsa. Next base: position 10,079,228 of record OY748329.1, read on the forward strand.
TTTTCAAATAGTTTTGAACGAGTTTTCCAAAATTTTACACTTTTTCAAAGAGTTTCAAAGAGTTTTAAAATACTTTTCAAAGAGTTTTTGTAAAAAATTTGCAAATATTTTACAATTTTCAAAAAGTTTTCTAATATTTTACATTTTTTAAAGCGTTTTCAAATTTTTAAAATGAATTTAGAGAGTTCACATACTTTAAAAATAATTTTAAATTTTTTTTATTTTATTTTTTACAGTGCGGTCGGAAAATGGTCGGTAGCCGGCGAAACTCGATTACCTCGTACCAAATCGAGTGCTTAAAAAAAAAATTAAAATTTTTATTTTTTATTTTTTAAAAAACGGTCGGAAAACGGTCGGTATCCGCCAAAACTAGATTACCTCGTACCAAATCGAAACCCCAAATGCGGTCGGAAATCGGTCGGAAATTTCCTACCGATTTCCGACTGTTTCTTCAGTTGTGGTCGGAAATCAGTAGGAACCGATTTAGGGTTTCATTTCAAAATGATGTTTTTTTATCGAATCAATGAAATACCTTTATACAATATGTTTTAGACATAAAATAAACTATACAAATGTCTAAAATGATCATAAAATGCAAAATAGTTTTAATTTTTACAAATATATGTTTCATTACAACTTAGTTATGTAACTTTCACATGTTTTTTCAAAATTTTGGTATTTTCATAAAAAACATTTGAAAACATATTATACTTATATATTGTTATGTTGAAGAAATCTTATATAAACACTCCATTAAACCTATATGAAATACGGTTTTATGCGAAACACTAAATATAAACTAAATCACTAACTTCGGTCGGAATTCAGTAGGAATTTTCGACCGATTTCCGACCGAAATTCTTGAATTTTTTCCCGAAAATGCTAAGTGTTCGTATAAATTAAGGTCCGTCGGAATTCGGTACGAATTTCCGACCGAATTCCTACCGATCTTAATTTATTCCAACACTTAGCATTTTCAGGACACTTGGATTATATGACATTGGTCAATCTTCACATTGGTCAGAATTCGGTCGGAAATTCCTACCGAATTCCGACGACTATTGGACACGTATTGGGCATTTTGGTCGAAAATCGGTAGGAATTTTCGACCGAATTCCGACGACAATTAAATTTTAATATATTTAATTATTGTGGTCGGAATTCAGTCGGAAATTTCTACCGATTTCCGACCAAAATGAATTTTGACCGCTCCTTTTTCGCCAAATTTTTGAGTTTGGCGGTCAATTTTCATTTCCTACCGATTTCGTATAAATACCTCCTTCCCCTTTCATTTTTTTCACAACTCAAACAACAACTCTCTCTGTAAAACAAAAACACACTTACGAAAATCTCTCCAAAATCTCTCCAAAAAATGTAATTATATTCTTATAAATCAGTTTTTTTAAATATTATTTATATATGTTTTTTAAATAAATACTAATTTGTTATTTCTTATATGTTTTTAATTTGTTAGGTCTAATGATGGTATTAGATCCTCACAATCGGTGAGAATGTCCGTTAAAGATTTGGTCCAGCAGGCGGACGGGAGAATCTAAAGTGGCTCGATCCCAACTTTGAAGCCATTCCCCGAGCCACTTGGTAAATATTTCCAAACATTTTAATTTACAAAAAAATAATACCTAAAAATATTAATTATTAGTTATTTAATAAATTTTAAGGTTTAAACATGAGGGAAAAATCCCGAAGACTATTCTTAAATAAATCCACGGAATGTTACCCGCTCCGTATCCAAAATACCGAGATTTCCCGGCCGAACTTCGGGAAATTTGGTTCGTTCTTTTGCGGTTAGTAAATAAATTTTTTATTTACTCAAAAAATTAGTAAATAAATTAAAAAAACTTATGAAATTTATATATAAACTTTAAATTTTCAGCAAGAGTTTCATAAAAACTTCAAACTTGTAAAAAGCTCATTGAGACACTTATAAGCAGTCATGTTGCATGAAACATGGTTTAGAGTCCTAGAAACGTGTTGTTAGATGTTTCATAAGTTCATAAAACTTGTACAAAACTCATGGAGACACATATAAGCACTCATGTTGCATGAAACTTGGTTTAGAGTCCTAGAAACGTGTTGTTAGATGTTTCATAAGTTCGCCAAACTATTACAAAGCTCATAAAGACCCTTATAAGCACTCATGTTGCATGAAACTTGGTTTAGAGTTCTAGAAATGCGTTCTTAGATGTTTCATAACTTCGTCAAACTTGTACAAAATTCATTGAGACACTTATAAGTACTCATGTTGCATGAAACTTGGTTTAGAGTTCTAGAAACCCCGTTGTTAGATGTTTCATAAGTTCGTGAAACTTGTACAAAGCTCATTGAGAAACTTATAAGCACTCATGTTGCATGAAGCTTGGCTTAGAGTCCTAGAAAACACGTTGTAAGATATTTCATAAGTTCCTCAATCTCTAACAAAGCTCATTGAGGAACTTATAAGCACTCATATTACACGAAACTTGGTTTAAAGTCCTAGAAACGCGTTGTTAGATCTTTCATAAGTTCGTCAAAATTGTACAATGCTAATTGAGGAACTTATAAACACCCATGTCGCATGAAACTTGGTTTAGAGTCCTAGAAACAAGGTTTTTAAATATTTTATAAGTTTGTCAAACTTTAACAAATCTCATTGAGGAACTTATAAGCACTCATGTTGCATGAAACTTGGTTTAGAATCCTAGAAACGCGTTGTTATATGTTTCATAAGTTATTGAAACTAGTACAAAGCTCATTAAGACACTTATAATCACTCATGTTGCATGAAACTTGTTTAAGAGTCCTAGAAACGCGTTGTTAGATGTTTCATAAGTTCTTAAAACTAGTACAAAGCCCATTGAGACTATTATAAGCACTCATGTTGCATGAAACTTCGTTTAGGGTCCTAGAAACGCGTTGTTAGATGTTTCATAAGTTCGTCAAACTTGTACAAAGCTTATTGAGACACTTATAAGCACTCATGTTGCATGGATCTTTGTTTAAGAGTCCTAGAAACGCGTTGTTAGATGTTTCGAAGTTCTTCAAACTTGTACAAAGGTCATTAAGACACTTATAAGCACTCGTGTTGCATAAAACTTGGTTTAGTCCTAGAAACGTGTTGTTAAATGCCTCTTAATTTTGTCAAACTTGTACAAAGCTCATTGAGACACTTATAAATACTCAAGTTGCTTGAAACTTGGTTTGGAGTCCTAGAAACGCGTTGTTAGATGTTTCATCAGTTCGACAAACTTGTAAAAAGCTCATTGAGACACTTATAAGCACTCATGTTGCATGAAACTTGGTTTAGAGTCCTAGAAACGCGTTGTTAGATATTTCATAAGTTCGTCAAACTTGTAAAAGCTCATCGAGAAATTTATAAGCACCCATGTCGTATGAAACTTGGTTTATAGTCCTAGAAACTCGTTGTTAAATGTTTCATAAGTTCGTAAAATTTTTACAAAGCTCATTAAGACACTTATAAACACTCATGTTGCATGAAACTTTGTGTAGAGTCCAAGAAACGCGTTGTTGGATGTTTCATAAGTTCGTGAAACTTGTACAAAGCTCATTGAGGAACTTATAAGTACTCATGTTGCATGAAACTTGGTTTAGAGTCCTAGAAACCACGTTGTTAGATGTTTCATAAGTTCATCAAACTTTAACAAAGCTCATTGAGGAACTTAATAAGCACTCTTGTTGCATGAAACTTGGTTTAGAGTCGTTGAAACGCGTTGTTATATGTTTCATAAAATCGTCAAACTTGTACAAAGCTCATTGAGACACTTATAAGCACTCATGTTGCATGAAACTTGGTTTATGGTCCTAGAAACGCATTGTTATATGTTTCATAAGTTCGTAAAACTAGTACAACGCCCCTTTAGACACTTATAAGCACTCATGTTGAATGAAACTTGGTTTAAAGTCCTATAAACGCGTTTTTAAATGTTTCATAAGTTCTTCAAACTTGTAAAAATCTCATTAAGACCCTTATAAGCACTCATGTTGCATGAACTTGGTTTAGAGTCTTGGAAACTAGAACAAAGCTCATTGAGACACTTATAAGAACTCATGTTGCATGTAGTTTGGTTTAGAGTCCTAGAAACCACGTTGTAAGATATTTCATAAGTTCGTCAAAATTTAACAAAGCTCATTGTTACATAAAACTGGGTTTAGAGTCCTAGAAACGCGTTGTTATATGTTTCATAAGTTTTTGAAACTTGTACAAAGCTCATTGAGACACTTATAATCACTCATGTTGCATAAAACTTGGTTTAGAGTCCTAGAAACGCGTTGTTAAATGTTTCATGAGTTCGTGAAACTTGTACAAAACTCATTGAGACACTTATAAACACTCATGTTGAATGAAACTTGGTTTAGAGTCCTAGAAACCACGTTGTTAGATGTTTCATTACTTCGTCAAACTAGAACAAAGCTCATTGAGACATTTATAAGAACTCATGTTGCATGTAGCTTGGTTTAGAGTCCTTGCACTACAAGAAAACAGAGTAATTTCCAACCACATTTCCGACCGTAAACAAAAGGTCGGAAATTTCCGACCGATTTCCGACTACAGGCATTTTGGTCGGTAATCGGTCGTACATTTCCGACCTAATTCCGACACAAAAATTTGGTCGGAATTTGGTAGGAAATTGGTCGGAATTTGGTAGGAAATCGGTCGGAAAAGTGATCCGTCGGAAATTGGTAGGAAATTTCCGACCAAATTTCGACCAATGTTTTAACGTTTCGTTACCGTTGTGTAACGGATCAATTGTGGTAGGAAATCGGTCGGAAATCGGTAGGAAATATTTCTTATATTATATCACACCCTCACTTCTTCTTTCTCACAATTTCTCTTATCAATCTCCATTTACCACAAAATTCAATACAAATTATTATAATGAGTTATTTTAGATCGTGGATTGATGAAAATCATAAAGATCCGGCGACGGGATTACTTTCGGAAGAATTTGCGGAGGGGCTTAAACAATTTATGGAGTTTGCCGCAATTCAAGAAAGAACCGTAGCAACAGGTAAAATGTATTGTCTTTGTAAAAATTGCGATAATCGTAGAAATGTTTTCGTAAAAGTAGTATGGAAGCATTTATATAATGTTGGTTTTACGTCGGGGTATAAAATATGGTATTCTCATGGGGAAAATGATTTGATGGTAAATTATCCTAGTAATAGTAATGTACAATATTATGATAATTATTTAGTTGTCCCTCCGGTAGAAGAACATATATCTGTAGATAGGACCGTGCAAATGGTAAATGATATTCTTCGCGAAACTATGCCGTCGTTTTTTGGAGATCATCATGAGCCTACATTGGAGGAGCCAAATGTGGAAGCGCAGAAAATCTTTGACATGTTGGATGCCGCTAAGAACCCGTTATATGGTGGATGTAGAGAAGGTCATTCGCCTCTCCCAGCTGCGACGAGAATGATGTCTATCAAAACGGATTACAATCTTTCAGAAGATTGTGTGGATGCGTGGGCTGGTTTGATCCCTAAGATAATATGGCATTGGGGACGTATTATGAAATCGAGAAGTTGGTATCCGGTCTAGGATTACCGTATCAGATTATCGATGTGTGCGTCGATAACTGTATGTTATATTGGAGAAGAGATGAAAACCGCTCGGCATGTCGGTTCTGTAAGAAACCACGATATAAAGAAACTGGTGGAAGAGTGTCCATACCTTATAAGAGAATGTGGTATTTGCCATTAACAGATAGGCTGAAGAGGTTATATCAGTCGGAGCGCACAGCAAGTTCGATGAGATGGCATGCGGAACATGAGATGTTAAATGGAGAGATAGCACATCCTTCAGATGCTCAAGCATGGAAACATTTTCAAAATGTGTATCCTAGTTTCGCAAGTGAGAGTCGCAATGTGTATTTGGGATTAAATATTGATGGTTTCAACCCTTTCGGGAAACATGGGAGACAATATTCTTTAAGGCCGGTGATCTTCACGCCTTACAACCTGCCTCCGTCATTGTGCATGGCTAGGGAGTTTTTGTTCCTATCTATTCTTGTTCCTGGGCCAGAGCATCCGAAGAGAGCACTTGACATATTTATGCAGCCGTTGATACATGAGTTGAAGATGTTATGGGAGAGTGGAGTTGAAACGTACGACATATTAGTGCAACAAAACTTCATGATGCGAGCAGTACTAATGTGGACTATTAGCGATTTTTCGGCATATGGTATGTTATCTGGATGGACCACACATGGACGGTTATCTTTTCCTTATTGTCAAGATAACACCGATGCTTTCCAATTGAAGAACGGACGTAAATCATGTTGGTTTGATTGTCATCGACGATTTTTACCAAACGATCATCCATACCGTCGGAGCACTACTTTGTTTACGAAGAAGAAGAAAATCTATGAAGAAACTCCCGAAGAAGTAAGCGGTGAGCATATACTAACTCAACTTAGAGATTTTGGAGCTGAGAAAACAGTACGTTGTGGTGGTAACGGACATCAAGTTGTGGATGGATATGGTGAACATCATAGCTGGCACAAAAAGAGCATATTTTGGGATTTGGCTTATTGGAAGGATCATTTACTTCGCCACAACCTAGATGTTATGCACATCGAGAAGAACTTTTTTTACAACATCATGTTCACCATTATGAACGTGAAAGGGAGGACGAAAGACAACTTGAAGTCCAGATTAGACTTGCCGACTATTTGTTCTTGGAAGGAACTTCATGTCACCAGTCAAGGAAGATATCCCCAACCTGCTTTTCGGTTAAACGCTTCAGCAAAGCATGAATTCTTCAGCTGGATAATGGACGGTGTTAAGTTTCCGGATGGTTACTCTTCTAACCTTAGAAAATGTGTTGATCGTGGAGAAGGTAAGTTTTCAGGGATGAAGAGTCATGATTGTCATGTTGTTATGCAACATATTCTTCCATTTGCATTCGACGGGCTTCTTCCGCAAAAAGTCCATGAAGCGATTGCAGGAATAGGAGCTTTTTTCAGAGACATTTCTGCGAGATCCCTTTCCGCCGAAGAAATCTGAAATCTTGAAGAGAAGATACCTGTGATATTGTGCAACCTGGAGAAGATATTTCCGCCTTCTTTATTCGACGTTATGGAACATATCCCTATTCACTTGCCTCGGGAAGTAGAACTTGGTGGTCCTGTTCAATATCGGTGGATGTATCCTTTGAAGAAAAAAGTGAAGAATTTAGCGAGGGTTGAAGGTTCAATTATTGCCCAAAGCATTAACGAAGAGAGGAAAACAAAAACGACATGATGATGGAGTAGTGCATGCTTGTTATCCTGTATATGTACCTGAACTTTTTAGACAGGTTGGACGTTTAAGTGGAAAGGGTAAAAGGCGAAGACTCAGCGAGGTTGAGCATGCTAATGTGCACATGTATATTTTGACCAACTGCGAAGATTTGGTGTCGTACGAGGAGATTTACATGGCGCAAAAACGATTTGAAGATTCGGAAGCAACAGACGATGAATTATATGAAGTCAAAGAAAGAGAATTTGCACAATGGTTAAAGTTATATGTATACGGCAGGCGCGAAGGAGAGTTAATTCCAACATGGTTAGAAGAGGTGGTGAACGGTCCACAATATATTGTTGTTTCACACCCGATGTACTGCACGCGTGGATAGGCTTTTAAAATATTTTGTGAGGGAAATTCAAGGTCGACGGCAAACCATGGGGTGTCAGCGGTAGCCGGAGATTTGGTTTACTACGGGGTATTACGTGAGATATTAGAAGTGCATTATAGCGGGATGCTCGATCGAAGATGTGTTACGTTATATTGTGATTGGTATAGCCCCGTTGCAGGACATGGTGTACGTACAGACGAGTTTGGTGTTACTACAGTACATTCTCGGAAGAGGTTACTAAAGTATTATCCGTTCATTCTTGGATCGCAGGCCAACCAAGTATCATACATGACTTATCCGCGACGACACAGCAGACATGATCCTTGGATAGTTGTTACATAAATAAACCCGAGGGGAAGAGTTCATGGTAGTTCTTCAGAGGTCGATCCTCCTTTGCAAGCGACAACAGTTGGGCATTTGGGAGAAGTCGATGTTTCATTACAAGTGGATTTGGTTGTAGATTTAACAGAAGATGCTGATATTGTTGTACATGAAGAGTCCGAAGAAGAGGTTGGAGAATTTGAGGAGGGATCTGATTCTGCAACTGAAGACTCAACCGAATGAATCGTTTGAAAAAAAGTTCAAATTTTTTAAAAATATTTTTAAAACACTTTTCAAAGACTTTTCAAATTAAGAGTTTTGAAATAGTTTTTAAAGATTTTACAAAGAGTTTTCAAAGAGTTTTCAAAGAGTTTTCAAGGAGTTTTAAAAGACTTTTCAAAGAGTTTTGTAAAAAGTTTTCAAAGAGTTTTCAATTCTTTTAAACTTTTTCAAAGAGTTTTTAAAGACTTTTCAAATAGTTTTGAACGAGTTTTCCAAAATTTTACACTTTTTCAAAGAGTTTCAAAGAGTTTTAAAATACTTTTCAAAGAGTTTTTGTAAAAAGTTTGCAAATATTTTACAATTTTCAAAAAGTTTTCTAATATTTTACATTTTTTAAAGCGTTTTCAAATTTTTAAAATGAATTTAGAGAGTTCACATACTTTAAAAATAATTTTAATTTTTTTTTATTTTATTTTTTACAGTGCGGTCGGAAAATGGTCGGTAGCCGGCGAAACTCGATTACCTCGTACCAAATCGAGTGCTTAAAAAAAATTAAAATTTTTATTTTTTATTTTTTTAAAAACGGTCGGAAAACGGTCGGTATCCGCCAAAACTAGATTACCTCGTACCAAATCGAAACCCCAAATGCGGTCGGAAATCGGTCGGAAATTTCCTACCGATTTCCGACTGTTTCTTCAGTTGTGGTCGGAAATCGGTAGGAACCGATTTAGGGTTTCATTTCAAAATGATGTTTTTTTATCGAATCAATGAAATACCTTTATACAATATGTTTTAGACATAAAATAAACTATACAAATGTCTAAAATGATCATAAAATGCAAAATAGTTTTAATTTTTACAAATATATGTTTCATTACAACTTAGTTATGTAACTTTCACATGTTTTTCAAAATTTTGGTATTTTCATAAAAAACATTTGAAAACATATTATACTTATATATTGTTATGTTGAAGAAATCTTACATAAACACTCCATTAAACCTATATGAAATACGGTTTTATGCGAAACACTAAATATACACTAAATCACTAACTTCGGTCGGAATTCGGTAGGAATTTCCGACCGATTTCCGACCGAAATTCTTGAATTTTTTCCCGAAAATGCTAAGTGTTCGTATAAATTAAGGTCCGTCGGAATTCGGTACGAATTTCTGACCGAATTCCTACCGATCTTAATTTATTCCAACACTTAGCATTTTCAGGGACACTTGGATTATATGACATTGGTCAATCTTCACATTGGTCAGAATTCGGTCGGAAATTCCTACCGAATTCCGACGACTATTGGACACGTATTGGGCATTTTGGTCGAAAATCGGTAGGAATTTTCGACCGAATTCCGACGACAATTAAATTTTAATATATTTAATTATTGTGGTCGGAATTCAGTCGGAATTCAGTCGGAAATTTCTACCGATTTCCGACCAAAATGAATTTTGACCGCTCCTTTTTCCCCAAATTTTTGAGTTTGGCGGTCAATTTTCATTTCCTACCGATTTCGTATAAATACCTCCTTCCCCTTTCATTTTTTTCACAACTCAAACAACAACTCTCTCTGTAAAACAAAAACACACTTACGAAAATCTCTCCAAAATCTCTCCAAAAAATGTAATTATATTCTTATAAATCAGTTTTTTTAAATATTATTTATATATGTTTTTTAAATAAATACTAATTTGTTATTTCTTATATGTTTTTAATTTGTTAGGTCTAATGATGGTATTAGATCCTCACAATCGGTGAGAATGTCCGTTAAAGATTTGGTCCAGCAGGCAGGACGGGAGAATCTAAAGTGGCTCGATCCCAACTTTGAAGCCATTCCCCGAGCCACTTGGTAAATATTTCCAAACATTTTAATTTACAAAAAAATAATACCTAAAAATATTAATTATTAGTTATTTAATAAATTTTAAGGTTTAAACATGAGGGAAAAATCCCGAAGACTATTCTTAAATACATCCACGGAATGTTACCCGCTCCGTATCCAAGATACCGAGATTTCACGGCCGAACTTCGGGAAATTTGGTTCGTTCTTTTGCGGTTAGTAAATAAATTTTTTATTTACTCAAAAAATTAGTAAATAAATTAAAAAAAGTTATGAAATTTATATATAAACTTTAAATTTCCAGCAAGAGTTTCATAAAAACTTCAAACTTGTAAAAAGCTCATTGAGACACTTATAAGCAGTCATGTTGCATGAAACATGGTTTAGAGTCCTAGAAACGTGTTGTTAGATGTTTCATAAGTTCATAAAACTTGTACAAAACTCATGGAGACACATATAAACACTCATGTAGCATGAAACTTGGTTTAGAGTCCTAGAAACGTGTTGTTAGATGTTTCATAAGTTCGCCAAACTAGTACAAAGCTCATAAAGACCCTTATAAGCACTCATGTTGCATGAAACTTGGTTTAGAGTCCTAGAAATGCGTTCTTAGATGTTTCATAACTTCGTCAAACTTGTACAAAATTCATTGAGACACTTATAAGTACTCATGTTGCATGAAACTTGGTTTAGAGTTCTAGAAACCCCGTTGTTAGATGTTTCATAAGTTCGTGAAACTTGTACAAAGCTCATTGAGAAACTTATAAGCACTCATGTTGCATGAAGCTTGGCTTAGAGTCCTAGAAAACACGTTGTAAGATATTTCATAAGTTCCTCAATCTCTAACAAAGCTCATTGAGGAACTTATAAGCACTCATATTACACGAAACTTGGTTTAAAGTCCTAGAAACGCGTTGTTATATGTTTCATAAGTTCGTGAAACTTGTACAAAGCTCATTGAAACACTTATAATCACTCATGTTGTATAAAACTTGGTTTAGAGTCTTAGAAACGCGTTGTTAGATGTTACATAAGTTCATCAAACTTGTACAAAGCTCATTGAGACACTTATCATGTTGCATGAAACTTTGTTTAGAATCCTAGAAACGCATTGTTAGATGTTTCTTAAGTTCGTCAAACTTTTACAAAGCTCATTGAGACACTTATAAACACTCATGTTGCATGAAACTTGGTTTAGAGTCCTAGAAACGCGTTGTTAGATGTTTCATAAGTTCGTGAAACCTGTACAAAGATCATTGAGACACTTATAAGCACTCATGTTGCATGAAACTTGGTTTGGAGTCCTAGAAACGCGTTGTTAGATATTTCATAAGTTCGTCAAACTTATACAATACTCATTGAGACACTTATAAGCACTCGTGTTGCATGAAACTTGGTTTAGAGTCCTAGAAACATTTTGTTAGATGTTTCACAAGTTCTTCAAACTTGTACAAAGCTCATTGAGACACTTATAAGCATTCATGTTGCTAGAAACTTGGTTTAGAGTCTTAGAAACGCTTTGTTAGATGTTTTCATAAGTTCGTGAAACTTGTACAAAGCTCATTGATGAACTTATAAGCACTCATGTTGCATGAAACTTGGTTTAGAGTCCTAGAAACACGTTGTTAAATGTTTCATAAGTTCGTAAAACTTGTATAAAGCTCATTGAGACAATTATAAGCACTCATGTTGCATGAAACTTTGTTTAGTGTCCTAGAAACTCGTTGTTAGATGTTTCACTAGTTCCTGAAACTTGTACAAAGCTCATGGAGGAACTTATAAGCACTCATATTCCATGAAACTTGGTTTAGAGTCCTAGAAACTCGTTGTTAGATGTTTCATAAGTTCGTGAAACTTGTACAAAGCTCATGGAGGAACTTATAAGCACTCATGTTCCATGAAACTTGGTTTATATTCCTAGAAACTCGTTGTTAGATGTTTCATAAGTTCGTCAAACTTGTACAAAGCTAATTGAGACACTTATAAGCACGCATAATGCATGAAACTTGGTTTAGAGTCCTAGAAACGCGTTATTAGATGTTTCATAAGTTCGTCAAACTTGTACAAAGCTCATTAAAACACTTATAAACACTCATGTTGCATGAAAATTGGTTTAGAGTCCTAAAAATATGTTGGTACATGTTTCATAACTTCTTCAAACTTGTAAAAAGCTCATTGAGACACTTATAAGCCCTCATTTTGCATGAAACTTGGTTTAAAATCCTAGAAACCACGTTGTTAGATGTTTCATAAATTCGTCAAACTTGTACAAAGCTCATTGAGACACTTATAAGCACTCATGTTGCATGAAGCTTTGTTTAGAGTCCTAGAAAACACGTTGTAAGATATTTCATAAGTTCGTCAAACTTTAACAAAGCTCATTGAGGAACTTATAACTACTCATGTTACATGAAACTTGGTTTAGAGTCCTAGAAACGCGTTGTTATATGTTTCATAAGTTTGTGAAACTTGTACAATGCTCATTGAGACACTTAAATCACTCATGTGGCATAAAACTTGGTTTAGAGTCTTAGAAAGGCGTTGTTAGATGTTACATAAGTTCGCCAAACTTGTAAAAATCTTATTGAGACACTTATAATCACTCATGTTGCATGAAACTTGGTTTAGAGTCCTATAAATGCATTGTTAGATGTTTCATAAGTTCGTCAAACTTGTACAAAGCTCATTGAGACACTTATAAACACTCATGTTGCATGAAACTTGGTTTAGAGTCCTAGAAACGCGTTGTTAGATTTTTTATAAGTTTGTAAAACTTGTACAAAGCTCATTGAGACACTTATAAGCACTCATGTTGCATGAAACTTGGTTTAGAGTCCTAGATACGCGTTGTTAGATGTTTCATAAGTTCGTCAAACGTGTACAAAGCTCATTGAGACACTTATAAGCACTCATGTTGCATGAAACTTGGTTAAGAGTCCTAGAATCGCGTTGTTAGATGATTCATAAGTTCGTCAAACTTGTACAAAGCTCATTGAGACACTTATAAGCACTCATGTTGCATGAAACCTGGTTTAGAGTCCTAGAAACGCGTTGTTAGATGTTTCATAAGTTCGTCAAACTTGTACAAAGCTCATTAAGACACTTATAAGCACTCATGTTGCATGAAACTTGGTTTAGATTCTAGGAAACGCGTTGTTAGATGTTTCATAAGTTCTTAAAACTTGTACAAAGCTCATTCAGGAACTTATAAAGACTCATGTTGCATGAAACTTGGTTCTGAATCCTAGAAACCACGTTGTTAGATGTTTCATAAGTTCAACAAACTTTAAGAGAGCTCATTGAGGAACTTATAAGCACTCTTATTGCATAAAACTTGGTTTAGAGTCGTTGAAACGTGTTGTTATGTGTTTCATAAAATCGTCAAACTTGTACAAAGCTCATCGAGATACTTATAAGCACTCATGTTGCATTAAAATTGGTTAAGAGTCCTAGAAACACGTTGTTAGATGTTTTATAAGTTCTTCAAACTTGTACAAAGCTCATTGAGACACTTATAAGCACTAATGTTTCATGAAACTTTTTTTAGAGTCCTATAAACGCGTTGTTAGATGTTTTATAAGTTCGTCAAACTTGGACAAAGCTCATTGAGACACTTATAAGAACTCATGTTGAATGAAACTTGGTTTAGAGTCCTAGAAACGCGTTGTTAGATGTTTCATAAGTTCGTAAAACTTGTACAAAGCTCATTGTGGAACTTATAAGCATTCATGATGCATGAAACTTGGTTTAGAGTCCTAGAAACGCGTTGTTAGATGTTTCATAATTCGTGAAACTTGTACAAAGCTTATCGAGACACTTATAAGAACTCATGTTGCATGAAACTTGGTTTAGAGTCCTAGAAACGCGTTGTTAGATGTTTCATAAGTTCTTCAAACTTGTACAAACCTCATTGAAACAGTTATAAGCACTCACGGTGCATGAAACTTGGTTTCGAGTCCTAGAAAGGCGTTGTTTGATGTTTCATAAGTTCTTAAAACTTGTACAAAACTCATTGAGACACTTATCAACACTCATGTTGCATGAAACTTTGTTTAGAGTCCTAGAAACGCGTTGCTAGATGTTTCATAAGTTCGTGAAACTTGTACAAAGATGCGTTGTTATATGTTGCATGAAACTTGGTTTAGAGTCCAAAAAATGCGTTGTTAGATGTTTCATAAGTTTGTCAAACTTGTACAAAGCTCATTGAGGCAGTTATAAGCACTAATGTTGCATGAAAATTTGTTTAGAGTAAGTTCGTGAAACTTGTACAAAGCTAATTGAGACACTTATAATCACTCTTGTTGCATGAAACTTGATTTAGAGTCCTAGAAAAGCTCTGTTAGATGTTACATAAGTTCGTGAAACTTGTACAAACCTCATTGAGGAACTTGTAAGCACTCATGTTTGTTTAGAGGCCTAAAAATGCGTTGTTAGATGTTTCATAAGTTTGTCAAACTTGTACAAAGCTCATTGAGACACTTATAAGCACATATGTTTCATGAAACTTGGTTTAGAGTTCGTTGTTAGATGTTTCATTAGTTTGTGAAACTTGTACAAAGCTCATTGCGGAACTTTGTTTAGATTCCTAGAAACCACGTTATTAAATGTTTCAGAAGTTCTTCAAACTTTAACAAAGCTCATTGAGGAACTAATAAGCACTCTTGTTGCACGAAACTTGGTTTAGAGTCGTAGAAACGCGTTGTTATATGTTTCATAAGTTTGTCAAACTTCTACAAAGCTCTTTAAGACACTTATAAGCACTCATGTTGCATGAAACTTGGTTTAGAGTCCTACAAACGCATTGTTAAAAGATTCATAAGTTCGTCAAACTTGTTCATAGCTCATTGAGAAACTTATAAGCTTCCATGTTGCACAAAACTTGGTTTGGCGTCTTAGAAAGGGCTTTGTTAGTTGTTTCATAAGTTCGTCAACCTTGTACAAATCTCATTAAGGAACTTATAAGCACTCATGATGCATGAAACCCGGTTTAGAGTCCTAGAAACACATTGTTAGATGTTTCATAAGTTTGTTAAACTTGTACAAAGCTCATTGAGACACTTATAGACACCCATGTTTCATGAAGCTTGGTTTAGAGGCCTAGAACCCACGTTGTTAGATATTTTATAAGTTCCTCAAACTTTAACAAAGCTTATAGAGTAACTTATAAGCACTCATGTTCCATTAAACTTGGTTTAGAGTCTTTGAAACGCGTTGTTATATGTTTCATAAGTTCATTAAACGTGTACAACGCTCATCGAGACACTTATAATCACTCATGTTGCATGAGACTTGGTTTTGAGTCCTCGAAACGCATTTTTAGATGGTTCGTAAGTTCGTGAAACTTGTACAAAGCTCATTGAGACACTTATAATCACTCATGTTGCATGAAACTTGGTTTAGAGTCCTAGAAATGCATTGTTAGATGTTTCATAATATCGTCAAACTTGTACAAAGCTCATTGAGACACTTATAAACACTCATGTTGCATGAAACTTGGTTTAGAGTCCTAGAAACGCGTTGTTAGATGTTTCATAAGTTCGTGAAACTTGTACAAAGCTCATTGAGACACTTATAAACACTCGTGTTGCATGAAACTTGGTTTAGAGTCCTAAAAATGCGTTGTTAGATGTTTCATAAGTTCGTCAAACTTGTACAAAGCTCATTGAGACACTTATAAGCACTCATGTTGCATGAAACTTGTTTTAGAGTCCTAGAAACGTGTTGTTAGATGTTTCATAATTTCGTCAAACTTGTACAAAGCTCATTAAGACACTTATAAGCACTCATGTTGCAAGAAATTTGGTTTAGAGTACTAGAAACGCGTTGTTAGATGTTTCATAAGTTCGTCAAACTTGTACAAAGCTCATTGAGACACTTATAAACATTCATGTTGCATGAAACTTTATTTAGAGTCCTAGAAACGCGTTGTTAGATGTTTCATAAGTTCTTGAAACTTGTATAAACCTCATTGAGACAATTATAAGAACTCACGGTGCATGAAATTTGGTTTCGAGTCCTAGAAACGCGTTGTTTGATGTTTCAGAAGTTCTTCAAACATGTAAAAAGATCATTGAGACACTTATAAGCACTCATGTTGCATTGAACTTGGTTTAGAGTCCTAGAAACGCGTTGTTAGATGTTTCATAAGTTCGTCAAACTTCTACAAAGCTCATTAAGACACTTTTAAGCACTCATGTTGAATGAAACTTGGTTAGAGTCCTAGAAACGCGTTGTTAGATGTTTCGTAAGTTCGTCAAACTTGTACATATCTAATTGAGACACTTAGAAGCACTTATAAAGCATGAAACTTGGTTTAGAGTCCTAGAAACGTTTATTAGATGTTTCATAAGTTCGTCAAACTTGTACAAATCTCATTGAGGAACTTATAAGCACTCATGTTGCATGAAACTTGGTTTAGAGTCCTAAAAACGCGTTTTAGATGTTTCATAAGTTCGTAAAACTTGTATAAAGATCATTGAGACATAAGCTCTCATGTTGCATGAAACTTGGTTTAGCGTCCTAGAAACTCGTTGTTAGATGTTTCACTAGTTCGTGAAACTTGTACAAAGCTAATTGAGACACTTATAAGCACTCATAATGCATGAAACTTGGTTTAGAGTCCTAGAAACGTGTTATTAGATGTTTCATAAGTTCTTCAAACTTGTACAAAGCTCATTAAGACACTTATAAGCACTCATGTTGGATGAAACTTGGTTTAGATTCTAGGAAACGCGTTGTTAGATGTTTCATAAGTTCGTGAAACTTATACAAAGCTAATTGAGGAACTTATAAAGACTCAAGTTGCTTGAAACTTGGTTCGAGTCCTAGAAACCACGTTGTTAGATGTTTAATAAGTTCAACAAACTTTAACAAAGCTCATTGAGGAACTTGGTTTAGAGTCGTAGAAACGCGTTGTTATATGTATCTTAAAATCGTCAAACTTGTATAAAGATCATTGAGATACTTATAAGAATGCATGTTGCATTAAACTTGGTTTAGAGTCCTACAAAAGCGTTGTTAGATGTTTCATAAGTTCGTTAAACTTGTACAAAGCTCATTAAGACACTTATAAGAACTCATGTTTCATGAAACATAGTTTAGAGTCTTATAAACGCGTTGTTAGATGTTTCATAAGTTCGTCAAAGTTGTACAAAGCGCATTGAGACACTTATAAGAACTCATGTTCCATGAAACTTGGTTTAGAGTCTTAGAAACGCGTTGTTATATGTTTCATAAGTTCGTAAAACTTGTATAAAGCTCATTGTGGAACTGATAAGCACTCATGATGAATGAAATTTGGTTTAGAGTCCTAGAAACGCGTTGTTAGATGTTTCATAAGTTCTTGAAACTTTTACAAAGCTCATTGCGACACTTATAAGAACTCATGTTGCATGAAACTTGGTTTTGAGTCCTAGAAACGCGTTGTTAGATGTTTCATAAGTTCTTCAAACTTGTACAAAGCTCATTGAGACACTTATAAACACTCATGTTGCATGAAACTTGGTTTAGAGTCCTAGAAACGCGTTGTTAGATGTTTCATAAGTTCGTGAAACTTGTACAAAGCTCATTGAGACACTTATAAACACTCGTGTTGCATGAAACTTGGTTTAGAGTCCTAAAAATGCGTTGTTAGATGTTTCATAAGTTCGTCAAACTTGTACAAAGCTCATTGAGACACTTATAAGCACTCATGTTGCATGAAACTTGTTTTAGAGTCCTAGAAACGTGTTGTTAGATGTTTCATAATTTCGTCAAACTTGTACAAAGCTCATTAAGACACTTATAAGCACTCATGTTGCAAGAAATTTGGTTTAGAGTACTAGAAACGCGTTGTTAGATGTTTCATAAGTTCGTCAAACTTGTACAAAGCTCATTGAGACACTTATAAACATTCATGTTGCATGAAACTTTATTTAGAGTCCTAGAAACGCGTTGTTAGATGTTTCATAAGTTCTTGAAACTTGTATAAACCTCATTGAGACAATTATAAGAACTCACGGTGCATGAAATTTGGTTTCGAGTCCTAGAAACGCGTTGTTTGATGTTTCAGAAGTTCTTCAAACATGTAAAAAGATCATTGAGACACTTATAAGCACTCATGTTGCATTGAACTTGGTTTAGAGTCCTAGAAACGCGTTGTTAGATGTTTCATAAGTTCGTCAAACTTCTACAAAGCTCATTAAGACACTTTTAAGCACTCATGTTGAATGAAACTTGGTTAGAGTCCTAGAAACGCGTTGTTAGATGTTTCGTAAGTTCGTCAAACTTGTACATATCTAATTGAGACACTTAGAAGCACTTATAAAGCATGAAACTTGGTTTAGAGTCCTAGAAACGTTTATTAGATGTTTCATAAGTTCGTCAAACTTGTACAAATCTCATTGAGGAACTTATAAGCACTCATGTTGCATGAAACTTGGTTTAGAGTCCTAAAAACGCGTTTTAGATGTTTCATAAGTTCGTAAAACTTGTATAAAGATCATTGAGACATAAGCTCTCATGTTGCATGAAACTTGGTTTAGCGTCCTAGAAACTCGTTGTTAGATGTTTCACTAGTTCGTGAAACTTGTACAAAGCTAATTGAGACACTTATAAGCACTCATAATGCATGAAACTTGGTTTAGAGTCCTAGAAACGTGTTATTAGATGTTTCATAAGTTCTTCAAACTTGTACAAAGCTCATTAAGACACTTATAAGCACTCATGTTGGATGAAACTTGGTTTAGATTCTAGGAAACGCGTTGTTAGATGTTTCATAAGTTCGTGAAACTTATACAAAGCTAATTGAGGAACTTATAAAGACTCAAGTTGCTTGAAACTTGGTTCAGAGTCCTAGAAACCACGTTGTTAGATGTTTAATAAGTTCAACAAACTTTAACAAAGCTCATTGAGGAACTTGGTTTAGAGTCGTAGAAACGCGTTGTTATATGTATCTTAAAATCGTCAAACTTGTATAAAGATCATTGAGATACTTATAAGAATGCATGTTGCATTAAACTTGGTTTAGAGTCCTACAAAAGCGTTGTTAGATGTTTCATAAGTTCGTTAAACTTGTACAAAGCTCATTAAGACACTTATAAGAACTCATGTTTCATGAAACATAGTTTAGAGTCTTATAAACGCGTTGTTAGATGTTTCATAAGTTCGTCAAAGTTGTACAAAGCGCATTGAGACACTTATAAGAACTCATGTTCCATGAAACTTGGTTTAGAGTCTTAGAAACGCGTTGTTATATGTTTCATAAGTTCGTAAAACTTGTATAAAGCTCATTGTGGAACTGATAAGCACTCATGATGAATGAAATTTGGTTTAGAGTCCTAGAAACGCGTTGTTAGATGTTTCATAAGTTCTTGAAACTTTTACAAAGCTCATTGCGACACTTATAAGAACTCATGTTGCATGAAACTTGGTTTTGAGTCCTAGAAACGCGTTGTTAGATGTTTCATAAGTTCTTCAAACTTGTAAAAAGCTCATTGAGACACTTATAAACACTCATGTTGCATGAAACTTGGTTTAGAGTCCTAGAAACGCGTTGTTAGATGTTTCATAAGTTCTTGAAACTTGTACAAACCTCATTGAGACATTTATAAGCACTCACGGTGCATGAAACTTGTTTTCGAGTCCTAGAAACGCGTTGTTTGATGTTTCATAGGTTCTTCAAACTTGTACAAAGCTCATTGAGACACTTATAAGCACTCATGTTGCATGAAACTTGGTTTAGAGTCCTAGAAACGCGTTGTTAGATGTTTCATAAGTTTGTGAAACTTGTAAAAATATCATTGAGGAATTTATAAGCACTCATGTTGCATGAAACATGGTTGTGTCCTAGAAACGCGTTGTTACATGTTTCATAAGTTCGTCAAAGTTGTACAAAGCTCATTGAAGCAGTTATAAGCATTCATTTTGCAAGAAACTTTGTTTAGAGTAAGTTCGTGAGACTTCTACAAAGCTCATTGAGACACTTATAATCACTCATGTTGCATGAAACTTGATTCCGAGTCCTAGAAACGCTCTGTTTGATGTTACATAAGTTCGTGAAACTTGTACAAAGCTCATTGAGGAACTTGTAAGCACTCATGTTGCATGAAACTTGGCTTAGAGTCCTAAAAATGTGTTGTTAGATGTTTCATAAGTATGTCAAACTTGTACAAATCTCATTAAGACACTTATAAGCACAAATGTTTCATGAAACTTGGTTTAGAGTTTTAGAAACGCGTTGTTAGATGTTTCATTAGTTTGTGAAACTTGTACAAACGTCATTGAGGAACTTATAATTACTCATGTTGCATGAAACTTTGTTTAGATTCCTAGAAACCAGGTTGTTAAATGTTTCATAAGTTCTTGAAACTTTAACAAAGCTCATTGAGGAACTTATAAGCACTCTTGTTGCATGAAACTTGGTTTAGATTCGTAGAAACGTGTTTTTATATGTTTCATAAGTTCCTCAAACTTGTACAAAGCTCATTGAGACACTTATAAGAACTCATGTTGTTTTGAACTTGGTTTAGAGTCCTAGAAACACGTTATTAGATGTTTCATAAGTTCGTCAAACTTCTACAAAGCTCATCAAGACACTTATAAGCACTCATGTAGCATGAAACTTGATTTAAAGTCCTAGAAACGCATTGTTACAAGTTTCATAAGTTCGTCAAACTTGTCCAGAGCTCATCGTGACACTTATAAGCTCCCATGTTGCATGAAACTTGGTTTAGAGTCCTAGAAAGGGCGTTGTTAGATGTTTCATTAGTTCGTCAACCTTGTACAAATCTCATTAAGGAACTTATAAGCACTAATGATGCATGAAACCCGGTTTAGAGTCCTAGAAACACATTGTTCGATGTTTCATAAGTTTGTTAAATTTGTACAAAGATCATTGAGACACTTAGAAGCAATCATGTTGCTTGAAACTTCGTTTAGAGTCCTAGAAACCGCGTTGTTAGATGTTTCATAAGTTTCTCAAACTTGTACAAAGCTCATTGAGACACTTATAAGCACTCATGTTGCATGAAGCTTGGTTTAGAGTCCTCAAACATTAACAAAGCTGATAGAGGAACTTATAAGCACTCATGTTCCTAGAAATGTGTTGTTATATGTTTCATAAGTTCATGAAACTTGTACAACGCTGATTGAGACACTTATAATCACTCATGTTGCATGAAACTTGGTTTAGAGGTCAGAAACACATTTTTAGATGGTTCATAAGTTCGTGAAATTTGTACAAAGCTCATTGAGGAACTTATAAGAACTCATGTTGCATGAAACTTGGTTTAGAGTCGTAGAAACGCGTTGTTAGATGTTTCATAAGTTTGTCAAATTTGTACAAAGCTCCTTGAGACATTTATAAGCACTCATGTTGCATGAAACTTGCTTTAGAGTCCTAAAAACCACGTTGTTAGATATTTCATAAGTTCTTCAAACTTGTAGAAAGCTCATTGAGACACTTAGAAGCACTCGTGTTGCATGAAACTTGGTTTAGAGTCCTAGAAACTCGTTGTTAGATGTTTCATAAGTTCGTGAAACTTGTACAAAGCTCATTGAGAAACTTATAAGCACTCATGTTGCATGAAACTTAGTTTAGAGTCCTAGAAACTCGTTGTTATATGTTTCATAAGTTTGTGAAACTTGTACAAAGCTCATTGAGACACTTATAATCACTCATGCTTCATGAAACTTGGTTTAGAGTAATAGAAACGCATTGTTAGATGTTTCATAAGTTCGTGAAACTTGTACAAAGCTCATTGAGCAACTTATAGGCACTCATGTTGCATGAAAATTGGTTTAGAGTCCTAGAAACCCGTTGTTAGATGTTTCATAGGTTCGTCAAACTTGTACAAAGCTCATTGAGACAGTTATAAGCACTCATGTTGCATGAAACTTGGTTTAGAGTCCTAGCAACCACATTATTAGATGATTTATAAGTTCATCAAACTAGTACAAAGCTCATTAAGACACTTATAGTTAGATTTAAGAGAGATTTAAGAGAATATCGATGAGTTTTGAGAGATTGTGTTCTTGAGCTTTCTCAAGAACATCAAGAACAAGAGATAGAGAATAGAGAGATATTATTTTTCATTTCATAACTTGATAGAGTCATGTTTACAAAGGGAATAACCATATAAACAAAGAGATGTGAAAGGAATCATAAGAAGATGCCTAAAAGATCCAATGTCTTGGTCGCCGAGCATTTAATGCACTTGGCTAAGTGTGCCATGCTTAGAGGCGCCTGTGACCGTACGGACATCGTGATCTCCACTTGGCTAACGGTCACATAGACGACCTCCAGAAGATCTCCAGACAACTTGTAGACGACTCACAGACACACGACTTCCTAGCGACCTTCAGACGACTTTATGACGACTCACAAGAGATCTCCTTAGACAGATACGTGGGAGACTTCTAGACGACTTCATCCCGACCTTCAGACGACTCACAGATGACCCACACAAGACAAAGTATAAGTTTCTTCAATACTCCCCCGCATGCTTAGCCTAATGAAATGGCTAAGCTTGGAACCCGCATAGCCTTGCCTCGTTAAAACCTTGGTGAGAAATCCACTTGGGATAAAACTCACCTAAGGGAAAAGAGTACAATATTATGCGGTGAGGACTTAGGCTTTGGTAGCCCGTGTAAGTCTAAGTCTACGTAGAATGGACTCACAAACTTTCAAGCTTGCCGATTTGGTAAAGATGTGCGCGAGTTAGTCTTGACTCTTGGTGAAGCACGGTAGAATGGTGCCTTTGACCGTTTCTTCTCTAATTTTTTGACAATCCACTTCTATGTGTTTAGTCCTCTCATGTAAGACCGAGTTAGATGCTATGTGGATGGCCGCTTGGTTATCACAATGCATAGTCATTGGTGCTTCAATTTTGACTCCCAAGTCTCCTAGCAAGTTCTTTAGCCACATGAGTTCATGGCTCTATATTCGGCTTCGGCGGTTGAGCAAGAGACTTTCTTTTGCTTCTTGGTCTTCCATGTCACAAGGTTACCACCAATGAATGTACAATACCCGGTTATGAATCGTCTATCTTCCAAGTCTCCGGCGTAATCCGTGTCACAATACCCAACCACTTCCGTGTTCTTGTTGCAACCCATCCAAATACCCAAGCTAGACGTTACCTTGATGTAACTCAATATCCTCTCTAGCATCTTCCAATGATGTATCTTCGGCTTTTGCATTTGTTGGGCTACTTTGTTCACGGCAAAACAAAGATCATTGAGACACTTAAAAGCTCTCATGTTGCATGAAACTTGGTTTAGAGTCCTAGAAACACAATGTTAGATGTTTCATAAGTTCGTCAAAGTTCTACAAAGCTCATTAAGACACTGATAAGCACTCATATTGCATGAAACTTGGTTTAGAGTCCTATAAACGCGTTGTTAGAAGTTTCATAAGTTCGTCAAACTTGTACAAAGCTCATTGAGACACTTAAAAGCTCTCATGTTGCATGAAACATAGTTTAGATTCCTAGAAACGCTTTGTTAGATGTTTCATAAGTTCGTGAAACTTTTACAAATCTCATTGAGGAACTTATAAGTACTCATGTTGCATGAAACTTGGTTTAGAGTCCTAGAAACGCGTTGTTAGATGTTTCATAAGTTCGTCAAACTTATACAAAGCTCATTGAGACACTTATAAGCACTTATGTTGCATGAAACTTGGGTTAGAGTCCTGGAAACGCGTTGTTAGATATTTCATAAGTTCGTCAAACTTGTACAAAGGTCATTGAGACACTGATAATCACTCATGTTGCATGAAACTTGGTTTAGAGTCCTAGAAAAGCGTTTTTAGAAGTTTCATAAGTTCGTGAAACTTGTACAAAGCTCATTGAGGAACTTATTGTTGAGACTTATGTCTATAATGGAAAAGAAGTCAAGAAGACCTAGAGAAGACTGGTGTCACAGACTTGGAGAAGACTTGGAGAAGAGTTGTATCCGAGAGGATAAGCGCTAGTCCACTCACACACGCGCGGTCAATAAAGCAAACAATCTTCTCACGTGGAAAGTCTTAGCTTATCCATAAACGACTATATTGTCTAAGAAACATGTTTTTCTCTCATGAATATACATGAATTTGAAATCTTTTCATTTGGGTTCGCTAATTAGTGTTTAGGGTGATAAAGGGTTAGAATTGTTTGGGTAGGATTTATTTGGATTTAATTTAGAGTGTTTAGATGTACTTTTGTGAAGTATTTTGAAAATGGTGTAGTTTCGTGAAATGTAATTCAAATGGTGTAGTTTTATAATTCTCCCAAATTATAAATAGTTAAATTATAGATAAATACATTTATTCATTTTAAAAAACATAGACCCGTGGTGTGCCACGGGTTAAATCCTAGTTCTCTCATATTCTCTCTTAATCTCTCTTTATATCTCTTAATCATCTACCTCAATCTTCCAATATTATCATGGTATCAGAGCATCTTTGATCCTAAATCTCTCTTTTCCGCAATAAAAAGGACATAACTTTGGATCTAAACATCAAAGTTATCATCTTTATTCTCTAAAACTTTTGTGTTCTTCATCAAAAATCTCGACTTTGTTGAAATCTCACCAAAGTCATCATTTTCCTTCAAATCTCTTCTCTTTTGTTGATAAATCTCATCAAAGGAGCCTCTTTTTCACTCTAATCTCACAGATCTAGCCAGATCTGGTCTCAAAACTCATAAAGTTCTTCTTTTTCATCAAGATCCAAACTTTATCATCGAAAACAACAAAGAAAGCTCTAAATTTTTCGTTGCTCCGGTCACTCGAAAGGGAATCAACTACTTGCTTTGGACAAGAACCATCAAAACAACTCTATGTAACCGCGGTCTTTGGAGACGTATCTTGAAGAACCAAGCTCTAATATATGCAGAAACAACTAGTGGAGAGGAAACCATCACCACCGAAGAAGGAAAGTGGTTCCAAGAGGATCAGAAGGTCCTTGCAATCATCCAAAGCTCTCTAGATCCATCTATCTTGGAAGCATACTCCTATTGCGAGACGGAAAAGGAACTTTGGGATACCTTAAACACCGTATACGACAATATCTCAAATCTAAGCCGTGTATACGAGGTAAATAAAGCTCTCACAGATCTCTCTCAAGAAGACATGGAGTTCACACAACACTTTGTGAAATTTCGTGCTCTATGGGCAGAACTTGAGATGCTAAGGCCAAGTTCCCGTGGATGCCAAGGTACTAAATGACAGGAAACGAAAAAGATAAAGTGTTTGGATTACTCTTGACCCTAAACTCAAGCTACAAAGATCTCATCAAGCATCTTTTTAGGGCTGATACATTGCCATCTCTTGAAACGGTGTGCTCTCAATTCCAAATAGAACAAAGATCTGATGAGCTATTCGGAGAAAAGAAGGAGTTGGCTACCGCAAACAAAGCTTTATACAAACCGAATAAAGATTGGAGAGCAATGGTGTGTGAGCATTGCAAGAATAAGGGGCATATCAAAGAAAAGTGTCGGATTCTTCATCCTCATCTCAAGTCGAACAAGTTTAAGGATCAAAAGGCGAATCTCTCAAGATTACTCGGCACCCATGAGTAGTTCATCAAGCCAAGGAAAGGAGGATGATTCATTAGTCGTGGTGCCTTTCAACAATGAATATGTTAAGAAATCCGACTTGGAAGCTCTCATTAAGGCCGTTAAGGGGTCGGGTATGACTTCTAATATCTCTTTGAATGCTAGGATAGAACGACCATTAGTGGTAGATTCAGGTGCCTCTCACCACATGATTAGTAGTCCAAATCTTATGAAAAACATCAAGCCAATAGTAGGAAATGTGATAGTTGCAAATGGTGGTAAAGTGTCGATTAAAGGTTTAGGGAAACTTAGGTTGTTTGATAGAGATATCAATGCTCTTTATATGCCTACTTTTACCTCAAACCTATTATTCGTTAAACGCATATCTACTGATTTGAATTGCAATGTTACTTTTAGTCCTAACGGTGTGAGTTTTCAGGATATTAACTCTAAGAAAGTCATTGGTAAGGGAAGCACCAAAGGGGATCTCTATGTGCTCGAAGGAAATCCAAGCTCCCATCTATCTTATGCGTTTAATTCTGTTTTAGTAGACGCTAATAGTGTCATTTGGCATGCTAGGCCAGGCCATCCAAACTCTAGAGCTTTGAAACTATTATTTCCGAATGTTTTCGTTGATAATAGTTCTTGTAAATCTTGCATCCTTGGTAAACATTGTAGATCGGTTTTTCCAAAATCAAATAATGTTTATGAACTATTTTTTGATTTGATCCACTCCGATGTATGGACATTACCATGCATCTCAAGAGAAAATGATAAATACTTTGTTACATTTATAGATGAAAAATCAAAATACACATGGATTAACTTGTTACCATCTAAGGATAAAGTTATTGATGCATTTAAAAACTTTCAAACTTATGTCATTAACCATTACAATGCAAAGATTAAGTTTTTCAGGACGGATAATGGGGGTGAATACATAAGTCATTCGTTTAAAGAACATCTTGCCAAGCATATCATCATTCACCAAACAAGTTGCCCATATACTCCTCAACAAAATGGTGTAGCCGAAAGGAAGAATAGACACTTAATGGAAGTGGACAGATCAATCATGTTCTTCACTAATGTGCCTAAGCGTTTTTGGTGGGATGATGTCATGACCGCATGCTACCTAATCAACCGTACACCAACACGAATCCTCCAAAACTCATCTCCCTTTCAAATTTTAAACAAATCTAAGTCATATCTTACTCACTTAAGGGTCTTTGGTTGTCTTTGCTTTGTCTTATTGCCAGGAGAACAGAGGAACAAGCTTGAACCAAATAGTATCAAGGCTATGTTCATTGGTTACTCCAACACACAAAAGGGGTACAAGTGTTATGTTCCGGATACAAGAATAGTGCTTGTATCAAGAAACGTGAAGTTCATAGAAGGAAACGGGTATTATGAGGACAAAAATTGGGAGAGTATCAAAGATCTACCCAATTTATCCTCGGATAGAGCCACATGACTTCGGAAACTCATGGAAAACCTTGGTATGACACTAGGTGAAGAACCTAGTCAAGAAACTCATGAAACATCTTCTACCCATCTTGATCATGAGGGGGAGATTGATGAATCAAGTCCAATCCATAATGAGCAAATGGAACCAAAATCTCATGAAAAACAAGTGAACCAGAATCTCAAGCTCAAGGACAAACAATATCAAGTGGTCAAGATGATCACCATAATCAAGATGTTCCGGTTGTGTTAAGAAGAAGTACGAGACTAAAGAAAGATCCATCCAATTGGGTAAATACAAGAGTCTACTTCAACAACAATGTTGTAGCTCATCCAATACAAGTCGTTTGCAACATGACAAGCTTCCCAATTGAGCATCAAGTGTTCCTGGTCAAGATGGACTCTCATTGGATAGTTAGGACATATGAGGAAGCCATGGAACATGATGTATGGATAGAGGCAGTCTAGAAAAGAAGATAAAGCTATGGAACTTTATGATACTTGGGATGAAACAAAGTTACCTTGTGGAAATGTCTTCACCATCAAATACAAAAGCAATGGAGACATATAAAGATACAAGGCGAGACTTGTGGCAAGGGGTTTTACACAAACCTATGGTGAAAACTACTTGGAGACCTTTGCGCCTGTGGCTAAACTCCACACGGTTAGAGTTCTCTTCTCCTTAGCTACAAACTTGGAATGGGATCTTTGGAAAATGGATGTCAAAAATGCATTTTTTCAAGGAGAACTAGAAGACGAGGTGTACATGACTCCTGCTCCCGGGAAGAAGGTCACACCGGGAAGAAGGTCACACCGGGAAAAGTCCTTAGACTAAAGAAGGTTATATACGGATTGAAGCAATCTCCAAGGGCTTGGTAACACAAGTTAAGCAAGACCCTTCTTGAGAAAGATTTCAAGAAATCTGAAGCCGATCACACCCTCTTTACAAAAAAAGTCAAAGAGGTATTATAGTCATTCTCGTTTATGTTGATGATACCATTATAACCGGGAATGACAAGGTAGGTGTTCAAGAGTCAAAAGATCACCTTAAATCTGTTTTTGATATTAAAGATTTAGGAGAACTAAAGTATTTCCTAGTTATTGAAGTGTGCATGTCCAAAGAAGTACTATTCTTATCCCAACGCAAGTATACACTTGATCTCCTAAAGGAGACGGGTAAACTTGGAGAAAAACCAGCAAGGACACCCTTGGAGAATGACTACAAAGTCATACGCAAGAAGGAGATTGAAGAAAGGCCTTATGAGGATGTCAAGCAACATCGACGTCTTGTAGGTAAGCTCATTTACTTAACAATTACTCAGCCTGACATATGTTTTGACGTGAATTAGGTGTCTCAACACATGCAAAACCCTAAGGTGTATCATTGGAACATGGTTGATAGAATCCTAAAGTATCTAAAATGAGCACCGGGACAAGGCATATGGATGAGATGCAATCGAAGCACGGAGCTTGTCGGCTATTGTGATGCTGATTATGCCGGTGATCAAGGAGATAGGAGATCAACAACCGGCTATTGCACATTCATTGGAGGAAACCTTGTAACTTGGAAGAGCAAGAAGCAATAGATAGTATAACTCTCTAGCACGAAATCTGAATACCGAGCAATGAGGAAGCAAACACAAGAGATCATGTGGTTGAAAGCTCTTCTCAAAGACTTGGGTATTGAATCAAAGGAGCCGGTTACAATGCATGCCGACAACAAAGCTGCAATCATTGCATCCAACTCTGTCTTCCATGAAAGAACCAAGCATGTTGAAGTTGATTGTCACAAAGTTAGAGAGCAAATGGTGAAAGGAGTCATTCTTGCATGCTTCACCAAAATCTACGACCAATTGGCAGACATATTCACCAAGGTGGCTAGCATTAGTGTTTGTGAGTTCATTCATCCAAAACTTGAACTCACAAATGTTGGAACTTGATTTTAGACAAGTGTTTTTCAGCACTTTTCCGGAGGCTTTTCCGGCAAGGTCGTTGCTCGGAATTACTGGATTATGATTCCATTGGAACGCTTATAGTTTGTACTATAACTTGGAATACTTGAATGTCAAAATCAAAGTAATAGTGAATGAGAAATGTGAGGTCAAAGTAGGTACTTTGTGGCATGGAAAAGTCAACATAGTTACAAAGTCCCACATTGCTCCCATGGAAAGTTTTGGAGTAGTATATATACTATCCAACTCTTATTAAGTCTCAAAAAGGTTAGAAGGCATGGAGGGGTGAAACACCACACGCGCGCATGCGCGCGCTCGCTCGCTCGCTCGGCACAGCCCGGCCCGGCCGCGGTTCGTGTGTTCTTGGGTTCTTGGGAGTGGCCTAACGGACCATTAAGAAGTTCTTTTTGGAGAAACTTTTTATTAAGTTTCGACCCAATTATCTGGCCCATTTAAACGAACAGACGCGACTAAACGAACAGACGCGACTAAACGAACCGACGCGATTCGTGTCTGTTTGGTTCTATATAACCGAACATCTCCTTCTTCCTTTCTAATTACGATCTCATTTTCAGAAAACAAAAACAGGAACCAACTTCCTCTTCTTCTGTGTCTCGAGAGTATTCGCTGTGCAAGCAGTTCGCCAGGCTTCGTTAGCGAGTGAAGCGTAACGAAGACGTCCACGGTTGTATCATGGGATTCGGAATCGCATCAAACCGTCTCACTACGGGCGATTTACAGAATTAAGGACAGAGTTCTTACTCGACTCCGTGATTGTAAGTTTTTCCCTTAATTCTCATCCGTTTTAGATCATAGATTTCTCGATCCGTTTATCCGGTCCCTACATCTTAATTCTGTAATTCCGTTTCTCGCTTATGCGTTGAATCGGATTGAAAAATTCTTGATCTTTAGAACAGTTAGTGAACACTTTAGAACGGTTTTAGAGAACACTTTAGAACGATTTTAGTGAACACATTAGTCTCATTCTTGTTCGCGATTCGTTCACGTCTCCGCGATACTTCATTACATCTAAATCTATCATTTATTATTTCTGCGAACGCTTAAACGCGAGTTTGCGAAACACTTATCATAATTTGAAATTTGCGGTTCTCTGTTATCACAGATGGCAACCGATGATACCAACGTCGATATGACGAACACAAGTCCGGCTGATGGACAAACCGATGGCAACACGCCTGCTGACACCACGGTCAATGCATCCCGTGGAACCGCAAATGCTGGGTTTACACCTTTTCGGTCCGCCCCTGTTGGATCCACAAGCAACACGCTTCCGGGTGTCACGCCTCTCGACACAGTCACGAGAGACTTGTTTGGAGTTCGTCTCCAATCACCATCGGTTCAACAAAACTCGTTTCTAGGCATGTCACAACTACCTGTTGCTATGGCACATGCGTTATTGCCTGAGAAATTTGATAGGAAGAACTTCAAAACTTAGCAAAACAAGATGCTCTTCTACATGAGCAACATAAACGCCGAGAAGTTTCTTAAAGAGGGTCCACCACTCATTCCTTTTGGATGCACCGATTCTCATGTTGTTGCCGCGGTGGATGCTTGGAAGCATCATGACTTCATATGCAGAGGCTGGATCCTAGGCCGCCTTGTTGATCCGCTCTACAAGGTATATAGCCAAGAAGCAAGGACTTCTAAGGAACTTTGGTTGGCTTTAGAGAAAAAGTACAAATCTGACGATGCTGGTTGTCAGAAATTTGTGGTTGCCAAGTTTCTCGACTTTAAGATGGTGGACTCAAAACCCATCATGGAGCAAGTCGATGCTTTGAGTCTCTTGTGCCATGACATTGCTGTCGAGGGAATGTCGATAGATGAGACCTTCACGGTCAATTGCTTCATTGAGAAACTCCCTCCGAGTTGGTCAACCTACAAAAGCTATCTCAAGCATAAGAAGAAGCCAATGACGCTCTCCGATCTCATCACGAGATTAGGATCAAAGCCGATAACCGCTCTAACTTCTCTCCCCCGGAAGAAAACGTGGTAAACATGGCTGAAGTCAACAAGGGAAAACGTAAAAGGGGTGACAAGGACTTCAAAGAATCCTCCTTGAAACCATCTTCTTCAACAAATTTCAAGAAGCATGGCAGATCCGATAAGAGGTTCAAGGGGAAATGCCACAAGTGTGGTAAAGTGGGACACAAATCCGATGTGTGTCGAAGCGCTCCTAAGAAAGATAATAGTAAGCCTCAAGCTTATCTTACTCAAGAGTATATGTGCGCCGTGGTCTCCGAAGTCAACATGGTTGATGACAACCAAAAGGAATGGTGGTATGACACAGGAGCAACCACACACATTTGCACAGATAAGACAATGTTTACTACTTATCAAAAGAGCAAAAGTCAAGAGCAACTCTTCATGGTAAACACGGCTTTCTAAAAGATTGAAGGTAGCGGCAAAGTGGTCTTGAAGCTGTCTTCAGGACGTGAACTCACGCTCAACAACGTCAAGCACGTGCCGGACATGAGAAAAAACCTTATTTCGGGAACTTTGTTGAGCTGTGCAAGCAGTTCGCCAGGCTTCGTTAGCGAGTGAAGCGTAACGAAGACGTCCACGGTTGTATCCTGGGATTCGGAATCGCATCAAACCGTCTCACTACGGGCGATTTACAGAATTAAGGACAGAGTTCTTACTCGACTCCGTGATTCTAAGTCTTTCCCTTAATTCTCATCCGTTTTAGATCATAGATTTCTCGATCCGTTTATCCGGTCCCTACAACAAATGCTATAAAATGCTAAGATCCTCTAACCTTATGGCTAAGTACTCTTTTCCCTCAATTTTGTTTTAACCCATAGGGTTTTCCCATTGAGGTTTTAACGAGTCTTGGACATATGGTTCCAAGCTTTGCTATTGCATCCGACTAAGATTGAGGGGGAGTGTTGAGACTTATGTCTATAATGGACGAAAAGTTAAGAAGACTTGGAGAAGACTTGTATCACGGACTTGGAGAAGACTTGGAGAACACTTGGAGAAGACTTTTATCTGAGAGGATAAGCCCTAGTCCGTACAATGACCTAGATCCAGCCACTCACACACGTGCGGTCAATAAAGCAAACCATCTTCTCACGTGGCAAGTCTTAGCTTATCCATAAATAGCTATATTGTCTAGAATCTTCCCTTAATTCTATATAAGCATGTGTAATATCCTTCATTGTTAATTAAGAAACATGTTTTTCTCTCATGAATATACATGAGTATGAAACTATTCTCTCTTATTCTCTCTTATTCTCTCTTATTCTCTCTTAATCTCACTTGATATCTCTTAATCATCTACCTTAATCTTCAAATATTATCACTTATAAGAACTCAAGTTGCATGAAACTTGGTTTAGAGTCCTAGAAACGCGTTGTTAGATGTTTCATAAGTTTGCAAACTTTTACAAAGCTCATTAACACACTTATAAGCACTCATGTTTCATGAAAGTTGGTTTAGAGTCCTAGAAACTCGTTGTTCAAAGTTTCATAAGTTCGTCAAACTTGTACTAAGCTCATTGGGGAACTTATAACCACTCTTGTTGCATAAAACTTTGTTTAGAGTCCTACAAACGCGTTGTTATATTTTTCATAAGTTCGTCAAACTTGTACAAAGCTCATTTAGATACTTATAATCACTCATGTTGCATGAAATTTGGTTTAGAGTCCTAGAAACACGTTTTTAGATGTTTCATAAGTTTTTAAAACTTGTACAAATTTTATTGAGAGACTTATAAGCACACTTGTTGCATGAAACTTGGTTTAGAGTCCTAGAAACCAAGTTGTTAGATGTTTCATAAGTTCGTCAAACTTGTAAAAAGTTCATTAAGACATTTATAAGCACTCATGTTGCATGAAACTTGGTTTAGAGTCCTAGAAACGCGATGCTAGATGTTTCATAAGTTTGTCTAACTTGTACAAAACTCATTGAGACACTTATAAGAACCCATGTTGCATGAAACTTGGTTTAGAGTCTTAGAAATGTGTTGTTAGATATTTCAGAAGTTTGTCAAACTTGTAATAAATTCATTAAGACAACTTGGTCTAGAGTCTTAGAAACGCGTGGTTAGATGTTTCATAAGTTTGTCAAACTTGTAACAAACTCATTAAGACACTTATAAGCACTCATGTTGCATGAAACTTTGTTTAGAGTCCTACAAACGCGTTGTTAGATGTTTCATAAGTTCGTCAAACTTGTACAAAGCTCATTGAGACACTTATATGCACTCATGTTGCATGAAACTTGGTTTAGAGTCCTAGAAACCACGTTTTTAGATGTTTCATATGTTCGTCAAACTTTTACAAATCACATTGAGACACTTATAAGCACTTATGTTGCATGAAACTTGGTTTAGAGTCCTAGAAACGCGTTGTTAGATGTTTCATAAGTTCGTGAAACTTGTACAAGGCTCATTGAGACACTTATAATCACTCATGTTGCACGAAACTCTGTTTAAAGTGATAGAAACACGTTTTTAGATGTTTCATAAGTTCCTCAAAACTTGTAGAAAGCTCAATGAGAAACTTATAAGCATTCATGTTGCATGAAAATTGGTTTAGAGTCCAAGAAACGCGTTGTTAGATGTTTCATAAGTTCTTCAAACTTGTACAAAACTCATTGAGACACTTATAAGCACTCAGGTTGCATAAAACTTGGTTAGAGTCCTAGAAACCACGTGGTTAGATTTTTCATAAGTTCGTCAAACTAGTACAGAGCTCATTGAAACACTTATAATCATTCATGTTGCACGAAACTCTGTTTAGAGTAATGGAAACGCGTTGTTAGATGTTTCATAAGTTCGTCAAACTTGTACAAAGCTCATTAAGACACTTATAAGTACTCGTGTTTCATGGAACATGGTTTAGTGTCCTAGAAACGCGTTGTTATATGTTTCATCAGTTCGTCAAACTTGTACAAAGCTCATTGAGACACTTATATGGACTCATGTTGCATGAAAATTGGTTTAGAATCTCAGAAACCACGTTGTAAGATGTTTCATAAATTCATCAAACTTGTACAAAGCACATTGAGACACTTATAAGCACTCATGTTGCATGAAACTTGGTTTAGAGTCTTAGAAACGCGTTGTTAGATGTTTCATAAGTTCGTGAAACTTGTACAAGGCTCATTGAGAAACTTATAAGCACTCATGTTGCATGAAATTTGGTTTAGAGTCCTTGAAACTAGTTGTTATATGTTTCATAAGTTTGTGAATCTTATAATCACTAATGTTGCATGAAACTTGGTTTAGAGTAATAGATAAACGTTGTTAGATGTTTCATAAGTTCGTGAATTTTGTACAAAGCTCATTGAGGAATATATAAGCATTTATGTTGCATGAAAATTTGTTTACAGTTCGTCAAACTTGTAAAAAGTTCATTGAGACACTTATAAGCACTCATGTTGCATGAAACTTGGTTTAGAGTCCTAGCAACCACGTTATTAGATGTTTCATAAGTTCTTCAAACTAGTACACAACTCATTGAGATACTTATAAGCACGCATGTTTCATGAAACTTGGTTTAGAGTCCTAGAAACGCGTTGTTAGATGTTTCATAAGTTCGTCAAACTTATACTAAACTCATTGAGGAACTTATAATCACTCTTGGTTCATGAAACTTGGTTTAGAGTCCTAGAAACTCGTTGTTAGATGTTTCATAAGTTTGTCAAACTTGTACAAAAATCATTGAGACACTTATAAGCACTCATGTTGCATGAAACCTGGTTTAGAGTCCTAGAAACCACGTTGTTAGATGTTTCATAATTTCGTCAAACTTGTACAAAGATCATTAAGACACTTATAATCACTCATGTTGCATGAAACTTGGTTTAGAGTCCTAGAAACGCGTTGTTAGATGTTTCATAAGTTTTTCAAACTTGTACAAAGCTCATTGAGAGACTTATAAGCACTCATGTTGCATGAAACTTGGTTTAGAGTCCTAGACGTGTTGTTAGATGTTTCATAAGTTCGTCAAACTTATACAAATGTCATTAAGACACTTATAATCACTCATGTTGTATGAAACTTGGTTTAGAGTATTAGAAACGCGTTGTTAGATGTTTCAGAAGTTTGTAAAAGTTGTACAAAACTCATTGAGACACTTATAAACACTCATGTTGCATGAAACTTGGTTTAGAGTCCTAGCAACGCGTAGTTAGATGTTTCATAATTTTGTCAAACTTGTACAAAGCTCATTGAGAAACTTATAAGCACTCATGTTGCATGAAGCTTGGTTAAGAGTCCTAGAAACACGTTGTTAGTGCTGGGAATGTCCTAAAATCTTTAGTACTTACTCTAGTAAAGTTGTATTGTCGAGGTTTGACAATATTGTATAATGTTAGTAGGTCATGATGTTTTGCTAGAGACCGCTTATAATCTATGGGTCTCGAACTCATTACTAATATTATGTGATCCTACAGGGTCACACACCTAAGCAAACTAGATTAATATATTTCATTGGAACTAATATAAATTAGACCAAAATCATTATTGGGTTAGAGTTTATTATATATATAGATATATAATTAAACTATTAATATATATAAGATATATATTATTAATATATATGTGTGCACGCGAGTTATGTGAAACAAACTATAATCTTCTTTAGTATAATAATGATTGTTATTATTATTTAAAGTGATTAGCTCACATATGGGCCAAACCCATAAACAAACCTAATTGGATTAGGTTATATATCTCCAAGTATATATATATATGTATAATGTCTTTTTTGTCTATGGATTTTTCCTCTCTTGCCGTTAGCATTAGATGAATGAAAGAAAGTGTTTCTTTTATGCAATTGAGACGAAAGATAAAACATGATTGTGAATAAGAAAACTAGTTTCTTATCACGCAAGTAAACCTAATAATTTTGATTGATCGTCAAGCTTGTGATATTGGATCACAACGGTACTTGTATACCATGTCGGATCTAGTTTGTGTGCGTATGGACACCGGTAGAGGCACGTCGCTTGGAGTGCTTGAAACCTCGAACCGATTCGACTTATTGTTCTGCTGCGTTATATCTAGGTATATTCGATAACCTTATGGTGTAGATTTAATTCAAGTATTAACACGAATCCTAGGGAACGTATTCCTAATTAGGATTTATAAACCGTTATAAACTGGTACGAGTTTTAACGGTGGTATCAGAGATTACGTGTATAATTTTGAATTAAACCTAATTTAATATATTAGATATATAAAATTTTGTTCTAGTTGTATACGAGTTTGTGTATGACACATATTTGATTTACTTGATTGGATCCATATAATTTTATTAAACTACTAAAAGAATATTTTATTAAACTATTAAAAGAATATTTTATTAAAATATTCTTTTGTTTAATCGGATCCAATCTCATACCAATGACGTAAATCTTTACGGTAAAATCTCACGGAGATTTTGATTTGGTTTTGAATCCTTTTAAAATATGTTCTAATATGATTAGAGCTATTAAAATTTAGTTGTGAAAATTTAATTTGATTAAATTCATTCAGTTATGTTTTTAATTTAATTTAACACATATTAAATATGAAATTTCATATTATTTATAATTTATATTAGATATAAATTTTAAAAATAAAATTAAATAAAATTAATAAAATATATTATAATATCGATGGCATATGTTACACTAATATTGAATCGGTAGCATCCTCTTCCATGGGACAATCAAATCTTACACTTGACCAAACCATCGAGAAAAAAATTGATTTTGTGATTTGTATAGGGTTTGTATATTTGGGGATTTTTCAAGAAGTAAAACGACGTCGTTTTATGAGTTTTCGTTTTAATTAGAGTTAAACTTAAACACAGTCGTTTTGGTATTTAACGTCGTTTAAAATTGAGTTAACGGTTAACTTTTTACGGGTATAAAATGGCTTAATCAATCTTTAAAGGGATTTAAATATAAACCGCTTAAAAATTGGGGAATAAAATGGCTCAAAGGTGAGTTGGGGAATTAAACGACATTTTTTTGTAAGTTGGAGAATTTTTTGGCGTTTTTCCCAATATCATGTGAATATTTTACAGAATATCGAGATTATGGATATTGATTTGAAAAATTATTTTTAAATAAATAATTTGTAAGAATTGAAGTTGAACGTTAGCGAAACGTTCGCCTGACAGGAACTTTAATCTTTAAATAATTAATTTGATTAATTAAATTAATATAACTAACACATATATTCGATATACATAAATTAATAATTTATATAGGATATAAATTATAAAACTAGATTGGATTAATTTTATTCCTCAACTAATATCAAGTATTTTGATGTCTCCCCAATCTTATAAACTATCAAAACTTAAATTGTTGTATGGTGGGTCTGCCAAAGCAGCGGTCTGCAACAATTTATGAGTGAGATAGATACTTGAATTGTTGTGTGGCGGGTCAGCCAAAGCAACGGTCCGCGACAATTTAAGTATGATGATAATGGTTATCATATGAAATAAGATTGGTTAACTTGACTAGGCTATCAAAACGGTTTTGGGCTTAGAGACAAAAGGGTTGGATTGTACATAAGATGTCATCCACAACCAAGAGTTATATTGGATATAATTAGCAAAGGGGTTGCTTACCTAAATAACTAGATGTTCAAGGGTGGAGCCAAAGCTCACTTGGATTCTTGTATAATATGGATCTTGGATCATTATATTCATTTTGAGGAAAATGTTATTTTAATATAGTGGATTTTTCTTATATGTTAAGAATATTCAAAATTCATGAACATCAAATTTTCTTCCGCCTTTTGTTCTGACGATTTTGTCAATCACTCACAATTCTTTTCATTTGAGTTTTGTTCTTGAGAAAGACGAACTGAGTGGATAACTTCTTCAAATTGTATTGAAAGTGGAACTCTTTGAAAAGTTCAAAATAGTTCAGAACGAAATACAATACTAATTTGGCTAAACAATTAAATCTCTTCGATTAGAACGCGAAGAAATCATTTGAGTAAAATTTTAGGTGATCATCTTAGAGAATATGAAACCATTTCATATCTCATTTCTCCATGAACACTAAAGTAGTGTGTTTAGAAGGAGAAATCAAACTTTATAAGATATAGTTTGATCGAAGATGACTCATATTTTATAAGCTCAATAATGTCTTAGTTTACGTTATATTGATGTCCACGAATATCAGTAGAAAATACACTATATGAAAAATGGATTGGAAAAGTTCCTAATTGTATTTTATGAATCTTAGATATGCCAAACTTATGTGAAACTATGGTTTATTGATAAGTTAGGATCTAAACCTGATAAACGTTGCTTCACAGGTTTCCCAAGGACACAAAAAAAATCGTGACTTTTATCATCTCACTAAGAACAAATTGTTTGTTGTTTAGATGTTTTTATTTTTAAAAAGATTGTTTCTTCCAAAGGAAATAGTGGGAGTAAAGTAATACTCAAAACAGTTTGAGATCTACACCGTGATGTTCTAACATTTAGAAAGAACATAATTGGATCTACGAAGAGTCGTAGAAGCCATATAAGTGGAACTTAAGGTAGGTATGTCCAAAAGAATTTTTAATGAATCTAATAAAGATTGGATGTCATATAATCACGATCTATTAATTTTAGAAAGTAATGAACCTATGTTTTATGTTGAAGCAATGGTGGACCCTAACTCCGATAAATGGTTAAAAGCCATTGAATCCGTATGAGATTCATGTCTAAAACAAAGTGAAGACTTTGGTTGATTTGCATTCTAGTGGTGAAAGTCATCATTAAAACCAAACGGGTTCGTAAGAACAAATGATACATGAATGATTTATATATAAATATAAGAAGCTAAGTGATGGTTAAACATTTTGTATAAATTCATAGTAGTGACTGATGAAACCTTTTTCTAGTCAAAGTGCTTAAACCTACTTGGATTCTCCTAACAATTGTCACTTGTTACATTGGGATGTATGACAAGTGAACATGAAAATTTGGTTTTTCCTTATGGAACTTTTAAAAATTTAGTAAATATGTATGACATAATATGAATGTTTCATAGTTCAAAATAGTTGAGAAGGTGAGCAAACTTTAAATGGTTTAAAGTAAGCAACCTAGAGTTTGACTTCTTTGTTTTG
Organism: Cochlearia excelsa; assembly: GCA_963556525.1. NCBI lineage: Eukaryota > Viridiplantae > Streptophyta > Magnoliopsida > Brassicales > Brassicaceae > Cochlearia > Cochlearia excelsa. The sequence continues at coordinate 10,118,274 of OY748329.1, forward strand.
GTTAAGTGATCAAAGAGTTTGATTTCTTAGAAACAAAAAAGAATTACACGTTCACTAAATGACTAGTGGGAGCTATAATATATTGTTTGGTATTATGTAGTTGACATTAACTCTCATTAGAAATAAGTTCTTATGTTTTTGTTCATTGCAACTTAACTAAGAATTATTTCTCGATGATATGAACATGAGTAAATAACTTTTGTAAATAAGATCTATGAGGATAAGTCAAATAAACTTATTTAGATGAGTTTATAAAATTATAGAGATAACGTGTAGTACAAGAAAATTTCTCATGTGTTTCATGCTATGCATTTGTTCAAATGTTGAATGTGTTTGAGCATGACGAGTGGATACCAATATGGACCGATGAGTGTCATTGGTCGTAGTTGATTTTATTCTTAAGTATTTGAGAAATTCTAAGAAATTGTTCTTGTCTCTAGAGAAGTAAAGAATTTTCGTGAGTGGATAAAAAAATGTAATATGGATTCATTTTCGGGCGTGTGGACACCGGTAGAGGCACGACACTTGGAGTGCTTGAAACCTCGAACCGATTCGACTTATTGTTCCGCTGCGTTATATCCAGGTATATTCGATAACCTTATGGTTTAGATTTAATTCAAGTATTAGCACGAATTCTAGGGAACGAATTTGTAATTAGGATTTATAAATCATTATAAACCGGTACGAGTTCTAACAGTTAGATGTTTCATAAGTTCGTCAAACTTGTACAAAGATCATTGAGACATTTATTAGCACTCATGTTGCATGAAACTTGGTTTCGAATCCTAGAAACGCGTTTTTAGATGTTTCGTAAGTTCGTCAAACTTGTACAAAGCTCATTAATACACTTATAAAAACTCATGTTGCATGAAACTTGGTTTAGAATCCTAGAAACGCGTTGTTATATGTTTTGTAAGTTCGTCAAACTTGTACAAAGCTCATTGAGACACTTATAAGCACCCATGTTGACTGAAACTCGGTTTAGAGTCCTAGACACTACGTTGTTAGATGTTTCATAAGTTTGTCAACTTGTACAAACCTCATTGAGACACTTATAAGAACTCATGTTTCATGAAGCTTGGTTTAGAGTCCTAGAAACCACGTTGTAAGATATTTCATAAGTTCGTCAAACTTTAACAAAGCTCATTGAGGAACTTATAAGCACTCATGTTGCATGAAACTTTGTTTAGAGTCCTAGAAACGCGTTATTATATGTTTCATAAATTCGTGAAACTTGTACAAAGCTCATTGAGACACTTAAAATCACTCATGTTGCATGAAACTTGTTTTAGTGTCCTAGAAACACGTTGTTAGATGTTTTATAAGTTCGTGAAAATGGTACAAAGATCATTGAGGAACTTATAAGCACTCATGTTGCAGGAAACTTGGTTTAAAGTCCTAGAAATGCGTTGTTAGATGTTTCATAATTTTTCAAACTTGTAAAACGCTCATTAAGACACTTATAAGCACACATGTTGCATGAAACTTGGTTTAGAGTCCTAGAAAACCTGTTGCTAGATGTTTCATAAGTTCGTCAAACTAGTACATAGCTCATTGAGACACTTATAAGCACTCAAGTTTCATGAAACTTAGTTTAGAGTCCTAGAAACGCGTTGTTAGATGTTACTGAAGTTCTTCAAACTTGTACAAAGCTCATTAAGACACTTGTAAGAACTCATGTTGCAAGGAACATGGTTTACTGTCCTAGAAACGCGTTGTTAGATGTTTCATAAGTTCGTCAAACTTTTACAAAGCTCATTGACACTCTTATATGCATTCATGTTGCATGAATTTTGGTTTAGAGTCCTAGAAACCACGTTGTTAGATGTTTCATAAGTTCGTCAAACTTGTAAAAATCACATTGAGACACTTATAAGCACTAATATTGCATGCAACTAGGTTTAGAGTCTTAGAAACGCGTTGTTAGATGTTTCATAAGTTCGTGAAACTTGTACAAAGCTCATTAAGAAACTTATAAGCACTCATGTTGCATGAAACTTGGTTTAGTGTCCTTGAAACTCGTTGTTATAAGTTTCATAGGTTCGTGAAACTTGTACAAAGCTCATTGAGACACTTATAATCACTCATGTTGCATGAAACTTGGTTTAGAGTAATAGATACGCGTTGTTAAATGTTTCATACGTTCGTGAATATTGTACAAAGCTCATCGAGGAAATTATAAGCACTCATGTTGCATGAAAAAAATTTTAGAGTCCTAGAAACATGTTGTTAGATGTTTCATAAGTCCGTCAAACTTGTACAACGATCATTGAGACACTTATAAACACTCATGTTGCATGAAATTTGGTTTGGAGTCCTAGAAACGCGTTTTTAGATGTTTCATAAGTTCGTGAAACTTGTACAAAGCTCCTTGAGGAACTTAAAAGCATCCATGTTTCATGAAAATTGGTTTAGAGTCCTAGATACGCGTTGTTAGATGTTTCATAAGTTCGTCAAACTTATAAGCACTCATGTTTCATGATACTTTGTTTAGAGTCCTAGCAACCACGTTATTAGATGTTTCGTAAGTTCGTGAAACTAGTACAAAGCTCATTGAGATACTTATAAGCACTCATGTTGGATCAAACTTGGTTTAGAGTCCTCGAAACGCGTTGTTAGATGTTTCATAAGTTCGTCAAACTTGTATAAAGCTGATTAATACACTTATAAAAACTCATGTTGAATGAAACTTGGTTTAGAGTCCTAGAAACCACGTTTTTAGATGTTTCATAAGTTCGTCAAACTTGTACATAGCACATTGAGACACTTAAAAGCACTCATGTTGCATAAAACTTGTTTTAGAGTCCTAGAAACGCGTTGTTAGATGTTTCATAAGTTCATGAAACTTTTACAAAGATCATTGAAGAACTTATAAGCACTCATGTTGCATGATACTTTGTTTAGAGTCCTAGAAACGCGTTGTTAGATGTTTCATAATGTTGTCAAACTTGTACAAAACTCATTGATACACTTATAAGCACTCATGTGTTGTATGAAACTTGGTTTAGAGTCCTAGCAACCACGTTGTTAGATGTTTCATAAGTTCGTCAAACTAGTACAAAGCTCATTGAGACACTTATAAGCACTCATGTTGCATGAAACGTGGTTTAGAGTCCTAGAAACGCGTTGTTAGATGTTTCATAAGTTCGTCAAACTTGTACAAAGCTCATTAAGACACTTATAAGCACTCATGTTCGATGAGAGTTGGTTTAGAGTCCAAGAAACACGTTGTTAGATCACTACAAGATACTGAGCATTTAGCAACGGAACATTTCGTCGCTAAATCGTCGCTATTGGCTTGTCGCTATTCGCTTGTCGCTAATCACAATTCGTCGCTAATTCGTCGCTATTTTACAATCGTCGCTAATTTAGCAACGCCGTCTAATCGTCGCTATTTTGAAATTGTCGCTTATACTTTAGCGACGACTTAGCGACGATATATAAGAAATAAATTTCCAATTTAAAGATTTTGCGAAAAAGAATTGTTGTTGTTTAGTCGCTAAATTAGCGACGAATTAGCTACGATGTGTTAAAAAATCGTTGCTAATTCGCCGCTAAACTACCGACGAATTAGCTACGATGTGTTAAAATATCGTTGCTAATTCTTCGCTAATTTTGCGACAAATTAGCAACGATTTAATAAAAAAAAATTAAAATAAAACAATTATAAAAACAAAATTTATAAAATTATTTATAATATATTAAAAAAATACATAATTTTTTTAAAAAACAATAAAACTAAATAGAGGATCAACGGGAGTGGCGGGATCGACGACAAAATCAACAATCCCGAGATCACGTCCGAGGTCTTGAGCCGCCGCTTCCGCTACTTCTGGAGGGATCACAGGTGGCTGGGTCGGTTGAACTCCCCGCTGATTCATCAACCTCGCGAGGTTTGGACTTTCCATCACGATGATGGAGAAGAAGTTCGTGATGTTCTGATAGCGGCGATCTTGTTTCCTATCTGCTACCTCAACCGAACATTTTCTTCGGCGTGATCTTGGGCAATGCGACGAGGTTGCGGAGATGAAGCAACGGGAACAGTCTCCATCGAACCGACTCCAAAAGTGTTGTTCTTCTTCGTCTTTGGGGAAATCTACATAGACAAATTTAAAATCATTAGTAAAAATAATATAAATAATATTAATTAGAATAAAATTAAATAATTTGAAATCATTACCTCAGGTCGCACTCGGTGACCGACAGCTGTCCCGAGGAATTGACCGAACTACCATCGGCCGACGTCGAACCCTGACTAACCCGCTCGGCGTGTTTAGCCTCATATTCGTTCACGGTCTTTTCAGATCGTGAACTCACATAGGTCCCGTCCTTCCTCTTCTGGACCTTCTTCAAGATTTCCACAATGGGCGGAAGCTGGCCCCTCTCCTCGCGCTTTTGAAAATTATAATTAAATTACATATTATTAAATTTTATATTTTTAAAAAATGCAATTAAATTTTAAATATATATTTTTAAAATTTGAAATTTACCATCTGAATACGCCGTATGAAGTCGGTCCTGAAGACTTGAAGTGTGTACATATGGACCGCTCTCGTCGATCGATGTGAGTCGGGCCTTGGAGCAGCTACCTGCAACTAGAACCGAATGCGGGTTCGTCCAGTAGTTACAAATACCCTTCCACACCTCCCCGTCCATTGCTATGGGTTTCGCCTCATCTCCCTTCTTCAGCCACTTTTTCTTCCATTTGTTGACGATCCCGGTGAGCCGATGCATGGCTTTCTCGTCGAATGTCTTGCGAACTTTAAACATGTCTTCCTCCCGCCAATGCCATTTTTGCTATTTGAGTTTTTTAAAATATTAAAATAAAATTTAAATAATAATAAAATAAATTTTGTAATAATTATTACATTTTATATAATATAATATATATGTTATTTTATTACATTAAATATTTATATTAAATTTTTATAATATTAAATTTTTAAAATTTAAATAATTTAAAATTTTACTTACCGCAAAAGATTCGAACCAGATGTCCCGAATATAAGGCGGCGTCTGCGACCAGTTGACGTGCGGCTCCACGAAATACGTCTTCATCGAATCGGGTTTGGAACCCTAAATTCGGTTTTTATCGTTTTTTACCACTTTTTCGCCAAAACGAGTTTATAACATTGATCATAAGATGTCACAAACTCAATATATGACAAAAACTTATAAACTAGTTTATTATAAACTCTATAGTATAAACTCTTATAAGTTATGGTTTACTTAGCTTAAATGTGTTAAGTATAATTTTGTAATCGATAATTTTTATTGCTTTATACAAATATATTACTAGTTTTGTACACTTTGTAGTCAAGCAAAGCTCCTATAAATCTATATTAAGTGGTGTTTTAGGGGGTTTAAAGTTTGAAGGATTGCAACGACTTAGCAACGAATTGGCAAGGAATCTAGTGTAGCATCGAAATAGCGACGATTTAGCAACGATATGCCATTATTCTTAGCGACGATTTAGCAACGATCATGAACCCCTAAATCTGTAACCCTTCGAAAATAAGGTTTTTTATAAATCGTTGCTAATTCGTAGCGTTGCTAAATCCTTGCTAAATAGCGACGATTTAGCAACGACGATTTACCAATCGTTGCTAATTCGTCGCTAAGTTAGTGACTTTTGTTGCTAAATTCTTGCTATTTCGTTGCAAATTTAATTATTATTTTTAAAAAAAAAAAATTATTTAAATATTTCACATAACACACAAAGAAAATTATTACAATTAACACACTCAAATATTACAAATAACACACACAAATATTACAAATAACACAAAAAGAAAATTATTCATTATTATTATCGGAATCAACAGAATCGACTTCGCTACTTTCATCGAATTTATCATCCACAATATCTTCAACAACTTGATTATCGGGGTCGACAAGGAATACATCTTCCGTCGATTGATTTGTTGGAATGATTGTCCCACCAATGACATCTTGTTGCATATGAACTTCATCGTTAACCATAATTAAACCTCTTAGAACTACTCGGACTACTGAACTCCATGTTATACCGATGATAAGGAATGAAAGTAACTTGCTCAGCTTGCGATTCAAGGATACAAGGTTCAAACTTCCGATATCGTCGTGACTGGTTGACGTCGATCACACCAAATTTGTTGTACCGAACACCACGACCGAGTGTTAGATCAAACCAATCACATTTAAAGAGGGTTGTTCGTAAATTGACTAATCTCGGATACTGCACTTCAATAATATCCATTAGAAGACCATAAAAAACTGAATCACCCGACACAGTTAACCCATAATTCGCGGTTGTTCGACGTTGACCATGACTTAAGGTGTGGAACACGTAACCACGAGTGAACTACATAGGAGAAGTTGTGATCTTTCCGAGCGGTCCTTATATTAACTCGCGAAACCACACTGGATACGTTGTGTCACCATATGCGATCTACGTTTTCAACCAAGCGGCAAAATCCCGTTCTTTAAGAGCGGTTACTTCGTCTTTTGAAAGTCCTGGATAAACATCATCCACTTTCTCCTCAAACATTCTAAAACAATGCAGGAAACTGAATCAAAATTAAATATTTATTTTGTTTATCCATGATGAGTTTGCGAATGAATAGTTGCACATACCTTTCAAAAGGTCGGGCATATTCACAATTAAAGAGGATGTACGTATGTGCGCTTTGCCGATGTTGATCACTTTACCACCAAACTTCTTTTATTTTTCCGCCAGCTCTTCCGATTGGAGAAAATATATCAGGTACCCCTTCCATTCCATACACTGCGCCAACACCTCCATCATCGCAGCGTCGTGTTGTTGTTCTACGTGTTCTTACATTGGAACCGAAATAATATGAGGCGAAATGAGACGTCTCTTCAGTTAAAGATCCAACAACAATAGATCCATCAACCCTTGCAAGGTTTTTCGCCTTTCCTTTCAAATGTCCCATAAATTGTTCAAAAGGATAGATCCACCGAAACTGCACATGCCCTCCTAATTCTGCCTCGTGAGGAAGATGTATTGGAAGATGTTCCATAACATCGAAAAAGGATGGAGGGAAAATCTTCTCCAAGTTGCATAACACAATCGGGATATTGTCACATAATTGTTCAATGACCTCTTCTCTAAGTGTACGGGTGCATAGATCTCGGAAAAATGTACCGATCTCTGGAAAATTTTAAACATTAATTTAATTATATACTTAATTATTCGCTTAATTAATCAAAATTAAAATATATACATTTTAGGGTTCAATGATACCTGCTATTGCTGTGTGTGCGGGTTCGGGTAAAAGCTCATCGAAAGCAAAAGGTAAAAGTCTTTGCATAAACACATGACAATCGTGACTTTTCATACCTGGAAACTTATGACCATTCTCAACGCTTGCAGATAACTTTGAAACATATCCGTCGGGAAACTTGACATCTGAAGCGACCCAGTTGAATACGCGTTTTTCGCTTCAGGTTTCAATCTGTAGATTGGGAGCGGAGCCTTACCATCGTTCGTGATATGCAAGTCACTTCTAAAACATATTTCTGGCAAATCCAGTATTTTCTTCAAATTGTCTTTAGTTCTCCCCTGTACATTCAACAATGTGTTTATAACATTATCAAAGAAATTTTTTTCAATGTGCATAACGTCGAGGTTATGTCTCAACAAGTGATTTTTCCAGTACGGGAGTTCCCAAAAAATGGTTTTCTTGTGCCAGTTATGGCTTTCTCTGTATCCATCGGGTAAATTGGAAACATGCCAATTACCACCCCGTCTACAAGTTTTTCGCGCCCCGTAATTATCCAACTCCTCCAATAACTCTGCCCTCGTCGGATAAAGTAGGGGTGGATGTTTAACGACCCGATTCTTCTTAAAAAACCTTCTGTTCTTTCGGTAAGGATGATTGATTGGAAGGAAACGTCGGTGACAATCAAACCAACTTGTTTTCCTTCCATGTGGGAGTTGAAACACATCAGTCCGATGACAGCAATACGGACAAGACAATCTTCCATGGGTTGTCCAACCTGCTAACATGCCATAAGCAGGAAAGTCACTAATAGTCCACATGAGAACGACACGCATCGTAAAATTTCTCTTGCATGAGATATCATACGTACGAACCCCAAGTGGACCATAGCTCTTTTAACTCATGTATCAAAGGTTGCAGAAAAACATCAAGAGCTCTCTTTGGGTTCTTCGGACCTGGTACTAAAATGCTTAAGAAAAGAAATTCTCTTTGCATGCACATATTGGGAGGTAAATTATAAGAAGTTAGTATAATTGGCCACAAAGAGTGTTGCCTACCAGACATACCGAACGGACTAAATCCGTCATTGCATAAACCAAGGTATACTTTACGAACCTCTCTAGCGAAATCAGAGTATACCGTGTTGAAGTGCTTCCAAGACTTTGCATCTGACGGATGAGTGACTTTCCCATCTTCAACTGAGTGTTCTGCATTCTATCTCATCGAATCAGATGTCCTCTCTAATTGATACAATCTTTAGAGTCTGTCTGTGATGGGTAAGTACCACATCCGTTGATACGGGACTTTACTCCCCTTCCCTTGGACCTTATATCTCGGTTGACGACAAAAACGACATTCAAGCAGCTCATCATCATCTTTCCAATAAATCATACAATTGTTAACACAAACATCAATCATTTCATAAGGCAATCCAAGACTAAAAACCAACTTTTGTATTTCGTAATACGACTCAACAGCTACATTACCCTCGGACAGATATTCTTTCAGTATCTATGTCAATGAGTCCATACAAAACTCACTCAAATTATTATCAGATTTTATATTCATCATCCTAGATGCTAATGATAGTTTTGACAATCCAACTTTACATCCCTTGTAAATTGGTTTATTCGCATCGTCTAACATATCATAAAAACGTTTAGCATCTAGGTTAGGTTCCTCAACTACATTTTCGGATAAATACTCCCTCATATAATGAAATGCATCAGCAACCATTTCATGATATCTATTATCATCTACATGCACATAACCACCGGCCTGATCATGATCATAGTTACTATCAAAATGATGCGGTAAATTAGCAGGTTTGTCACTAACATTATCACTAACAGGAAACGTATAACTACTATCTCCAACTTCAGTATTATTAGAGTTATACCCTTCCCCATGTTGAAACCAAACAAAATAGTGCGGCATAAAACCTCTATTAAAAAGATGTTTCCATACGGTTTCAACAAACACGTATTTAGTGTTAACGCACTTCTTACATGGACAATACATTTTACCGGTATCTTGCGTATTCTGCATGTTTCCGGCCGGCTGCATGAATGCTTGAAGTCCTTCCGTAAATTCTTCTGTAACTACCCCCGATCGATCTTTATGATGATACATCCAAGACCGTAACTCGTATATATTGTTATTACCGTGAGACATATTGAAATTTTTAGAGAGTTTATATTTTGATAGAGTGAATGTTTTTTTGTATTGTGTTGTGGTGTGATTTTTTGAAGAGTGTAGATGGGTTTATATAGTCCCAATTCTAAATTTTTTGCAACCATTTATCAAGGAAAATTAGCAACGATTTTGCAAGGAATCAAAATTAGCAACGATTTAGCAACGATTTTGAAAACGTGCTTACCTAATTAGCGACTCTCTTCGCTAATTGGTCGCTAATTACCAAGGATATATATTCGTCGCTAAATCGTCGCTAATTAGCAACGCATAACTCATTCGTTGCAAATGTGTAACGTTGTCGGTGCGTGGCTATTTCGTGGCTAATAAAGCCACAATTATTAACGAAATTGTCGTTGCAACTTACAGAACTGTCAAATCACGCGAAAGTTGTGAGCATAATCATTCAAAATTAGCCACTAATGTATTTCGTTGCTATTTTGTGGCTATTTGAGTGGTTCTGATTAGAAGTTAACTTAGCAACGAATCATTCAGTGATTAACCGTTGCTAAATTAAAAACATACGCACCAAATTTTCCATAGCACCATAACTTGTATGTGTAAAATTTATAAAATCTTTTTCATTCTCTCTTCAATTTCATCTTGAGAGAAGATAAATGAAAAATTTCTTTCATTCGAGAGAATGGATGGATCAACATATAGATTCAAACACAAATGACGTTTCTGAAGAATTTAGAGAGGGTGTTAACACTTTCATAAATTTCGCTTGCAATCAAGCTTCTTTCGAAGTTCGTAGATCTATGCCTTTTCCTTGCGTTTGGTGTAGAAATTTGAAACACCGAGATGCTTTTACAGTTTCAAAGCACTTATTGAGGAGAAGGTTTAAAGGAAACTACCACATTATTATGATGTTGGAGAATCTTCGATGCCGACACACTTTGGACATGAAGAAGAAGAAACATTTGATGGTCATGTTAACACCGAAGTTCCGTACGATGAGGTTAACATGGGTCAAGAAGGTTTCACAATAGAATACGAATTTCATCAAAATGTTGAGGATGAGCCAATTAACGATGGCATTTATAAAGCTTTTGAAGCAGCTAGTCAACCGCTCTACGAAGGGTGTGTTGAAGGAATATCACAATTGTATTTGGCATCGTGTGTTATGAAGCTAAAGATGGATCACAATCTGGTTGAGGCATGCATTGATGAAATCACAAAAACATGTAAACGCATTCTTCCACAACCAAATAATGCTCCGGAGTCAAACAATGAGACAAAAAAGTTAACGCGTTCATTAGGATTACCGGTTCATAAGATGGATGTGTGCTAGGATAACTGAATGCTCTTCTGGAAGCCCGAAGATTGAGAGCTTTTGCGTTGTCGTTTCTGTAACAAAGATAGGTATCACACCAACAATGGAAAAGGGAAGAATATACCGAAGCAACAAATGTTTTATCTACCTATCGCAGATCGACTGAAGAGGTTGTACCAAATGCAAGGGACTGCTGCTCATATGCGATGGCACGCAGAACATGTGTGTCCTGAAGGAGAAATGCATCACCCATCAGACGGAGCAGCGTGGAAGCCTTTTAATGAGGTATATCCTGGATTTGGTGCTGAAAGTCGTAATATATAACTTGGTTTGGCAACAAATGGGTTTAATCCAATTGGCATGAACGGGGAGGCACACTCAGTATGGCCGGTCATTGTTACTCCATATAACTTTCCTTCTGGTATGTGTATGAAGAGAGAATATTTCTTCTTGGCGATTTTGGTCCTAAGCCTAAACATCCGAAGAAAAGTCTAGATATTTATCTACAACCATTGATCGAAGAGTTGCAGATGTTATGGGCATACGTTGTTACTGCTTATGATATTTCCAGAAAGCAAAATTTTACAATGCGAGTTGCTTTGATGTGGACGATAAGCGATTTTCCGGCGTATGGAATGGTTTCTGGTTTGACTACGCATGGTCAGCTAGCATGTCCCTATTGTATGGATGATACAAATGTATTTTGGTTACCGAATGGAAGGAAGCATAGTTGGTTTGATTGTCACAGAAGACATTTACCACATGATCATCCTTATCGACGAAATATCAAAGCATTTAAGCGAGGCACATCAGTTCGTGATAATGCTCCACCTTGGTTGACAGGTACTGAAATTTTGTGCGAAAGAATTGAGAACATTCATGGATTGTTGAAAACTGTGGTTTGTGGAGGTCAAGGACATGATAATCCGGGTAGAACGATTGATGGTTATGGCAATTACGATAATTGGGTGAAGAGAAGTATATTTTGGGATTTGCCTGTTTGGGAAAACCACTTATTGAAGCATAATTTGGACTTTATGCACATTCGAGACAAACTTTTTCGATAATCTTATCAACATGATTTTGAATGCACCAAGGAAGACAAAATACAATATCAAATCTAGAATGGATCTTCCTACGATATGAAAAAAGACTAGATTTGGAGATTAAAGACAATGGGAGTATTCTGATTCCAATTTTTAGATTATCCAACCAAGGGAAGAAGAGTTTTTTTGTCATGGTGGGATATTAGATTCCCTGATGGTTATGCATCAAAATTCAGTCGATGTGTTGACAAAAACAATGGAAAATTGTATGCGCTTAAAACCATGACTGTCATGTCATTATGCAACGCTTGCTCCCATTTGCGTTTGCAGAGCTTTTGCCAAAAATATCTACACAACCATTTCAGCTATACACTCATATCTTACATAGAAGAGTATTAATTTATTTATCTTATGTCTTACGAATGTTTATGTACATGTGTAGAAATTGAAATTTTTTCCGGGATATTTCGGCTAGAACGTTAAGGGTTTAGGATGTAGAGATTTTGAAGGCAAATATCGCATTGAAATTGTGCAATTTGGAGAAGATATATCCTCCATCGTTCTTTGACGTCATGGAACATCTACCCGTGCATCTACCGGATGAAGATGCATTGGGTGGTCCGGTCCAATACATGTTGATGTATCCTTTCGAGAGGTACATGTATCATTTGAAAAAGGTTAAAAATAAAGCTCGTATTGGAGGTTCCATTGTTGCACAATGTGTACAAGAAGAGATTTCGTATGTGGCAACCAATTATTCCGAAAACACAGAACTTCTTCGTTATTCAGATTATAGTGGTCCTGGAGAAATTCGATTTACTTATGATGGAGATGTGCCAAATATCTTCTACCATAGTGGACGGGTTACTGGGAAAAATACAAGTGGTTGGTTTTTTTATGAAGATTATAACGTGCTTCAAACGTTTTTATTGTTTTATTGTGAATAGTTTGCTATGTATGAGAGATATAAATAAATATATATATATATATATATATATTACTTATAGTATAAGAGTTAGTAGAATTTTTTATCGTGTCTATTAAATTGTTTCAGGATGTTTGAAAAGCATATGACAATTAGTATTCCTCATATAAGTAGTGATGCGATGGTTCAGACTAAAGACAACCATTACGCACAGTGGTGCAAAGATTATGTAAGTTACTGTTATACTATTTTGATTAATTCTTAATTACATATATAACTTATATTTACTTATATCGTTATGTGTACTGATTTTATTTTGATACATACTTAATATTTTGCAGATTAATGAAGCATCTCAGAATTATGGATTTTCTTTGTGGATGTTGGAATTTGTACAAGGTCCTAAACGCAATTTCACTTTTTGGCCTATGTATTTTACTCGAGGGTACCATTTCCACACACAAAGATATGGGCAAAATAAAAAAAACACAGAATTATGGGGTTTGTGTTTGTGGTACAACGGAGATAAATTATTATGGACTTATTGAAGAAATCATGAAGATCGAGTATCATGGTGCCGCTAGTCTCCAAGCAATGGTTTTCAAATGCACATGGTTTGATAATACTGAGGGATCCGGGTTACGTAAACACTTGTGTGGTGTGGTTGATGTAGTCCTGCGTCGAAGGTACCAAAAATACGATCCTTTTATACTACCCGGTCAATGTGACAAGGTTTGTTTCATTCCGTATCCACGTGTGGGGCGTGCAACAACAGATTGGTGGTCGTGTACTAAAGTGGTACCAAGAGGGTATCGTGAATCTTCTGAAACTGTTCTATCAGCGTTACAAGATGATACAATCGACCATGTTGTTGCACCTAACGCAATGGTTCGAGTTAAAACGCATGTCGTAGATGATCCTACTGATTTTGACAATATTTCTCTGTATCCTTTAGACGAAGAGCAAGATTTCGATGGTAGTCCTAATGAATGTTCCGAAGACTCTGATTCTTCTTCTGATGGCGAAAATGTGTAATAATCTAGTTTTATTTTATGTGTTGGATTTTGTTGCTTTTTTAATGGGACAATTACAAAACTACACCCTTTAAAAGTGAGTTTTTAATTCTACACAAAAAAAAAATTCTAACAATTATAAAAAGGAAATTATGAAAATTATAAAATTATTATAAAATTGAACTTATTACTTTTATAACAATTATAAAAAAAAACAATTAGTGGTTCTCTTTTATATACGCAAAATCAATACGTTTATAAACTAATATAACACTAATTGTTAAAAAATGAACTTATAAGAATTATAACAATTATAAAAATTATAAAAATGATAAAAAAGAATAAAATTATAACAATTATAAAAAGGAAATTATAATAATTATAAAATTATTATAGAAATGAACTTATAACTATTATAGCAATTATAAAAAATAACAATTAGTGGTTCTCTTTTGTATACGCAAACTCAATATGTTTATAAACTAATAGAGCACTAATTGTTAAAAATTATAACTATTATAACAATTATAAAATTATTATAAAAATGAACTTATAACTATTATAACAAAATTGAAAAGTACTTACACAAATCTAGTTTATTTCTACATTCCGCTAGTAAAAACTAGATCTAGTTGATTTTTGGATCATCTCTTGACTAAAGGTGGAGATTTCGCCTATTCATAACAGATCAGAGATATGGTGAAGAAGTTTTCTGTGATTTTCTTTTCCGGCGATTACAAATCTGGAAAATTTACGAAAAAAGAGTTGAACGTGAGAGAGAAACAAAAAGAGAGAAAAATGAGTTGAGACCTAATAACTATGAGTATTTATGTCATTATCAAAAAGGTGTATAATTGTGAAGGTTTTAAATTAGGTGTAGAAGTGTAAAGGAAGGGTGTAGAAGTGTAAAGGAAGGGAGAAAAATGTGTAGTATTGTGAATTACTCTTAATTATGTTATGTGACGTTAAAACTCATATATATGTTTTAATTAATGTTTTAAGTTGTTAAATATATCTACTAAAACTTTATATTATAAGAATTAGTTTCAACACAAAATTTTCAACAATTGATTAACTTACAACATTGTTGAAAAATACAATATATACACATACACTTTTACATTAAACCTTTTACTATATGCACATCAAACCCTAAACTCTAATATACACCCCATTATTTCAAAATTTTAAAAACCAAAAACTCTAATATGGTTTATTATTGTGTAAATCGAAACATACATATTTAGAAATGGTTTTATATGAACTAAACCACATACCCTAAAATTTGATCAGCTAAGGCACAACAACGAATTTATCCGTGGTTATCGTCGCTATTTGTGGCTAAATTTAAATAGCCACAAAATTTAATAAACCGTCGCTATTTGTGGCTAAATTTCGTAGCCACGAAATTAAACCGTACATTCGTGACTTTACACTTTAACCTAATAGAGCGTATCCTCTTGTATTTCTCTTAATTTTCTTTCTCCTCTTTGCGGTGACATCTCTTTCTCCTTCTTCTTGACGTCGCAAATTCCTCTTCCGGCCAGCTCCGGTGATTCCTCTTCCGGACACCTTCTTCACCGCTCTCTCTCCATCTCCGAGAAGGTTACATTTCTTTCCCTCTCTCTCCATCTCTCTCTCTCTCTCTCTCTCTTTGTTTCTTTCTTTCTTTGTCTCTTGGCGAGTTTGTTGTTCAATTGGGTGTATTTTATGGTTTGTTTAGGGTTTCGCTTTAGATTTTGTTTAGGTTTTGTTTCTGGTTCGATTGGGTTTCTTTTAGGGTTTAGGTTAGGGTCCTTTTAGGGTCTGATTTGAGGGTTCATTTATGGTTTCATTTGAGGGTCCTTTTAGGGTTTGATTTGAGGGTTCGTTTAGGTTTGATTGGGGTATCGTTTCAAGGTTGATTAAGTGATTTGTTTCAGAGAATTTTTTTTTTGTTTTACTTCAAGCTTCTTTTTGTTTTTATTCTTTTTGCTAACTAGTCTTTCTTCCGCGTGATAAGAGACTTCGTCCTGGTTCTCCTCCTGGACCGATGCACTTCACACCCAATGCAACCTCTTCTTCATCTCAAACCAATGCAGCCGCTTCTTCATCTCAAACTCCAACGTATTATCCTCTTGGAGCTATTGGTCCTGCTATCTCTTCTCCCAATGGTTCTGCTACAAACGTTCCTGTTGCAAACAATCGTCCTCCAAACATTCCCGCTGCGAATGGTCGTGCTGCAATGAGTCTAGAGGCACTCATCAATACTCCAGCCAGGAGAAACCAACAAGTCCTCCACCCAATGAAGCTTAATGGAGCTCTATGGTATGCTTTATTCATTCTATTTGTAACTCAATAATCTGATTTCTGTTTATTATAATTCACTACAAGAATCAGCGCAATTTACGACAAAATATTTACAAAGATTTATTTTGTCGTAAATTTAGGACAATATTACGACGATTTTACAACGAATATATAAATAGTTGTAAAATCATTGTAAAAGAACGACGAATCTTGTCGTCGTTAAATCGTCGGAAAATTACGACGATTTAGGCACGATTTTCCAAATATGTTTTTAATCGTCGTTAAGTCGTGGTAAATGTACGACGATTTTGCAAAAATCTGCTTTTACCGAAGAAATCGTTGTAAAATCGTTGTTAATTAACAACGATTATACAACAAACTCATTTTGGGACATTTTAACGACAATTATTCATACATTTTATGGTAGTTGAAAACGTGTATTTACTGCTAAACCTAATTTTTTACAACGTTCATTTTAGTAGTTTAATCGTTGTACATTCGTTGTAAATCCTTTGTTAAATTTAGAAGTTGTAAATTAGTGGTTAATTTTGTTGGTAAAAAGTTGGTAAATTTTCAAAAATCGTATAAATACATCCTCACTCCTCGCCACAAATCATCTCTTTCTCTCTCTCTCTAAAAAAACTCACTTTCTATTGAAAAAAATGTCCGGAGGCGATATCTAATAAATCCGGAAGTGGATGTACATACATCGAGACGATGACGGATCGGTGACAAGAGAGTTCCTAGACGGGGTTGAAAAATTCATGCAGTAGGCCACAAATCTACATGTCACTATCGAAAGCGGTAAGATGTTTTGTCCTTGTATCAAATGCGACAATATACGGTTCATTTTGGTTGAAAATGTTTGGAAGCATTTGTTAAATAGAAGATTTACACCACAATATTATATATGGTTTTAGCATGGGGAAGGTTATTGTGGTAATGTTGCTAGTAGTAGTAATTATCATCAGGAATCTGTAGATTATGACCAACATGTAGAAAATGAGTATGATTATTATAATTGTCATCATGATCATGGAAATGAACCAGATAGGATAAATGACATGGTTAGCGATGCATTTCGTCCTGAAGTTAACACTATTGCATTCTCATCTGATGGAAATTTAGTCGAAGAACCTAATTTAGATGCTAAAAAATTCTACAACATGTTAAATGCTGCAAATCAACCAATATATGATAATTGTAGAGAAGGGCACTCTAAATTGTCATTAACTGCTAGAATGATGAATATTAAAACAGACCATAACTTATCTGAGGTGTGCATGGATGATTGGGCTTCATTGTTAAAAGAATATCTACCCTCTGATAATTTAGTTGTTGAAACGTTTTATGAGGTTCAAAAATTGATGTCTGTGTAGACAATTGTAAGATATATTGGAAAGACGACGACATTCTTGAGGAATGTCATTTTTTCAAAAAACCAAGATATAGGCCAGAAAGAGTAGGTCGGAAGAGGGTACCGTACCAGGAGATGTGGTATCTGCCTATAACAGACATGCTACAAAGGATGTATCACTCGGAGAGGATAGCTTCTTCGATGAGGTGGCATGCATAACATACAAAGAAGCCTGGAACCCACCCATTAGATGCGAAAGCCTGGAAAAACTTTAACTCGGTGTACCCCGATTTTGCTAGACGAAAAGGTAACGTCTACCTTTGTCTATGTACGGATGGATTTAGTCCATTTGGTATGTCAGGTAGGCAATATTATTTGTGGCCCGTCATCGTCACCCCTTATAACCTCCCACCAGAGATGTGTATGCAAAGGGAATTTTTATTTCTGAGTATATTAGTCCCTGGACCTAAACATCCAAAAGATCCCTTGATGTTTTTCTACAGCTTTTGGTGGAAGAGTTGAAGGAGTTATGGCACACTGGAGTAAAGGAAACGGAATTTTACAATGCGTGCAGTACTTCAATGGACAATTAGCGACTTTCCCGCTTATGGAATGTTGTCGGACTGGACTACACACGGACGACTCTCTTATCCTTACTGCATGCATCGTACTGACGCCTTCCAATTGAAGCATGGAAGGAAAACTAGCATGTTCGATTGTCACCGTCAATTTCCTAGTTTGCGCCACCCTTACTGGAAAAACAAACGAATGTTTAAGAAGAACAAAGTGGTTCGTGATCCTCCACCGATGTATTACACGGGCGAACAAGTTGAGGCGCATATGGATCATTACTTTGCGAATTACACAGTTCCCCGTGGAGGAAACTGGCATGTTCCGCCTAATCTGCCTGATGGTTATCTTACGGAACACAACTGGCATAAGAAAAACATTTTCTGGGAGCTTCCAACTGGAAAAATCATCTACTCCGACACAATCTTGACGTTATGGACATAGAGAAGAACTTTTTCGATAACATTATGAACACTCTTTTGAATGTGCAGGGAAAGACAAAAGACAATTTTAAATCACGTCTTGACTTGGCTGAGATATGTGCGAGATCCGAATTACACATTGATAAAGACGGAAAAGCGCCAGTGCCTATATTCAGATTATCGAGTGCATCGAAGGCGTCGTTGTTCCAGTGGGTGATCTCTGAAGTTAAGTTTCCTGATGGTTTTGTTTCTAATATTTCCCGGTGTGTAGATGGTAGTAAATTCACAGGTATGAAAAGTCACGATTGTCATGTGTTCATGCAACGACTTCTATCATTTGTCTTGGCGGAACTTGTTCCATAAAATGTGCACGAAGAAATTGCTGGTACGTAATGTCTAATTAATTAATAAAATATTTCATAACTGAATAAATCGTAATACGTTTGATTTAATTTATGTAATTGTTGGGTTGTTCTTTCGTGATCTTTGCACAAGATCGTTGAACGATGAAGTAATAAGACAACTCGACGAGAAAATTCCTCTCATTTTGTGCAATTTGGAGAAGATATTCCCCCATCCTTTTTGATGTTATGGAGCACCTACCAGTACATCTCCCACACGAAGCAGAACTAGGGGGGCCCGTTCACTTTCGATGGATGTACCCTTTCGAAAGATTTATGTAACATCTAAAAGGGAAGGCAAAAAATCTAGCTAAAGTCGAGGGTTCAATCGTTGTGGGTAGTATTACAGAGGAGACGTCTCACTTTACGTCGTACTACTTTTCACCAACCGTGAGGACACGTAAAAGAGCGCCAAGGAGATATGATGACGGAGGCATTCAAACAACGTACGTGGTGGAAGCAGTACCTGACATATTTTGTCCAATTGGTCGGCTCAGCGGACGCATAAAAGAGGTTTGGTGGAGCAACGAGGATAAAATTCATTGTGCCCACACGTACATTCTATTGAACTGCGATATTGTTACTCCACGGGAAAGGTAAAATTCAATTTTTTAATACTCTTTCATTACAACATGGCATAAAATATTGCTTACTTATGATATTGTCATATAGTATCTTCGTCGAAAAAGTTCAAGAAGGAATTCAGGGGATATCTGAAGATGAGCTCGATTCCCGTAAAGCTCAACACTTTGTGATGTGGTTACAAAGACAGGTATGAAAATATCGAATATGAAATTACATACCAACCTAATATATTTAAACAAAATTAATTTTGATGTCTGCAAATTGAGTACGAGGACATATCTTATCCGGTGTGGTTCCACGAGATGCTACAACGTCCCCTTGCGAAGATTCGGACATCACCAATGTATTTTACAAGAGATTATGCTTTCCATGCGTACGAGTACGACCGACATCGAACAAGTGTTAACTACGGTGTTTGTGTTAGAGGAGACATTGATTTCTACGGAATCATCCAAGAAATCATAGAAATAACGTTTCCCGGGTTGCTCATGTTGAAGTGTATACTCTTCAAGTGCGAGTGGTTTGATCCTACAATCGGAAGAGGTGTACAAATCATTGAATTCCATTTAGTGTAAAGAATCGTTGTAAATTCGTTGTTGGATTACGACGATTTTACGACGATTCTTACAAAATCGATGTAAAATCGTCGTAATATAACAACGAATTTACGACCAAACATGAAACCTTGATCAAATTCTAAATGTCACATCCTCAGGTGTTTTGTGTGTACGAGGTTGTCAACATCAACGATTACCACGACTTTACAACGATTTAAAAGGTAATAGTTGTAATTTTGTTTTAATATAACAACTATTTTACGACGATTTGGTGTTTTGGAAATTAAAATTCACATTAACATAAGCCAAACGGAACCGTTCAAAATTCTCTTTTACCGACGGTTGTATGAGGAATCGTCGTAAAATCGTTGTTCCTGTACAACGATTTTACGACGATTTGTAATTTCATTTTTCCCAACACGCGGCAAACCAAAACGTTTGAACTTACTTGACGACGCGTTTACGAGGTATCGACCAGATTTCTTCTTGCTATTGCTAATTTCTACGTATTGCTAATACTATATATACCGACAAGATTTCTTCTTCCTCGCTCATTCTCCCCTAAAATTTATCTCTCTAAAATTCTCTCTCTAAAACACTCTCTCTACAATTTCACACTCTACAACTCTCACACTCTCTCTCAACATCCCAAAAGGTAAATATATATTATATATTTGTTTTAGAACAGGATTTTAAGATTAGTTTTAGGATTTGGAATTTAGTTTTAGGATTTGGAATTTAGTTTTAGGATTTGAAATTTAGATTTAGGCTCGGATTTTAGTTTTAGGATTCAGATTTTAGATTTATGTTTAGAACATAATTAATTATTAAAATACTTAATGTTTAGTTTTTAAAATACTTAATACTTATTATTTAACATAATTAATTATTAACATTAGTTTTTAAAATACTTAATTATTAAAATACTTAATGTTTAGTTTTTAAAATACTTAATACTTATTATTTAACATAATTAATTATTAACATTAGTTTTTAAAATACTTAATGTTAATTATTAAAATACTTAATACTTAGATTTTAGTTTTAGGATTCAGATTTTAGATTTAGGTTCAGAACATAATTAATTATTAAAATACTTAATGTTTTTTTGGAAGGTACTTAAACATGGCTCATAGGAAGGGCAAGACTATAGCTCCAGGCTACATACAAATGATGGCGGAGAGGGCCGCCGCTTCCCAGGAAGCTACAGGTTCCGGTTCCGCTTCTGGTTCCGGAACCGTGTCCGTTTCTACTATCCCGGCTCCACATCTCCATGCAGGGACATCACCTATCTAGACCGGGACGCCTCCATCCGTCCATGCCGAGCAGCCTCCACCTCCTCATGTGCCCGCCGTGCCCGCCGCAGAAGACGGAGCCGACGGAGCCGACAGAGTTTTCCCGGGTCCGGTACATCCAGAGTTGGATGTACATGGACACGTGTCGTACGCCACCCTCCGGGTTGAGGATATCCTCGCTCAACCCGGACATGACAGTCTGCGCCATTTGGATCCGCACAAGTCCGCGGACACTTATTGGTAAGTTTTGTTAATTATTTTAATACTTTATATATTAATACTTTGATTTCTTTATATATTAATCAATCAAATTTTGTTTTTTTTCAGGTTCAAGTACGACAACCAGGTCGCGCGTTCTATCGCGGACATAATTAAGGGGTACTTCACCGAGTCGCATTCCAACTGGAGCAAGACACCGGAGCACATCAAGAAAACGTGGTTCAAATGCTTCGCGGTAATGTTTTGATTTTTCTTAATTAAATTAATTTATTTAACTTTAAATTATTTATTATAACTCTCGTAAACTAACGTTATAATTTCTCATATTTTGCAGCAAAAGTGGCATTGGGATGTCTCGATCAACGAGTCTGTGAAGACAGAGTTCAACAAGACGGCGAAGTTTCGACTCGCATACACGCACTCCGACTGGAAGGACAAGTGGAGGCTCGTCGGCGACGCAGGGAAGTCGGTCTATCTTTCGGTCGCGGTTTGGGACGACTTGAAAAAATACTGGACATATGACCACAACGCCAGGGTAGCTGAGAAGTGTTCCACCTCCTGGAACGCTAAGCTACCTGACGGGACGCCGAAGCAGATGACTCACACATCCGGACAAATCCTCTTCGCAGGTCGGATGTACGATATGGTAAGTTTTTTCTTACTTAATCTTTTAAATTTATTTTTATTTTTAAATTATTAATGTTATATATATACTAATGTGTTTACAATTTGATTTTAGACCAAGCAGCTGAGGCACAAGCCGGCCGTCAGTGCCGTCTTCGAGAAGACGCACATGAAAGAGACCGGCGAGTTCGTTGACGCCCATTCGGAGGGGATATTCAACGACTTGGAAGCTCGGAAGACGGAGGTCGAGACTCAGCGATCTCAGAGATCCCGGGAGGCACTCAGCAACCTGGCGAGCCGCTTACGACCGCCGAGCTCGATCAGATTTTTGAAGAGGTAAAATTTAACTTATAATGTTTCTTTTTTTCTCAAATTAAGTTCCTTAATGAGCTTTGTACAACTTTCACGAACTTATGAAACATATAACAACGCGTTTCTAGGACTCTAAACCAAATTTCATGCAACATGAGTGTTTATAAGTGTCTCAATGAGCTTTGTACAAGTTTCATGAACTTATTAAACATCTAACAACGCGTTTCTAGGACTCTATACCAAGTTTCATGGAACATGAGTGCTTATAAGTTCCTCAATGAGCTTTGTACAAGTTTCACGAACTTATGAAACATATACCAACGCGTTTCTATGACTCAAAACCAAGTTTCATGCAATATGAGTGTTTATAAATGTCTCAATGAGCTTTGTACAAGTTTGACGAACACATGAAACATCTAACAACGCGTTTCTAGGACTCTAAACCAAGTTTCATGCATCATGAATGCTTATAAATTCCTCAATGAAATTTGTACAAGTTTGACGAACTAAGGAAACATCTAACAACGAGTTTCTAGGACTCTAAACCAAGTTTCATACAACATGAGTGCTTATAAGTGTCTCAATGAGCTTTGTACAAGTTCACGAACTTATTAAATATCTAACAACGCGTTTTTAGGACTCTAAACCAAGTTTCATGCAACATGAGTGCTTAAAAGTTCCTCAATGCGCTTTGTACAAGTTTGACGAACTTATGAAACATCTAACAACGCGTTTCTAGGACTCTAAACCAAGTTTCATGCATCTTGAGTGCTTATAAATTCTTCAATGAGCTTTGTACAAGTTTGACGAACTAATGAAACATCTAACAACGAGTTTCTAGGACTCTAAACCAAGTTTCATGCAACATGAGTGCTTATAAGTGTCTCAATGAGCTTTGTACAAGTTGACGAACTAATAAAACATCTAACAACGCGTTTTTAGGACTCTAAACCAAGTTTCATGCAACATGAGTGCTTACAAGTTCCTTAATGAGCTTTGTACAACTTTCACGAACTTATGAAACATATAACAACGCGTTTCTAGTAATTTAAACCAAGTTTCATGCAACATGAGTGCTTATAAGTTCCTCAATGAGCTTTGTACAATTTTCACGAACTTATGAAACATCTAACAACGCGTTTCTAGGACTCTAAACCAAGTTTCATGAAACATGAGTGCTTATACGTGTCTCAATGAGCTTTGTACAAGTTTGACGAACTTATGAAACATCTAACAACGCGTTTCTAGGACTCTAAACCAAATTTCATGCAACATGAGTGTTTATAAGTGTCTCAATGAGCTTTGTACAAGTTTCACGAACTTATTAAACATCTAACAACGCGTTTCTAGGACTCTATACCAAGTTTCATGCAACATGAGTGCTTATAAGTTCCTCAATGAGCTTTGTACAAGTTTCACGAACATATGAAATATATACCAACGCGTTTCTAGGACTCTAAACCAAGTTTCATGCAATATGAGTGTTTATAAGTGTCTCAATGAGCTTTGTACAAGTTTGACGAATTTATGAAACATCTAACAACACGTTTCTAGGACTCTAAACCAAGTTTCATGCATCATGCATGCTTATAAATTCCTCAATGAACTTTGTACAAGTTTGACGAACTAAGGAAACATCTAACAACGAGTTTCTTGGACTCTAAACCAAGTTTCATGCAACTTATCAAATATCTAACAACGCGTTTTTAGGACTCTAAACCAAGTTTCATGCAACATGAGTGCTTATAAGTTCCTCAATGCGCTTTGTACAAGTTTGACGAACTTATGAAACATCTAACAACGCGTTTCTAGGACTCTAAACCAAGTTTCATGCATCATGAGTGCTTATAAATTCTTCAATGAGCTTTGTACAAGTTTGCCGAACTAATGAAACATCTAACAACAAGTTTCTAGGACTCTAAACCAAGTTTCATGCAACATGAGTGATTATAAGTGTCTCAATGAGCTTTGTACAAGTCGACGAACTTATGAAACATCTAACAACGCGTTTTTAGGACTCTAAACCATGTTTCATGCAACATGAGTACTTATAAGTTCCTCAATGAGCTTTGTACAAGTTTCACGAACTTATGAAACATCTAACACGCGTTTCTAGGACTCTAAAACCAAGTATCAGGCAACATGAGTGCTTATAGGTTCCTCAATGGGCTTTGTACAAGTTTGCCGAATATATGAAACATATAACAACGCGTTTCTAGGACTTTAAACCAAGTTTCATGCAACATGAGTGCTTATAAGTTCTTCAATGAGCTTTGTACACCTTCCACGAACTTATGAAACATATAACAACGCGTTTCTAGTACTTTAAACCAAGTTTCATGCAACATGAGTACTTATAAGTTCCTCAATGAGTTTTTTATAAGTTTCACGAACTAATGAAACATCTAACAACGAGTTTCTAGGACTCTAAACTAAGTTTCATGCAACATGAGTGCTTATAAGCGTCTCAATGAGCTTTGTACAAGTTGACGAACTTATGAAAGATCTAACAACGCGGTTTTAGGACTCTAAACCAAGTTTCATGCAACATGAGTTCTTATAAGTTCCTCAATGAGCTTTGTACAAGTTTCACGAACTTATGAAACATCTAACAACGCGTTTCTAGGACTCTAAACCAAGTTT
This sequence comes from Cochlearia excelsa, assembly GCA_963556525.1. Taxonomy (NCBI): domain Eukaryota; kingdom Viridiplantae; phylum Streptophyta; class Magnoliopsida; order Brassicales; family Brassicaceae; genus Cochlearia; species Cochlearia excelsa. The sequence continues at coordinate 10,143,224 of OY748329.1, forward strand.
CATGCAACATGAGTGCTTATAAGTTTCTCAATGAGATTTGTACAAGTTTGACGAACTTATGAAACATCTAACAACACGTTTTTAGGACTCTAAACCAAGTTTCATGCAACATGAGTGTTTATAATCTCCTTAATGAGGTTTGTACAAGTTTCACGAACTTATGAAACATCTAACAACGCATTTCTAGGACTTTAAACCAAGTCTCATGCAACATGCGTGCTTATAAGTGTCTCAATGAGCTTTCTACAAGTTTCACGGACTTATGAAACATCTAACAACGCCTTTCTAGGACTCTAAACAAGGTTTCATGCAACATGAGTGCTTATAAGTATATCAATGAGCTTGTACAAGTTTGACGATATAATGAAACATCTAACAACAAGTTTCTAGGACTCAAAACCAAGTTTCAAGCAACATGAATGTTTATAAGCTCCTCAATGAGCTTTGTACAACTTTCACTAACTTGTGAAACATTTAACAACGCGTTTCTAGGAATCTAAACCAAGTTTCATTCACCATGAGTGCTTATAAGTGTCTCAATGAGCTTTCTAGAAGTTTGACAAACTTATGAAACATCTAACAACGCGTTTCTAGGACTCTAAACCAAGTTCAAGCAACATGAGTGTTTTTAAGTGTCTCAATGAGCTTTGTACAAGTTTGACGAACTTATAAAACATCTAACAACGCGTTTCTAGGACTCTAAACCAAGTTTCATGCATCGTGAGTGCTTATAAATTCCTCAATGATCTTTGTACAAGTTTGACGACCTAATGAAACATCTAACAACGAGTTTCTAGGACTCTAAACCAAGTTTCATGCAACATGAATGCTTATAAGTGTCTCAATGAGCTTTGTACAAGTTAACGAACTTATGAAACATCTAACAACGCGTTTTTAGGACTCTAAACCAAGTTTCATACAACATGAGTGCTTATAAGTTCCTGAATGAGCTTTGTACAAGTTTCACAAACTTATGAAACATCTAACAACGCGTTTCTAGGACTCTAAAATCAAGTATCATGCAACATGAGTGCTTATAAGTTCCCCAATGGGATTTGTACAAGTTTGACGAATTTATGAAACATATAACAACGCGTTTCTAGGACTTTAAACCAAGTTTCATGCAACATGAGTGCTTATAAGTTGCTCAATGAGCTTTGTACACCTTCCACGAACTTATGAAACATATAACAACGCGTTTCTAGTACTCTAAACCAAGTTTCATGCAACATGAGTACTTATAAGTTCCTCAATGAGCTTTTTATAAGTTTCACGAACTAATGAAACATCTAACAACGAGTTTCTAGGACTCTAAACCAAGTTTCATGCAACATGAGTGCTTATAAGTGTCTCAATGAGCTTTCTACAAGTTGACGAACTTATGAAACATCTAACAACGCGGTTTTAGGATTCTAAACCAAGTTTCATGCAACATGAGTTCTTATAAGTTCCTCAATGAGCTTTGTACAAGTTTCACGAACTTATGAAACATCTAACAACGCGTTTCTAGGACTCTAAACCAAGTTTAATGCAACATGAATGCTTATAAGTTTCTCAATGAGATTTGTACAAGTTTGACGAACTTATGAAACATCTAACAACACGTTTTTAGGACTCTAAACCAAGTTTCATGCAACATGAGTGTTTATAATCTCCTTAATGAGGTTTGTACAAGTTTCACGAACTTATGAAACATCTAACAACGCATTTCTAGGACTCTAAACCAAGTCTCATGCAACATGCGTACTTATAAGTGTCTCAATGAGCTTTCTACTAGTTTCACGGACTTATGAAACATCTAACAACGCGTTTCTAGGACTCTAAACCAAGTTTCATGCAACATGAGTGCTTATAAGTTGCTCAATGAGCTTGTACAAGTTTGACGATCTAATGAAACATCTAACAACAAGTTTCTAGGGAGCTACGGATGACTCAGGCGGAGGGGGCGAAGACTATGGCCTTCTACAACAGCCTTTTCAGGGTACTTTCTGCTTCCAACCCAGAATTGCTTCGGACGATGCAAACACATCCCGACCGCCCGACTCAGGTTAGACCAAGCACCATCGATCCCGACAACGCAACGCAAAACTATTTTGGCGATGATATCAATTTCAACTTGAAGGACGACCAAGATCCGGATCGCGTTTAGTTTTGATATATTTTTTGTAATTAATTTGAAATTGTATAAAAATTTTTATATTTTTTTAATATAAAATATTTTTTTTATTATAAAATATTTTTTTTTTATAAAATATTTTTTTTTATATATAATATTGTCAATCGTCGTTAATTTGTCCCTAATTAGGGATGATGTTACGCCGATTCTTTAAAATAATATTTTTTTATAATCGTCGTTAATTCGTTGCTAATTAGGGACGATTTTACGACGATTCATTAAAATAATATTTTTTATAATCGTGGTAAATTCGTCCCTAATTAGGGACGATGTTACGGCGATATTTAGCAACGTATTTACAACGATTTGTAACCATATACTAATTTATTATAATTGTAAATTTACAACCAAATAGTCGTTGTAAAAAGGTTGTAAAAATTACAACGATTTTACAACGTACATTATACATCGATTATACAACGAAATTATTTCGTCGTAAATTTTACCACGATTTTACGACGATTTGATTTTTACTTCGATCGATTAACGACGAATTGAAAATCGTTGTTAAATCGTAGGGACACCGGTTTTACTACGACTTAACAACGATTATGTTCGTTGTTATAGTCATAATTTTTTGTAGTGATTGTGATTATTATTTCAGGTTTGGGATTGATCCCGAGGTGAAGAAATACGTTAGGACAACTTGGCAGAACAATTTCATGGCCCCTTGGTGGAATTGGAGGCATATTCCTGAGGAGAGAGTGCAATAATGGTGGCAGGATTTTGTGGCCAGCCTATCTATCTCTTCTTTGAATTGTGTTATATGTCTTTTTGTTTAATGATATCTAATTGATCCTTTACTTTTATATTTCAACAACATTACTATTGGGAACCAGCTCACCATAGTCTTGTTTACTATCTATGGAGAAGGAGTGCATGACATCAATTGGTCAAAGAATTAGTAGAAAGAAGAAGAACGGGAAGAAATCGAAGTACATTTCTGAGTCAGATTGGCTTGTGATGTTAGAGCAATGGGACAGAGTCCCACGCCAGGATAGATCACAAACCAATTCTGCAAATATACTATCTGATCCGGATGGACTCGCGGTAAGTAAACATTGTGTTGGTCCAGTTTCTTTTGCCAAGATAGCGTATGACCTGGTATGTTCCTTTCCCATTACTTTTTGTTCTCTCTTTGTTGATATGGGTATGCTATTTTATACTGATATTGATATTTTGTATTTATGCATTAGTTTAGTTATGTTGTGTTTCTTGGTTATATGAGTTGGTTGTTTTTACTTTTATTTTGTTTCTTTATTGAATTAATATGTTTATTGCTATATTATTTGGTTCTTGATGTTTTGTTTTTACTTTTTGTAGATGGTAAAAACAGGCGCACCGACATCTTTCAGAGAGCTTGTGCATAAGACGCAAACACGCAAAGATGGGACATTCATCGACAAACGAGCACATGCAATAGTTGAAGAAGTCGAGGCAGCTACTGCGGAGGAAGTTGTTGCGGAGGTAGCTGCCGTTGATGGATCTCCAATCAACCAAAGTGGAGAAACAATTTCTCCTAGGGTCATTAACATCCAATATTTTAACGTAATGAAATTTTTTTTAACTTCTTATATAATTAAAGTGATTTGCTTGTTAAGACTTATTGATTGGTGTTTTAGATGTGATTAGTGTTAATTGTTTTTATAGATGCTATTAGTGTTTAGTGTTCCTTTTTGATCTGATTATTGGTAAGTGTTGTTTCTGGATTATAAGTGTTTCGTGTTAACTTACATATGTACTTCATATGGTGTTTCATATGTACTTAGTGTTTAGATTACTTGTGTTATAAAATCAGCCAAAGTTTATTCATTTATCTAATCAATTTGTTTTTGTCAAAGTGTGTTCAATTTATCTAATATGTTTGTTTTTGTCAATATGCATTATCAATGTTGTTTATTCATTTATGTTCGCAGCATGTTAAGCCTAACAAAGGGAGATACTATGGCCTTGGGAGCACTCAAGATATTCATGTAGATCTGGAAGAACCAATTCCAGCTTCTATTGTTCGTAACATTTCAATGGAATTGTGGGTTGCCTCTTTGGAGACGACCTTTGAGTCGGTGAATAAAAATGTGGAGGTCATTCTCGATACGCAGAAGGTAATACTCGCTGCCCATGATGTCATGCTACGCAGCCTCGGGATTGATCCAAAGAATCTCAAACTGTCTCAGCCGCAGTCTCTTCAGGTGAATTCCTCGACCACTCATCCAGGCCAACCTCAGGTTGTCCCTACTTATGAACCGGGAACAACACCAGACAACCCAGACCTCGACGATTGGTGCAGGTCACTCGATCGTAATCTGATCGAGGACTTGGACTAAGTCTTTTGATTTGTGTATTTTTGCATAAATCTGTTTGAATGTTTTTGTTGATTAATTTTTTTTGAATTTTTTGTATATTATGTTTGTGGTAATACCTTTCGGTCTATATATGACTTTCGGTTTAATAATGGTTTTAAATATATAAAAAATCGAATTTTAATATTTATTTTTATAAAAAAACAAAATGCAACGATTTGTAACAGCTATTGCATTACGCCAACGATTGCCCAAATAAGACAACAACCCTAAGGGATGTGTTGTGTTTTATGTGCCAAGAGAAGGGGCATTATTCTTCTACATGCCCATTAAGGTCTACTCCGTGGAAAGGAAAGTCTAGCCTGACGACCAACCATCCTCCACCATCAAGTCGATCTAGCAACTCCGCACCTAAAAGACAAGCCACTAACCCTAGAATTCATGCGTTAGATGCAGGATTAGATATAGATACCCTTGACCAGCCATGCCCTCTTTTGGGTCCCATAACAGGTACGTAAGGGTTCTATCATACTCCATTTTTGAAAGTGTTTTGATTGCTGCGTGATTACTAGTAAATTGTGTTATACTAATTACATATGGGTTAAGGAGGAACATTACGTGTTGGTGGCAATCCCACACACGTTTTTCTTGACTTAGGAGCTACCCATAGTTTCGTGACCCCAGAGGTCACTAAACAATTTAAGGGTAACCTGAGGGTCAAAGAAATAAACTCGGTAGTTAAAACCCCAGGTAGTCAATTTTTTAAAGCTAACCATATAATGATGAATGTACCCATAGAAATCCCAGGAAGGATGCTTTTGGTTGATCTCATTATCATTCCCATGGAACGATATAAGGTTATCCTAGGGATGGAATGGCTATCGGGTTAACGTGTTCATCTGGACTGTGGTTGAGGACGAATCTCATTTGAAAAAAGTTCCCAGCAAGTAACGGTATATCAAGGGATGCAACCAAGCATCGACATCCAGTTCATTACATCGTTAAGAATCCAAAGAGAGGTGAAAGGCGGAGAAGCCTACTTAGTCACCTTGACAAGAAACAAAGATGAGGAGACTCTGGAGTTAGAAGACATACCCGTAGTGTGCGAATATTCAGATGTATTCAAGGAATTGGAAGGACTGCCTCCTTCCCGAAGTAACCCTTTCGCCATTAATTTGGAACCCGCGACTACACCTATAGCAAGAGCACCTTACCGAATGACGCCAGCTGAATTATCAGAATTAAAGCAACAATTGGAGGATTTTTCTAACAAAGGGTTTATCCGCCCTAGTTCATCACCATATGGAGCACCATTCTTATTTGTCAAAAATAAGGATGGAAGCATGAGGCTATGCGTTGACTACAGAGGAATCAACAATATTACCATCCGTGACAAGTATCCTCTACCCCGTATTGATGAACTATTGGACCGGTTAAACGGAGCTACCTGGTTCTCAAATATCGATTTCACATCCGGATATCATCAGATACCTATTCGGGATGCTAATACCATGAAGGCGACGTTCCAAACAAGATATGTGCAATACGAATTTGTGGTGATGCCTTTTGGTCTTACCAATGCTCCAGCAGCTTTCATGCGACTTATGAATGAAGTATTTCACGAGTACCTTGACAGTTTCTTGATTGTATTCATAGATGACATCCTCATATATTCGAAAACCAAAGAGGAGCATGAAGAACACCTCATGAAAGTGTTAGAAATATTGAGGAGGGAACATTTGTTTGCAAAATTAAGTAAGTGTCGGTTTTGAAAACTAGAGATAGGATCTCTTTGTCACCGTGTATCAGTGCAAGGAGTTGCACCTGATCCAGAAAAGGTTGATGCAATTCAATAATGGCCACAACCTACTTCAGCCACAGATGTACGAAGCTTTCTCGGGTTAGCCGAATACTACATCAAACTTGTTCAAGGTTTCTCCTCAAAAGTGAAGCCATTGACGCGACTAACGAGGAAAGGAGTTGTATTTAATTGGAATACAGAATCCAAAGAAGCCTTTCATAGACTTAAGAAAGCTCTTACAACGTCACTAATACTAGCTTTACCTAAGCCTGGAGAGCCATACTCGGTGTTCTCTGATGCATCACGCATTGGCTTGGGATGTGTCTTAATGCAAAATGATCGGGTCATTGCCTATGCTTCGCGACAACTCAGGAAGCACGAAGAAAATAATCCTACGCATGACTTGGAAATTGTTACAGTAGTGTTTGCTCTCAAAATATGGAGGTCATACTTATACGGAGAGAAAATTCAGGTATTTACAGACCATCAAAGTCTTAAATATTTGTTTTTTCAGCCGGATTTAAACATGAGACAACGAAGATGGATGGAGTTTATGGCGGATTACGATGTGAAGATTCAATACCATCCGGGAAAGACAAATGTAGTGGAGGATGCCTTAAGTCGTAGGAAAGCCATCGTTAACATCAAGAAAGAGGTGGAAGCATTAAATCAGGAATTCAAGAACGTTAACTTGCTCTCATTGGAAGGAATACCTGAAGAATCCTTAGGGATGGAGGCAATCAGACAATCCGGTATGTTGCAACAAATTCGAGAAGAACAAGGAAAGGACGATGGATTACAAAAGATTTCCAAAGACGTTCGTGACCAAGGAGGAAGGAATGCCTTGGGCTATCATATGGTGGATAATGGCACTTTGTTATTAGACGGAAGGATCACGGTACCGAACCGAGAATAATTACGAAAGGAAATCCTTAGGTTGGCACATCACACTAGACTAAGCATTCATCCAGGAAGCGTAAAGATGTACAAGGATGTAAAACGGTATTATCATTGGTCTTGAATGAAGCGAGCTATAAGACGATGGGTGGTTCAGTGCCAAACTTGTCAACAAGTCAAGACAGAACACCAAGTTCCATCCGAATTGCTGCAAAATCTACCAATTCCCGAATGGAAATGGGAATCGATTGCCATGGATTTTGTGGTGGGAATGCCAACAGTAAAGGGGAACATTAATGCCATATGGGTAATTGTGGATCGCTTGAAAAAAGCAGCCCACATATTACATGTTCACAGTGAAGATAAAACAGAGACGTTGGCAAGATTGTACATCAATCGGCCAATATTGTATCTGACCGAGAACCAAGATTCGTGGCGGCATTTTGGAAAGAGCTACAAAAGGCTTTGGGGACATATGTTTCATGAGTACCGCATACCATCCAGAGACCGATGGGCAGACTGAAAGAACCATCCGGACAATTGAGGACATGATTCGGATGTGCAGTGTAGATTGATCAACTCCATGGAAAGACCATTTGCCAGTAGTAGAGTTCTCTTATAACAATAGTTATCATGCGAGCATCGGCATTGCTCCATTTGAGGCATTGTATGTAAGAATATATCGAACGCCACTATGTTGGACTAATGTATGGAGGGAACAAGGACTTAGCATTGAATTGGTGAAAGAAAAAATAGAACAGGTTAAGGATGTTAAACGAAACATGAAAAAGGCGCAAGATCGACAAAAGAAGTACGTAGATCAGAAAAGAAGAGAAGTTGAGTTCTCAGTTAGAGATATGGTATATCTCAAAACAACAGCAATCAAAGGTAAAGGTAAGGACCGCTTTGGTAAGACAACAAAGGTAGGCATGAGATATGCTTGACCTTACGAAGTGATTGCTAGAGTTGGAACGGTAGCATACTGACTAGCTTTTCCCGAGTCCATGAGAATCCATCCAGTATTTCATGTCTCTATGCTTAGAAAGCATATACCGGACCCAGATTTCATAATACCACCACAAGTTGAGGAAACAGAGACAAGCACTCCAACCCAATATGGACCACCACACTTGGATGAAAGACAGATTAAGAGGTTGAGGAACAAGGAGATTCCCCAAGTAAAAGTATTTTGGAGTAAGGCAAATCGGATTATTACAACTTGGGAGGATGAAGAAACCTTTCTTCTGCAATATCCATAGCTCTTTGAACAAGAGAACATGGATGAAGCAGACCCTCTTAATCAACCAGAATTCGGGACAAATTCTTTCTAAGGGGGGGGGGGGATGTAAAACCCCAGTCTTAGAGACCGAAAACGTGTCGAATGGACAAGGCTCCAGGTCAGAAGAGATGAGATTCCCAGACGGATGAACGGGAAGTGTGTTCGAATTTTGGATGAACTAGAGACGAGTTTACCTTGTCCAAGACACGAGTTAGACAAGAAGACAACAAGCACTTGATCACAACAAGAAATTTGGATCAAAACGCCTAAGTAGTTTTCAAATGGCTCGGTAAAACAACCTGCTCAAAAGCGCGTCATTTTGACCTACTTATTTGCTTGCTTGCTTCAAGCGCTTGTCCACGTCAAGCTGCTGAATCACCTACTTGATGTCCAAGTAGCTTCCAGCCCGCGCACGCCGAAACAAAAGATTGCGCGCGCTCGACACACGCCGACACATGCTCGACACACTTCAACCTTAGGCTAACACACGCCCAAGCTTGGACCTGCTTGTGCTCGGTATATGTCAGCACACGCACAAGGCATGGACGTGCTTACGCTCTGCACACTCCGACGCACGCCGGCACACGCAAATACAAGTGTCGCATGGAGAATGCATCGTCGTTCTCGTCGCGACAAATGTCCGCCTTGTGAGCATCTTCAAACCGCCTCTTTGCACCTATATAAGGGCAACTCCTCCTCATTTCTCAACTCACGCAAAAAAGGAAAATCTCTCTCTAACATCTCTCTAAGCATCGGGCCAAGGAAATCAGCCAAACGACCAGTCCGGTGAACATAACGGCGATCCAGACCCGAATAGTCCACGATAGTCCATTCCATCTAAGCAACCATAATCGGCCAAAACTTCCTTTCCAAACCTCTAAAAGCACTGTAAGTTTCGGTCATGTGAAATAGCACATGAAATAGGTTAATATATAGTAAGTTCGGACGTGTGAAATATCACACGTTTAGGCTTTTAAAAAACTAAGTAAAATTAATCTGATGTTCTGAATTAATACTTCGGAAATATATAAGATATTAAAACTAAAAATTCACTGAGGTTTAAAAATATTACTTAGAATTTTTTTAAAAATCTAAAAGAAACTCTGGAGGAATTTCTAAGACGTGTTATTGAATCTTTTAAACCGAACAATTAGGTTGCATGCTAGATTGATTGTTTTGGTCTTTGAGTGCTGATTGTTTATAAAATAAGTTTAGACAAGATGTAAGGCATCGTTAGGTTAAGGCTACGAGAGGTTTTATCCTGGATGTAGGACTGCAATGGGGTGAATTCCCTATTGCAGGTCGGGTTGTCTGACCGTGAGGATTGACTCTGGCTGGCGTGATCTGTGTGATATGTATTTGGGGAGCAACCGTCACAGCATCATCATTAAGGCTTTAGGAGGGTGTGTGAACCATGTATGTAGGATTGTACTAGAGTTGATCTCTACTACAGGTACGGAGGTGCAAATGGGTCTGCTTAAGTTTGGGTCGGTTAAGCTCACCGGATAGGCGGCACCCGACGGGGTGTTTGATGGGATATTCTGGCTGTACGGGTTCTGTGTGACAGGGAAACGGGAATATGCCCTGTGATAGGCCGCCCATTTGCTGTAACCTCACCTTTGTGAAGACTGCGAGGCACAATTGATACCCCCCGTAACGGGTCCTATATGAAACGATATTCGTTATCTTGTGTGAATATATTGCTTGTGATAGGGGTTGGGAATTGGGTTTACTAATGATGTTTTCTAGGAAACCCGAGCTTGCTAAGTAATGTTAGATTACTTATGATCCTACTTTTGTTGCAGGTAACCTTAGTTGAAAGTACTAGTTGCGGCAAGGACGTTAGGAAAACCAGTGTATGTTTTATTTACTTGCCTTTTTGTAAAATAATGTTAGTAGTAGTAGTAGTAAAACCTTTTGTGCTGCGTTTTAAAACGATATAAATAAATAAAAGAATGTTTCAGAAAAATCATGTTGTTCCAAAATGATAAATGCTTAGTCCAAGCCGACACAACGTTCATCAAGACAATGGTTGGCAAGCCCAAACTCATGATCGAACGAGATGTTGTAATGTCCAGTTAACTTCGGTTGACTGGATGTGGCGTCATCAAAAGTAACATTCCCCTTAGTAAGGGGTGTTACAGTGGGAATTGTACTAATGCAGCTAGTGAGCTCATGGTTAATAAGTTAAGCCTAGAAACCATCCCTCATCCGCGTCCATACAAGCTACAATGGTTGAATGAAAGTGGAGCCTTAACAATGTCTCGTCAAATCAGATTGTCCTTGTCTATTGGCAAGTATGAAGATGAAGTGCTTTGTGATATGATACCTATGTGTTCCAGCCATATATTGTTAGGCAGACCGTGGCAATATGATCGTAAGGTTCTACATGATTGCTACACCAACAAGCACTCGTTTGAATTCAAAGGCAGAAAAGTCACCCTTGCTCCTCTCATACCTAGTGAAGTGTATCAAGACCAGCTCTATCTCAAGCTCAAGGAAGAGAAAGAAAAAGCTCCAGCTCAATCCACCAACCTCTACATAAACCAAAGATAAGTTTCTCAACTCTTAACTTTAGATTGTTCTATCTTGTTGTTTGTGTATAAGGAGATCCCTATTAGCACTACCCTCCACAAGATCTTCCTAGTGAGTTTTCCAATTTTTGCAGGATTATAATGATGTCTTTCCTTAGGAGATTCCACCTGGTTTGCCACCAATCTGAGGCATTGAGAACCAGATTGATCTAGTCTCTGGTTCAGCACTTCCAAACCGACCCGCCTATAGAACCAATCCGGTGGAGACCAAGGAGCTTCAGAAACAGGTGGAGGAGTTGATGAGCAAAGGCCATATCTAACAGAGCATGAGTCCATATGTTGTACTTGTGCTACTTGTGCCCAAGAAGGACAGATCATGGCGTATGTGTGTTGATTGCCGAGCCATCAACAACATTATCAAAACCTTAGCGCCTCCAAGCTTACTTCTATTGTCCGCATATGAGAAGGGATGTGGAGAGAATCTGTCTTAGGTTCATCACATGCAAACAAACTAAGAGTAAGGTTCAACCACACGGTTTGTACACTCCTTTACCCATACCCTCTTACCCTTGGACTCATATATCTATGGACTTTGTGATTGGCTTACCTCGAACTAGAAATGGTAGAGACTCTAACTTTGTTGTTGTGGACAGGTTTCGCAAAATGGCTCATTTTATAGCTTGTCACAAGACCGATGATGCGGTAAGTGTAGCTAACTTGTTTTTCAGGGAAGTAGCAGGACTACACGGCATGCCCCAAGTGATAGTTTCGGTTAGAGACACCAAGTTCTTGAGCCACTTTTGGCGCACCTTGTGGGCTAAGCTAGGAACCAAGCTATCCTTCTCTACCACTTGCCATCCGTAAACCGACGGACAGACTGAAGCTGTGAACATCTCATTGACGACGCTTCTAAGGACTTTGGTGAGAAGCAACCTCGTGTCATGGGAAGAGTGTCTACCCCATGTCGAGTTTGCCTACAACCACGCTAAGCATTCTACTACTCTCTACTTGAACTAGTTTATGGGTTTAATCCGATGTCTCCACTTGATCTAATTGCATTACCTTTGAGTGAAATGTCTAGTCTTGATGGCAAAAGAAAAGCGGAGCAGGTTAATATGATGCATGAGAAGGCGAAGGAGAACATAGAAAAGAAGACCGAGTTCTACGTTAAGCATGCGAATAAAGGCCGAAAGGAGATGGTGTTTGGAGAAGGCGACTTAGTGTGGATCCACTTGAGGAAGGAGCGATTCTCAGCAGAAACAAAGTCTAAGCTTATGCCAAGAGTAGACGGACCGTCCAAAGTGACCAAGCGGATAAACAACAACGCCTACAAGATTGATCTCAAAGGTAAGTATACCATCTCGGATTCGTTCAACATTCTTAACTTGTCTCCTTATTTTGTAGATTCAGATTTGAGGACAAATCCTTTTCAAGAGGGAGGGGATGATATGATCATGGAGTCGGAACCGGACACCGAGCACCAAGGCGCTCGACCACCGGACATCGACACCGAGCAACAAGGCGCCCGAGCACAGAGCATCGAGAAGCATGAATAACACTACGCCGCTCCTTAGTGATCATAGTTTGAAGAGTGTGTTAACCAAGGCACTTCACGCTACTTGATGTTCTATCTGCACACGTTGTGTCGTTTTGTGCAATTTCCATTTTATGTGCAATTTCCTTTTCTCCTTTTTGCACTTTTCCTTTTCTTGTTTCGTGAAGCCCTAAGAGAGAAAGCGGCTTGTGCTATTCTCTTTATAAGCTTCATGCCACCGACATTATTCTTTAGTCAAACTTTTATACAAAACACTTTGTTTTGACACTTATAAGCATTCATGTTGCATGAAACTTGGTTTAGAGTCCTAGAAACGTGTTGTTAGTTGTTTCATAAGTTCGTGAAACTTGTACAAAGCTCATTGAGGAACTTATAAGCACTCATGTTGCATGAAAATTGGCTTAGAGTCCTAGAAACGCGTTGTTATATGTTTCATAAGTTCGTCAAACTTGTACAAATCTCATTGAGACACTTATAAGCACTCATGTTGCATGTAACTTGGTTTAGAGTCCTAGAAACGCGTTGTTAGATGTTTCATTAGTTCGTGAAACTTGTACAAAGATCATTGAGGAACTTAGAAGCAATCATGTTGCATGAAACTTGGTTTAGAGTCTTAGAAACCACGTTGTTAGATGTTTCATAAGTTCATCAAACATGTACAAAGATCATTGGGGAACTTATAAGCCCTCTTGTTGCATGAAACTTGGCTTAGAGTCCTAGAAACGCGTTGTTAGATGTTTCATCAGTTCGTGAAACTTTTACAAAACTCATTGAGGAACTTATAAGAACTCATGTTGCATGAAACTTTGTTTAGATTCCTAGAAAAGCGTTGTTATATGTTTCATAAGTTCGTCAAACTTGTACAAAACTCATTAAGAAACTTATAAGGACTCGTATTGCATTAAACTTCGTTTAGAGTCCTAGAAACGCGTTGTTAGATGTTTCATAAGTTCGTCAAGCTTGTACAAATATCATTGAGAAACATATAATCACTTATGTTGCATGAAACATGGTTTAGATTCCTCGCAACCACATTATTAGATGTTTCATAAGTTTGTCAAACTAGTACAAAGCTCATTGAGACACTTATAAGAACTCATGTTGCATGTAACTTGTTTTAGAGTCCTAGTAACGCGTTGTTGGATGTTTCATAAGTCCGTTAAACTTATACAAAGCTCATTGAGACACTTATAAGCACTCATGTTGCATGAAACTTGGGTTAGAGTCCTAGAAACCACTACAAGAAAACTGTCGATTTCCGAGGGACAAATCCCTCGGAAATCCGTCGGAAACAACGATTTCCCGCGGATTTCCGACGAAATTGATTCGTCGGAACTAAGTCGTCGGAAAAGGAAATACGTCGGAATTCCGTCGGAAATACCCGAGGGATTTCCGACGGATTCCCGAAGGTATTTCCGACAACAAAAACTCTCGGAAGTTTGTCGGAAATCTGTCAGATATATTTCCGATGGATTTCCGACAGATTTCCGACAATCATTTCCGACGGGTTTCCCACGGTTTTATTTCCGACGGATTTCCAACGGACTTTGTTTTCCGACGGATTTCCCACGGCTTTGTTTCCGACGGATTTCCAACGGATGTTTTTCCGACGGATTTCCGACGAATGTTTTTCCGACGGATTTCCGACGGATTTCCGACGGAATTGTTTCCGACGGATTTCCAACAGATTTTTTTCCGACGCGTTAACGCGTTGTTAGATGTTTCATAAGTTCGTCAAACTTGTACAAAGCTCATTGAGACACTTATAAGGACTCATGTTGCATGAAACATGATTTAGAGTCCTAACAACCACGTTGTTAGATGTTTCATAAGTTCGTCAAACTAGTACAAAGATCATTGAGACACTTATAAGCACTCATATTGCATGAAACTTGGTTTAGAGTCCTAGAAACCCGTTGTTAGATGTTTCTTATGTTTGTCAAACTTGTACAAAGCTCATTGAGACACTTATAAGAACTCATGTTGCATGAAACTTTGTTAAGAGTCCTAGCAACCACGTTGTTAGATGTTTCATAAGTTCGTCAAACTAGTACAAAGCTCATTGATAAACTTATAAGCAATCATGTTGCATGAAATTTGGTTTAGAGTTCTAGAAACGCAATGTTAGATGTTCATAAGTTCCTCAAACTTGTACAAAGCTCATTAAGACACTTATAAGCATCCATGTTGCATGAAACTTTGTTTAGAGTCCTAGAAACACGTTGTTAGATGTTTCATAAGATTGTCAAACTTGTACAAAGCTCATTGAGACACTTATAAGCACTCATATTGCATGAAACTTGGTTTAGAGTATTACAAACCATGTTGTTAGATGTTTCATAAGTTTGTCAAACTTGTACCAACTTCATTGAGACACTTATAAGCACTCATGTTGCATGAAGCTGGGTTAAGAGTCCTAGAAAGCACGTTGTTAGATATTTCATAAGTTCGTGAAACTTGTACAAAGCTCATTGAGGAACTTATAAGCACTCATGTTGCATGAAAATTGGTTTAGAGTACTAGAAACGTGTTGTTAGATATTTCATAAGTTCGTCAAACTTGTACAAAGCTCAGCGAGACACTTATAAGCACACATTTTGCATGAAACTTTGTTTAGAGTCTTAGAAACGTGTTGTTAGATGTTTCATAAGTTCGTCAAACTTGTATAAAGCTCATTGAGACACTTATAAGCACTCATGTTGCATGAAATTTGGTTTAGAGTCCTAGAAACTTGTGGTTACATGTTTCATAAATTCGTCAAACTTGTACAAAGCTCATTCAGACACTTATAAGCACTCATGTTGGATGAAACTTGGTTTAAAGTCCTAGAAACGCTTTGTTAGATGTATCATAAGTTCGTGAAACTTTAACAAAGCTCATTGAGACGAAACTTGTAAAAGTTTTGTTGTAAATAGCTTGACTACCTTATTGAGAAGAACAAGCGGCCACATATAAAGAGAAGAGCACACTCGCTCTCTCTTTAGGGTTTATACGACATGATACAAAAAAAGGAAAGAATGAAAAAAACACAACGTTTAACCCCAAAACAGAAAAAAACAAAGCGTGCGATATGGGACGACGATTAGCGTGTTAGTGCCTCGTCTCTTACACTCTTCAAACTATGATTACTAAGGGACGACGTAGTGTTCTTCTTGGCCTCGTTAAAACCCAGTGGGAAAGAGTACCAAGCGAGACACTTAGTCCGCTTAGCTCTCATAGCTTGGTCTTCTTATGTAGTCGTGATGAATATGTTGAAGTAGCTCCTAGATGCTCCTTCATCCTCCATTATCATTGCTCGAACGTCCTTGCCTAGCTCCTTATCTTTGGATCCTGTGATTACTCCTTCATGCTTCTCGATGCTTGGTGCTCGGTGTCGAATTTCGGTGGTCGAGCGCCTTGGTGCCCGATGTCCGGTTCCGGTTCCATGATCATATCATTACCTCCCTCTTGAAATGGATTTTTCCTCAAATCTGAATCTTAAACATACAGAAACAAGTCAGAAACATTAAACGAATCCGAAATTGTATACTTACCTCGGAGATCGATTTTGTAGGCGTTGTTGTTGATCCGTTTGGTGACTTTGAATGGCCCATCAATCCTCGACATGAGCTTAGACTTCCTCTCGTCTGGAAAATCTCTCCTTTCTAAGATGAATCCAAACAAGATCGCATTCTTCAAACACCATCTCCTTGCGGCCCTTGTTGGCGTGCTTGACATATTGCTTCGTCTTCTTCTGGATGTTTTCTATAGCCTTCTCTTGGATCTTCTTGACCTGCTCGGCTTTCTTCTTACCATCTAAACTAGTCACTTCACTCAAAGGGAATGCAATCAAATCCATCGGATTAAATCCGTAAACCAATTCAAAAGGAGAGAAAGAGGTAGTAGTATGCTTAGCGTGATTGTATGCGAACTCTTCGTGGGGTAGACACTCTTCCCGAGACTTGAGGTTGCTTTTCACCAAGGTTCTGAGGAGTGTGGATAAGGATCGGTTTACCACCTCGGTCTGCCCACAAGGTACGCCAAAAATTGGCTCAAGAACTTGGTGTCTCGGTATAAAATGATAACTTGAGGCATTCCGTGTAATCTAATCTAACGGCATCATCGGTCTTGTGACAAGCTATGAAGTGTGCCATCTTGCTAAACTTGTCAACCACTACGAAGATAGAGTCTCTACCATTTCTGGTTCGAGGTAAGCCAATCAAAAAGTCCATAGAAATTTCAATCCAAGGATGAGATGGGATGGGTAAGGGAGTATACAAACCGTGTGGTTGCACCTTACTCTTTGCTTGCTTACATGTGCCACATCTTGAGCATATTTTCTCCACATCTTTCTTCATGTTCGGCCAATAAAAGTAAGCTTGGAGGCTTGAGAGTGTCTTGATAACCTCGAAGTGTCCATCTAGTACTCCTCCGTGAGCTTCCCTAACTAATAGCTCCCTTACCGATCCGCTAGGTATGCATAACCTGTTGTGGAAAAATAAGTATTCATCTTGTCTATAATAGTTCTCAAAGGAAAACTTAGCACATTTCAAGTAATAGGCTCCAAAATCAAATCAAATTCGTATAAATCTTTAAGCAATTCAAAACCTATGAGCTTGGATCTTAATTCAGAGATTATAGTGTACCTCCGGGACAATGCATCGGCTACCACATTGTACAAAGGTCATTGAGACAATTATAAGTACTCATGTTGCATGAAAGTTGAGTTAGAGTCCTTGAAACGTGTTGATAGATGTTTCATAAGTTTGTCAAACTTCTACAAAGCTCATTGAGACACTTATAAGCAGTCATGTTGCATGAAACTTAGTTTAGAGTTCTAGAAACCAGACTGTAAGATGTTCATAAGTTCGTCAAACTTGTACAAAGCTCATTGACGAACTTATAAGCACTAATGTTGCATGAAAGTTGGTTTAGAGTTCTAGCAACCACGTTGTTAGATGTTTCATAAGTTCGTCAAACTTGTACAAAGCTCATTGAGACACTTATAAGCACTCATGTTGCATGAAACGTGGTTTAGAGTCCTAGCAACAACATTGTTAGATATTTCATAAGTTCGTCAAACTAGTACAAAGCTCATTGAGACACTTATAAGTACTCATGTTGCCTGTAACTAGGCTTAGAGTCCTAGAAACGCGTTGTTCGATGTTTCATAAGTTCGTCAAACTTTTACAAAGCTCATTGAGACATTTATAAGCACTCATGTTGCATGAAACTTGGTGAAGAGTCCTAGAAACCACGCTGTTAGATGTTTCATAAGTTCGTCAAACTTGTAATAAGCTGATTGAGAAATTTATAAGCACTCATGTTGCATGAAACTTGGTTTAGAGTCCTAGCAACCATGTTGTTAGATGTTTCATAAGTTCGTCAAACTAGTACAAAGCTCATTGAGACACTTATAAGCACTCATGTTGCATGAAACCTGGTTTAGAGTCCTAGAAACGCGTTGTTAGATGTTTCATAAGTTCGTCAAACTTGTAAAAAGCTCATTAAGACACTTATAAGCACTCATGTTGTATGAAACTTGGTTTAGAGTCCCAGCAACCACGTTGTTAGATGTTTCATAAGTTCGTCAAACTTGTACAAGGCTCATTGAGACACTTATAAGCACTCATGTTGCATGAAACTTGGTTTAGAGTCCTAGAAACTCGTTGTTAGATGTTTCATAAGTTCGTTAATCTTGTACAAAGCTCATTTATACACTTATAAGCACTCATGTTGCATGAAACTTGGTTTAGAGTCCTAGAAATGCGTTGTTAGATGTTTCATAAGTTCGTCAAACTTGTACAAAGCTCATTGAGACACTTATAAGCACTCATGTTGCCTGAAACATAGTTTAGAGTCCTAGAAACCAGGTTGTAAGATATTTCATAAGGTCGTCAAACTTGTACACAGCACATTGACGAACTTAAAAGCACTCATGTTGCATGAAACTTGGTTTAGAGTCCTAGAAACGCGTTGTTAGATGTTTAATAAGATCGTAAAACTTGTACAAAGCTCATTGAGACACTTATAAGAACTCATGTTTCATGAAACTTGGTTTAGAGTCCTAGCAACCACGTTGTTAGATGTTTCATAAGTTCGTCAAACTTGTACAAAGCTCATTGAGACACTTATAAGCACTCATGTTGCATTAAACATGGTTTAGAGTCCCAGCAACCACGTTGTTAGATGTTTCATAAGTTCGTCAAACTAGTACAAAGCTCATTGAGACACTTATAAGAACTCATGTTGCATGTAACTTGGTTTAGAGTCCTAGAAACGCGTTGTTAGATGTTTCATAAGTTCGTCAAACTTGTACAAAGCTCATTGAGACACTTATGAGCACTCATGTTGCATTAAACTTGGTTTAGAGTCCTAGAAACCACGTTGTTAGATATTTCATAAGTTCGTCAAACTAGTACAAAGCTCATTGAGACACTTATAAGCACTCATGTTGCATGAAACTTGGTTTAGAGTCCTAGAAACGCGTTGTTAGATGTTTCATAAGTTCGTCAAACTCGTAAAAAGCTCATTGAGATACTTATAAGCACTCATGTTGCAAGAA
The DNA here is from genome assembly GCA_963556525.1 of Cochlearia excelsa. Taxonomy (NCBI): domain Eukaryota; kingdom Viridiplantae; phylum Streptophyta; class Magnoliopsida; order Brassicales; family Brassicaceae; genus Cochlearia; species Cochlearia excelsa. Next base: position 10,162,310 of record OY748329.1, read on the forward strand.
AATTGTTTTAGAGTCCTAGCAACCACGTTTTTAGATGTTTCATAAGATCGTCAAACTAGTAAAAAGATCATTGAGACACTTATAAGCACTCATGTTGCATGAAACTTGGTTTTGAGTCCTAGAAAGGCGTTATTAGATGTTTCATAAGTTCTTCAAAATTGTACAAATCTCATTGAGGTACCTATAAGCACTCATGTTGCATGAAATTTGGTTTAGAGTCGTAGAAACAAGGTTGTAAGATATTTCATAAGTTCGTCAAACTTGTACAAAACTCATTGCCGAACTTATAAGCACTCATGTTGCATGAAACTTTCCTTAGAGTCCTAGCAACCACGTTGTTAGATGTTTCATAAGTTCGTCAAACTTGTACAAATATCATTGATACACTTATAAGCACTCATGTTGCATGAAACTTGGTTTAGAGTCCTAGCAACCACGTTGTTAGATGTTTCATAAGTTCGTCAAACTAGTACAAAGCTCATTGAGAAACTTATAAACACTCATGTTTCATGTAACTTGGTTTAGAGTCCTAGAAACACGTTGTTAGATGTTTCATAAGTTCGCCAAACTTGTACAAAGCTCATTGAGACACTTATAAGCACTCATGTTTTATGAAACTTAGTTTAGAGTCCTAGAAACCAGGTTGTAAGATGTTTCATACGTTCGTCAAACTTGTACAAAGCTCATTGCCGAACTTATAAGCACTCATGTTGCATGAAAGTTGGTTTAGATTCCTAGCAACCCAGTTGTTAGATGTTTCATAAGTTCGTCAAACTTGTACAAAGCTCATTGAGACACTTATAAGGACTCATGTTGCATGAAACATGGTTTAGAGTCCTAGCAACCACGTTGTTAGATGTTTCATAAGTTCGTCAAACTAGTACGAAGCTCATTGAGACACTTATAAACACTCATGTTGCATGTAACTTGTTTTAGATTCCTAGAAACGCGTTGTTAGATGTTTCATAAGTTCGTCAATTTTGTACAATACTCATTGAGACATTTATAATCACTAAGGTTGCATGAAACTTGGTTTAGAGTCCTAGAAACGCGTTGTTAGATGTTTCATAAGTTTGTCAAACTTGTACAAAACTCAATAAAACACTGATAAGCACTCATGTTGTATGAAACTTGGATTAGAGTTCTAGAAACGTGTTTTAAGATGTTTCATAAGTTCTTCAAACTTGTACAAAGCTCATTAAGACACTTATAAGCACTCATGTTGCATGAAACTTGGTTTAGAGTCCTAGAAACGCGTTGTTAGATGTTTCATAAGTTTGTCAAACTTGTACAAAGCTCATTGAGACACTTATAAGCACTCATGTTGCAAGAAACGTGGTTTAGAGTCCTATAAACCACGTTGTTAGATGTTTCATAAGTTCGTCAAACTTGTAATAAGCTCATTGAGACATTTATAGGCACTCATGTTGCATTAAACTTTGTTTAGAGTCATAGCAACCACGCTTTTAGATGTTTCATCAGTTCGCCAAACTAGTACAAAGCTCATTGAGACACTTATAAGCACTCATGTTGCATGAAACTTGGTTTAAAGTCGTAGAAACACGTTGTTAGATGTTTCATAAGTTCGTCAAACTAGTGCAAAGCTGATTGAGACACTTATAAGCACTCATGTTGCATGAAACTTGGTTTAGAGTCCAAGAAACGCATTGTTAGATGTTTCATAAGTTTGTCAAACTTGTAAAAAGCTCATTGAGACACTTATAAGCACTTATGTTGCAAGAAACTTATTTTAGAGTACTAGCAACCAAGTTTTTAGATGTTTCATAAGATCGTCAAACTAGTTTAAAGCTCATTGAGACACTTATAAGCACTCATGTTGCATGAAACTTGGTTTAGAGTCTTAAAAAGGCGTTATTAGACGTTTCATAAGTTTGTCAAAATTGTACAAAGCTTATTGAGGAACCTATAAGCACTCATGTTGCATGAAATTTGGTTTAGAGTCCTAGAAACGCGTTGTTAAATGTTTCATAAATTCGTCAAACTTGTACAAAGCTCATTGAGACACTTATGAGCACTCATGTTGCCTCAAACTTGGTTTAGAGTCCTAGAAACCACGTTGTTAGATGTTTCATAAGTTCGTCAAACTTGTAATAAGATCATTGAGACATTTATAAGCACTCATGTTGCATGAAACTTGGTTTAGAGTCCTAGCAACCACGTTGTTAGATGTTTCATAAGTTCTTAAAAACTAGTACAAAGCTCATTGAGACACTTATAAGCACTCATGTTGCATGAAACTTGGTTTAGAGTCCTATTAACGGGTTGTTAGATGTTTTATAAGTTTGTCAAACTTGTACATATATAGCTCATTGAGACACTTATAAGCACTCATGTTGCATTAAACTTGGTTTAGAGTCCTAGCAACCACGTTGTTAGAAGTTTCATAAGTTCGTCAAACTAGTACAAAGCTCATTAAGACACTTATAAGCACTCATGTTGCATGAAACTTGGTTTAGAGTGCTAGAAACACGTTGTTAGTTGTTTCATAAGTTCAGAAAGCTTGTACAAAACTCATTGAGACACTTATAAGCACTCATGTTGCGTGAAACTTGTTTTAGAGTCCTAGCAACCACGTTGCTAGATGTTTCATGAGTTCGTCAAACTAGTAAAAAGCTCATTGATAAACTTATAAGAACTCATGTTGCGTGAATCTTGGTTTAGAGTCCTAGACACGCGTTGTTAGATGTTTCATAAGTTCGTCAAACTTGTATAAAGCTCATTGAGACAATTAATAGCACTCATGTTGCATGAAACTTTGTTTAGAGTCCTAGAAACGCGTTGTTAGATGTTTCATAAGTTTGTCAAACTTGTAATTAACTCATTGAGACACTTATAAGCATTCATGTTGCATTAAACTTGGTTTAGAGTCCTAGCAACAACGTTGTTAGATGTTTTATAATTTCGTCAAACTATTACAAAGTTCATTGAGACACTTATAAGCAATCATGTTGCATGAAACTTGGATTAGAGTCCTAGAAACGCGTTGTTAGATGTTTCATAAGTTCGTCAAACTTGTACTAGCTCATTGAGACACTTATAAGCACTCATGTTGCATGAAACTTGGTTTAGATTCCTAGCAACCACGTTGTTAAAAGTTTCATAAGTTCTTCAAACTAGTACAAAGCTCATTAAGACACTTATAAGCACTCATGTTGCATGAAACTTGGTTTAGAGTCCTAGAAACGCGTTGTTAGATGTTTCAAAGTTCGTCAAACTTGTACAAAGCGCATTAAGACACTTATACTCATGTTGCATGAAACTTGGTTCAGAGTCCTAGAAACCACGTTGTTAGATGTTTCATAAGTTTGTCAAACTTGTAAAAACCTCGCACTCATGTTACATGAAGCTTGGTTTAGAGTCCTAGAAACCACGTTGTTAGATATTTCATAAGTTCATCAAACTTTAACAAAGCTCATAGAGGAACTTATAAGCACTCATGTTGCATGAAAATTGGTTTAGAGTCCTAGAAATGCATTGTTATATGTTTCATAAGTTAGTAAACTTGTACAAAGCTCATTGATGTTAGATTTAAGAGAGTATCGATGAGTTTTGAGAGATTATGTTCTTTAGCTTTCTCAAGAACATCAAGAACAAGAGACCGAGAATAGAGATTAAGAGGTTTTCATTTCATAAAAGGTTTTTTTACAATCAATTGTGTCCACATAAATAGATGGACAAAGGGGATAAATGTGATAAGATAACTTGTGACTTCACCTTAACTTCGTCTGTGACTTGTATAGACGCGCTTAACTTGACATGTGACTCGTACGGAGGAGTGGAGTGCACTCGCATAACGATCACATTTCAACGGTCACATTTACAGAATACTTGATGAAGACCTTAGGCAGATGTGTAGAAGACTCACAAACGACTCACGGACGACCTTCAGACGACTCACAAAAGATCCCCTTAGACAGATACGTGGAAGACTTCTAGACGACTTTATCACGACCTTCAGACGACTCACATACGACTCACGGAAGAAAAAGTCTAGGTCTCTTCAATAATCCCCCAAAAGCTTAGCCTAACGCAATGGATAAGCTTGAACCGACATAACCTTACCTCGTTAAAAACCTTGGTGAGAAAACCACTTGGGATAAAACTCACCTAAGGGAAAAGAGTACAAACTATGCGGTTGGGAACTTAGGCTTTGGTAGCCCGTGTAAGTCCAAGTCTAGGTAGAATGGATTCACAAACCTTCAAGCTTGCGGATTTGGTAAAGATGTCCGCGAGTTGGTCTTGGCTCTTTGTAAAGCACGGTAGAATGGTGCCTTCGATAATTTTTTCCCGGACCTTGTGGCAATCAATCTCTATGTGTTTAGTCCTCTCGTGAAAGACCGAGTTAGATGCAATGTGTATAGCCGCTTCATTGTCGCAATGCATAGTCATTGTTGCTTCAAACTCAATACCCAAGTCTTTGAGAAGTTCTTTAGCCACATAACCTCTAACACCCTATATTTAGTTTGTAAAAGAGTAATCTAAGTGTATTTAGAGCTTTCGTCTATGAAAGTGACAAAATATGAGTGATTATCCCTAGATTTACAAGGAGATAAGCAAACATCCGAATGCACAAGTTCAAAAGGTTTATAAATCATGTTTGATTTTGAAAATACGGTTCGACAATGTTTTCCTAAAATGCAAGCTTCACAAGTTTCATGATTAAACACAACATTATGTAAAATGGTTTTTAAAGCATTCAAATGTGGATGACCAAGTCTATAATGCCAAATCACATTATTGGCCTCGACTAAAACCGTTTTAAAAGCATGACAAAACAAAGCATTAGATGAGTTATTCTCAAGGACATAGAGATCGCCTCTTGTGATCCCTTTTCCGGTGACTTCCTTACTCTTAATATCCTGATAAATCACACCATTAGGACCAAAGATAACATTGCAATTCAAATCACCAGTCATTCTTTTAACGGATATAAGGTTAGATGTGAAACTAGGCATTTAAAGAGCTTGAGATTCCCTAATCCTTCTATTGGAATTTTACTCCTATTTGCAATGATAACACTCCCTAGAACCGGCCTTATATCACTAATCAAGTCTAGGTTACTAATCATATGATGAGAAGCACCCGAATCTACAATTATAGGCTTACTAGGTTCTTTATCCAAGGTGTGAGCACTAAGAGAGTAATAGGGAACAATACCGGAACCCTTAAGGGCTTTGATTAGAGCCTCTATGTCGGACTTCCTCATGAACTCGTCTTTGTACGGGACAATGGCCGTAGCTTCTTTTTCCTTTCCTCGGCTTGACCCGCTTGTACTAGGAATGCTCACCGAGTCATCATTTGAGAAGTGGGCTTTGGCATCCTTGAACTTAGCCGGTTTGAGATGTGGATGCAAGTTCCGACACTTGTTCTTGATGTGGCCCTTCTTCTTGCAATGGTCGCATGTCAAGGATCTCCTTTCTTCATCTGTCTTGGAGGGAGGTTTGAAAGGAACCTTGTTGGCGGTCACTAGCTCCTTCTTGCCATCGAACAACTCTATGGAGCCTTGTTCCTTTTGTAGTTGAGCACACACTTCTTCAAGGTTTGGTAAGGTGTCGGATATAAGAAGATGCTTGATCACATCCTTTTAGCTACCATTGAGTATAACGAGCAATCCAAAGACTTTGTCTTGTTCTCTTCGTTCGTTTAGGACTTTGGGATCAATGGTGCTAGGACGTATCATTTCAAGCTCGGCCCAAATAGATCTAAACCTCCCAAAGTGTTTGGTTAACACGGTGTGTTCTTGGTTTGGCTCGTTGATAGCTTTCTTGACCTCATACACTCGGCTTAGGTTGGATGCATTTCCATAGACGGTTTGTAAAGTATCCCAAAACTCCTTAGCACTTTCACAATAGGAGTACGCTTCTAAAATGGATGGCTTAAGAGATCCTTGAATGATTCCAAGAACCTTTTGGTCCACTTGGAATCATTTCTCCTAGCAACCACGTTGTTAGATGTTTCATAAGTTCGTAAAACTTGTACAAAGCTCATTGAGACACTTATAAGCACTCATGTTTCATGAAACTTGGTTTAGAGTCCTAGCAACCACGTTGTTAGATGTTTCATAAGTTCGTCAAACTTGTACAAATCTCATTGAGACACTTATAAGCACTCATGTTGCATTAAACATGGTTTAGAGTCCTAGCAACCACGTTGTTAGATGTTTCATAAGTTCGTCAAACTAGTACAAAGCTCATTGAGACACTTATAAGCACTCATGTTGCATGTAACTTGGTTTAGAGTCCTAGAAACGCGTTGTTAGATTTTTCATAAGTTCGTCAAACTAGTACAAAGCTCATTGAGACACTTATAAGCACTCATGTTGCATGAAACTTGGTTTAGACTTTAGAGTCCTAGAAACGCGTTGTTAGATGTTTCATAAGTTCGTCAAACTCGTAAAAAGCTCATTGAGACACTTATAAGCATTCATGTAGCAAGAAAATTGTCTTAGAGTCCTAGCAACCACGTTTTTAGATGTTTCATAAGATCGTCAAACTAGTATAAAGATCATTGAGACACTCATTGAAACTTTGTTTAGAGTCCTAGAAAGGCGTTATTAGATGATTCATAAGTTCATCAAAATTGTACAAAGCTCATTGAGGAACCTATAAGCACTCATGTTGCATGAAATTTGGTTTAGTCAAAGAAACCAGGTTGTAAGATATTTCATAAGTTCGTCAAACTTGTACAAAACTCATTGCCGAACTTATAAGAACTAATGTTGCATGAAACTTGGTTTAGAGACCTAGCAACCACGTTGTTAGATGTTTAATAAGTTCGTCAAACTTGTACAAAGATCATTGATACACTTATAAGCACTCATGTTGCATGAAACATGGTTTAGAGTCCTAGCAACCACGTTGTTAGATGTTTCATAAGTTCGTCAAACTATACAAAGCTCATTGAGAAACTTATAAACACTCATGTTGCATGTAACTTGGTTTAGAGTCCTAGAAACGCAATGTTAGATGTTTCATAAGTTCGCCAAACTTGGACAAAGCTCATTGAGACACTTATAATCACTCATGTTTTATGAAACTTAGTTTAGAGTCCTAGAAACCAAGTTGTAAGATGTTTCATAAGTTCGTCAAACTTGTACAAAGCTCATTGCCGAACTTATATGCACTCATGTTGCATGAAACTTGGTTTAGAGTCCTAGAAACAACGTTGTTAGATGTTTCATAAGTTCGTCAAACTTGTACAAAGCTCATTGAGACACTTATAAGGACTCATGTTGCATGAAACATGGTTTAGAGTCCTAGCAACCACGTTGTTGGATGTTTCATAAGTTCGTCAAACTAGTACAAAGCTCATTGAGACACTTATAAGCACTCATGTTGCATGTAACTTGTTTTAGATTCCTAGAAACGCGCTGTTAGATGTTTCATAAGTTCGTCAATCTTGTACAAAACTCATTGAGACATTTATAAGCATTAATTTTGCATGAAACTTGGTTTAGAGTCCTAGAATCGCGTTGTTAGATGTTTCATAAGTTTGTCAAACTTGTACAAAACTCATTAAGACACTTATAAGCACTCATGTTGTATGAAACTTGGATTAGAGTTCTAGAAACGTGTTTTTAGATGTTTCATAAGTTCGTCAAACTTGTACAAAGCTCATTTCGACACTTATAAGCACTCATGTTGCATGAAACTTGGTTTAGAGTCCTAGAAACGCGTTGATAGATGTTTCATAAATTCGTCAAACTTGTACAAAGCTCATTGAGACACTTATAAGTACTCATGTTGCCTGAAACTTGGTTTAGAGTCCTAGAAACCACGTTTTTAGATGTTTCATAAGTTCGTCAAACTTGTAATAAGCTCATTGAGACATTTATAGGCACTCATGTTGCATGAAACTTGGTTTAGAGTCATAGCAACCACGTTATTTAATGTTTCATCAGTTCGCCAAACTAGTACAAAGCTCATTGAGACACTTATAAGCACTCATGATGCATGAAACTTGGTTTAAAGTCGTAGAAACGCGTTGTTAGATGTTTCATAAGTTCGTCAAACTAGTACAAAGCTGACTGAGACACTTATAAGCACTCATGTTGCATGAAACTTCGTTTAGAGTCCAAGAAACGTGTTGTTAGATGTTTCATAAGTTTGTCAAACATGTAAAAAGCTCATTGAGACACTTATAAGCAATCATGTTGCAAGAAACTTATTTTAGAGTACTAGCAACCACGTTTTTAGATGTTTCATAAGATCGTCAAACTAGTAAAAAGCTCATTGAGACACTTACAAGCACTCATGTTGCATGAAACTTGGTTTAGAGTCCCAAAAAGGCATTATTAGATGTTTCATAAGTTCATCAAAATTGTACAAAGCTTATTGAGGAACCTATAAGCACTCATGTTGCATGAAATTTGGTTTAGAGTCCTAGAAACGCGTTGTTAGATGTTTCATAAGTTCGTCAAACTTGTACAAAGCTCATTGAGACACTTATGAGCACTCATGTTGCATCAAACTTGGTTTAGAGTCCTAGAAACCACGTTGATAGATGTTTCATAAGTTCGTCAAATTTGTAATAAGATCATTGAGACATTTATAAGCACTCATGTTGCATGAAACTTGGTTTAGAGTCCTAGCAACCACGTTGTTAGATGTTTCATAAGTTCGTCAAACTAGTACAAAGCTCACTCAGACACGTATAAGCACTCATCTTGCATGAAACTTGGTTTAGAGTCTTAAAAACGCGTTGTTAGATGTTTTATAAGTTTGTCAAACTTGTACATATATAGCTCATTGAGACACTTATAAGCACTCATGTTGCATTAAACTTGGTTTAGAGTCCTAGCAACCACGTTGTTAGAAGTTTCATAAGTTCGTCAAACTAGTACAAAGCTCATTAAGACACTTATAAGCACTCATGTTGCATGAAACTTGGTTTAGAGTCCTAGAAACGTGTTGTTAGATGTTTCATAAATTTTTGAAACTTGGATAAAGCTCATTGAGGAACTTATAAGCACTCATGTTGCATGAAACTTGGTTTAGAGTCCTAGAAACGCGTTGTTAGTTGTTTCATAAGTTCAACAAACTTGTACAAAGCTCATTGAGACACTTATAAGCACTCATGTTGCATGAAACTTGGTTTAGAGTCCTAGCAACCACGTTGCTAGATGTTTCATGAGTTCGTCAAACTAGTAAAAAGCTCATTGAGAAACTTATAAGAACTCATGTTGCATGAATCTTGTTTTAGAGTCCTAGACACGCGTTGTTAGATGTTTCATAAGTTCGTCAAACTTGTATAAAGCTCATTGTGACACTTAATAGCACTCATGTTCCATGAAACTTGGTTTAGAGTCCTAGAAACGCGTTGTTAGATGTTTCATAAGTTTGTCAAACTTGTACAAAGCTCATTAAGACACTTATAAGCACTCATGTTGCAGGAAACTTGGTTCAGAGTCCTAGAAACCACGTTGTTAGATGTTTCATAAGTTTGTCAAACTTGTAAAAACGTCGCACTCATGTTACTTGGAGCTTGGTTTAGAGTCCTAGAAACCACATTTTTTTACAATCAATTGTGTCCACATAAATAGATGGACAAAGGGGATAAATGTGATAAGATAACTTGTGACTTCTCCTTAACTTCGTTTGTGACTTGTATAGACGCGCTTAACTTGACACTTGACTCGTACGGAGGAGTGGAGTGCACTCGCATAACTATCACATTTCAACGGTCACATTTACAAAATACTTGATGAAGACCTTAGGAAGATGTGTAGAAGACTCACAAACGACTCACATACGACCTTCAGACGACTCACAAAAGATCTCCTTAGACAGATACGTGGAAGACTTCTAGACGACTTTATCACGACCTTCAGACGACTCACATACGACTCACAGAAGACAAAGTCTAGGTCTCTTCAATAATCCCCCACAAGCTTAGCCTAATGCAATGGCTAAGCTTGGAACCCGCATAACCTTACCTCGTTAAAAACCTTGGCGATAAAACCACTTGGGATAAAACTAACCTAAGGAAAAAGAGTACAAGACAATGCGGTTGGGAACTTAGGCTTTGGTAGCCCGTGTAAGTCCAAGTCTAGGTAGAATGTATTCTCAAACCTTCAAACTTGCGGATTTTGTAAAGATGTCCGCGAGTTGGTCTTGGCTCTTTGTGAAGCACGGTAGAATGGTGCCTTCGATAATTTTTTCTTAGGACCTTGTGGCAATCAATCTGTATGTGTTTGGTCCTCTCGTGAAAGACCGAGTTAGATGCAATGTGTATAGCCGCTTCATTGTCGCAATGCATAGCCATTGTTGCATCAAACTCAATACCCAAGTCTTTGAGAAGATTCTTTAGCAACATAAGTTCTTGAGTGAGCTTTCTCATTGCCCGGTACTCGGTTTCGGCGATTGAACATGAAACTATCTTTTGCTTCTTCGTCTTCCATGTAACGATATTACCACCAATGAATATACAATACCCAGTTGGGGATCGCCTATCCTCCAAGTTTCCGGCGTAATCCGCGTCACAATACCCAACAACCTCCGTGTTCTTGTTGCAACCCATCCAAATGCCCAAGCTAGACGTCTCGTTGATGTAACTCAAGATCTTTTCTAGCATCTTCAAATGATGTATCTTTAGCTTTTGCATTTGTTAAGCTCCTTGGTTCACGGCAAAGCATATGTCCGGTCTAGTGATTGTCAAATAGATGAGTTTTCCCACCATCTTTCTATAGAGTTGCGGATCCGTGTATGGTTTGTCCTCCTCGCTTCCTTCTTGGATGATCTTGTATCCATCTTCTAGAGGAGTCTTGTACTTCTTGCCATATTGACAACACTTAAAAGATCATGTGTGTACTTCCTTTAGGGAAAAAGAGACCCTCTTCGGATCTACAAACTTCAATCCCAAGGAAGTACTTGAGTTTCCCTAGATTCTTAATGTTAAATTTAGAATTAGAATAGGTTTTAGTATCTTGAATACCTCCCTTGTTGTTCCCGGAGATGATTATATCTTCCACATAGACAAGAACAACCACTATACCTTCTTGGCTTGTCCGAGTGAACAACGTGTGCTCCATATGAGATCTTTTGAATCCTTTTGCCATTAAGGTTGATCTAAGCTTGTGATACCAAGCTCTTGGTGATTGTTTAAGACCGTAGATTGCTTTCCTTAGCCTTAGAACCTTCCCGGGAGTAATCTCTAAGCCGCGTGGGGGAGTCATGTACACTTCTTCTTCAAGTTCTCCTTGTAGAAATGCATTCTTCACATCCATTTGAAATAGATCCCATGATAGATTGGTGGCAAGTGACAAGATTACCCGAACCGTGTGAAGCTTTGCCACCGGAGAAAATGTGTCTAAGTATTCTTCTCCATAAGTTTGTGTGAAACCTCTTGCTAATAGTCTTGCCTTATTCCTTTGAGTCTTTCCATTTCTTAGATACTTGATTGTAAACACGTATCTTGAACTCACGGTCTTCTTGCCTTTAGGAAGATCCGTTTCATAGAAGGTTTCATTATCTTACATGGCCTTGTTCTCGGCTTTGAACGCGTTAACCCACACATCTTCCTTCATTGCCTCTTCATATGATCTTGGTATCAAGTGTTGATCCATGGAAGTGATAAATGCTTGGTGTTCCTCGAGAAAACTTGCAAGAGAACACACGACTTGAGTAGGATGAGCATCGACATTGCTATTGAAGTATACTCTTGTATTAATCCAATTGGATGGATGTGTTTTTACTCTAGTACTTCTCCTTAGAACCGACGGCTCTACTTCTTGAGACAAATCTTGGTCATGAACTTCTTGATGACCTTGTTGTTGAGTGTGTGTGTCGGTTGAGGCTTGATGTTCTTCTTGAACATTTGTCTCTCCCCCGGACGTAGTTGGTTCTTGAGGATCAATATGGGTTTCTTGAGTTGGTTCCTCATTCCTTGTTTCTTCATTGAGGTCCATACCAAGATTCCTCATCAAGTTCCTAAGACTAGTAGCTCTATCCGTGACCACTTCGGGTAAGTCCTTTATACTTTCCCAATTGTTGTCTTTGTAGTAGCTTTGACCTTCTATGAAATTGACTTCTTTTGATACTAAAACCTTTCTTGTTTTACATAACACTTGTATCCCTTTTGAGTGTTTGAGTAACCAATGAACATGGCCTTGGTTCTTTTAGCTTCAAGCTTGTTCCTTTGTTCACTAGGTACAAAAACAAAACAAACACAACCAAAAACTCTTAGGTTTGCTCTTATTCAATACTTCAAAGGAAATTGATTGTTTAAGATTCGAGTAGGAGTTCGGTTGATGAGATAACACGCGGTTAAGACACCATCCGACCAAAACCGTTTTGGAATGTTCATGTGGAACACTATAGACCGTATAACCTCCATGAGGTGTCGGTTCTTCCTTTCGGCCACACCATTTTGTTGTGGAGTATATGGACATGTTGTTTGATGAAAAATTCCATGCTTGTTTATGTGAACTTTGAAAGCATTGCTTGTGTATTCCCCCCCTCCCATTATTGGACCTAAATTTTTTAATCTTGGCATTGTACTGGTTAGTCACATAGTTTTGAAAGTTTTGAAAAACCTCTAACACCCTATATTTAGTTTGTAAAAGAGTAATCCAAGTGTATTTAGAGCTTTCGTCTATGAAAGTGACAAAATATGAGTGATTATCCCTAGATTTACAAGGAGATAAGCAAACATCCGAATGCACAAGTTCAAAAGGTTTATAAATCATGTTTGATTTTGGAAATACGGTTCGGCAATGTTTGCCTAAAATGCAAGCTTCAAAAGTTTCATGATTAAACACAACATTATGTAAAATGGTTTTTAAAGCATTAAAATGTGGATGACCAAGTTTATAATGCCAAATCACATTATTGGCCTCGGCTAAAACCGTTTTAAATGCATGACAAAACAAAGCATTAGATGAGTTATTCTCAAGGACATAGATATCGCCTCTTGTGATCCCTTTTCCGGGACTTCCTTATTCTTAATATCCTGAAAAATCACACCATTAGGACCAAAGATAACATTGCAATTCAAATAACAAGCTATTATTTTAACGGATATAAGGTTAGATGTGAAACTAGGCATATAAAGAGCTTGAGATTCTCTATCAAAAAGCTTAAGGTTCCCTAATCCTTCTATTGGAATTTTACTCCTATTTGCAATGATAACACTCCCTAGAACCGGCCTTATATCACTAATCAAGTCTAGGTTACTAATCATATGATGAGAAGCACCCGAATCTACAATTATAGGCTTACTATGTTCTTTATCCAAGGTGTGAGCACTAAGAGAGTAATAGGGAACATCCCGGAACCCTTAAGGGCTTTGATGAGAGCCTCTAGGTCGGACTTCCTCACGAACTCGTCGTTGTACGGGACAATGGCCGTAGCTTCTTGTTCCTTTTCTCGGCTTGAACCGCTTGTACTAGGAATGCTCACCGAGTCATCATTGGAGAAGTGGGCTTTGGCATCCTTGAACTTAATTAGCCGGTTTGAGATGTGGATGAAAGTTCAACACTTGTTCTTGATGTTGCCCTTCTTCTTGCAATGGTCGCATGTCAAGGATCTCCTTTCTTCATATGTCTTGGAGGGAGGTTTGAAAGTAACCTTGTTGGCGGTCACTAGCTCCTTCTTGCCATCGAAAAACTCTATGGAGCCTTGTTCCTTTTGTAGTTGAGCAAACACTTCTTCAACGTTTGGTAAGGTGTCGGATATAAGAAGAGGCTTGATGACATCCTTGTAGCTACCATTGAGTGTAACGAGCAATCCAAAGACTTTGTCTTGTTCTCTTCATTCGTTTAGGACTTTGGGATCAATGGTGCTAAGACGTAGCATTTCAAGCTCGGCCCAAATAGATCTAAACCTCCCAAAGTGTTTGGTTAACACGGTGTGTTCTTGGTTTGGCTCATTGATAGCTTTCTTGACCTCATACACTCGGCTTAGGTTGGATGCATTTCCATATACGGTTTGTAGAGTATCCCAAAACTACTTAGCACTTTCACAATAGGAGTACGCTTCTAAAATAGATGGCTCAAGAGATGCTTGAAATATTCCAAGAACCTTTTGGTCCACTTGGAATCATTTCTCCGAGCAACCACGTTGATAGATGTTTCATAAGTTCGTCAAACTAGTACAAAGCTCATTAAGACACTTATAAGCACTCATGTTGTATGAAACTTGGTTTAAATTCCTAGAAACGTGTTGTTAGATGTTTCATAAGTTCGTAAAACTTGTACAAAGCTCATTGTGACAATTATAAGGACTCATGTAGCATGAAACTTGGTTTAGAGTCCTAGAAACGCATTGTTATATGTTTCATAAGTTCGTCAAACTTGTACAAAGCTCATTAAGACACTTATAAGCACTCATGTTGCATAAAGCTTGGTTTAGAGTCCTAGAAACCATATTGTTAGATATATCATAATTTCGTCAAACTTGTTCAAAGCTCATTGAGACACTTATAAACATTCATGTTGCATGAAACTTCGTTTAGAGTCCTAGAAACCAAGTTGTTAAATGTTTCAAAAGTTCGTCAAACTAGTAAAAATTTCATTGGGACACTTATAAGCACTCATGTTGCATGAAACTTGGTTTAGAGTCCTAGAAACCACCTTGTTAGATGTTTCATAAGTTTCTCAAACTTGTACAAATCTCATTGAAAAACTTATAAGCACTCATGTTGCGTGAAGCTTGGTTTAGAGTCCTAGAAACCACGTTGTTAGATATTTTATAAATTCGTCAAACTTTAACAAAGCTCATTGAGGAACTTATAAGCACTCATGTTGCATGAAACTTGGTTTAGAGCCCTATAAACGCAATGTTATATGTTTCATAAGTTCGTGAATCTTGTACAAAGCTCATTTAGATACTTATAATCACTCATGTTGCGTGAAACTAGGTTTAGAGTCTAAGAAACGCGTTGTTAGATGTTTCATAAGTTCGTCAAACTTGTAATAAGCTCATTGAGAAATTTATAATCACTCATTTTGCATGAAACTTGGTTTAGAGTCCTAGCAACCACGTTGTTAGATGTTTCATAAGTTCGTCAAACTAGTATAAAGCTCACTAAGAAACTTATAAGCACTCACGTTGCATGAAACTTAGTTTAGAGTCCTAGAAACGCGTTGTTAGATGTTTCATAAGTTCGTCAAACTTGTACACAGCTCATTGAGACACTTATAAGCACTCATGTTGCATGAAACTTGGTTTAGATTCCTAGCAACCACGTTGTTAGATGTTTCATAAGTTCGTCAAACTAGTACAAAGCTCATTGAGACACTTCATGTTGCATGAAACTTGGTTTAGAGTCCTAGCAACCATGTTGATAGAAGTTTCATAAGTTCGTCAAACTAGTACAAAGCTCATTTCGACACTTATAATCACTCATGTTGTATGAAACTTGGTTTAGAGTCCTAGAATCGCGTTGTTACATGTTTCATGAAATCGTCAAACTTGTACAAAGCTCATTGAGACACTTATAAGCACTCATGTTGCATGAAACCTTGTTTAGAGTCCTAGAAACCATGTTGTTAGATATTTCATAAGTTTGTCAAACATTAACAAAGGTCATTGAGGACACTTATAATCACTCAAGTTGCATGAAACTTGGTTTAAAGTCCTAGAAACGCGTTGTTAGATGTTTCATAAGTTCGTCAAACTTGTAATAAGCTCATTGAGACATTTATAAGCACTCATGTTGCATGAAACTAGAGTCCTAGCAACCACGTTATTAGATGTTTCATAAGTTCGTCAAACTAGTACAAAGCTCATTGAGACTTTTATAAGCACTTATGTTGCATGAAACTTGGTTTAGAATCCTAGAAACGCGTTGTTAGATGTTTCATAAGTTCGTCAAACTTGTACAAAGCGCATTGAGACACTTATAAGCACTCATGTTGCATGAAACTTGGTTTAGAGTCTTAGAAAGGCGTTGTTAGATGTTTCATAAGTTCGTCAAACTTGTACATAGTTAATTGAGACACTTATAAGCACTCATGTTGCATGAAACTTTGTTTAATGTCCTAGAAACGCGTTGTTAGATGTTTCATAAGTTCGTCAAACTTGTACAAAGCTAATTGTGACACTTATAAGCACTCATGTTGCATGAAGCTTGGTTTAGAGTCCTAGAAACCACGTGATAAGATGTTTCATTAGTTCGTCAAACTCGTACAAAGCTCATTGAGACACTTATTAGCACTCATGTTGCATGAAACTTGGTTTAGAGTTCTATAAACCACGTTGTTTGATGTTTCATAAGTTCGTCAAACTAGTACAAAGTTTATTGAGACACTTATAAGCACTCATGTTGCATGAAAATTGGTTCAGAGTCCTAGAAACCAAGTTGTTAGATGTTTCATAAGTTTGTCAAACTTGTAGAAAGCTCATTGAGACACTTATAAGCACTCATGTTGCCTGAAGCTTGGTTTAGAATCCTATAAACCATGTTGTTAGATATTTCATAAGTTCGTCAAACTTTAACAAAGCTCATTGAGGAACTTATAAGCACTCATGTTGCGTGAAACTTGGTTTAGAGTCCTATAAACGCAATATTATATGTTTCATAAGTTCGTGAAACTTGTACAAAGCTCATTGAGACACTTATAATCACTCATGTTTCATGAAACTTGGTTTAAAGTCCTAGAAACGCGTTGTTAGATGTTTCATAAGTTCGTCAAATTTGTAATAAGCTCATTGAGACATTTATAAGCACTCATGTTGCATGAAAGTTGGTTTAGAGTCCTAGCAACCACGTTGTTAGATGTTTCATAAGTACGTCAAACTAGTACAAAGCTCATTGAGACACTTATAAGCACTCATGTTGCATGAAACTTGTTTTAGAGTCCTAGAAACGTGTTGTTAGATGTTTCATAAGTTTTTCAAATTTGTACACAGCTTATTGAGACACTTAGACCATGATGATTGGTGGTGCTAAATAATAAATAAAGGATGCTTAGCTATATAAAAAAATTAAAGTAATTACTTTACGCTAAGTATCGATTCTTAATGAAGCAATTTTTCTTAGAGTAAGCATCTTACATATGTCACTTGCACACAAAATCTAGGTGATTTTTTTTTTGCATTTTTTTCATTTTTTTCATTTGGATTTAATTTTTCATATTGTTTGGTGATTATTTTTCTTGTCTTTAATGTTTAGTCTTATTTGGGATTAAATTTTAAGTACACTTGGAAATGAACAACTAGTTGACAGAAACATACAGTTCCACTCCATATAAATGTCAAAATTAAGATTTGTTTCTTTAAAAACAGTGTATCAAAGAATATACATAGAAAATTCCATATTTGTTTAACTAAATTAGGTATAAAAACAATAAAATGAGAAAATAAAGAATGATGAGCTTGTAAGCTTGTGAGTGTGAGTATGTGATTCAAAACGTGTAAGAAAATAAATTTAATTTTAAGAACCCCTAACTAAGCAACACCAATAATCGTAAAAAAAAATTAAGAAACTAAATTTTTTTAGACAAAAAAATAATTACAACTAAATAAAAACAATTAGCTAAGCACCTACACTAAGCATCATGGATAATGATTCTCTTATAATCACTCATGTTGCATGAAACTTGGTTTAGAGTCCTAGAAACGCTTTGTTAGATGTTTCATAAGTTCGTCAAACATGTATAAAGCTCATTAAGGAACTTATAAGCACTAATGTTACATGAAACTTGGTTTAGAGTCCAAGAAACGCGTTGCTAGATGTTTCATCAGTTCGTCAAACTTGTACATAGCTCATTGAGACACTTATAAGCACTCATGTTGCATGAAACTTGGTTTAGAGTCCTAGCAACAACGTTGTTAAAAGTTTCATAAGTTCGTCAAACTAGTACAAAGCTCATTAAGACACTTACACGCACTCATGTTGCATGAAACTTGGTTTAATGTCCTAGAAACCACGTTGTAAGATGTTTCATAAGTTCGTCAAACTTGTACAACATTGTGACACTTAGCACTCATGTTGCATGAAACTTTGTTTAGAGTTCTATAAACGCGTTGTTAGCTGTTTCATAAGTTCGTCAAACTTATACAAAGCTCATTAAGACACTTATAAGCACTCATGTTGCATGAAGCTTGGTTTAGAGTCCTAGAAACCACGTTGTAAGATGTTTCATAAGTTCTACAAACTAATACAAAGTTCATTGAGACACTTATAAACACTCATGTTGCATGAAACTTGGTTCAAAGTCCTATAAATCACGTTGTTAGATGTTTCATAAGTTTGTCAAACTTGTACAAAGCTCATTGAGACACTTATAAGCACTCATGTTGCGTGAAGCTTGGTTTAGAGTCCTACAAACCACGTTGTTAGATATTTCATAAGTTCTTCAAACTTTAACAAAGCTCATTGAGGAACTTATAAGCACTCATGTTGGGTGAAACTTGGTTTAGAGTCCTATAAACGCAATATTACATGTTTCATAAGTTCGTGAAACTTGAACAAAGCTCATTGAGACACTTATAATCACTCATGTTGCATGAAACTTGGTTTAGAGTCCTAGAAACGCGTTGTTAGATGTTTCATAAGTTCGTCAAACTTGTAATAAGCTCTTTAAGACATTTATAAGCACTCATGTTGCATGAAAGTTGGTTTAGAGTCCTAGCAACCACGTTATTAGATGCTTCATAAGTTCGTCAAACTAGTACAAAGATCATTGAGAATATTATAAGCATCCATGTTGCATGAAACTTGGTTTAGAGTCCTAGAAACGCGTTGTTAGATGTTTCATAAGTTTGTCAAACTTGTAAAAAGCTCATTGAGACACTTATAAGAACTCATGTTGCATGAAACTTGTCTTAGAGTCCTAGCAACCATGTTGTTAGATGTTTCATAAGTTTGTAAAACAAGTACAAAGCTCATTGAGACACTAATAAGCACTCATGTTGCATGAAAATTTTTTATAGTCCTATAAAGGCGTTGTTAGATGTTTCATAAGTTTGTCAAACTTTGTACATAGTTCATTGAGACACTTATAAGCACTCATGTTGCATGAAACTTGGTTTAATGTCATAGAAAGGCGTTGTAAGATGTTTCATAAATTCGTCAAACTGGTACAAAGCTCATTGTGACACTTATAAGCTCTCATGTTGCATGAAACTTGGTTTAGAGTCCTAGAAACGAGTTGTAAGATGTTTCATAAGTTCGTCAGAGTTTTACAAAGCTCATTAAGACACTTATAAACACTCATCTTGCATGAAGCTTGGTTTATAGTCATGGAAACCACGTTGTAAGAAGTTTCATTAGTTCGTCAAACTTGTACAAAGCTCATTAAGACACTTATAAGCACTCATGTTGCATGAAACTTGGTTCAGAGTCCTAGAAACCACATTGTTAGATGTTTCATAATTTTTCAAACTTGTACAAAGCTCATTGAGACACTTATAAGCACTCATGTTGTGTGAAGCTTGGTTTAGAATCCTAAAAACCACGTTGTTAGATATTTCAAAAGTTCGTCAAACTTTAACAAAGCTCATTGAGGAACTTATAAGCACTCATGTTGCGTGAATATTGGTTTAGAGTCATATAAACGCAATGTTATGTGTTTCATAAGTTTGTGAAACTTGTACAAAGCTCATTGAGACATTTATAATCACTCATGTTGCATGAATCTTGGTTTAGAGTCCTAGAAACCACATTGTTATATGTTTCATAAGTTTGTCAAACTTGTACAAAGCTCAGTGAGACACTTACAAGCACTCATGTTGCGTGAAGCTTGGTTTAGAATCCTAGAAACTTTGTACTAGTTTGACGAACTTATGAAACTTTTAACAATGTGGTTGCTAGGACTCTAAAACAAGTTTCATGCAACATGAGTGCTTATAAGTGTTTCAATGAGCTATGTACAAGTTTGACGAACTTATGAAACATTTAACAACGCGTTTCTAGGACTCTAAACCAAGTTTAATGAAACATGAATGCTTATAAGTTCCTTAATGACCTTTATAGATGTTTGACGAACATATGAAACATCTAAAAACGCGTATCTAGGACTCTAAACCAAGTTTCATGCAACATGAGTGCTTATATGTGTCTCAATGAGCTTTGTACTAGTTTGACGTACTTATGAAATATCTAACAACGTGGTTGCTAGGACTCTAAACCAAGTTTCATACATCATGAGTGCTTATAAATGTGTCAATGAGCTTATTACAAGTTTGAAAAACTTATGAAACATCTAACAACGCGTTTCTAGTACTCTAAACTAAGTTTAATGCAACATGAGTGCTTATATGTGTCTCAAAGAAATTTGTACTAGTTTGACATACTTATGAAACATCTAACAACGTGGTTGCTAGGACTCTAAACCAACTTTCATGCAACATGACTGCTTATAAATGTCTCAATGAGCTTATTACAAGTTTGAAAAACTTATGAACATCTAACAACGCGTTTTTAGGACTCTAAACCAAGTTTCATGCAACATGAGTGATTATAAGTGTCTCAATGATCTTTGTACAAGTTTCACGAACTTATGAAACCTATAACATTGCATTTATAAGTTCCTCAAAGAGCTTTGTTAAACTTTTGAAATATCTAACAACGTGGTTTCTAGGATTCTAAACCAAGCTTCAAGCAACATGAGTGCTTATAATTGTTTCAATGAGCTTTGTACAAGTTTGACAAACTTATGAAACATCTAACAATGTGGTATCTAGGACTCTGAACCAAGTTTCATGAAAAATGAGTGCTTATAAGTGTCTCAATGAACTTTGTACTAGTTTTACGAACTTATGAAACATCTAACAACGTGGTTTCTAGGACTCTAAACGAAGTTTTATGCAACATGAGTGCTTATAAGTGTATCAATGAACATTGAACAAGTTTAACGAACTAATGAAACATCTTACAACATGGTTTCCAGGACTCTAAACCAAACTTCATGCAACATGAGTGCTTATAAGTGTCTTAATGAGCTTTGTAAAGGTTTGACGAACTTATGAAACATCTTACAACACGTTTCTAGGACTCTAAACCAAGTTTCATGCAACATGAGTGCTTAGAAGTGTCACAATGAGCTTTGTAACTGTTTGACGAACTTATGAAACATCTAACAACGTGGTTGCTAGGAGTCTAAACGACGTTTCATGCAACATGAGTGCTTATAAATGTCTCAATGAGCTTATTACAAGTTTGAAAAACTTATGAAACATCTAACAACGCGTTTCTAGGACTCTAAACCAAGTTTCATGCACCATGACTGCTTATAAGTGTCTCAATGAGCTTTGGACAAGTTTGACGAACTTATGAAACATCTAACAATGCGTTTCTAGGACTCTAAACCAAGTTTCATGCAACATGAGTGCTTATAAGTGTCTCAATAAGTTATGTACAAGTTTTGCAAACTTATGAAACATGTAACAACGCGTTTCAAGGTCTCTAAACCAAGTTTCATGCAACATGAGTACTTATAAGTGTCTCAATGAGCTTTGTACTAGTTTGACGTACTTATGAAACATCTAACAACGTGGTTCCTAGGACTCTAAACCAAGTTTCATGCAACATGAGTACTTATAAATGTCTCAATGAGCTTATTACAACTTTGAAAAACTTGTGAAACATCTAACAACGCGTTTCTAGGACATTATACCAAGTTTCATGCAATTTGAGTGCTTATAAGTGTCTCAATGAACTTTGTACTAGTTTGACGAACTTATTAAACATCCAACAACGTTGTTTCTAGGACTCTAAACAAAGTTTCATGCAACATGAGTTCTTATAAGTGTCTTAATGAGCTTTGTACAAGTTTTACGAACTTATGAAACATCTAACAACGCGTTTCTAGGACTCGAAACCAAGTTTAATGCAACATGAGTGCTTATAATTGTGACAATGAGCTTTGTACAAATTTTAGGAACTTATAAAACATCTAACAACGCGTTTCTAGGACTTTAAACCAAGTTTCATGCAACATGAGTGCTTATAAGTGTCTCAATGAAATTTGTACTAGTTTGACGAACTTTTGAAACATTTAACAACGTGGTTTCTAGGACTCTATACGAATTTTCATGCAACATGAATGTTTATAAGTTTCTCAATGAGCTTTGTTCAAGTTTGAGGAACTTATGAAACATCTAACAACATGGTTTCTAGGAATCTAAACCAAACTTCATGCAACATGAATGTTTATAAGTTTCTCAATGAGCTTTGTTCAAGTTTGAGGAACTTATGAAACATCTAACAACATGGTTTCTAGGAATCTAAACCAAACTTCATGAAACATGAGTGCTTATAAGTGTCTTAATGAGGTTTGTATAAGTTTGACAAACTTATGAAACATCTAACAACGCGTTTCTAGCACTCTAAACCAAGTTTCATGCAACATGAGTTCATATAATTGTCACAATGAGCTTTGTACAAGTTTTACAAACTTATGAAACATCTAACAATGCGTTTCTAGGACTTTAAACCAAGTTTCATACAACATGAGTGATTATAAGTGTCTTAATGATCTTTGTACTAGTTTGACGAACTTATGAAACTTCTATCAACGTGGTTGCTAGGACTCTAAACCAATTTTCATGCAACATGAAGTGTCTCAATGAGCTTTGTACTAATTTGACGAACTTATGAAACAGCTAACAACGTGGTTGCTAGGAATCTAAACCAAGTTTCATGCAACAAGAGTGCTTATAAGTTTCTCAATGAGCTTTGTAGAAGTTTGACGAACTTATGAAACATCTAACAACGCGTTTCTAGGACTATAAACCAAGTTTCATGCAACATGAGTGCTTATAAGTGTCTCAATAAGCTTTGTACTAGTTTGACGAACTTATGAAACATCTAACAACGCGTTTCTAGGACTATAAACAAAGTTTCATGCAACATGAGTGCTTATAAGTGTCTCAATGAGCATATTACAAGTTTGAAAAACTTATGAAACATCTAACAACGCGTTTCTAGGACTCTAAACCAAGTTTCACGCAACATGAGTGCTTATAAGTTTCTCAATGAGCTTTGTACAAGTTTGACGAACTTATGAAACATCTAACAATGCGTTTCTAGGACTCTAAACCAATTTTCATGCAACATGAGTGCGTATAACTGTCTTAATGAGCGTTGTACAAGTTGGACGAACTTATGAAACACCTAACAATGCGTTTCTAGGACATTAAACCGAGTTTCATGCAACATGAGTTTGTATTAGTTTTACGATCTTATGAAACTTCTAACAACGTATTAGTTTTACGATAAACCAAGTTTCATGCAACATGACATACTTATGAAACATCTAACAACTTATTAGTTTTACGATCTTATGAAACATCTAACAACATGAGTTTCATAAGTACGTCAACCTAGTACAAATCTCATTGAGACACTTATAAGCATTCATGTTGCATGAAACTTGGTTTAGAGTCCTAGAAACACGTTGTTAGATGTTTCATAAGTTTGTCAAACTTGAACAAAGCTCATTGAGACACTTATAAGCACTCATGTTGCATTAAACTTGGTTTAGAGTCATAAAAACGTGTTGTTAGATGTTCCATAAGTTTGTAAAACTTGTAAAAATCTCATTGAGACACTTATAAGCACTCATGTTGCATGAAACTTGGTTAAGATTCCTAGAAACCACGTTGTTAGAAGTTTCATAAGTACGTCAAACTAGTACAAAGCTCATTGAGACACTTATAAGCACTCATGTTGCATGAAACTTGGTTTAGAGTCCTAGCAACCACGTTGTTAAATGTTTCATAAGTACGTCAAACTTGTACAAAGCTCATTGAGACACTTATAAGCACTCATGTTGCATGAAACTTCGTTTAGAGTCCAAGAAACACGTTTTTAGATGTTTCATAAGTTCGTCAAACTTGTACAAAGCTCATTGAGACACTTATAAGCACTCATGTTGCATTAAACCTGGTTTAGAGTCCTACAAACATGTTGATAGATGTTCCATAAGTTTGTCAAACTTGTAAAAATCTCATTGAGACACTTATAAGCACTCATGTTGCATGAAACTTGGTTTAGAGTCCTAGCAACCACGTTGTTAGATGTTTCATAAGTATGTCAAACTAGTACAAAGCTCATTGAGACACTTATAATCACTCATGTTGCATGAAAATTGGTTTAGAGTCCTAGCAACCACGTTGTTAAATGTTTCCGAAGTACGTCAAACTAGTACAAAGCTCATTGAGACACTAATAAGAACTCATGTTGCATAAAACTTGGTTTAGAGTCCTAGAAACATGTTTTTAGATGTTTCATAAGTTCGCCAAACATGTACAAACCTCATTGAGACACTTATAAGCACTCATGTTGCATTAAACTTGGTTTAGAGACCTAGAAACGTGTTTTTAGATGTTCCATAAGCTTTTAAAACTTGTAAAAATCTCATTAAGACACTTATAAGAACTCATGTTGCATGAAACTTGGTTTAGAGTCTTAGCAACCACGTTGTTAGAATTTTCATAAGTACGTCAAACTAGTACAAAGCTCTTTGAGACACTTATAAGCACTCATGTTGCATGAAACTTTGTTTAGAGTCCTAGCAACCACGGTTTTAAAAGTTTCATAAGATCGTCAAACTAGTACAAAGTTCATTAAGACACTTATACGCACTCATGTTGCATGAAACTCGGTTTAATGTCCTAGAAACGCATTGTTAGGTTATTCATAAGTTCGACAAACTTGTACAAAGCTCATTGTCACACTTATAAGCACTCATGTTGCATGAAACTTGGTTTAGAGTTCTATAAACGCGTTTTTCGATGTTTCATGAGTTCGACAAACTTGTATAAAGCTCATTAGGACACTTATAAGCACTCAAGTTGCATGAAGCTTGACTTAGAGTCCTAGAAACCACGTTGTAAGATGTTTCATAAGTTTGTCAAACTTGTACAAAGCTCATTGAGACACTTATAAGCACTCATGTTGCATGAAACTTCGTTTAGAGTCCTAGAAACAACGTTGTTAGATGTTTAATAAGTTCGTCAAACTAGTACAAAGTTCATTGAGACACTTATAAGCACTCAAGTTGCATGAAACTTGGTTTAATGTCCTAGAAACGCGTTGTTAGATGTTTCACAGGTTTTTCATAGTTGTAATAAGCTCATTGAGACATTTATAAGTACTCATGTTGCATGAAACTTGGTTTAGAGTCCTAGCAACCATGTTGGTAGATGTTTCATAAGTACGTCAAACTAGTACAAAGCTCATTGAGACACTTATAAGCACTCATGTTGCATGAAACTTCGTTTAGTGTCCTAGAAACAGGTTGTTAGATGTTTCATAAGTTCGTAAAACTTGTACAAAGCTCATTGAGACACTTATAATCACTCATGTTGCATGTAACTTGGTTTAGAGTCCTAGAAACGCGTTGTTAGATGTTTCATAAGTTCGTAAAACTAGTACAAAGGTCATTGAGACACTTATAAGCACTCATGTTGCATGAAACTTGATTTAGAGTTCTAAAAACGCGTTGTTAGATGTTTCATAAGTTTTTCAAACTTGTAATAAGCTCATTGAGACATTTATAAGCACTCATGTTGCATGAAACGTCGTTTAGACTCCTAGCAACCACGTTGTTAGATGTTTCATAAGTTCGTCAAACTGGTACAAAGCACATTGTGACACTTATAAGCACTCATGTTGCATGAAATTTGGTTTAGAGTCCTTGAAACGTGTTGTAAGATGTTTCATAAGTTCGTCAAACTTTTACAAAGGTCATTAAGACACTTATAAGCACTCATGTTGCATGAAGCTTGGTTTAGAGTCCTGGAAACCACGTTGTAAGATGTTTCATTAGTTCGTCAAACTTGTTCAAAGCTCATTGAGACACTTATAAGAACTCATGTTGCATGAAACTTCGTTTAGAGTCCTAGAAACCACGTTGTTAGATGTTTCATAAGTTCGTTAAACTAGTACAAAGTTCATTGAGACACTTATAAGCACTCATTTTTCATGAAACTTGGTTCAGAGTGCTAGATACCACATTGTTAGATGTTTCATAAGTTTATCAAACTTGTACAAAGCTCATTGAGACACTTATAAGCACTCATGTTGCGTGAAGCTTAGTTTAGAATCCTAGAAACCACGTTGTTAGATATTTCAAAAGTTTACCAAAGCTCTTTGAGGAACTTATAAACACTCATGTTGCGTGAATCTTGGTTTAGATTCCTATAAACGCAATGTTATAGGTTTCATAAGTTCGTGAAACTTTGTAAAGCTCATTGAGACACTTATAATTACTCATGTTGCATGAAACTTGGTTTAGAGTCCTGGAAACGCGTTGTTAGATGTTCATAAGTTTTTCAAACTTGTAATAAGCTTATTGAGACATTTATAAGCAGTCATGTTGCATGAAAGTTGGTTTAGAGTCCTAGCAACCACGTTGTTAGATGTTTCATAAGTATGTCAAACTAGTACAAAGCTCATTGAGACACTTATAAGAACTCATGTTGCATGAAACTTAGTTTAGAGTCCTAGAAACGCGTTGTTAGATGTTTCATAAGTTTTTCAAACTTGTAATAAGCTCATTGACATATTTATAAGCTCTCATGTTGCATGAAACTTGGTTTAGAGTCCTAGCAACCACGTTGTTAGATGTTTCATAAGTACGTCAAACTAGTACAAAGCTCATTGAGACACATATAAGCACTCATATTGCATGAAACTTGGTTTAGAGTCCTAGATACGCGTTGTTAGATGTTTCATAAGTTCCTCAAACATGTATAAAGCTCATCAAGGAACTTATAAGCACTCATGTTGCATGAAACTTGGTTTAGAGTCCTAGAAACGCGTTGTTAAATGTTTCATAAGTTCGTCAAACTTGTACATAGCTCATTAAGACACTTATAAGCACTTAAGTTGCATTAAACTTGTTTTAGAGTCCTAGCAACCACGTTGTTAAAAGTTTCATAAGTTCGTCAAACTAGTACAAAGATCATTAAGACACTTAGAATCACTCATGTTGTATGAAACTTGGTTTAAAGTCCTAGAAACGCATTGTTAGATGTTTCATAAGTTCGTCAAACTTGTACAAAGCTCATTGTGACACTTATAAGCACTCATGTTTCATGAAACTTGGTTTAGAGTTCTATAAACGCGTTGTTAGATGTTTCATAAGTTCGTCAAACTTGTACAAAGGCCATTAAGACACTTATAAGCACTCAAGTTGCATGAAGCTTGGTTTAGAGTCCTCGAAACCACGTTCTAAGATGTTTCATAAGTTCGTCAAACTTGTACAAAGCTCATTGATACACTTATAAGGAGTAATGTTACATGAAACTTCGTTTAGAGTCCTAGAAACAACGTTGTTAGATGTTTCATAAGTTCGTCAAAATAGTACAAAGTTCATTGAGACACTTATAAGCACTCAAGTTGCATGAAACTTGGTTTAATGTCCTAGAAACTCGTTGTCAGATGTTTCACAAGGTTTTCAAACTTGTAATAAGCTCATTGAGACATTTATAAGCACTCATGTTGCATGAAACTTGGTTTAGAGTCCTAGCAACCATGTTATTAGATGTTTCATAAGAACGTCAAACTAGTACAAAGCTCATTAAGACACTTATAAGCACTCATGTTGCATGAAACTTGGTTTAGAGTCCTAGAAAGGCGTTGTTAGATGTTTCATAAGTTCGTAAAACTTGTACAAAGCTCATTGAGACACTTATAATCACTCATGTTGCATGAAACTTTGTTTAGAGTCCTAGAAACGCGTTGTTAGATGTTTCATAAGTTCGTCAAACATGTATAAAGATCTTTAAGGAACTTATAAGCACTCATGTTGCAAGAAACTTGGTTTAGAGTCTTAGAAACGCGTTGTTAGATGTTTCATAAGTTCGTCAAACTTGTATAAAGCTCATTGTGACACTTATAAGCACTCATGTTGCATGAAACTTGGTATAGAGTTCTAGAAACGCGTTGTTAGATGTTTCATAAGTTCCTCAAACTTGTACAAAGGTCATTGAGACACTTATAAGCACTCATGTTGCATGAAACTTCGTTTCGAGTCCTAGAAACACGTTGTTAGATGTTTCTTAAGTTCGTCAAACTTGTACAAAGCTCATTGAGACAATTATAAGCACTCATTATGCATTAAACTTGGTTTAGAATCCTAGAAACGTGTTGTTAGATGTTTCATAAGTTTGTCAAACTTGTAAAAAGCTCATTGAGACACTTATAAGCACTAAAGTTGCATGAAACTTTGTTTAGATTCCTAGCAACCACGTTGTTACATGTTTCATAAGTTCGTCAAACTAGTACAAAGTCATTGAGACACTTATAAGCACTCATGTTGCACGAAAATTGGTTTAGATTCCTAGAAAGGCGTTGTTAGATGTTTCATAAGTTCCTCAAACTTGTACAAAGCTCATTGGGACCCTTATAATCACTCATGTTGCATGAAACTTGGTTTAGAGTCCTAGAAACGTGTTGTTAGATGTATCATTAGTTCGTCAAACATGTATAAAGCTCATTAAGGAACTTATAAGCACTCATGTTGCATGAAACTTGGTTTAGAGTTCTAGAAACGCATTGTTAGATGTTTCATTGTACATAGCTCATTGGTTTAGATTCCTAGAAACCACGTTGTAAGATGTTTCATAAGTTCGTCAAACTTGTACGAAGCTCATTGAGACACTTATAAGCACTCATGTTGCATGAAACTTCGTTTCGAGTCCTAGAAACACGTTGTTAGATGTTTCTTAAATTCGTCAAACTTGTACAAAGCTCATTGAGACACTTATAAGCACTCATGTTTCATGAAACTTGGTTTAGAGTCCTAGAAACCATGTTGTAAAAAGTTTCATAAGTTCGTCAAACTAGTAAAAAGCTCATTAAGACACTTATACGCACTCATGTTGCATGAAACTTGGTTTAATGTCCTAGAAACACGATGTTAGATGTTTCATAAGTTCGTCAAAGTTGTACAAAGCTCATTGTGACACTTATAAGCACTCATGGTGCATGAAACTTGGCTTAGAGTTCTATAAACACGTTGTTAGATGTTTCATAAGTTTGTCAAACTTGTACAAAGCTTGGTTTAGAATCCTAGAAACAACGTTGTAAGATGTTTCATAAGTTCATCAAACTTGTACAAAGCTTATTGAGACACTTATAAGCACTCATGTTGCATGAAACTTTGTTTAAAATACTAGAAACAACGTTGTTAGATGTTTCATAAGTTCGTCAAACTAGTACAAAGTTCATTCAAACACTTATAAGCACTCAAGTTGCATGAAACTTGGTTTAATGTACTAGAAACAAGTTGTTAGATGTTTCACAAGTTTTTCAAACTTGTAATAAGCTTATTGAGAAATTTATAAGCACTCATGTTGCATGAAACTTGGTTTAGAGTCCTAGAAACCAAGTTGTTAAATGTTTCATAAGTACGTCAAACTAGTACAAAGCTCATTGAGACTCTTATAAGCATTCATGTTGCATGGAACTTGGTTTAGAGTCCTAGAAACGCGTTGTTAGATGTTTCGTAAGTTTGTCATACTTGTACACAACTTATTGAGACACTTATAAGCACTCATGTTGCATGAAACTTGGTTTAGAGTCCTAGAAACGCGTTGTTAGATGTTTCATAAGTTCGTCAA
Organism: Cochlearia excelsa; assembly: GCA_963556525.1. Taxonomy (NCBI): domain Eukaryota; kingdom Viridiplantae; phylum Streptophyta; class Magnoliopsida; order Brassicales; family Brassicaceae; genus Cochlearia; species Cochlearia excelsa. The sequence continues at coordinate 10,191,847 of OY748329.1, forward strand.
ACTTGTACAAAGCTCATTGAGACACTTATAAGCACTCATGGTGCATGAAACTTGGTTAAGAGTCCTTAAAACGCGTTGTTAGATGTTTCATAAGTTTTTCAAACTTGTAATAAACTCATTGAGACATTTATAAGCACTCATGTTGCATGAAACTTGGTTTAGAGTCCTAGCAACCAGTTGTTAGACGTTTCATTAGTACGTCTAACTAGTACAAAGCTCATTGAGACACTCATAAGCACTCATGTTGCATGAAACTTGGTTTAGAGTCCGAGAAACACGTTGTTAGATGTTTCATAAGTTCGTCAAACTTGTACAAAGCTCATTGAGACACTTCTAAGCAGTCATGTTGCATTAAACTTGGTTTAGAGTCCTAGAAACGTGTTGTTAGATGTTCCATAAGTTTTTCAAACTTGTAAGAATCTCATTGAGACACTTATTTGCACTCATGGTGCATGAAACTTGGTTTAGAGTCCTAGCAACCACGTTGTTAGATGTTTCATAAGTACGTCAAACTAGTACAAAGCTTATTGAGACACTTATAAGCACTCACGTTGCATGAAACTTGGTTTAGAGACCTAGAAACACGTTGTTAGATGTTTCATGAGTTTTTCAAACTTGAACAAAGCTCATTGAGACACTTATAAGAACTCATGTTGCATTAAACTTGGTTTAGAGTCCTAGCAACCACGTTGTTAGAAGTTTCATAAGTACGTCAAACAAGTACAAAGCTCATTGAGACACTTATAAGCACTCATGTTGCATGAAACTTGGTTTAGAGTCCTAGCAACCACGTTGTTAAATGTTTCATAAGTACGTCAAACTAGTACAAAGCTCATTGAGACACTTATAAGCACTAATGTTGCATGAAACTTCGTTTAGTGTCCTAGAAACAGGTTGTTAGATGTTTCATAAGTTCGTAAAACTTGTACAAAGCTCATTGAGACACTTATAAGCACTCATGTTGAATTAAACCTGGTTTAGAATCCTAAAAACATGTAGTTAGATGTTCCATAAGTTTGTCAAACTTGTAAAAATCTCATTGAGACACTTATAAGCACTCTTGTTGCATGAAACTTGGTTTAGAGTCCTAGCAACCACGTTGTTAGATGTTTCATAAGTAAGTCAAACTAGTACAAAGTTCATTGAGACACTTATAATCACTCATGTTTCATGAAAATTGGTTTAGAGTCCTAGCAACCACGTTGTTAAATGTTTCTTAAGTACGCCAAACTAGTACAAAGCACATTGAGACACTAATAAGAAGTCATGTTGCATGAAACTTGGTTTAGTGTCCTAGAAACACGTTGTTAGATGTTTCATAACTGCATCAAACTTGTACAAAGCTCATTGAGACTCTTATAAGCACTCATGTTGCATTAAACTTGGTTTGAGTCCTAGAAACGTGTTGTTAGATGTTCCATCAGTTTGTCAAACTTGTAAAAATCTCATTGAGACACTTATAAGCACTCACGTTGCATGAAACTTGGTTTAGAGTCCTAGCAACCACGTTGTTAGACGTTTCATAAGTACGTAAAACTAATACAAAGCTCATTGAGACACTTATAAGCATTCATGTTGCATGAAATTTAGTTTAGAGTCCTAGCAATCACGTTGTTAGATGTTTCATAAGTACGTCAAACTAGTACAAAGCTCATTGAGACACTTATAAGCACTCATGTTGAATGAAACTTGGTTTAGAGTCCTAGCAACCACGTTGTTAAATGTTTCATAAGTACGTCAAACTAGTACAAAGCTCATTGAGACACTTATAATCACTCGTGTTGCATGAAACTTGGTTTAGAGTCCTAGAAACACGTTGTTAGATGTTTCATAAGTTTTTCAAACTTGTAATAAGCTCATTTTGACATTTATAAGAACTCATGTTGCAGAAAACTTGGTTTAGCGTCCTAGAAACCACGTTGTTAGATGTTTCATAAGTACGTCAAACTAGTACAAAGCTCATTTAGACACTTATAAGCACTCATAATGCATGAAAATTGGTTTAGAGTCCTTGCAACCACGTTGTTAAATGTTTCATTAGTACGTCAAAATAGTACAAAGCTCATTGGGACACTTATAAGCACTCATGTTGCATGAAACTTGGTTTAGAGTCCTAGAAACACGTTGTTAGATGTTTCATAAGTTCGTCAAACTTGTACAAAGCTCATTGAGACACTTATAAGCACTCATGTTGCATTAAACTTGGTTTAGAGTCCTAGAAACGTGTTGTTAGATATTCCATAAGTTTGTCAAACTTGTAAAAATCTCATTGAGACACTTCTAAGCACTCATGTTGCATGAAACTTAGTTTAGAGTCCTAGCAACCACGTTGTTAGATGTTTCATAAGTACGTCAAACTATTACAAAGCTCATTTAGACACTTATAAGCACTCATGTTGCATGAAACTTGGTTTAGAGTTCTAGCAACCACGTTGTTAAATGTTTCATAACTACGTCAAACTAGTACAAAGCTCATTGAGACACTTATAAGAACTCATGTTCCATGAAACTTGGTTTAGAGTCCTAGAAACACGTAGTTATATGTTTCATAAGTTCGTCAAACTTGTACAAAGATCATTGAGACACTTATAAGCACTCATGTTTTATTTAACTTGGTTTAAAGTCCTAGAAACGTGTTGTTAGATGTTCCATAAGTTTGTCAAACTTGTAAAAATCTCTTTGAGACACTTATAATTAAGCACTCATGTTGCATAAAACTTGGTTTAGAGTCCTAGCAACCACGTTGTTAGAAGTTCCATAAGTACGTAAAACTAGTAGAAAGCTCATTGAGACACTTATAAGAACTCATGTTGCATGAAACTTGGTTTAGAGTCCTAGCAACCACGTTGTTAAATGTTTCATAAGTACGTCAAACTAGTACAAAGCTCATTGAGACACTTATAAGCACTCATGTTGCATGAAACTTTGTTTAGAGTCCTAGAAACACTTTGTTAGATGTTTCATAAGTTCGTCAAACTTGTACAAAGCTCATTGATAGACTTATAAGCACTCATGTTTCATTAAACTTGGTTTAGAGTCCTAGGAACATGTTGTTAGATGTTGCATAAGTTTGTAAAACTTGTAAAAATCTCATTGAGACACTTATAAGCACTCGTGTTGCATGAAACTTGGTATAGAGTCCTAGCAACCACGTTGTTAGATGTTTCATAAGTACGTCAAACTAGTACAAAGCTCATTGAAACACTTATAAGCACTCATGTTGCATGAAACTTGGTTTAGAGTCCTAGCAACCACGTTGTTAAATGTTTCATAAGTACGTCAAACTAGTACAAAGCTCATTGGGACACTTATAAGCACTCATGTTGCAGGAAACTTGGTTTAAAGTCCTAGAAACACGTTGTTAGATATTTCATAAGTTCGTCAAACATGTACAAAGCTCATTGAGACACTTATAAGCACTCATGTTGCATTAAACTTGGTTTAGAGTCCTAGAAACGTGTTGTTAGATATTCCATAAGTTTGTCAAACTTGTAAAACTCTCATTGAGACACTTATAAGCACTCATGTTCCATGAAACTTAGTTTAGAGTCCTAGCAACCACGTTGTTAGATGTTTCATAAGTACGTCAAACTAGTACAAATCTCATTTAGACACTTATAAGCACTCATGTTGCATGAAACTTGGTTTAGAGTTCTAGCAACCATGTTGTTAAATGTTTCTTAAGTACGTCAAACTAGTACAAAGTTCATTGAGATACTTATAAGCACTCATGTTGCATGAAACTTGGTTTAGAGTCCTAGAAACACGTAGTTAGATGTTTCATAAGTTCGTCAAACATGTAAAAAGCTCATTGAGACACTTATAAGCACTCATGTTTCATTTAACTTGGTTTAGAGTCCTAGAAACGTGTTGTTAGATGTTCCATAAGTTTGTCAAACTTGTAAAAATTTCATTTAGACACTTATAATTAAGCACTCATGTTGCATAAAACTTGGTTTAGAGTCCTAGCAACCACGTTGTTAGAAGTTCCATAAGTACGTAAAACTAGTAGAAAGCTCATTGAGACACTTATAAGAACTCATGTTGCATGAAACTTGGTTTAGAGTCCTAGAAACCACGTTGTTAAATGTTTCATAAGTACGTCAAACTAGTACAAAGCTCAATGAGACACTTATAAGCACTCATGTTGCATGAAACTTTGTTTAGAGTCCTAGAAACACTTTGTTAGATGTTTCATAAATTCGTCAAACTTGTAAAAAGCTCATTGATAGACTTATAAGCACTCATGTTTCATTAAACTTGGTTTAGAGTCCTAGAAACATGTTGTTAGATGTTGCATAAGTTTGTCAAACTTGTAAAAATCTTATTGAGACACTTATAAGCACTCGGGTTGCATGAAACTTGGTTTAGAGTCCTAGCAACCACGTTGTTAGATTTTTCATAAGTACGTCAAACTAGTACAAAGCTCATTGAGACACTTATAAGCACTCATGTTGCATGAAACTTGGTTTAGAGTCCTAGCAACCACGTTGTTAAATGTTTCATAAGTATGTCAAACTAGTACAAAGCTCATTGGGACACTTATAAGCACTCATGTTGCAGGAAACTTGGTTTAAAGTCCTAGAAACACGTTGTTAGATATTTCATAAGTTCGTCAAACTTGTACAAAGCTCATTGAGACACTTATAAGCACTCATGTTGCATTAAACTTGGTTTACAGTCCTAGAAACGTGTTGTTAGATATTCCATAAGTTTGTCAAACTTGTAAGAATCTCATTGAGACACTTATAAGCACTCATGTTCCATGAAACTTAGTTTAGAGTCCTATCAACCACGTTGTTAGATGTTTCATAAGTACGTCAAACTAGTACAAAGCTCATTTAGACACTTATAAGCACTCATGTTGCATGAAACTTGTTTTAGAGTTCTAGCAACCATGTTGTTAAATGTTTCTTAAGTACGTCAAACTAGTACAAAGTTCATTGAGACACTTATAAGCACTCATGTTGCATGAAACTTGGGTTAGAGTCCTAGAAACACGTAGTTAGATGTTTCATAAGTTCGTCAAACATGTACAAGCTCATTGAGATACTTATAAGCACTCATGTTTCATTTAACTTGGTTTAGAGTCCTAGAAACGTGTTGTTAGATGTTCCATAAGTTTGTCAAACTTGTAAAAATCTCATTGAGACACTTATAATTAAGCACTCATGTTGCATAAAACTTGGTTTAGAGTCCTAGCAACCACGTTGTTAGAAGTTCCATAAGTACGTCAAAATAGTACAAAGCTCATTGAGACACTTATAAGAACTCATGTTGCATGAAACTTGGTTTAGAGTCCTAGCAACCACGTTGTTAAATGTTTCATAACTACGTCAAACTTGTACAAAGCTCATTGAGACACTTATAAACACTCATGTTGCATGAAACTTGGTTTAGAGTCCTAGAAACACATTGTTATATGTTTCATAAGTTCGTCAAACTTGTACAAAGATCATTGAGACACTTATAAGCACTCATGTTTCATTTAACTTGGTTTAAAGTCCTAGAAACGTGTTGTTAGATGTTGCATAAGTTTGTCAAACTTGTAAAAATCTCATTGAGACACTTATAAACACTCGTGTTGCATGAAACATGGTCTAGAGTCCTAGCAACCACGTTGTTAGATGTTTCATAAGTACGTCAAACTAGTACAAAGCTCATTGAGACACTTATAAGAACTCATGTTGCATGAAACTTGGTTTAGAGTCCTTGCAACCACGTTGTTAAATGTTTCATTAGTACGTCAAACTAGTACAAAGCTCATTGGGACACTTATAAGCACTCATGTTGCATGAAACTTGGTTTAGAGTTCTAGCAACCATGTTGTTAAATGTTTCTTAAGTACGTCAAACTAGTACAAAGTTCATTGGGACACTTATAAGCACTCATGTTGCAGGAAACTTGGTTTAAAGTCCTAGAAACACGTTGTTAGATATTTCATAAGTTCGTCAAACATGTACAAGCTCATTGAGATACTTATAAGCACTCATGTTTCATTTAACTTGGTTTAGAGTCCTAGAAACGTGTTGTTAGATGTTCCATAAGTTTGTCAAACTTGTAAAAATCTCATTGAGACACTTATAAGCACTCATGTTCCATGAAACTTAGTTTAGAGTCCTAGCAACCACGTTGTTAGATGTTTCATAAGTACGTCAAACTTGTACAAAGCTCATTTAGACACTTATAAGCACTCATGTTGCATGAAACTTGGTTTAGAGTTCTAGCAACCATGTTGTTAAATGTTTCTTAAGTACGTCAAACTAGTACAAAGCTCATTGAGACACTTATAAGCACTCATGTTGCATGAAACTTGGTTTAGAGTCCTAGAAACACGTAGTTAGGTGTTTCATAAGTTCGTCAAACATGTACAAGGCTCATTGACACACTTATAAGCACTCATGTTTCATTTAACTTGGTTTAGAGTCCTAGAAACGTGTTGTTACATGTTCCATAAGTTTGTCAAACTTGTAAAAATTTCATTGAGACACTTATAATTAAGCACTCATGTTGCATAAAGCTTGGTTTAGAGTCCTAGCAACCACGTTGTTAGAAGTTCCATAAGTACGTCAAAATAGTACAAAGCTCTTTGAGACACTTATAAGAACTCATGTTGCATGAAACTTGGTTTAGAGTCCTAGCAACCACGTTGTTAAATGTTTCATAACTACGTCAAACTTGTACAAAGCTCATTGAGACACTTATAAACACTCATGTTGCATGAAACTTGGTTTAGAGTCCTAGAAACACATTGTTATATGTTTCATAAGTTCGTCAAACTTGTACAAAGATCATTGAGACACTTATAAGCACTCATGTTTCATTTAACTTGGTTTAAAGTCCTAGAAACGTGTTGTTAGATGTTGCATAAGTTTGTCAAACTTGTAAAAATCTCATTGAGACACTTATAAGAACTCATGTTGCATGAAACTTGGTTTAGAGTCCTAGCAACCACCTTGTTAAATGTTTCATAAGTACGTCAAACTAGTACAAAGCTCATTGGGACACTTATACGCACTCATGTTGTTAGAAACTTGGTTTAAAGTCCTAGAAACACGTTGTTAGATATTTCATAAGTTTGTCAAACTTGTACAAAGCTCATTGAGACACTTATAAGCACTCATGTTGCATTAAACTTGGTTTAGAGTCCTATAAACGTGTTGTTAGATATTCCATAAGTTTGTCAAACTTGTAAAAATCTCATTGAGACACTTATAAGCACTCATGTTCCATGAAACTTAGTTTAGAGTTCTAGAAACCACGTTGTTAGATGTTTCATAAGTACGTCAAACTAGTACAAAGCTCATTTAGACACTTATAAGCACTCATGTTGCATGAAACTTGGTTTAGAGTTCTAGCAACCATGTTGTTAAATGTTTCTTAAGTACGTCAAACTAGTACAAAGCTCATTGAGACACTTATAAGCACTCATGTTGCAGGAAACTTGGTTTAAAGTCCTAAAAACACGTAGTTAGATGTTTCATAAGTTCGTCAAACATTTACAAAGCTCATTGAGACACTTATAAGCACTCATGTTGCATTAAACTTGGTTTAGAGTCCTAGAAACGTGTTGTTAGATGTTCCATAAGTTTGTCAAACTTGTAAAAATCTCATTGAGACACTTATAAGCACTCATGTTGCATGAAACTTAGTTTAGACTCCTAGCAACCACGTTGTTAAATGTTTCATAAGTACGTCAAACTAGTACAAAGCTCATTTAGACACTTATACGCACTCATGTTGCATGAAACTTGGTTTAGAGTTCTAGAAACCACGTTGTTAAATGTTTCATAAGTACGTCAAACTAGTACAACGCTCATTGAGACACTTATAAGCACTCATGTTGCATGAAACTTGGTTTAGAGGCCTAAAAACACGTTGTTAGATGTTTCATAAGTTCGTCAAACTTGTACAAAGCTCATTGTTAGACTTATAAGCACTCATGTGTCATTAAACTTGGTTTAGAGTCCTAGAAACATGTTGTTAGATGTTGCAAAAGTTTTTCAAATTTGTAAAAATTTCATTGAGACACTTATAAGCACTCATGTTTCATGAAACTTAGTTTAGAGTCCTAGCAACCACGTTGTTAGATGTTTCAAAAGTTCGTCAAACTTGTACAAAGCTCATTGATAGACTTATAAGCACTCATGTGTCATTAAAATTGGTTTAGAGTCGTAGAAACATGTTGTTAGATGTTGCATAAGTTTGTCAAACTTGTAAAAATCTCATTGAGACACTTATAAGCACTCGTGTTGCATGAAACTTGGTTTAGAGTCCTAGCAACCACGTTGTTAGATGTTTCATAAGTACGTCAAACTAGTACAAAGCTCATTGAGACACTTATAAGCACTCATGTTGCATGAAACTTTGTTTAGAGTCCGAGCAAAGACGTTGTTAAATCTTTCATAAGTACGTCAAACTAGTACAAAGCTCATTGAGACACTTATAAGCACTCATGTTGCATGAAACTTGGTTTAGAGTCCTAGAAAAACGTTGTTAGATGTTTCATAAGTTTTTCAAACTTGGAATAAGCTTATTGAGACACTTATAAGCACTCATGTTGCATGAAACTTGGTTTAGTGTCCTAGCAACCACGTTGTTAAATGTTTCATAAGTACGTCAAACTAGTACAAAGCTCATTGAGACACTTATAAGCACTCATGTTGCATGAAACTTGGTTTAGAGTCCTAGCAACCACGTTGTTAAATGTTTCATAAGTACGTCAAACTAGTACAAAGCTCATTGAGACACTTATAAGCACTCATGTTGAATGTAACTTGGTTTAGAGTCCTAGAAACACGTTGTTAGATGTTTCATAAGTTCGTCAGACTTAGAAAAAGCTCATTGAGACACTTATAAGCACTCATGTTGCATTAAACTTGGTTTAGAGTCATAGTAACATGTTGTTAGATGTTCCATAAGTTTGTCAAACTTGTAAAAATCTTTTTGAGACACTTATAAACACTCATGTTGCATGAAACTTGGCTTAGAGTCCTAGAAACACGTTGTAAGATGTTTCATAAGTTTTTCAAACTTGTAATAATCTCATTGAGACATATATAAGCAATCATGTTTCATGAAACTTGGTTTAAAGTCCTAGCACCACGTTGTTAGATGTTTCATAAGTATGTTAAACTAGTACAAAGCTCATTTAGACAATTATAAGCACTCATGTTGCATGAAACTTGGTTAAGAGTCCTAGCAACCACATTGTTAAATGTTTCATAAGTACTTCAAACTAGTACAAAGCTTATTGAGACACTTATAAGCACTCATGTTGCATGAAACTTGGTTTAGAGTCCTAGAAACAAGTTGTTAGATGTTTCATAAGTTTTTCAAACTTGTAATAATCTCATTGAGACATTTATAAGCAATCATGTTTCATGAAACTTGGTTTAAAGTCCTAGCAACCACGTTGTTAGATTATTCATAAGTATGTCAAACTAGTACAAAGCTCATTTAGACACTTATAAGCACTCATGTTGCATGAAACTTGGTTTAGAGTCCTAGCAACCACGTTGTTAGATGTTTCATAAGTACGTCAAACTAGTGCAAAGCTCATTGAGACACTTATAAGCACTCATGTTGCATGAAACTTGGTTTAGAGTCTTAGCAACCACGTTGTTAAATGTTTCATAAGTACGTCAAACTAGTACAAAGCTCATTGAGGCACTTATAAGCACTCATGTTGCATGAAACTTGGTTTAGAGTCCTAGAAACACGTTGTTAGATGTTTCATAAGTTCGTCAGACTTGGACAAAGCTCATTGAGACACTTATAAGCACTCATGTTGCATTAAACTTGGTTTAGAGTCGTAGAAACGTGTTGTTATAAGTTTGTCAAACTTGTAAAAATCTCATTGAGACACTTATAAGCACTCATGTTGCACGAAACTTGGTTTAGAGTCCTAGCAACCACATTGTTAGATGTTTCATAAGTACGTCAAACTAGTACAAAGCTCATTGAGACACTTATAAGCACTCATGTTACATGAAACTTGGTTTAGAGTCCAAGAAACAAGTTGTTAGTTGTTTCATAAGTTCTTCAAACTTGTACAAAGCTCATGAAGACACTTATAAGAACTCATGTTACATTAAACTTGGTTTAGAGTCCTAGAAACGTTTTGTTAGATGTTCCATAAGTTTGTCAAACTTGTAAAAATCTCATTGAGACACTTATAAGCACTCATGTTGCATGAAACTTGGTTTAAAGTCCTAGCAACCACGTTGTTAGATGTTTCATAAGTACGCCAAACTAGTACAAAGCTCATTGAGACCCTTATAAGCACTCATGTTGCATGAAACTTGGTTTACAGTCCTAGCAACCACGTTGTTAAATGTTTCATAAGTACGTCAAACTAGTACAAAGCTCATTGAGACACTTATAAGCACTCATGTTGCATGAAACTTGGTTTAGAGTCCAAGAAACAAGTTGTTAGTTGTTTCATAAGTTCTTCAAACTTGTACAAAGCTCATGGAGACACTTATAAGAACTCATGTTACATTAAACTTGGTTTAGAGTCCTAGAAACGTTTTGTTAGATGTTCCATAAGTTTGTCAAACTTGTAAAAATCTCATTGAGACACTTATAAGCACTCATGTTGCATGAAACTTGGTTTAAAGTCCTAGCAACCACGTTGTTAGATGTTTCATAAGTACGCCAAACTAGTACAAAGCTCATTGAGACACTTATAAGCACTCATGTTGCATGAAACTTGGTTTACAGTCCTAGCAACCACGTTGTTAAATGTTTCATAAGTACGTCAAACTAGTACAAAGCTCATTGAGACACTTATAAGCACTCATGTTGCATGAAACTTGGTTTAGAGTCCTAGAAACATGTTGTTAGATGTTTCATAAGTTCGTCAAACTTGTACAAAGCTCATTGATACACTTATAAGCACTCATGTTGCATTAAACTTGGTTTAGAGTCCTAGAAACGTGTTGTTAGATGTTCCATAAGTTTGTCAAACTTGTAAAAATCTCATTGAGACACTTATAAGCACTCATGTTGCATGAAACTTGGTTTAGAGTCCTAGCAACCACGTTGTAAGATGTTTCATAAGTACGTCAAACTAGTACAAAGCTCATTGAGACACTTATAAGCACTCATGTTGCATGAAACTTGGTTTAGAGTCCTAGCAACCACGTTGTTAAATGTTTCATAAGTACGTCAAACTTGTACAAAGCTCATTGATACACTTATAAGCACTCATGTTGAATTAAACTTGGTTTAGAGTCTTAGAAACGTGTTGTTATAAGTTTGTCAAACTTGTAAAAATCTCTTTGAGACACTTATAAGCCCTCATATTGCATGAAACTTGGTTTAGAGTCCTAGCAACCACGTTATTAGATGTTTCATAAGTACGTCAAACTAGTAAAAAGCTCATTGAGACACTTATAAGCACTCATGTTGCATGAAACTTGGTTTAGAGTCCTAGCAACCACGTTGTTAAATGTTTCATAAGTACGTCAAACTAGTACAAAGCTCATGGAGACACTTATAAACACTCATGTTGCATGAAACTTGGTTTAGAGTCCTAGAAATACGTTGTTAGATGTTTCATAATTTTTTCAAAGTTGTAATAAGCTCATTGAGACATTTATAAGCACTCATGTTTCATGAAACCTGGTTTAGAGTCCTAGCAACCACGTTCCTAGATGTTTCATAAGTACGTCAAACTAGTACAAAGCTTATTGAGACACTTATAAGCATTCATGTTGCATGAAACTTGGTTTAGAGTCCTAGCAACCACGTTGTTAAATGTTTCATAAGTACGTCAAACTAGTACAAAGCTCATTGAGACACTTATAAGCACTCATGTTGAATGAAAGTTGGTTTAGATTCCTAGAAACACGTTCTTAGATGTTTCATAAGTTCGTCAGACTTGGACAAAGCTCATTGAGACACTTATAAGCACTCATATTGCATTAAACTTGGTTTAGAGTCCTAGAAACATGTTGTTAGATGTTCCATAAGTTTTTCAAACTTGTAAAAATCTAATTGAGACTTGGTTTAGAGTCTTAGCAACCACGTTGTTAGATGTTTCATAAGTACGTCAAACTACTACAAAGCTCATTGAGACACTTATAAGCACTCATGTTTCATGAAACTTGGTTTAGAGTCCTAGCAACCACGTTGTTAAATGTTTCATAAGTACGTCAAACTAGTACAAAGCTCATTGAGACACTTATAAGCACTCATGTTGCATGAAACTTGGTCTAGAGTCCTAGAAACACGTTGTTAGATGATTCATAAGTTTTTCAAACTTGTAATAATCTCATTGAGACATTTATAAGCAATCATGTTTCATGAAACTTGGTTTAAAGTCCTAGCAACCACGTTGTTAGATGTTTCATATGTACGTCAAACTAGTACAAAGCTCATTGAGACACTTATAAGAACTCATGTTGATGAAACTTGGTTTAGGGTCCAAGAAACACGTTGTTAGATGTTTCATAAGTTCGTCAAACCTGTACAAAGCTCATGGAGACACTTATAAGAACTCATGTTGCATTAAACTTTGTTTAGAGTCCTAGAAACGTTTTGTTAGATGTTCCATAAGTTTTGCAAACTTGTAAGAATCTCATTGAGACACTTATAAGCACTCATGTTGCATGAAACTTGGTTTAGAGTCCTAGCAACCATGTTGTTAGATGTTTCATAAGTACGTCAAACTAGTACAAAGCTCATTGAGACACTTATAAGCACTCATGTTGCATGAAACTTGGTTTAGAGTCCTGGCAACCACGTTGTTGAATGTTTCATAAGTACGTCAAACTAGTAAAAAGCTCATTGAGACACTTATAAGAACTCATGTTGCATTAAACTTGGTTTAGAGTCCTAGAAACGTGTTGTTAGATGTTCCATAAGTTTGTCAAACTTGTAAAAATCTCATTGAGACACTTATAAGCACACATGTTGCATGAAACTTGGCTTAGAGTCCTAGAAACACGTGGTTAGATGTTTCATAAGTTCGTCAAACTCGTACAAAGCTCATTGAGACACTTATAAGCACTCATGTTGAATTAAACTTGGTTTAGAGTCGTAGAAACACGTTGTTAGATGTTTCATAAGTTCGTCATACTTGGACAAAGCTCATTGAGACACTTATAAGCACTCATGTTGCATTAAACTTGGTTTAGAGTCCTAGAAACATGTTGTTAGATGTTCCATAAGTTTTTCAAACTTGTAAAAATCTTATTGAGACACTTATAAGCACTCATGTTGCATGAAACTTGGTTTAGAGTCCTAGCAACCACGTTGTTAGATGTTTCATAAGTACGTCAAACTAGTACAAAGCTCATTGAGACACTTATAAGCACTCATGTTGCATGAAACTTGGTTTAGAGTCCTTGCAACCACGTTGTTAAATGTTTCATAAGTACGTCAAACTAGTACAAAGCTCATTGAGACACTTATACGCACTCATGTTGCATGAAACTTGGTTTAGAGTCCTAGATACACGTTGTTAGATATTTCATAAGTTTTTCAAACTTGTAATAATCTCATTGAGACATTTATAAGCAATCATGTTTCATGAAACTTGGTTTAAAATCCTAGGAACCACGTTGTTAGATGTTTCATAAGTACTTCAAACTAGTACAAAGCTTATTGAGACACTTATAAGCACTCATGTTGATGAAACTTGGTTTAGAGTCCAAGAAACACGTTTTTAGATGTTTCATAAGTTCGTCAAACTTGTACAAAGCTCATGGAGACACTTATAAGAACTCATGTTACATTAAACTTGGTTTAGAGTCCTAGAAACGTTTTGTTAGATGTTCCATAAGTTTGTAAAACTTGTAAAAATCTCATTGAGACACTTATAAGCACTCATGTTGCATGAAACTTGGCTTAGAGTCCTAGAAACACGTGGTTAGATGTTTCATAAGTTCGTCAAACTCGTACAAAGCTCATTGAGACACTTATAAGCACTCATGTTGCATTAAACTTGGTTTAGAGTCCTAGAAACGTGTTGTTAGATGTTCAATAAGTTTGTCAAACTTGTAAAAAGCTCATTGAGACACTTATAATCACTCATGTTGCATGAAACTTGGTTTAGAGTCCTAGAAACGTGTTGTTAGATGTTTTATAAGTTTGTCAAACTTGTAAAAAGCTCATTGAGACACTTATAACCACTCATGTTTCATGAAACTTGGTTTCGAGTCCTTGCAACCACGTTGTTAGATGTTTCATAAGTTCGTCAAACTAGTACAAAGCTCTATGAGACACTTATAAGCACTCATGTTGCATGGAAATTGGTTTAGGGTCTTAGAAACTCGTTGTTAGGACACTAGTAAAAAACAGCGCCACAACCACGTTAAATTTTGTGGGTATAACCAATATTTCGTGGCTATACAGAGCAAAAGCCACGAATTGCCACGAAATGGAAAACGTGTGTATACGATCGTAGCAAAAAACGCGCGTGTCAAAAAACTTAGCAAAATACCACGATTTGCAAAGAAAGATTTCGTGGCAAACTTGCTACGATTTGACATGAAACTTTCGTAGCAATTTTGCTACTATTAGACACGAAAGTTTCGTGGTAAACTTGCCACAAAATGTTACGGAAAGTAATGTAGCAAACTGCTATGAATTGCTACGGATGATAATGTAGCATATTTGCTACGATTTAGCTACTATCCATTTCGTGGCTATGTATATTTTGCTACGATTATGTTCGTGGCTCTTGTTAAATAAATTAAAAAAATATATTTTTTAAATATTTTTAAAACCCAAATGTTATATCCGAATGAAAATGCGTAAATACCACCAAAAATAAAATATATTACATAGTAGTTTCAGTTTTAAGCATACAAAACATTGTTCAAAAAATTAAAATAAAAGAAGTACACAAAATATGTTTATGGCACCAAAGTAAACAAGCAAATTACACAAACTAACTTAGTTCCTAAACAGACTAAACCAAGTTAGAACCCAAGTTCTTTTTGGATCCACCTATCTAAGTCAGATTGTTTTTGGGTCATTATATGATGTGGTTCAGCCGTGGACTCACCTTGAGCTCGTGGCATTTGTTGAGATTGGAGTGGAACTTGAGGTTGACCTTGACGTTGACCTTGAGGCTGTGACTGAGTTTGTGATGTTGAGGCTGTAGGATTGGAAGCTTGAGATTGGAGAGTTTTTAGCACAAGGTCGAGCGTTGATTTGTTTGCAGACATCGCCTCTTTGAATTCAGTATTGAAAGAATTGCCATCTTCCTTGATTTCTGAGATGGTTGTCTCAAAGCCAAACAATCGCATCTCGACGTCGAGGTTGCGTTTCAGTGAGACAACCGGTTGCGATGCACTTGCGTTCTTGTACTGAACACTACCAGGTCCGTAGATTGTACCCTTCGTTATTTTTCCTCTCTGGAAAATTAAGAAACCAAGCATAAGCAAAACTTGACAATATATAACTAACTATCTAAGTCAGTCCCAACTCCAATAACTAATTAAGACAATCAAAAGTAAGAAAACAACTAGAAAGGAAACCACAATTTAATAACTCATTAAAACTATCATAGTTCAATAACTAACTATTAAAATTAGTGAAAATACACTAGAATGACCCTAATAAGTTGGTTATTACTAAAGTAACCCGAAAACGGAGGGTCATTCTAGTTATTCCAAAAAACACGAGATGGACATTGAAGGATAGATTTCAAAAAAATATTTACGGTTGTGCCATTTACGAAAATGCCATTTATGCATATAAATCTACAAAGCAGACACAAAGAAATCTACAAAGCAGATACAAAAGCATGAAAATCTGGTGAAACACATCAACAAACAGAAATAACAAGTCTACAACCCAGTTACTAAATGCCATTATATATTTAAAAACCCGGAAATATAGCATTTAATATTATTCGTTAAAAACTTCCTCTCATCCTCTCTCCCGTGCGACTTTGGAAACCGTCGTCTTCTTCTTCGTCGCCGTCTTCTTCTTCCTCATTGTCGCCGTCAACCGTCTTCTTCTTCGCCTTCGTCTGTGTTCTCGTCTTCGTCTTCGTTCTTTCTTTGTTCTCTCTTCGTCGCCGTCGTCGTCGTCGTCTCTGCTTCTTCTTCGTCGTCGTCGTCGTCTTCGCTTCTTTTTCGTCTTTCTTGTCGTTTCTCCTTCTTCTTCGTCTTCCTTGTCTTCGCATTCTCTCCTTTTCCCATCTTATTTCACTTCGAAGGTTATATCTTTGTTTTAGGGTTTCGTTGTTTGTAAATTATTGACTGTTTTGTTTAGTGTTTCGTTGTTCAGTGTTTAGTGTTTCGTTGTTTGATGTTGCATGTCAACGTTGATTTGGTTTTCTTCACTTCATTCATGTGTAGAGTTTTTGCATCCGCTTTGTAGAGTTTGGATCGCTTTGTAGAGTTTTATATCTGCTTGTAGTGTTCTTTCAAATGATTTGTAGATTTGTTTCGTTTCATCTGTTTTGTAGATTTGTTTCGTTTTATCTACTTTGCAGACTTGTTTTGTGTTGTATACTTGTTTCATCTGCTTTGCATACTTGTTCTGTGTTATATCTAATTTGTAGATTTGTTTCTTTTTGGCAAATAGGAATGGCGTCTTATCCACCTAGGCGTTATGAGGAAGGGTTATCTCCGCTTGAAGTAAAAAGCATGGGTCATTGTTGTTATCTTAAGAGAATAGAAAACGCTAAAAAGTTCATAGGAGTTGATGTGTGGGAATCCATGAAGGAATCCTGTCTCGGAGTGTTTCTAAAGCTTAATGACACGTCGTTCACGTGGTGTGCAAAGACGGTCCATTATTTCCTGACAAATCAACTACAAGTGAAAAACAAGCATGAGTTTTGGTCTGTTATTGATGGCCTACCACTAAGGTTTTCTCTCTATGAGTTTGCAGAAATTACAGGGTTAAACTGTGATCCAGTCAATCCAGTGGCTAACCCTCCTGCCTCAGCTCTTAAAACAGAGATATGGAATGATATTGGTATTGCTGTAAACCAAACTCCTTCATATGATGAGTTGTTGAAAACTTTGGAAAGTGGTAGAGTTGGAGAGAGCGCAGAGAAGAAGAAGATCATACTTAATTTGATTCTCCTACATGTAGGAATATATGGGCTACATGCAGGATCAAGAATGTCCTATTCTGTCGTTGCGCGAGTTTTTGATGTAGAGCAGTTTGAGAGTTATCCATGGGGTAGAGAAGGGTTTTCTGCTCTGGTAGATTCCATTAGATTAGGTTCTTTTGTGAATAACACCTATTCGGTACATGGATGTGTTCACGCACTCCTAATTTGGATTTATGAATCTGTTCCCGGTATTGGAGAATTACAAGGGAATAAGAGGGAATGAGTAGATGGCCCTGGACTTTTGCTGTGGAGAGGAGGCCGGAACAGAATAGACATGAAAAAGTTTTTAGAAGATGAGAAAGCCAAGCATAAAGAGGTTTGTAGATTTGTTTATCTGTTCTGTTGATTTGTTTATATGCTTGTAGATTTGTTGTTTGTTTCTGCTGATTTGTTTGTCTTATTTGCATATTTGTTTATGTTTATGTATAGGTTCGAGTGAGGCATATGTGCCCTGTTTCTTTGGAGGATAAGTATCCTGATTGGCCTGACAACAAGAAGGAGTTAGATGATAGTCTAGACAAGTTGTTGGAGGACATCATTAAAGAACAATTTGATCCTAAGCTTTGGTCAAAAGTGGAGAAAAAGAAGAAGAGAAAGGGTGACAAAGTACATGAAGCTGGAGGTCACGCTTCTAAGAAGAGAAAAGAAGAAAAAGAACAAGGTGAAGGTGAAAGTGAAGGTAAAGATAAGAAGAGGAAGAGTGAGAGAGTAGTTGAAGCTGAATGTAAAGCTTCTAGAGAGAAAAAGAGTGAAAGAGAAGATGAATCAGAGCCGATGTTTTCTATGTACGCGTGCAGAGATGATCTCTAGAGCGGTCTCGTTGCGGTAATAGAGGCTTTTGTTGATGTGGTAAAGAAAGTTGATGATAGAATTGATAAAGCGGAGGTAGAATTGACAGGTAAACGTCAATTTTTCAAGAAGGACAGTGCAAACGTTGGTAATGTTACCCCCAAGTCTAGTAGAAAACGTGAGGAGGACAAAACCGGTGATGATCGGTCGGTAACGTACATTTCATGCTAATGTAGAATTTGATTATGGTCTTGTAGATTTGTGTGATAGAATTGTAGATTTACGTAGATCTTTGTAGATTTAGACACTTTGTAGATTTGTTTCAATTGACTTGTAGATTTATTTCATCTGCTTTGTAGATTATTTACTCTATATGTTGTAGAGTTATTTTTGCATTGTTGATTTGTTTTATAGTTGTATTTTTATGTATTTCTTGCGATCCGGATGGAAACCGAGAAGAAAGAAGGAATGGTTGAAGAGAAGGTTGAAAAGAAGGTTGAAAAGAGGGTTTCAAAACCCGAAACGAAAAGAAGGGGCCAAAACCCCAAATTGAAAAGAAGGTATCAAAACCCTCAGGTGAAAAGAGGGTTCCACAACATGAACCGAAAAGAAGGGGCCAAAACCCCAAACGAAAAGAAGGGGCCAAAACCCCAAACCGAAAAGAAGGTGTCAAAACCCTCAGCTGGAAAGAGGGTTTCAAAACCCGAAGCTGAGAAAAAACTAAATGAGAAGAAAGAAACAAAAGAAGGTGTCAAAACCAGATTGGCAAGGCAGAGAGAAGGAGTGGGTTTAAGAACCGTGAAAAAAGAAAAACCAGAAATAATAGCTCATGCTCTTAGAGTGTACAAGACAAGAAAAGGTCATGTTCGTACAAGATATCCTCTGCCTAAAATTGCTGAAGAAAAAGAACAGAAAGAAGAAGAAAAAAAAGAAGAAGAACAAGCAGAAGAAAGAAAGGAAGAAGAAAGAAAAGAAAAAAAAGAAAAAAAAGAAGGTGATGTTGAAGATGTAACCGAGGAAACAAGGAAGAAAGAACTTCAAATGGCTCCTCCTTCTGATGATGAAGACGAAGTTGAAGGTACTGTTGGGTTGGATTCTCTTGTAGAACTCATAATTAAGGAAGCTGAATCTCCTGTACGTCCTAAAAGAACCTCACATCTATCAGCATCCCAGAAATTCCCTTACGAGGGAAACTCTACAGTGAAACGGATCATGGCATCCGTCCATGGTTATGATCCTTTTGAACCAAAGGACAAGAGGAAATGGCAGATACTTTCTGATTGGATCATAGAGTAAGTATGAAAATCTTAAATGCAAGGTAATTAACATATTCAAGGTAATTAACATATGCTTTGTTTTTAGGAATTGGTCTGGCCCAACCATGAACCGTGCTGTGAGGTTTTTTACGGAGCTATGTTTTACTAGGGAGGAATGGCCTGAACGTTATTACGGATGGCTTGCTGATACGGTAAGCATTTCGTAGACTTATATCATGTGATTTGTAGACTTATATCATGTGATTTGGTAGATTTGTTTTAATGGTTTGAAGATTTGTTTAATGGTGTGGTAGAGTTGTTTTGTAGGTTTGTAGATTTTTGTGTAGGTGTTGTAGAGTTGTTTAATAATTTGCAGAGTTGTTTAATGGTGAAGTAGAGTTGTTTTTTTAGTCTTGTAGATTGTCTCAGTAGGTGTGGTAGATTTGTTTTAATGGTTTGTAGATTTTATGTAAGTGTTGTAGAGTTGTTTAATGATTTGCATAGTTGTTTAAAGATTTGTTTGACATTTATGTTTTCAAACTTGCAGCATATGGATATAATTATGACATTGTTCCGTAGGAGATCTATGCTGCCTAATTCACCTTATAGACCACGTGTTGCATTCTTGTGTCCTATCATACTGTCAACGTGGAAAAATGATTATATGGCGCTTGCAAACGTACGCAACAAAATCACCTGGACACTTGATAAGGTCTACGAGGATATTTTCAATGGTCTCCTTCCTGAAGATTCCAAAACACACAGAAGATGGTGGTATGACATTGACAATGTCTACATGGTCCTGAATGTTACGAAGGATCACTGGGTTGCCCTTGATGTTAATTTGAAGAAGTCTAAGATTTATATCTACGACTCCATTCCAAATCACCGCAAGGATGAGAAGATGGTTGAAGAATGCATGTTCCCGAGGAAGTTACTCCCGATAATTCTTAACCATTATGTACGCGAAGACCGTGAACCTTCTACCGAGATGTTCGAAGTGTTTAGAAAAGTGAACGGGGTTCCGAGGAACTATAAAGCAGGTGATTGTGGTGTCTTCGCCGTAAAATACATTGAGTGCCTAGCGTTGGGGACGAGTTTCGACGGTCGAGTGATGCAACCATTCAAGAAATTCTAGAGAGATATGCGACCGATATCTACCATGAAGTTCCGGAGGCATCGGGTGGAACCATATCCCTCCTGGACCGGTCGGCCCGCCGACTCAACGTGTTGAGATATCAATTCCCGATCTAAAAGATGAATCGATTGATTTCGTTATCATGGTTCTGTATTTTATGTGTTAAACTTATTTGTGTCTTCAAGATGAAACTTTAATCATTTGTGTTAAACTTATTTGGAGGTTAATCATGGGAACTTTTATCCTTTGTGTACTTATTCGAAACAAGTTTATGTATTGCATGTTTATTTCGATTTGTTTGCGATTTGTTTACGATCAAATTAAGGGTTAGCATATTTGTTTACGGTCAAATTAGGGGTTCGTAGAGTTATACTTTTATGTGATGCGTACTAAATTCACGTTTTGCGACTTATTTAGGTTTAATAGATTTGTTTAGGGTTACTCTATTTTGTGTTAATTTTGAGTTAATCTATGTATGGTTTGTTTATTTGAATGGTAGCTCAATAAAAACCAAAATTAACATGAAATATCACAATAACATTATTAGAAACGGGGCGGGTACAATTGATGGTAAAGAGTCTAGGGTTTAACGAAGATATTCGTAAACATTGACGGCTCGGATGTTTATTCATCATCTGATTCGGGAACTATTTCATATTCGTAACTAGGTGTTCCATCTTCTTTTTTTTCATCCGTAGTAGCTGCTACGGTAGGTTCGTAACCAGCAATCATCGAATTAACCCCAATTATCTGTTCAAAACATGATATTAGTGTGTAGTTATTAGTAATAATGACAAAATCAAGGAAAACGTACCTTAACAATGTTACGCGCAGTGATGTTGAGGTACTTGGACATCATGTTAAAACGGCCTACAGACACATTTTGTAGAATAACGACCGCACCTATACCAGTTTGTACTCTGTTTTCGTCATTGTTGAAGATGTTATGATGCATGGTTCCCTCGATTACACCAGACGGATCCTTTAAGGTTACTAGAAGGTCTCCCTGGCCGTTGGGTGTCGAATTGGATAGCATAGCGACTAGCTGATAATGAGATAAAATTTACTAGCTAGTAAGATACATTGTATATAAAAATTGTAATAATACTCGTTGAGAAGGAAACCTTTTTCACTTTCACAAACTGTGAATGAGGGCATTGTATTTCTCCAACCTGGGTCCATAATGGTGTGGTCCTATTGTTATGAGTACCTATATTTATGAATGATTGAGTTAGTTTTTGTAATCTACAACTCGATTATAATGATAACGGAATTCATTTTTCTTGTATACCTTCCCGTAGCATGTAATCGATAGTAGAAGTCCAACGAGGACTACTAAAATCATGGTCGCCCGTTGTGGCTCATTGATGACCTCACGAATGAAATCTTGAGTTGGGCGTGTTTCAGAACTTTCACCGCGCAACACCTTTCGATCGTGAGCCCTCTTGCGGAACAATCCTCGTTGTATGGGCTGCGCAGGTCCCAAAATTAGCCCCGTTGGAATTTCAGAGCGTTGCGTTGGTTGTAGTGAAATTATCGGTTCAGCATCGATAACGCATAAGTTATCGTATGGAGGGCTTGCCGTGAGAAAATTTGCTTTTTGTGTTGTGATTTTGTGTTGAGTAACTCAGGCTTTTATAGGGAGAACATTTTATTTTATGGGATATGTATTGTGTTATGACAATACATAACGATATGACAATACTAATTTAACTGATTTGACAATACACCGATATCGGTATACAATAAAGAATCATATAGCGTGACCGACAAAGTCGCCATCGAATCATAAATAACGCGTAATTTATACTATCACGTGTTGCGATTTATTTGCCATATAGTAGATTTATTTAGGGGTTCGCGATTTATAATTTCGTGTCTTGCGTACTTAATTCACGCTTTTGCGTACTTATTTAGGGTTTGTTTAATGTTACTCTATTTTAGGTTAATTTAGGGTTAATCTATGTATGATTTGCTTATGGGTAATCTCTGTGGATTTTTTAGGGTTTATTTTTGTTTGTTGTCAATTTGTGGTTTGTTTAGGTGTTTTTAGTGGATGAGACAATGTACAATAGTGAAATTATGATTTGTTTAGGGGTTCGCAGATTTATATTATCACGTGTTGGAGAGTAAATTTATATGCGTTGCAGATTTGTTTTCTATTTCTGCTGATTTGTTTAGTATTATGAAAAAATAACTAAAATTCGTGTCCTTTCGACTCTTCCACTTCTCTACTTCGACTCTTCCACTTCTCTACTTCGACTCTTCCACTTCTCTACTTCGACTCTTCCACTTCCTACGTATTCCACTTCTCCACTTTCTTATATCCAATCGCCCACTCTCTTCTCCACTTCTCCACTTTCTTGTATCCAATTGTCCAAAATCTTTGTATAAATACAATCTCTTTTTGTTATAGTTCAACGTAAATCGCTTTGTTATTGTAGAAATGGAAGGAGAAGGAAGTTCTAACAGAAACATCACTGGTTTGAAAAGGAAATCCGATGCAACGATGGATGAAATTGTTGAACACGAGGTCAGGATGGCAAAGAAAGAGGCGAAACAGCGCTACCATGCTCTCTTGCGATTAGCAAAGGCAGAGAAGGAACAAATCGCGAAGAAGAATAAGTTGGAGTTCAAGTGGGCTATGATCACTGGAAAGATGGCGATGATTGAAGCCATGATTGATAACCCCGATCTCTCGTTTGAAAACCAAGATGCGGATCCTTGAAGCCAAGAAAGAAAATGTTAAGAAGGAGATTGATGAGAGCACTCGGAACCAATTGATCGGCTTACGCATGGTCTTTACTTCATGAAATGAAACAATGTTTTAATTTCTCTGATGTTATTGTTGTTTTTGTTGTTTTAATTTTTTTTCTTATGTAGAACTCTTCATCTTTTTCAGCAACTTTTAATGTTATTAGTATTGCAGATTTTTAGTTCACGTGTTGCAGATTATAAGTTTCTATGTTGCAGATTTTTAACTGAATGTTGCAGATTTATTTAACTGTTTTGTAGATTTGTTTCCCACTTTCTCAAAACGCAACGTTTTACATTTATTTCCCTATTTAAGAGAAAAATTAGGGTTTTTTCACATGCATTCACTCTCATCGACGGCGGCGAGAATAAAAGAAAAACGACGATGGGAAGAACATTCAGTTACAGTCTTAGCGATCCAACCGAAGCTCCTGAATACGTATACGACGACGATGACGAGGTACGTAGTTACAACCATGATGCAGATCCAGTTCATTTTGGTCATCAAAAGATCTGTTTTTGTGGCGAGGATGTTATCCTAGAGGCTTCGTCCTCTAAAAGATACCCGGGAAGGTTATACTACACTTGTACTTCTCGAAACGTAAGTTTGTTCTTAGGTTTTTGTTCTTTCTTAATTTATTGTAAATGTGCATAAGTGAGTTACATGGTGTTGTAGGATGGAGGAGCACATATGCGGGAGTGGTGGGACGAGGTTATGATGGAAGACATAAAAGAACAGTTCGAAAAATTTGCAAGCGTTGATGACATGGCGAAGAAAACAAAAACCGACATGGTTGAGCTCAAGAATTTGATGAACAAGTTGTTCGTTGTTGTCATTACATTGGTTGTAGTTGTTGTTGCCGTTTCTTTGTTCAAGTAATGTATGAAACATGTAAAATTGGTTGTAGCAAACTAGCAATTATGTATTTTCGTAAAATATTGCAGATTTATTTTTATAGTCTTGTAGATTTGTCTAAATTGAAATGCAGAGTTATTATGTAGAGTTTTTCGAAGACAAAAATGGTTGAAATGAAACATGAATCCTAAACCCTTAAAATGGTTGAAACATGAACCCTAAGCCCCAAAAATGGTTGAAACATGAACCCTAAACATGAAAACAGTGTTGTATAGTTTATACTATGTATTGTAGAGTTTTTATATAGTATTGCGATTTATTATAGAGGTTCGCGAGTTTCACGGTGTTTGCAGATTTGTTATAGTGTGTGCGGATGTATTTGTAATCCATGAAAGTCGTACATTTATTATGCAAACAAACCATAAAAAGATGAAAATTTATGAATTCTCGTTACATTTGAAATAGATAAACTTATGTGTTGCAAGTCTTTCGATTATGCCCTTCTTCTCCACAAATGCTGCATTTGTGTTGTTTCCTTGGCCTTTTCTTGGCCAATGCCTTCTCCAATGCTGATTTGATTCTACTCTTTTTTGGCCTTCCTGGTTGGTTCCGAACCGGAGGTGGTAAACAGACCTTTGAATCAACTACCTCTGGAATTGGTAATGTTATATCTCTCGGCATAATTATGTCCGCGTATCCCCGGTACAAGTTTTCGCTGAAATAATAGGGATGACAACAAGATATTCGAGAGAGATTTAAACTCTCTGCAGCCTATGGCATGAGAACAGGGCAATTTCTCCAAATCAAACCTACGACAAGAACAAGTTTTCTCTCTCAAGTTCACTACATATGATGAGGTCAGGCTTGAGACGTGCATTTGTTGCTCATCAATTTCTTGTACAGTATACGTCTTCGCCTGCTCTACTCGACCCTAAAAGAACATAAAACAAGTTAACCTACAAGCACACTCTGCAGATTTATTTCACAGTATAAAAAATCTACAAAAAGGGGAAAAAACCTCCAACAGCTTCTCCACTCCACGAGTTAGTGATGTAGACATTTTCTTTGCATCGTTTCTCCTTTTCGCAAACCATCTCGTCATCATAGATCGCACTACTTCAAGTAAATGCACAATTGGCAAGCTCCGTGCCTGTGATATAACCTTATTCAGGGACAACGCAATGTTACTCGTAGTGAGATTGTATCTATCTCCAGGAAAGTGGACGCGTGTCCACAAGCAAACATCAGCTCTTTGAAGATAAAAATGAAGTGCAGGGTTCAATAACTCAATCTGTGCGAAATTGGTTTCAAAATCAACGAGCCTAAACGCATTTGCAGCTTTTTTAACAAGTCCAAACGCTTCTTTACCCTTAAAACGAACCAATATGTTCTTGTAAAGGTGATAAGTGCATATTCCGCGTGCGGACTTAGGATAAACTGTCGCAATAGCTTTCCCAATCGAAAGGTGTCTATCCGATATAATAGCAAGTTCATCATCATCCGGTATCACATTACTCAGTTGCTTGAAAAACCATTCCCATGATTCGTCATTTTCAGTGTCAACAATTGCGAAAGCTAGAGGGAATATCTGGAAATTACCGTCTTGCGCTTTCGCGGTCAAAAGTGTTCCTCTGTATTTTCCCTGTAGAAATGTCCCATCTACAACCACAACTTTCCTCATATAGTGAAACCCACTGATGCTTGCCCCAAATGCTATGAACATATACTTGAATCTTTGTTCAGGATCAACGACTAGTCTCGCATAAGTGCCCGGATTTGCTTTCTTTATCATGTATAGATAAGCAGGCAATTTCTCATATCCACTTTCCGGAGTACCTCTAACCAGATATCTTGCATGCCTTAGCGTTCGATATGCTTTCCAATACGCAATCTACATACCACCAATAGTGTTAATACGTTATAATAAACAAATCTGCGAACAAGTTAACAAATCTACAATCAAGCTAACAAATCTACAAATCATCATTAAAATATCACGACAAACATGACAATAAAATCTACAAACGCAAACCAGACAGACAAAAAACTCTGCAATTCTTCATTACAAATCTGCAAAACATACCTTAATTTTGAATCGCTTATTCAAAGCATCGGCCACATGCATTGGCAAAACTTTTGGTCCTACACCACCAACAAAATCTTTGTATAATAATCCAAGGATCTCTGGTGTAGCTTGTCGTGATCTTGCTGAACGTTCAGTCACCGAACAAGTATGCTCTGAATCATATGTCTTCACATAAAACTTTGTAAAATCATCGACGGATGTGGCTCTTACCTTCCACGCACATCCTTTAACCCAACATCTCACCGAGAGCAGCGTCGGTGTTGATTTGTACACATCAAAATCAAATTGATGAATAACACTAAGCATCTTCGGTCGTGTTTCCAAATGCTCTTTCGTGCAAAATGATTCACCTTCTTTCAAATCCAATGAACTCATGTCATACAAATCATAATCAACATCGGTATCAATTACATATACCGAAGAATCCATTGGCTTTGGTGCTTTTTTATCCTCTTCTTCTTCGTCTTCTTCTTTAGATTCTTCCTCCGTATGAATAGATCCGTACTTAACAAAATTTTCATCATCGGAATCCGTCCCATCGGAGTCGTCACAATAATCGAATCTCGATGCGTCAAGATCATTGTCATCATATCCAACATCTACACCTGCATCATCTTCAACATCTACATCATCTTCAACACTAAATTCAAAATCTTCTTGGACTTTTTCTTCTTCAAAATCTTTAACATCTTCTTCTACAAAATGTTCATCAAGATCTTCTTCTACACAACGTTCTTCAACTACTTCTTCGACATCTTCTTTCTCCATTGTGTCTTCATAGTTGACCTCCTCGTTAACAGATTCTTCATTTAACTTACAACCACTATCCTTCTTGTCATTAACAGATTCTTCATTTAACTCACAAGCAATATCCTTCTTTGTAACTTCTACACATAAACGAAGCATTTCAACCTTGGAAAGATTGACAAACACTTGCAATTGTCGTGAATTGAAAACTACGACTGGAGGAGTATCTTGAGGCAATTTCTCAAATTTAGAAGCATACAAATAGGTTAACCTTACATCATGCAACTCATCGTTTAAACCGTAATCCTCGTACACCATACGAATGAAATCATCATAACGCATATATTCGTTAACTCCTAGAATACGAGATCCTCTTTTATTGTCAACTTCAAACACCCATCTCTTTTTTTGAAGCTTCCATAGACCACAAACAAGCACAACTTGTTCCATTGCGTAACGAAATATCTGCAAAAAACACAATTAAATCTGCTGAACACGACGACGACGGCGATGACGACGGCGAAGATGAAGATGAAGACGAAGACAATACGAAGACAAAAAACCAACGAAGTCGAACACGAAAACGAAAGACGAAGGTGAAGACGCCGACGTAAAGAAAAACGGCGACGGCGGCGCAGATCTACGACCACGAAGCCCACAAAAAAGTCCGAGAAACTCGAAGATGAGAGTGATGAGGAAGCTCACAAAAAAGAGAAATACGAAGATGAGAAGTGATGAGGAAGCTCACAAAAAGTTGATATTCGATTTACAATGGCGATTTCACCAATGGATTTTGAGTTTTTAGGTATAAAGGCACGCACTAAGAGACAAATGGAGAAGAGCCACCGCAAATAAATCGCATCAATGACATTAATCTACAATACAGTGAAGTAAGTCTGCTTCACGTAGAAGGTAGTTTAGTGCTGATATTGGAATCTTTTAACGTTTTGTAGATTTAATAAATCTGCTGCAGATTTAATTAACTCTACAATTCGTAAAAACAAATCAACACTTCACACGTATTGTAGAGTTTCCAAATCGGACATAAATCTGCAAAACAATGAGATGCAGACTTAAAAAGTCTGCTGCAGACTTAATAAGTCTGCTGCAGATTTAATAAGTCTGCTGCAGATTTAATAAGTCTGCTGCAGATTTAATAAGTCTGCTGCAGATTTAATAAATCTGCATCACTGAAAATGGCCTAAAATCTACAATAAAGAGGCATAAATGCGGCAAATTTTGCCACATATATAATATGACGTGGCAAAATAAATCTACAAAACGTAAAACGAAAAGTCTGCAGGAGATTTTTCCTACGTGGCGATGGCAATTTCGTAAATAAGTCGACTTTTTTACTGAGTTGGAATTTTTTTTTTTTCCAGTGGCAGTTTCG
This sequence comes from Cochlearia excelsa, assembly GCA_963556525.1. Classification (NCBI taxonomy): domain Eukaryota; kingdom Viridiplantae; phylum Streptophyta; class Magnoliopsida; order Brassicales; family Brassicaceae; genus Cochlearia; species Cochlearia excelsa. Next base: position 10,219,952 of record OY748329.1, read on the forward strand.
CAACATTTTTTTTCCTGTCAAAGGGAAGGAGGGGCAATTTGGGTACGAAAGTTCAGGAGGGTCATTCTAGTTATTAAAACGAGAATAGGGTTCGGCTAGCAATTAACGTACGAATGTTGGTTAGTTTAGTAATTTTCCCTTAAAATTAAGATGAGAGAAGAAATGACCTTGATGTATTCTTGGTTGAGAAGAAACCGCTTTGAATTTGTAGCAGCAGAGCTTTCAATTAGATTGTCGCCAAGTGGAGATCCTTCTTGTAACATCTCTTCAACGGCCTGCTCAACCTCCAGCACAAGTTCCTCCGAACGTTCATCTAGGAAGGAGCCATCTTTACCACAATGAGTCTTCCTCGTCAGAGCTGTATATGGAGGTGGTTCATCCAAACCTTCATCAACCATCTATACGGAAGAAAACAGATGGAAATTAGAGAGTTCTTAAGGCAAAAACTGAAAAAACATACCATTTTATACTCAATGTTTACGAAACAACGAGGGCATGCACCATGCTTGTGCATCTTCTTCCCTTGTGTAGCAGATTTACGAGAAGTTGCAGCTTTTTCACTCTTGCGTTTTGCTTCAGAAGTGCTATACTTCTCAAGTATATTTGACTAGTTAGTCTCACTGATGTACGAAGGAGGCCTGTTATCTCTCCCTGTTCTAGCTTATACGACCACATATGGTAACCTGAGTTTGTTTCTTCCATTTCAAGTAGCTTCATCATGGTCTTGGTCCTCCCAGTAGTATTGTTGCTACAAAAGAAGATAAGTCATTACTATGTGTGTGGAAGCAGATAAGTCAAGTTAGATAAGTCATTACTATAAGTCATTACAAAAGAAGATAAGTGAAGCACTTACAATGAAGGCATGCCACCACTGATATGTCTTCTCTTCTGGAAGGTCTTTCCAGGTTGCCCACGGTCCCCAGAAGTTTCCCTGCGATGTTGCTTTGATAAAAGCATGGACTTCAGGATCAATACCAAACCTGAGACAAGAAAATGGCGAACATCAAACAAAAATCATGTATTAAACTCTATACTAATACACTGTCCAACTAATACCACAACAAAATGCTAACCATAACAATACTAACCATCACTCTTATAGACATTGAACAATATTAACAGTGAACTACTAACAACTACTTACCACAATGCTCCCTTGAGCTTTTGAGGATGGAGGTGTTGCTGGTTACGTCTTGTCGGCGCATGTAGCAGCGCATCTTCTCTTCTCCTGACATAAGGGGCAGGAGTCGCAGAACCTGCACTTGAAGAGGCAGTAGGTAAATGAGGTACAGTTCGAGGAGTTACAGATCCATGAGGCACAACTCCAGGAGGCGCAGAAGGTCTCCCTTGTCGCATATCTGTAGACAGACATAACTCTGTTTAAATCAAAACTAAAAGATTTAACTTTACTATTTTTACCTAGTTCTCTTAAATATAAAAGAACTCAATAAGAGAATCAATTTCGTTAATGCACTTCTTTTAAACTATGTTCAAATCAAAACCAAATTTGAAATCCAAACCAAATTTGAAACTATGTTTATCTAGTGCTATTAAATATACAAGAACTGAAACATAGTTTAAAACAAAACTTGAAATCAAAACCAAATCAAAAACCGTCGAAACAAAACTTGAAATCAAAATCGAACTTGAAACTATGTTTACATGAAAACAAAACTTTGAAAATATGTGTAAATCAAAATCAAAATCGTACTCTGAAAGTTTGTTTAAACATAGTTTCAAACAAAACTTGAAAAAAAAACCAAATCAAAAACCATAAAAACCCTAAATCGAAACCCCAAATCAAAATCGTAAAAAACCCTAAATCGAAACCTTAGGAACCCTAAATCGAATGGTTTTCGAGAGAGATAAGGAGCTCACTAACCTGGGAGATGTAATCCGTAAGGCCGTAGGCGACGGCGTGATTCGTTGGATGTTCCTGTGGTTGGAGCCATCGGTGAGAGAGAGAGAGAGAGAGAGAGAGAGAGAGAGAGAGAGAGAGAGAGAGAGAGAGAGAGAGAGAGAGAGAGAGAGAGAGAGAGAGAGAGAGAGAGAGAGAGAGAGAGAGAGAGAGAGAGAGAGAGAGAGAGAGAGAGAGAGAGAGAGAGAGAGAGAGAGAGAGAGAGAGAGAGAGAGAGAGAGATTGAAAGAGAGATGAGTCGTGATAGAGCTGAGTCGGCGTGAGATTGAGAAAGAAGGGTTACAATAGTTTTTTTGGGATTAAAGGTTAACACTTATTGAAAATTTTCCTAAGTATAAAAGTTATTGGACTTTAGTTAGGATGGAAAAATTTTAGTTTAGAGGGAAATGTGTTTTGGGTTTAAGAGGGAATATTTTTATTCTTAAAAGTTATTTATAGAGAAATTCCTTATAATACCATCAAAATAAGTTTTTTTTTTGAAAATACCACTAAAAAGTTTTTATAACAAAAATACCATTAAAATGTTTTTTATAACAAAAATACCATCAAAAAGTAGTAGTTTACAAAAATACCACAAATTCAAAAAATGAGTTTTAACACTTTTAGATTTTAATTTTTTTCATTTGGGTTCGCTATATAGTGTTTAGGGTATAGTTTAGAAGGGGTAGGGTATAGTTTTTTGGAGATTTTTGGTGTAATTTTGAATATTTAAGATTTGTGGTTTTTATGAGAAAAAAACTTTTTAATGGTATTTGTAAAACTTTTCAAAATCTGTGCTAATTGTGTTAAAAAAACTTTTTTTGATTGTATTCATAAGAATTGCCCTTATTTATATTACATATTTTAAAACTTAATGAACGACAAATTTACTAAGAACTTGAATCAGACTCGAAATCGGAATCAGTACAAGACTCTTCTAATTCATCTTCTGAAACATATTCGTCATTAGGATTAATAAATGGCATGGAATCATAATCTGAATCAACATCGATAACATACGCCTCGACGCGCAACATCGCACTATGTGCAACAATTTGGTTGTGTGTATCATCTTGTAACGCAACAAGAGCATCTTCGGACGTTTCTCGAACCCCTCTAGGCATAACTTTTGTGCATGCCCACCAATCATTGGCAGATGTATGTCGTATCCGTGGATAAGGGATAAAACAAACTTGGTCACAGTTACCAAATAAAATAAATGGAACATATTTCTCATACTGCCAACACGGAGACACATCAACGATTCCTGATTTATGTTTTCGAATTCCCCGACCTTCAGTTGTATCAAACCATTTACATTTAAAACCATCGCCTTCAGTCCAACAGAACCAAAATACTCAACCATGATTATCTCCTCGATCAAACCATAATAGTCAGTGTTTGTGGTTCCACGAACTTGGACGCCGTAATGCTGAGTTTTCTTATCTTGGCCATGACTATGTGTGTGAAAGCAGTATCCCCGTGAATTATAAATCGACCAAGATTTATATTTACGTTGCGGACCTTGTACGAAATCCAACATCCACATCGAAAAATCATATTCGTCACTTGCTTGCACAACCTGTTAACTAATTTGATAAGTTTCAAGTTCAAATTATAAATTATATAAATTATAAACTCACATAGTTTTTCACCCTTTCGGAAAAATATTGGTCTTTCATCATTTGTAGATCATTACTAGACATATTCGGGCTTTCCTCCATAATAAACTCTTCAAACATCCTATGTGGTTGTTTTAAAAGATTATAACATCTTAAATCCTGAAAAAATTAAAAATATTTGAAGTACCTTTCGTAGGGATCGAATGTATCACAATTGAGCATCATAAATGTCGGGAGGATGGTGTAGTCATCATCGGTTAGCCATTTCTTTCACACTTTACACTAACCCGACATTCGTGGTAAAACAAGGTAGGAACATTTGGATAATGATATAAAAACCGAACTTCTCCAGGATGGGGAACAATAGGTATCACTTGTGGATTACCAAAGAAGTTTGCAGAAGCGGTAGATATCTCCTCATTCACACATTGTGAAATGATGGAACCTGGAATATGTGCCTTATTTTTAACTTTCTTTTTCAGATGGTACATGTATCGTTCGAAAGGATACATCCATCTATATTGCACTGGACCACCTAAAACAGCTCCGTCTGCTAAATGCATAGACAATTGTTCCATAACATCAAAGAACGACGGTGGAAAAATCTTTTCCAAATTGCAAAGTTTAATCGCGATGTTTTCTTCTAAAATGGCAACATCTTCGTGCTTAAGTATTTTCGCAGAGATATCACGAAAGAAGAGTGCTATCTCTACAAAAAAAGGAGTTAGTCGATAATAACACATATCAAAATAATTATTAAGATTATGTACCTGAAATTGCAATGAGAACACTTTTAGGATGTAGTTCCTTAAACGCAAAAGGGAGAAGTCGTTGCATACTGACGTGGCAATCATGACTTTTCAAACCTTAAATCTTGTTATTCGTCTCGTTTATACATCTACTAAACTTCGAAGCGTACCCATCTGGAAATTTTATATCATGCTTCAACCATCGCAAAAATTCTTTTTTTCCTTCCTTCGACAACCGGAATATCGAGACTGCCATCGTTCCATCATCTTTGATATGTAAATCAGATCTTCTGCACAAATCAGGTAGATCCATCCTCGACTTTGCATTATCTTTTGTCTTACCGGGAACATTAAGCACCGTGTTGATAAGATTATCAAAGAAATTTTTCTCAACATGCATGAAGTCCAGGTTATGGCGAAGAAGAAGGTTTTCCCAATACGGCAAATCCCAAAAGATACTCTTCTTCACCCAATTGTGGTCTTTGCCGTAGCCATCTATAGTGCTGGCGGGTTTCTCTTGTCCATTTCCTCCACAGTGGGCAATTTTCTTCAGTCCTGTGATGTTGTTAATTCTTTCGTAGAGAACCTCTTCTCCCGTCAACCATGGTGGAGGATCATCAGTTATTGTATGACCCTTTCGAAACGCCTGGACATTTCTTCGGTAAGGATGGTCCTTAGGAAGGAACATTCTATGACAGTCAAACCAGCTATGCTTCTTTCCATGTTGCAACCAAAATGACTTTGTCTCATCTAGCCAATATGGGCAAGCTAAACGACCATGAGTCACCAATCCTGACATCATGCCGTAAGCGGGAAAGTCATTAATTGTCCACATTAGTGCAACTCACATCGTGAAATTTTGCTTCTTTGAGATATCATATGCTTGAACGTCATTGCTCCACAAACTTTTTATTTCTTCAATTAACGGCTGCAAATATATATCAATGCTCTTCTTTGGATGTCTTGGCCCAAGAACTAGTACTGATAAAAAGAAATATTCTCTTTTCATACACATACCAGGAGGTAGGTTATACGGGGTTACGATGACATGCCAAACTGAGAGGGATTCACCGCTCATACCCACTGGATTAAATCCATCTGTTGATAATCCTAGAAAAACATTTCGACTTTCTGCAGCAAAATCAGGATATACGTTGATAAAATGCTTCCATGCTGCTGCATCATATGGGTGATGCATTTCTCCTTCTGGCGACTCATGTACCGCATGCCAGCGCATTTGTGATGCAGTCGCCTCTGGTTGGTACAAACGCTTCAACCTCTCCGTAATAGGCATATAAAACATTCTTTGGTTTGGACGCTTTTTCCCCTTCCCATGGTTCTGGTGATATCTATCTTTCCCACAAACCCGACACGCCAACAGTTGGTGGTCTTCTTTCCAAAATAACATACAATTATCCTCACAAATATCAATCTTGACAACAGGGAGACCAAGTGACTTCGTCAGCTTCCTCGTCTCATAATAAGACCCAGGAGCTATATTTGGTTGTGGCCAAACATCTCTAAAAGTTTGTGATAACTCATCCATACACGACTCCGCCAAATTATGATCAGTTTTTACTTTCATTAAACGAGATGCCAAGTATAAGTTAGAAATACCTTCAACACATCCATCATATAGTGGTTGGTTAGCGGTTTCAAAATCCTCAAACAATGTTTCTTCATATTCATCTTCATTGGGTTCTTCCATCAAATTCTCGGATATATCAATATATCCAAAATCCCCTCCTGGAATGTTCTCTTGATATGACCCGCCTTTCGCATACATTTTTTCTTCCATAAATTGACCTCCCGCCGATGATTCTCCAACATCATAGTAGCTTTCTCCTTGGCTTGACCATACATGATAATTACTCTTGAAACCGACCCGATAAAGATGGCGAGATACGGTTCTCGCATCACGTTGCTTTCGGTTTTGACATCTTAAACAAGGACATAACATGGTTATTCGTTCTTGGAAAGAATTTTGATTTGAGGAAAATTCGAGAAACACTTCAACACCTTCTCTAAACTCTTGTGAAACATTATTATTGGTTGGATCAATGTGTCGATCCATCCACTCTCGATTTTGAAAATAATAAGACATGAACACTTTTTTTTTGAGAAATCTGAATTCTTTCTCCATATAAATTTATAGTGAAGTGGTTGTTGTAATGAAAGTAAAAGAACACTCATGCGTTTCATAATACAGGGAAAAAATGCCACGATTTTGCCACGAATTGCCACGTTTTTTTGCTACGTTTTTTGCTACAAAGAGCCACGATTTTTGCTGCGTTTTTTGCTACTCCATTTTTCGTGGCACTGATAGCCACAAAATTTGCCACGAAAATGATTTCGTGGGTATATTTTTGTATTTATCGCTGCCAAATGTGCAGGATATGATTGGTGTGACATTTTTTTCGGTGGTGTAGCTACGTTTTTGCTACGAAATGTATTTGGTGGCTATTTTTTTTTGTTTTTATCAACCCATCAAAGTCAATAAATTATATATAATTTAGCCACATTAAAAAACGTAGCAAAACATAACAAAATAAAGCCACACTTTTATCAAAACAAGAAACCCACGATCTGTTCGTGGCTATTTTGTGCCACAGTAATTTTCGTAGCAATTTGTAGCAATGTTTGCTACGAATTAAACACGTTTTGCCACGTTCTGGATTTCGTAGCAAGTTCGTATCTAAGTCGTAGCTTTTCGTTTTTTGCTACGAAATTTTCGTGGCAATTCCGTGGTTGTGTCGTTGTTTTTTACTAGTGGAAGTTTCATAAGTTCCTCAAACTTGTACATAGCTCATTGAGACACTTATAAATACTCGTGTTGCATGAAACTTGGTTTAGAGTCCTAGTAACCACGTTGTTAAAAGTCTCATAAGTTCGTCAAACTAGTACAAAGCTCATCAAGACACTTATATGCACTCATGTTGCAGGAAACTTTGTTTAGAGTCCTAGAAACACGTTGTTAGATGTTTCATAAATTCGTCAAACTTGTATAAAGCTTATTCAGACACTTATAAGCCCTCATGTTGCATGAATCTTGGTTTAGAGTCCTAGAAACACTTTGCTAGATGTTTCATAAGTTCATCACACTTTTACAAAGCTCATTGTGACACTTATAAGAACTCATGTTGCATGAAACTTCGTTTAGAGTCCTAGAAACCACGCTGTTAGATGTTTCATAAGTTCTTCAAACTAGTACAAAGCTCATTACTTATAAGCACTCATGTTGCATAAAACTTGGTTTAGAGTCCTTGAAACGCGTTGTTAGATGTTTCATAAGTTTGTCAAACTTGTAAAAAGCTCATTAAGACATTTATAAGCACTCATGTTGCATGAAACTTGGTTTAGAGTCCTAGAAACGCGTTGTTAGATGTTTCCTATGTTCGTCAAACTAGTACAAAGTTCATTGAGACACTTATAAGCACTCATGTTGCGTGAAATTTGGTTCAGAGTCCTAGAAACCACGTTGTTAGATGTTTCATAAGTTTCTCAAACTTGTACAAAGCTCATTAAGACACTTATGAGCACTCATGTTGCATGAAATTTGGTTTAGAGTCCTAGAAACGCGTTGTTAGATGTTTCATAAGTTCGTCAAACTTGTACAAAGCTCATTGAGACACTTACAAGCACTCATGTTGCATGAAACTTGGTTTAGAGTTCTAGCAACCACGTTGTTAGATGTTTCATAAGTTTCTCAAACTTGTACAAAGTTCATTAAGACACTAATGAGCACTCATGTTGCATGAAATTTGGTTTAGAGTCCTAGAAACGCGTTGTTAGATGTTTCATAAGTTCAACTTGTACAAAGCTCATTGAGACACTTATAAGCACTCATGTTGCATGAAAATTCGTTTAGAGTCCTAGAAACGCGTTGTTAGATGTTTCATAAGTTCGTCAAAGTTTTACAAAGCTCATTTAGGAACTTATAAGCACTCATGTTGCGTGAAACTTGGTTTAGAGTCCTAGAAACCATGTTGTTAGATGTTTCGGAAGTACGTCAAACTAGTACAAAGCTCATTGAGACACTTATAAGCACTCATGTTGCATGAAACTTGGTTTAGAGTCCTAGAAACACGTTGTTAGATGTTTCATAAGTACGTCAAACTAGTACAAATCTCATTGAGACACTTATAAGCACTCATGTTGCATGAAACTTGGTTTATAGTCCTAGAAACGCGTTGTTTGATGTTTCATAAGTTCGTCAATCTAGTACAAAGTTCATTGAGACACTTATAAGCACTAATGTTACGTGAAATTTGGTTCAGAGTCCTAGAAACCACATTGTTAGATGTTTCATAAGTTTGTCAAACCTGTACAAAGCTCATTAAGACACTTATGAGCACTCATGTTGCATAAAACTTGGTTTAGAGTCCTAGAAACGCGTTGTTAGATGTTTCATAAGTTCGTAAAACTTGTACAAAACTCATTGAGAAACTTATAAGCACTCATGTTGCATGAAACTTGGTTTAGAGTTCCAGCAACCACGTTGATAGATGTTTCATAAGTTCGTCAAACTAGTACAAAGTTCATTGAGACACTTATAAGCACTCATGTTGCATGAAAATTGGTTTAGAGTCCTAGAAACCACATTGTTAGATGTTTCATAAGCACGTCAAACTAGTACAAAACTGATTGAGACACTTATAAGCACTCATGTTGGATGAAACTTGGTTTAGAGTCCTAGAAATGCGTTGTTCGATGTTTCATAAGTTCGTCAAACTTGTACAAAGCTCATTGAGACACTTATAAGCACACATGTTGCATGAAACTTGGTATAGAGTTCTAGCAACCACGTTGATAGATGTTTCATAAGTTCGTCAAACTAGTACAAAGTTCATTGAGACACTTATAAGCACTCATGTTGCATGAAACTTGGTTTAGAGTTCTAGCAACCACGTTGATAGATGTTTCATAAGTTCGTCAAACTAGTACAAAGTTCATTGAGACACTTATAAGCACTCATGTTGCATGAAAATTGGTTTAGAATCAGAAACGCGTTGTTAGATGTTTCATAAGTTCGTCAAACTTTTAAAAAGCTCATTGAGACACTTATAAGCACTCATGTTGCATGAAACTTGGTTTAGAGTCCTAGAAATGCGTTGTTAGATGTTTCATAAGTTTGTCAAACTCGTACACAACTTATTGAGAAACTTATAAGCACTCATGTTGCATGAAACCTTGTTTAGAGTCTTAGAAACGCGTTGTTAGGTGTTTCATAAGTTCGTCAAACTTGTACAAATCTCATTGAGACACTTATAAGCACTCATGTTGCATGAAACTTAGTTTAGAGTCCTAGAAACGCGTTGTTAGATGTTTCATAAGTTTATCAAACTTGTACAAAGCTCATTGAGACACTTATAAGCACTCATGTTGCGTGAAACTTGGTTTAGAGTCTTAGAAACGCGTTGTTAGATGTTTCATAAGTTTTTCAAACTTGTACAAAGCTCATTGAGACACTTATAAGCACTCATGTTGCGTGAAGCTTGGTTTAGAATCCTAGAAACCACATTGTTATATATTTCATAAGTTTGTCAAAGTTCTAAAAAAGCTCATTGAGGACCTTATAAGCACTTATTTTGCGTGACACTTGGATTAGAGTCCTTTCAACCACATTGTTAGATGTTTCATAAGCAAGTCAAACTAGTACAAAGCTCATTGAGACACTTATAAGCACTCATGTTGGATGAAACTTTGTTTAGAATCCTAGAAATGCGTTGTTAGATGTTTCATAAGTTTGTCAATATTGTACACAACTTATTGAGACACTTATAAGCACTCATGTTGCATAAAACTTGGTTTAGAGTCCTAGAAACGCGTTGTTAGATGTTTCATAAGCTCTTGAAACTTGTACAAAGCTCATTGAGACACTTATAAGAACTCATGTTGGATGAAACTTGGTTTAGAGTCCTAGAAACGCGTTGTTAGATGTTTCATAAGTTTGTCAAACTTGTAAAAAGCTCATTAAGACCTTTATAAGCACTCATGTTGCATGAAACTTGGTTTAGAGTCCTAGAAACCTGTTGTTAGATGTTTCCTAAGTTCATCAAACTAGTACAAAGTTCATTGAGACATTTATAAGCACCCATGTTGCGTGAAATTTGGTTCAGAGTTTCTAGAAACCACATTGTTAGATGTTTCATACGTTTCTCAAATTTGTACAAACCTCATTAAGACACTTATGAGCACTCATGTTGCATGAAAGTTGGTTTAGAGTCCTAGAAACGCGTTGTTAGATGTTTCATAAGTTCCTCAAACTTGTACAAAGCTCATTGAGACACTTATAAGCACTCATGTTGCATGAAACTTGGTTTAGAGTTCTAGCAACCACGTTGTTAGATGTTTCATAATTTCGTCAAACTAGTACAAAGTTCATTGAAACACTTATAAGCACCCATGTTGCATGAAAATTGGTTTAGAGTCCTAGAAACGAGTTGTTAGATGTTTCATAAGTTCGTCAAAGTTTTACAAAGCTCATTGAGGAACTTATAAGCACTCATGTTGCGTTAAACTTGGTTTAGAGTCCTAGAAACCACATTGTTAGATGTTTCATAAGTACGTCAAACTAGTACAAAGCTCATTGAGACACTTATAAGCACTCATGTTGCATGAAACTTGGTTTAGAGTCCTAGATACACATTGTTAGATGTTTCATAAGTACGTCAAACTAGTACAAAGCTCATTGAGACACTTATAAGCACTCATGTTGCATGAAACTTGGTTTAGAATCCTAGAAACGCGATGTTAGATGTTCCATAAGTTCGTCAAACTAGTACAAAGTTCATTGAGATACTTATAAGCAATAATATTACGTGAAATTTGGTTCAGATTCCTAGAAACCACGTTGGTAGATGTTTCATAAGTTTGTCAAACCTGTACAAAGCTCATTAAGACACTTATGAGAACTCATGTTGCATGAAACTTGGTTTAGAGTCCTGGAAACGCGTTGTTAGATGTTTCATAAGTTCGTAAAACTTGTACAAAGCTCATTGAGAAACTTATAAGCACTCATGTTGCATGAAACTTGGTTTAGAGTTCCAGCAACCACGTTGATAGATGTTTCATAAGTTCGTCAAACTAGTACAAAGTTCATTGAGACACTTATAAGCACTCATGTTGCATGAAAATTGGTTTAGAGTCCTAGAAACCACATTGTTAGATGTTTCATAAGCACGTCAAACTAGTACAAAACTGATTGAGACACTTATAAGCACTCATGTTGGATGAAACTTGGTTTAGAGTCCTAGAAATGCGTTGTTCGATGTTTCATAAGTTCGTCAAACTTGTACAAAGCTCATTGAGACACTTATAAGCACACATGTTGCATGAAACTTGGTATAGAGTTCTAGCAACCACGTTGTTAGATGTTTCATAAGTTCGTCAAACTAGTACAAAGTTCATTGAGACACTTATAAGCACTCATGTTGCATGAAAATTGGTTTAGAGTCCTAGAAAGTTGTTAGATGTTTCATAAGTTCTTCAAAGTTTTACAAAGCTCATTGAGGAACTTATAAGCACTCATCTTGCGTGAAACTTGGTTTAGAGTCCTAGAGACCACGTTGTTAGACGTTTCATAAGTAGGTCAAACTAGTACAAAGCTCATTGAGACACTTATAAGCACTCATGTTGCATGAAACTTGGTTTAGAGTCCTAGAAACACATTGTTAGAAGTTTCATAAGTACGTCAAACTAGTACAAAGCTCATTGAGACACTTATAAGCACTCATGTTGCATGTAACTTGGTTTAGAGTCCTAGAAACGCGATGTTAGATGTTTCATAAGTTTGTCAAGCCTGTACAAAGCTCATTAAGACACTTATGAGAACTCATGTTGCATGAAACTTGGTTTAGAGTCTTGGAAACGCGTTGTTAGATGTTTCATAAGTTCGTAAAACTTATACAAATCTCATTGAGAAACTTAGAAGCACTCATGTTGCATGAAACTTGGTTTAGAGTTCTAGCAACCACGTTGATAGATGTTTCATAAGTTCGTCAAATTAGTACAAAATTCATTGAGACACTTATAAGCACTCATGTTGCATGAAAATTGGTTTAGAGTCCTAGCAACCACATTGTTAGATGTTTCATAAGCACGTCAAACTAGTACAAAGATCATTGAGACACTTATAAGCACTCATGTAGGATGAAACTTGGTTAAGAGTCCTAGAAATGCGTTGTTCGATTTTTCATAAGTTTTTCAAACTTGTACATAGCTTATTGAGAAACTTATAAGCACTCATGTTGCATGAAACTTGGTTTAGAGTCCTAGAAACGAGTTGTTAGATGTTTCATAAGCTCGTCAAACTTGTACAAAGCTCATTGAGATACTTATAAGCACTCATGTTGGATGAAACTTGGTTTAGAGTCCTAAAAACGCGTTGTTAGATGTTTTATAAGTTTGTCAAACTTATAAAAAGCTCATTAAGACATTTATAAGCGCTCATGTTGCATGAAACTTGGTTTAGAGTCCTAGAAACGCGTTGTTAGATGTTTCATAAGTTCGTCAAACTTGTACAAAGCTCATTGAGACACTTATGAGCACCCATGTTGAGTGAAATTTGGTTCACAGTCCTAGAAACCACGTTGTTAGATGTTTCATAAGTTTCTCAAATTTGTACAAAGCTCATGAAGACACTTATGATCACTCATGTTGCATGAAACATGGTTTAGAGTCGTAGAAACGAGTTGTTAGATGTTTCATAAGTTCGTCAAACTTGTACAAAGCTCATTGAGACACTTATAAGCACTCATGTTGCATGAAACTTGGTTTAGAGTTCTAGCAACCACGTTGTTAGATGTTTCATAAGTTCGTCAAACTAGTACAAAGTTCATTGAGACACTGATAAGCACTCATGCTGCATGAAAATTGGTTTAGAGTCCTAGAAAAGAGTTGTTAGATGTTTCATAAGTTCGTCAAAGTTTTACAAAGTTCATTGGGGAACTTATAATCACTCATGTTGCGTGAAACTTGGTTTAAAGTCCTAGAAACAACGTTGTTAGATGTTTCATAAGTACGTCAAACTAGTACAAAGCTCATTGAGACACTTATAAGCACTCATGTTGCATGAAACTTGGTTTAGAGTCCTAGAAACACATTGTTAGAAGTTTCATAAGTATGTGAAACTAGTACAAAGCTCATTGAGACACTTATAAGCACTCATGTTGCATGAAACTTGGTTTATAGTCCTAGAAACGCGATGTTAGATGTTTCATAAGTTCATCAAACTAGTACAAAGTTCATTGAGATACTTATAAGCACTAATGTTACGTGAAATTTGGTTCTGAGTCCTAGAAACCACGTTGGTAGATGTTTCATAAGTTTGTCAAACCTTGACAAAGCTCATTAAGACACTTATGAGAACTCATTTTGCATTAAACTTGGTTTAGAGTCCTGGAAACGCGTTGTTAGATGTTTCATAAGTTCGTAAAACTTGTACAAAGCTCATTGAGAAACTTATAAGCACTAATGTTGCATGAAACTTGGTTTAGAGTTCTAGAAACCACATTGTTAGATGTTTCATAACTTTCTCAAATTTGTACAAAGCTCATTAAGACACTTATGAGCACTCATGTTGCATGAAACATGGTTTAGAGTCCTAGAAACGCGTTGTTAGATGTTTCATAAGTTCGTCAAACTTGTACAAAGCTCATTGAGACACTTATAAGCACTCATGTTGCATGAAACTTGGTTTAGAGTTCTAGCAACCACGTTGTTAGATGTTTCATACGTTTGCCAAACTAGTACAAGGTTCATTGAGACACTTATAAGCACTCATGTTGCATGAAAATTGGTTTAGAGTCCTAGAAACGAGTTGTTAGATGTTTCATAAGTTCGTCAAAGTTTTACAAAGCTCATTGAGGAACTTATAAGCACTCATGTTGCGTGAAACTTGGTTTAGAGTCCTAGAAACCACGTTGTTAGATGTTTCATAAGTACATCAAACTAGTACAAAGCTCATTGAGACACTTATAAGCACTCATGTTGCATGAAACTTGGTTTAGAGTCCTAGAAACACATTGTTAGAAGTTTCATAAGTACGTCAAACTAGTACAAAGCTCATTGAGACACTTATAAGCACTCATGTTGTATGAAACTTGGTTTAGAGTCTTAGAAAACATGTTGGTAGATGTTTCATAAGTTTGTCAAACCTGTACAAAGCTCATTAAGACATTTATGAGAACTCATGTTGCATGAAACTTGGTTTAGAGTCCTGGAAACGCGTTGTTAGATGTTTCATAAGTTCGTAAAACTTGTACAAAGCTCATTGAGAAACTTATAAGCACTCATGTTGCATGAAACTTGGTTTAGAGTTCTAGCAAACTAGTACAAAGTTCATTGAGACACTTATAAGCACTCATGTTGCATGAAAATTGGTTTGGAGTCCTATAAACGCGTTGTTAGAGGTTTCATAAGTTCGTCAAACTTTTACAAAGCTCATTGAGACAATTATAAGCACTCATGTTGCATGAAACTTGGGTTAGAGTCCTAGAAATGCGTTGTTAGATGTTTCATAAGTTTGTTAAACTTGTACACAGATTATTGAGACACTTATAAGCACTCATGTTGCATGAAACTTGGTGTAGAGTCCTAGAAACGCGTTGTTAGATGTTTCATAAGTTTGTCAAACTTGTACACAGCTTATTGAGACACTTTTAAGCAGTCATGTTGCATGAAACTTGGTTTAGAGTCCTAGAAACGCGTTGTTAGATGTTTCATAAGTTCGTCAAACTTTTACAAAGCTCATTAAGACACTTATGAGCACTCATGTTGCATTAAACTTGGTTTAGAGTCCTAGAAACGCGTTTTTAGATGTTTCATAAGTTTGTCAAACTTGTACACAGATTATTGAGACACTTATAAGCACTCATGTTGCATGAAACTTGGTTTAGAGTCCTAGAAACGCGTTGTTAGATGTTTCATAAGTTCGTCAAACTTGTACAAAGCTCATTGAGACACTTATAAGCACTCATGTTGCATGAAACTTTGTTTAAAGTCCTAGAAACGTGTTGTTAGATGTTTCATAAGTTTGTCAAACTAGTACAAAGCTCATTGAGACACTTATAAGCACTCATGTTGCGTAAAAGTTGGTTTAGAATCCTAGAAACCACGTTGTTAGATATTTCATAAGTTCTTCAAACTTTAACAAAGCTCATTGAGGAACTTATAAGCACTCATGTTTCGTGAAACTTGGTTTAGAGTCCTAGCAACCACGTTATTAGATGTTTCATAAGTACGTCAAACTAGTACAAAGCTCATTGAGATACTTATAAGCACTCATGTTGCATGAAACTTTGTTTAGAGTCCTAGAAATGCGTTGTTAGATGTTTCATAAGTTTATCAAACTTGTACAAAGGTCATTGAGAGACTTATAAGAACTCATGTTATATGAAACTTGGTATTGAGTCCTAGAAACGGGTTGTTAGATGTTTCATAAGTTTGTCAACCTTGTACAAAGCTCATTGAGACACTTATAAGCACTCATGTTGCATAAACTTGGTTTAGAGTACTAGAAATATGTTGTTAGATGTTTCATAAGTTTGTCAAACTTGTGAAAAGCTAGTTGGGACACTTATAAGCACTCATGTTTCATGAAACTTGATTTAGAGTCCTAGCAACCACGTTGTTAGATGTTTCATAAGTTCGTGAAACTTGTATAAAGCTCATTGAGACAATTATAATCACTCATGTTGCAAGAAACCTCGTTTAGAGTCCTAGCAACGCGTTGTTAGATGTTTCATAAGTTTTTCAAACTTGTAATAAGCTCATTGAGACATTTATATGCACTCATGTTGCATGAAAATTGGTTTAGAGTCCTAGCAACCACGTTGTTAGATGTTTCATTGAGACACTTATAAGGATTCATGTTGCATGAAACTTGGTTTAGAGTCCTAGAAACGCGTTGTTAGATGTTTCAAAAGTTTGTCAAACTTGTACACAACTCAGGGAGACACTCATAAGCACTCATGTTGCATGAAACTTGGTTTAGAGTCCTAGAAACGCTTTGTTAGATGTTTCATTATCTCGTCAAACTTGTACAAAGCTCATTGAGACACTTATAAGCACTCATGTTGCATGAAACATGGTTTAGAGTACTAGAAACGCGTTGTTAGATGTTTCATAAGTACTTCAAACTTGTACAAAGCTCATTGAGACACTTATAAGCCCTCATGTTACATGAAACTTGGTTTAAAGTCGTAGAAACGCGTTGTTAGATGTTCCATAAGTTTGTCAAACTTGTGAAAAGGTCATTGAGACATTTATAAGTAGTCATGTTGCATGAAACTTGGTTTAGAGTCCTAGCAACCACGATGATAGATGTTTAATAAGTTCGTCAAACTAGTACAAAGCTCATTGAGACACTTATAAGCACTCATGTTTCATGAAAATTAGTTTAGAGTCCTAGAAACACGTTGTTAGATGTTTCATAAGTTCGTCAAACTTGTACATAGCTCATTGAGACACTTATAAGCACTCATGTTAAATGAAACTTGGTTTAAAGTCCTAACAACCACGTTGTTAGAAGTTTCATAATTTCGTCAAACTAGTACAAAGCTCATCATGACACTTATAAGCATTCATGTTGCATGAAACTTGGTTTAGGGTCCTAGAAACGCGTTGTTAGATGTTTCATAAGTTCGTCAAGCTTGTACAAAGCTCATTGAGACACTTATAAACACTCATGTTGCATGAAATTGGTTTAGAGTCGTAGAAACGCGTGGTTAGATGTTTCATAAGTTCGTCAAACCTATACAAAGCTCATTGAGATACTTATAAGCACTCATGTTGCATGAAACTTGGTTTAGAGTCCTAGAAACGCGTTGTTAGATGTTTCATACGTTCGTCAAACTTGTACAAAACTCATTGAGGAACTTATAAGCTCTCATGTTGCATGAAGCTTGGTTTAGAGTCCCACAAACCACGTTGTAAGATGTTTCATAAGTTCGTCAAACTTGTACAAAGCTCATTGAGACACTTATAACCACTCATGTTGCATGAAACTGGGTTCAGAGTCCTAGAAACAACGTTGTTAGATGTTTCATAAGTTTGTCAAACTTGTAAAAAGCTCATTGAGACACTTATAAGCACTCATGTTGCGTGAAGCTTGGTATAGAATTCTAGAAACCACATCCTTAGATATTTCATAAGTTCGTCAAACTTTAACAAAATTCATTAAGGAACTTATAAGCACTCATGTTGCGTGAAACTTGGTTTAGAGTACTATAAACGCAATGTTATATGTTTCATAAGTTCGTGAAACTTGTACAAAGCTCATTGAGACACATATAAACAATCATGTTGCATGAAACTTGGTTTAGAGTTCTAGAAACCACGTTGTTAGATGTTTCATAAGTTCTTCAATCTAGTACAAAGCTCATTGAGACACTTATAAGCACTCATGTTGAATGAAAGTTGGTTTAGAGTCCTAGAAACGTGTTGTTAGATGTTTCATAAGTTTGTCAAACTTGTCCAAAGCTCATTAAGACACTTATCAACACTTATGTTTCATGAAACTTGGTCTAGAGTCCTAGAAACATGTTGTTAGATGTTTCGTAAGTTTGTCAAAGTTCATTGGGACACTTATAAGCACTCATGTTGCATGAAACTTGGTTTAGAGTTCTAGAAATGCGTTGTTAGATGTTTTATAAGTTTGTCAAACTTGTACAAAGCTCATTAAGACACTTATACGCACTCATGTTGCATTAAACTTGGTCTAGAGTCCTAGAAACACTTTGTTAGATGTTTCATAAGTTCGTCAAACTAGTACAAAGTTCATTGAGACACTTATAAGCACTCATGTTGCATGAAACTTGGTTTAGAGTTCTAGAAATGCGTTGTTATATGTTTTATAAGTTTGTCAAACTTGTACAAACCTCATTAAGACACTTATAAGCACTCATGTTGCATTAAACTTGGTCTAGAGTCCTAGAAACACTTTGTTAGATGTTTCATAAGTTCGTCAAACTTGTACAAAACTCATTGAGACACTTATAAGCACTCATGTTGCGTGAAGCTTGGTTTAGAGTCTTAAAAACCACATTGTTAGATATTTCATAAGTTCGTCAAACTTTAACAAAGCTCCTTTAGGAACTTATAAGCACTCATGTTGCATGAAACTTGGTTTAGAGTCCTAGAAACGCAATGTTATATGTTTCATAAGTTCGTGAAACTTGTACAAAGCTCATTGAGACTCTTTTCAGCACTCATGTTGCATGAAAGTTGGTTTAGAGTCCTAGAAACCACGTTGTTAGATGTTTCATAAGTTCTTCAAACTAGTACAAAGCTCATTGAGACACTTATAAGCACTCATGTTGCATGAAACTTGGTTTAGAGTCCTAGCAACCACGTTATTAGAAGTTTCATAAGTTCGTAAAACTAGTAAAAAGCTTATCAAGACACTTATAAGCACTGATGTTGCATGAAACTTGGTTTAGAGTCCTAGAAACGCGTTGTTATATGTTTCATAAGTTCGCCAAACTTGTAGAAAGCTCATTGAGACACTTATACGCACTCATGTTGCATGAAACCTTGTTTAGAGTCCTAGAAACCAAGTTGTTAGAGGTTTCATAAGTTTTCCAAACTTGTACAAAGCTCATTGAGACACTTATAAGCACTCTTGTTGCATGAAGCTTGGTTTTGAGTCCTAGAAACGCGTTGTTAGATGTTTCATAAGTTCGTCAACTAGTACAAAGCTCATTAAGACACTTATAAGCACTCATGTTGCATGAAGCTTGGTTTAGAGTCCTAGAAACCACGTTGTAAGATGTTTCATAAATTTGTCAAACTTGTACAAAGGTCATTGAGACACTTATAAGCATTCATGTCGCGTGAAACTTGGTTAAGAGTACTATAAACGCAATGTTATATGTTTCATAAGTTCGTGAAACTTGGTTAAGAGTACTATAAACGCAATGTTATATGTTTCATTGAGACACTTAAAAGCACTCATATTGCATGAAACTTGTTTTAGAGTCCGAGAAACGTGTTGTTAGATGTTTCATAAGTTTGTCAAACTTGTACAAAGATAATTAAGACACTTATAAGCACTCATGTTGCATGAAACTCTTTCTAGAGTCCTTGAAACACGTAGTTAGATGTTTCATAAGTTCGTCAAACTAGTACAAAGTTCATTGAGACAGTTATAACCACTCATGTTGCATGAAGCTTGTATTAGAGTCCTAGAAACCACGTTGGTAGATATTTCATAAGTTTGTCAAACTTTAACAAAGCTCATTGAGGAAATTATAAGCACTCATGTTGCATGAAACTTGGTTTAGAGTCCTAGATACGCAATGTTATATGATGTTTCATAAGTTCGTAAAACTTGTACAAAGTTCATTGAGACACTTATAATCACTCATGTTGCATGAAACTTGGTTTAGAGTCCTAGAAACGCGTTGTTAGATGTTTCATAAGTTTGTCAAACTTGTAAAAAGCTCATTGAGACACTTATAAGCACTCATGTTGCTTGAAACTTTGTTTAGAGTCCTAGCAACCACGTTGTTAGATGTTTCATAAGTTCGTCAAACTAGTACAAAGCTCATTGAGACACTTAAAAGCACTCATGTTGCATGAAAATTGGTTTAGAGTCCTAGAAAGGCGTTGTTAGATGTTTCATAAGTTCGTAAAATTTGTAAATAGCTCATTCAGACACTTATAAGCACTCATGTTGCATGAAACTTGGTTTAGAGTCCTCGCAACCACGTTGTTAGAAGCTTCACAAGTTCTTCAAACTAGTAAAAAGCTCATCAATACACTTATAAGCACTGATGTTGCATGAAACTTGGTTTAGAGTCCTAGAAACGCGTTGTTAGATGTTTCATAAGTTTGTCAAACTTGTACAAAACTCATTGAGATACTTATAAGCACTCATGTTGCATGAAACTTGGTTTAGAGTCCTCGAAACGCGTTGTTAGATGTTTCATAAGTTTGTCAAACTTTTGAAAATCTCATTGAGACACTTATAAGCACTCATGTTGCATGAAACTTGGTTTAGAGTCCTAGCAACCACGTTGTTAGATGTTTCATAAGTTCGTCAAACTTGTACAAAGCGCATTGAGACACTTATAAGCACTCATGTTGTATGAAACTTGGTTTAGAGTCCTAGAAACATTGTTAGATGTTTCATAAGTTCGTCAAACATATACATAACTCATTGAGACACTTATAAGAACTCATGTTGCAGTAAACTTGGTTTAGAGTCCTAGCAACCACGTTGTTAGAAGTTTCATAAGTTCGTCAAACTAGTACAAAGCTCATCAAGACACTTATAAGCACTCATGTTGCATGAAACTTGGTTTTGAGTCCTAGAAACGCGTTGTTAGATGTTTCATAAGTTCGTCAAACTTGTACATAGCTCATTGAGACACTTATAATCACTCATATTGAATGAAACTTGGTTTTGAGTCCTAGAAACGCGTTGGTAGATGTTTCATAAGTTCGTCAAACTTGTACAAAGCTCATTGAGACACTTATAGGCACTCATGTTGTATGAAACTTGGTTTAGAGTCCTAGAAACATTGTTAGATGTTTCATAAGTTCGTCAAACATGTACATAGCTCATTGAGACACTTATAAGCACTCATGTTGCAGGAAACTTCGTTTAGAGTCCTAGCAACCACGTTGTTAGAAGTTTCATAAGTTCGTCAAACTAGTACAGAGCTCATCAAGACACTTATAAGCACTCATGTTGCATGAAACTTGGTTTTGAGTCCTAGAAACGCGTTGTTAGATGTTTCATAAATTCGTCAAACTTGTACATATCTCATTGAGACACTTATCATCACTCATATTGAATGAAACTTGGTTTAGTCCTAGAAACGCGTTGTTAGATGTTTCATAAGTTCGTCAAACTTGTACAAAGCTCATTGACACACTTATAAGCACTCATGTTGCATGAAATTTGGTTTAGAGTCATAGAAACCATGTTGTAAGATGTTTGAAAAGTTCGTCAAACTAGTTTAAAGATCATTAATTGAGACACTTATAATAACTCATGTTGCATGAAAGTTGGTTTAGAGTCTTAGAAACGCAATGTCAGATTTTTCTAAAGTTCGTCAAACTTGTAAATAGCTCATAGAGACACTTATAAGCTCTCATGTTGCATGAAACTTGGTTTAGAGTCCTAGCAACCACGTTGATAGAAGTTTCATAAATTCGTCAAACTAGTACAAAGCTTATCGAGACACTTATAAGCACTCATATTGCATGAAACTTGTTTTAGAGTCCTAGAAACGCGTTGTTAGATGTTTCAAAAGTTCGTCAAACTTGTACAAAGCTGATTCGGACACTTATAAGCACTCATCATGCATGAAATTTAGTTTAGAGTCCTAGAAACGCGTTGTTAGATGTTTCATAAGTTCGTCAAACTTGTACAAAGCTCACTGCGACATTTATAAGCATTCATGTTGCATGAAACTTGGTTTAGAGTCCTAGAAACCACGTTCTTAAATGTTTTATAAGTTCTTCAAACTACTAGAAACTTCATTGAGACACTTATAAGCACTCATGTTGCATGAAACTTGGTCTAGAGTCCTAGAAACACGTTGTTAGAAGTTTCACAAGTTCGTCAAACTAGTACAAAGTTCATTGAGACACTTTTAAGTTCTCATGTTGCATTAAACCTTGTTCAGAGTCCTAGAAACCACGTTGTTAGATGTTCCATAAGTTTGTCAAACTTGTACAAAGCTCATTGAGACACTTATAAGCACTCATGTTGCGTTAAGCTTGGTTTAGAATTCTAGAAACCACGTTGTTAGATATTTCATAAGTTCGTCAAACTTTAACAAAGCTCCTTGAGGAACTTATAAGTACTCATGTTGCATGAAACTTGGTTTAGAGTCCTAGAAACGCAATGTTATATGTTTCATAAGTTCGTGAAACTTGTACAAAGCTCATCGAGACACTTTTAAGCACTCATGTTGCATGAAACTTGGTTTAGAGTCCTAGACACCACATTGTTAGATGTTTTATATGTTCTTCAAACTAGTACAAAGTTCATTGAGACACTTATAAGCACTCATGTTTCATGAAACTTTGTTTCGAGTCCTAGAAACGTGTTGTTAGATGTTTCATAAAATTGTCAAACTTGTACAAAGCTCATTAAGACACTTATAAGCACTCATGTTGAATGAAACTTGGTCTAGAGTCCTAGAAACATGTTGTTAGATGTTTCATAAGTTCGTCAAACTAGTACAAAGTTCATTGAGACACTTATAAGCACTCATGTTGCATGAAATTTGGTTCAGAGTCCTAGAAACCACGTTTTTAGATGTTTCATAAATTTATCAAACTTGTACAAAGCTCATTGAGACACTTATAAGCACTCATGTTGTGTGAGGATTGTATTAGAGTCCTAGAAACCACGTTGTTAGATATTTCATAAGTTCGTTAAACTTTAACAAACCTCATTGAGGAACTTATAAGCACTCATGTTGCATAAAACTTGGTTTTAAGTCCTAGAAACGCAATGTTATATGTTTCATAATTTCGTGAAACCTGTACAAAGCTCACTGAGACACTTATATTCACTCATGTTGCATGAAACTTGGTTTAGAGTCCTAGAAACGTGTTGTTAGATGTTTCATAAGTTTCTCAAACTTGTAAAAAGTTCATTGAGACACTTATAAGCACTCGAGTTTCATGAAACTTGGTTTAGAGTCGTAGCAACCACGTTGTTAGATGTTTCATATGTTCATCAAACTAGTACAAAGCTCATTGGTTTAGAGTCCTACAAAGGCGTTGTTAGATGTTTCATAAGTTCGTAAAAATTGCAAATAGGTCTTTCAGACACTTATAAGCACTCATGTTGCATGAAACCTTATTTAGAGTCCTAGCAACCACGTTGTTAAAAGTTTCATAGGTTCGTCAAACGATTACAAAGCTCATCAAGACACTTGTAAAAAGCTCATTGAGACACTTATAAGCACTCATGTTGCATGAAACCTTGTTTAGAGTCCTAGAAACACGTTGTTAGATGTTTCATAAGTTTTCCAAACTTGTACAAAGCTCATTGAAACACTTATAAGCACTCTTGTTGCATGAAGATTAGGCTAGAGTCCTAGAAACAACGTTGTTCCATATTTCATAAGTTCGTGAAACTTGTAGAAATCTCATTGAGGAACTTATAAGCCGTCATGTTGCATGAAACTTGGTTTAAAGTCCTAAAAACTCGTTGTTAGATGTTTCATAAGTTTGTCAAACTAGTAAAAAGCTCATTTAGAAACTTATAAGAACTCATGTTGCATTTAACTTGGCTTAGAGTCCTAGAAACGTGTTGTTAGATGTTTCATAAGTTCGTCAAACTTGTACATAGTTCATTGAGACACTTATAAGCACTCATGTTTCATGAAACTTTGTTTAGAGTCCTAGCAACCACGATGTTAGATTATTCATAAGTTCGTCAAACTAGTACAAACTTCATTGAGACATTTATAAGCACTCATGTTGCACGAAACATGGTTTAGAGTCCTAGAAACGTGTTGTTAGATGTTTTATATGTTCGTCAAACTTGTACAAAGTTCATTTAGACACTTATAAGCACTCATGTTGCATGAAACTTGGTTTAGAGTCCTAGAAATTCGTTTTCATAAGTTCGTAAAACTTGTTCTTAGCTCATTGTAAAAATCTCATTGAGACACTTATAAGCACTCATGTTGCATTAAACTTGGTTTAGAGTCCTAGCAACCACGTTATTAGAAGTTTCATAAGTTCGTCAAACTAGTACAAAGCTCATCAAGACACTTATAAGCATTCATGGTGCATGAGACTTGGTTTAGAGTCCAAGAAACTCGTTGTTAGATGTTTCATAAGTTCGTCAAACTTGTACAAAGCTCATTGAGACACTTATAAGCACTCATGTTGCATGAAACTTGGTTTAGAGTCCTAGAAACGCGTTGTTAGATGTTTCATAAGTTCGTCGAACTTGTATATAGTTCATTGAGACACTTATAATCACTCATGTTGCATGAAACTTGGTTTAGAGTCCTAGCAACCACGTTGTTAGATGTTTCATAAGTTCGTCAAACTAGTACAAAGCTCAATGAGACACTTATAAGCAATCATGTTGCATGAACCTTTGTTTAGAGTCCTAGAAACGCGTTGATAGATGTTTCATAAGTTTGTCAAACTTGTACAAAGCTCATTGAGACACTTATAAGCACTCATGTTTCATGAAACTAGGTTTAGAGTCTTATTAACGCGTTGTTAGATGTTTCATAAGTTTGTCAAACTTGTAAAAACCTCATTGAGACCCTTATATGCACTCATGTTGCATGAAACTTGGTTTAGAGTCCTAACAACCACGTTGTTAGATGTTTCATAAGTTCTTCAAACTAGTAAAAAGTTCATATAGACACTTATAAGCACTCATGTTGCATGAAACTTGGTTTAGAGTCCTAGAAACGTTGTCAGATGTTTCATAAGTTCTTCAAAATGTACATAGCTCATAGAGAAACTTATAAGCACTCATGTTGCATGAAACTTGGTTAAGAGTCCTAGCAACCACGTTGTTAAAAGTTTGTCAAACTTGTACACAACTCAGTGAGACACTCATAAGCACTCATGTTGCATGAAACTTGGTTTAGAGTCCTAGAAACGCTTTGTTAAATGTTTCATTAGCTCGTCAAACTTGTACACAGCTCATTGAGACACTTATAAGCACTCATGTTGCATGAAACTTGGTTTAGAGTACTAGAAACGCGTTGTTAGATGTTTCATAAGTTCTTCAAACTTGTACAAAGCTCATTGAGACACTTATAAGCACTCATGTTACATGAAACTTGGTTTAAAGTCGTAGAAACGCGTTGTTAGATGTTTCATAAGTTTGTCAAACTTGTGAAAAGGTCATTGAGACATTTATAAGTAGTCATGTTGCATGAAACTTGGTTTAGAGTCCTAGCAACCACGATGATAGATGTTTCATAAGTTCGTCAAACTAGTACAAAGCTCATTGAGACACTTATAAGTACTCATGTTGCATGAAAATTAGTTTAGAGTCCTAGAAACACGTTGTTAGATATTTCATAAGTTCGTCAAACTTGTACATAGCTCATTGAGACACTTATAAGCACTCATGTTAAATGAAACTTGGTTTAAAGTCCTAACAACCACGTTGTTAGAAGTTTCATAATTTCGTCAAACTAGTACAAAGCTCATCATGACACTTATAAGCATTCATGTTGCATGAAACTTGGTTTAGGGTCCTAGAAACGCGTTGTTAGATGTTTCATAAGTTCTTCAAACTTGTACAAAGCTGATTCAGACACTGATAAGCACTCATCTTACATTAAACTTGGTTTAGAGTCTTAGAAACGCGTTGTTAGATGTTTCATAAGTTCGTCAAACTTGTACACAGGTCATTGAGACACTTATAAGCACTCATGTTGCGTGAAGCTTGGTTTAGAATCCTACAAACCACATTGTTAGATATTTCATAAGTTTGTCAAACTTTAACAAAGCTCATTGAGGAACTTATAATCACTCGTGTTGCGTGAAACTTGGTTTTGAGTCCTATAAACGCAATGTTTTATGTTTCATAAGTTAACGAAACTTGTACAAAGCTCATTGAGACACTTATAATCAGTCATGTTGCATGAAACTTGGTTTAGAGTCCTAGAAACACGTTGTTAGATGTTTCATAAGTTTGTCAAACTTGTAATAAGCTCCATGGGACCTTTATAAGCACTCATGTTGCATGAAACTTGGTTTAGAGTCCTAGAAACCACGTTTTTAGATGTTTCATAAGTTTTTCAAACTAGTACAAAGCTCATTGAGACATTTATAAGCACTCATGTTGCATGAAACTTGGTTTAGAGTCCTAGAAACGTGTTGTTTGATGTTACATAAGTTTCTCAAACTTGTACAAAGCTCATTAAGACACTTATAAGCACTCATGTTGCATGAAATTTGGTCTAGAGTCCTAGAAACACGTTGTTAGATATTTCGTAAGTTCGTCAAGCTAGTACAAAGCTAATTTAAACACTTATAAACACACATGTTGCATGAAACTTGGTTCAGAGTTCTAGAAACCACGTTGTTAGATGTTTCATAAATAAGTTTATCAAACTTGTACAAAGCTCATTGAGTCACTTATAAGCACTCATGTTGCGTGAAGCTTGTATTAGAGTCCTAGAAACCACGTTGTTAGATATTTCATAAGTTCGTCAAACTTTAACAAAGCCATTGAGGAACTTATAAGCACCCATGTTGCATGAAACTTGGTTTAGAGTCTTAGAATTGCAATGTTATATGTTTCATAAGTTCGTGAAACTTGTACAAAGCTCATTGAGACACTTGTAAGCACTCTTGTTGCATGAAACTTGGTTTAGAGTCCTAGAAAGGCGTTGTTAGATGTTTCATAAGTTTGTCAAACTTGTAAAAAGCTCATGGAGACACTTATAAGCACTCATGTTGAATGAAATTTGGTTTAAGGTCCTAGCAACCACTTTGTTAGATGTTTTATAAATTCGAAAAACTAGTACAAAGCTCATTGAGACACTTATAAGCACTCATTTTGCTTGAAAATTGGTTTAGATTCCTAGAAAGGCGTTGTTAGATGTTTCATAAGTTCGTAAAACTAGTAAATAGCTCATTGAGACACTTATAAGCACTCATGTTGCATGAAATTTGGTTTAGAGTCCTAGCAACAACGTTGTTATAAGTTTCATAAGTTCCTCAAACTAGTACAAAGCTCATAAACACACTTATAAGCACTCATGTTGCATGAAACTTGGTTTAGAGTCCAAGAAACGCGTTGTTAGATGTTTCATAAGTTCGTCAAGCTTGTACAAAGCTCATTGAGTCCCTTATAAACACTCATGTTGCATGAAATTGGTTTAGAGTCGTAGAAACGCGTGGTTAGATGTTTCATAAGTTCGTCAAACTTATACAAAGCTCATTGAGATATTTATAAGCACTCATGTTGCATGAAACTTGGTTTAGAGTCCTAGAAACGCGTTGTTAGATGTTTCATACGTTCGTCAAACTTGTACAAAGCTCATTGAGGAACTTATAAGCTCTCATGTTGCATGAAGCTTGGTTTAGAGTCCCACAAAGCACGTTGTAAGATGTTTCATAAGTTCGTCAAACTTGTACAAAGCTCATTGAGACACTTATAACCACTCATGTTGCATGAAACTGGGTTCAGAGTCCTAGAAACCACGTTGTTAGATGTTTCATAAGTTTGTCAAACTTGTACAAAGCTCATTGAGACACTTATAAGCACTCATGTTGCGTGAAGCTTGGTATAGAATCCTAGAAACCACGTCCTTAGATATTTCATAAGTTCGTCAAACTTTAACAAAATTCATTAAGGAACTTATAAGCACTCATGTTGCGTGAAACTTGGTTTAGAGTACTATAAACGCAATATTATATGTTTCATAAGTTCGTGAAACTTGTACAAAGCTCATTGAGACACATATAAACAATCATGTTGCATGAAACTTGGTTTAGAGTTCTAGAAACCACGTTGTTAGATGTTTCATAAATTCTTCAAACTAGTACAAAGCTCATTGAGACACTTATAAGCACTCATGTTGAATGAAAGTTGGTTTAGAGTCCTAGAAACGTGTTGTTAGATGTTTCATAAGTTTGTCAAACTTGTCCAAAGCTCATTAAGACACTTATCAGCACTTATGTTTCATGAAACTTGGTCTAGAGTCCTAGAAACATGTTGTTAGATGTTTCCACTACAAGAAATCAGGACTTTTACCACGACCATAATCGTTGTAAAATCGTGGTAAAATGCAGTTTACCACGATTTAACGACGATTTCCATTTCGTCGTTAATCGATCGAAGTAAAAGCTAAATCGTCGTAAAATCGTGGTAAATTTTACGACGAATAAAATTCGTTGTAAATTCGTGGTAACATATTCGTTGTAAAATCGTTGTAATTGTTACAACGATTTCACAACGAATATTTGGTTGTAAATTTGTATTTATAATAAATCGAAAATTCTTATAATCGTCGTAAAATCGTCCCTTATTAGGGACGATTTTACCACGATTAATATTATTATAAATAAAAAAAAATAATATTTTATAAAATAAAATATTATTTTTTTAAATATTTTTATTACAATTTCAAAATACAAAATACAAAAATAATTAGTCGTCTAAATTGAAATTAGGCCCGAAATAGTCATGCGTTGCGTTCTCGGGATCTACGTTGCTTGTTCCGGCCTGCTCAGTCGTCGGACGGAGGGGGATGTGTCCGCATCGTCCGAAGTAGTTCCGGGTTAGATGCGAAAGCACCGTAAACAGCCGTTGTAGAATCGCATGTTATTCGCCCGAGTCGAATGCAGTTCGAATCTCACCGCAACTCACCGAGATCGGTAATTGGGAGGAGCAAGTGGGACGTCCCGCATGGATCCCATGCCTAGAACCCGTCCTTTCTTCTTAGGGAGCAACCTATAAAATTAAACAATTAATAAATGAATGTTTTAAAAAATAATTTTACGGTAAAATTTTACCTCAAGATATATTTGATCGAGCTCGGCGGTAGTAAGCGGCTCGCCCTGGATATTGAGTGCCTCCCGGGGGATCTCTCGAGATCGTTGAGTCTCGATCTCCGTCTTCCGAGCTTCAAGATCGTTGAATATCCGCTCGGAATGGAAGTCAACGAACTCGCCGGTCTTTTTCCTGTGCGTCTTCTCGAAGACGGCACTGACGGCCGGTTTGTGACCCAGCTCCTTGGCCTACAAACAGATAAAAATAAAAATAATATTAGTAATTTGAAAATAAAAATAATTTGGAAGAGTTAGTAAGAAAGACTTACCATTTCGTGCGCCCGACCCGCGAACGGGATTTGTCCGGACGTGTGAGCCATCTCGCTTCGGCGTCCCGTCGGTAGCTTCGCGCGTTCCCGGAGGTGGAACACTTCTCGCCTACGGTCGCGTTGTGGCCATCCGTCCAATATTTCTTCAAGCCGTCCCGGACCGCGACCGAGAGATAAACCGGCTTCCCCGCGTCGCCGACGACTCTCCACTTGTCCTTCCGGTCGAGACCGTGTTGACCGGACGGAATTTCGCCGTCTTGTTGAACTCCGTCCTCACGGTCTCGTTGATCGAGACATCTCAATGCCACTTTTGCTGCAAAATATGAGAAATTATAAGTTACTTTAAGCGAATAATATATAATAAAAAATTTAAAGTTAAATAAATAAATTTAATTGAAATTAAATTAGAACATTACCGCGAAACATTTGAACCACGTTCTCTTGATGTGCTCGGGTGTCTTGCTCCAATTGGGATGCGACTCGGTGAAGTATCCCTTGATTATGTCCGCGATAGAACGCGAGACCTGGTTGTCGTACTTGAACCTGAAAAAAACATTAATTAATTTATTAATATAATCAAAAATAATAAAAAAAAAATTAAGTTAATTACCAGTAAGTGCCCGCAGACTTGTACGGATCCAACCGGCGGAGACTGTCATGTCCGGGTTGAGCGAGAATATCCTCAACCCGGAGGTTGGAGTACGGCGCGCGTGTCCCGGTACATCCAATTCTGGATGTACCGGGCCCGGGATATCGTCAGCGGCGGCGGCGGCGGCGGGCACAGAAGGAGGAGGAGGAGGATGCTCGCCATGGACGGACGTCCCGGTGTGGACAGGAGATGTCCGGGAAGCTGAACCGGAAGCCGAGCCTTCCCGGGAAGCCGAGCCTTCCTGGGAAGCCCTCCTCTCCGCCAACATCTGCAAGTAGTCCGGCGGTAAGGTCTTCCCTCTCCTAGGAGCCATATATAAGTACCTGCCAAAAAAAACATTAAATATTTAAATAATAAACATTAAGTATTTAAAAACTAAACATTATATAAGTATTTTAATGACATTATATGTCCTAAACATATAATTCTAAAATTTGAATCATAAAACTAAAATCCGAGCCTAAAACTAAATTCTAAATCCTAAAACTAAATTCCAATTCCTAAAACTAATTCTAAAATTCGGTTTTATAACACATATATTAAAAATATTTACCTTTGGGGATGTTGAAGAGTGTGAAAGTTGTAGAGTTTTAGAGAGATAAAGTTTTAGAGAGATAGAGAGATTTAGAGAGAATGAGTGAAAATGAAAAATTTTGGTCCACTATATATAGTATAAGCAATCGTCGTAAAATCGTCGTAAATTTACGACGATTTTACGACGATTCGTCGTTAAATCGTTGTAAAAAAAAATTGAAACGTTTTGGTTCGTTTGGTTTGCCGCGTTTTGGGAATGATGAAAATAAAATCGTTGTTAAATCGTGGGTAAATTTACCACGATTTAACAACGATTTGATTTAATAAATTCGTTGTTAAATCGTGGTAAATTTACCACGATTTAACAACGATTACCTTATAAGTCGTGGTAAAGTCGTGGTAATAGTTGACGTTGACAAACTCGTACAAACAAAACTCCTGAGGATTGGACGTTTAGAGTTTCATTTTTGGTCGTAACTTCGTTGTTAACTTACCACGAATGTCCATCGATTTTGTGTGAATCGTCGTAATTTCGTGGTAAATTTACCACGAATTTACGACGATTTATTACACTAAATGGATTTCCCTGAAATTCATCTGCCATTTGACTTCATGTTGAATATAATTATGATATTGTATGCATATGAAATCATTCTAAGTAGTATGATTGCACAAAAACAAGTTTTGGTAAAATTAGAACATATAGACATATTAACAACAATATATTATAGTACACTTTATCTTAAACTTTATAAATTCTAAGAATATGTAAACAAAACTTATTGATAAGCAATTTTAACATTGTTTTTATAGTTATTCATTAACTTTAGAGGTCTTAAAGAGTGTTTGTACGTAATATAAGACATACTTTTAAAAATGTTTTTGGTTTAGGGGTTTATACAAAAAGACGTTGTAAAATAGTGGTAAATTTACCACGATTTTACAACGATTACCTTTTAAATCGTCGTAAAATCGTGGTAATCGTTGACGTCGACAACCTCGTACAAACAAAACTCCTGAGGATTAGATGTCTTTAAAAGACAACGAATTATAAGATTATTCGTGGTAAAATCGTCGTAAATTTACCACGATTGTACCACGATTTGTGAAATTTACACATATCGTGGCAAAATCGTTGTAAATTTACGACGATTTTACCACGATTTGTTAAATTTACACATATCGTGGTAAAATCGTTGTAAATTTACCACGAATTTACCACGATTGTTAATTTATTTTATAAAAAAAAATTTAAATACATTATTTTCTTAAAATACATTATTTTCTTATTTATTACTCGGAGTCATCGCGGACTCATGTTCGTCCTCGCAGTCGATTCATCAAATTCGTCGGGTCTCTTCGACTTCTTCTTCGTCCTCATTCACCTCTTCAGCTTCCCTATTATGTGGATCAACGAGTAAGACCATGTCCGTGTTTAGTTCGGCGAAGGAATATCGACGGGACGTGTCATTCCGTAGTGGTGATTCTTCTTCCCCGACTATGTACCCTCTCGGGGCAATTTTGATGACGGATAGCCAATGTATTCCGTGGACTTAAGACGCGGATAAGGAATGAAGCTTACTTGCTCAGCTTGCGATGCAAGTATGAAAGGCTCGAACTTGTTGTATCTTCTACTCTTATTGACATCAACGATCCCGTACTTGTTGATTCGTACACCTCTTCCGATCGTAGGATCAAACCACTCGCACTTGAAGAGTACGCACTTCAACATGAGCAACCCGGGAAACGTTATTTCTATGATTTCTTGGATGATTCCGTAGAAATCAATGTCTCCTCTAACACAAACACCGTAGTTAACACTTGTTCGATGTCGGCCGTAATCGTACGCGTGGAAAGCATAACCTCTTGTAAAATACATTGGCGATGTCCGAATCTTCGCAAGGGGACGTTGTAGCATCTCGTGGAACCACACCGGATAAGATTCGTCCTCGTACTCAATCTGCAGACACCAACAATAATTTTGTTTAAATATATTATGTTTATATGTAATTTCATATTTGATATTTTCATATACCTGTCTTTGCAACCACATCACAAAGTGTTGAGTTTTACGGGAATCGAGCTCATCTTCAGATATCCCCGGAATCCCTTTTTGAACTTGTTCGACGAAGATACTATATATATATGAAAATATCATAAGTAAACAATATTTCATGAGTGTTGTAATGAATTAAAGAGTATTAAAAAACATTTACTTTTACCTTTCCCATGGAGTAACAATATCGCAATTCAATACAATGTACGTGTGGGCACAATGAATTTCATCCTCGTTGCTCCACCAAACCTCTTTTATGCGTCCGCTAAGCCGACCAATGGGACAAAATATGTCAGGTACTCCTTCCACCGCGTACGTTGTTTGAATGCCTCCGTCATCATATCTCCTCGGCGCTCTTTTACGTGTCCTCACGTTGGTGCAAAGTAGTACGACGTAAAGTGAGATGTTTCCTCCGTAATACTACCCGCAACGATTGAACCCCTCGACTTTAGCTAGATTTTTCGCCTTCCCTTTTAGATGTTTCATAAATCGTTCGAAAGGGTACATCCATCGGAAGTGAACGGGCCCCCTAGTGCTGCTTCGTGTGGGAGATGTACCGGGTAGGTGCTCCATAACATCAAAAAAAAAGGATGGGGTAAATATCTTCTCCAAATTGCACAAAATGAGAGGAATGTTCTCGTCGAGTTGTGTTATTACTTCATCGTTCAACGTTCTTGTGGAAAGATCACGAAAGAACAACCCAACACCTACACAAATTATATAAAACGTACGTATTACGATATATTCGTTATGAAATATTTTATTAGACATTACGTATACGTACCAGCAATTGCTTCGTGCACATTTTGTGGAACAAGTTCGGCCAAGACAAATGGTAGCGGTCGTTGCATGAACACATGACAATCGTGACTTTTCATACCCGTGAATTTACTACCATCTACACACCGAGAAAGATTAGAAACAAAATCATCGGGAAACTTAACTTCGAGATCACCCACCGGAACAACGACGTCTTCGCCGCACTCGATAATCTGAATATAGGTATTGGTGCTTTTCCGTCATTATCAATGTGCAATTCGGATCTCGCACATATCTCAGCCAAGTCAAGACATGATTTAAAATTGTCTTTTGTCTTTCCCTGCACATTCAAAAGAGTGTTCATAATGTTATCGAAAAAGTTCTTCTCTATGTGCATCACGTCAAGATTGTGTCGGAGTAGATGATCTTTCCGTATGGAAGCTCCCGAAAATGCTTTTCTTATGCCAATTGTGTTCCGTAAGATAACCATCGGGCGCGATTAGGCGGGACATGCCAGTTTCCTCCTTGGGGAACTGTGTAATTCGCACAATAATGATCCATATGCGCCTCAACTTGTTCGCCCGTGTAATAAACTGGTGGAGGATCACGAACCACTTTGTTCTTTTTAAACAATCGTTTGTTTTTCCGATAAGGGTGGCGGACTAAGAAACTTACGGTGACAATCGAACCAACTAGTTTTCCTTCCATGCTTCAATTGGAAGGCGTCAGTACGATGCATGCAGTAAGTACAAGATAGTCGTCCGTGTGTAGTCCAGCCCGACAACATTCCATAAGCGGGAAAGTCGCTAATCGTCCATAGAAGCACTGCACGCATTGTAAAATTCCGTTTCCTCGAACAATCGTAAGTCTTTACTCCAAGTGTGCCATAACTCCTTCAACTCTTCCACCAAAGGCTGTAGAAAAACATCAAGGGATCTTTTTTTGGATGTTTAGGTCCAGGGACTAAAATACTCGGACATAAAAATTCCCTTTGCATACACATCTCCGGTGGGAGGTTATAAGGGGTGACGATGACGGGCCATAAAGAATACCGCCTACCGACATACCAAATGTACTAAATCCATCCGTACATAGACCAAGGTAGACGTTACCTTTTCGTCTAGCAAAATCGGGGTACACCGAGTTAAAGTGTTTCCACGCTTTCGCATCGGATGGGTGGGTCACCTCTCCAGGCTTCGTGTATGTTCTCGCATGCCACCTCATCGAAGAAGCTGTCCTCTCCGAGTGATACATCCTTTGTAGCCTCGTCCGTTATAGGAAGATACCACATCTTCCGGTACGGTACCCTCTTCCGACCTACTCCTTCGGCCTATATCTTGTTTTTTTGCAAAAACGACATTCCTCAAGAATGTCGTCGTCTTTCCAAAATATCATACAATTGTCTACACGACATCAATTGACCGATACGGAAGACCAAGACTCGATAACCAATTTTTGAACCTCATAAAAACGTTTCAGCCTAAATTATCGAGGGTAGATATTCTTTTAACAATGAGGCCCAATCATCCATGCAAACCTCGGATAAGTTATGGTCTCTGTTTTAATATTCATCATTCTAGCAGCTAATGACAATTTAGAGTGCCTTTCTCTACAATTATCATATATTGGTTGATTTGCGCATTTAACATGTCGTAGAATTTTTTAGCATCTAAATTAGGTTCTTCAACTAAATTTCCATCAGATGCAACTTCAGGACGAAATGCATCGCTAACCATGTCATTTATCCTATCCGGTTCATTTCCATGATCATGATGAAAATTATAAAAATCATACTCATTTTCTACATGCTGGTCATAGTCTACAGATTCCTGATGATAATTACTACTACTAGCAACATTACCAGAATAACCTTCCCCATGCTGAAACCATATATAATATTGTGGTGTAAATCCTCTATTTAACAAATGCTTCCAAACATTTTCAACCAAAATGAATCGTCTATTGTCGCATTTGATACAAGGACAAAACATCTTACCGCTTTCGATAGTGACAGGTAGATTTGTGGCTTGCTGCATGTATACTTCAACCCCATCGAGGAACTCTCGTGTCACCGATCCGTTATCGCCTCGATGTATGTACATCCATTTTCGGATTTCGTAAATATCGCCTCCGGACATTTTTTTATAAAAAGAGTTTTTTTTTGTAAGTGAGAGAGATAGAGAGATATAAAATTGATGGTGTGATTTATGGTGAAAGATGAGGAGGTATTTATAGGATTTTTAAAAATTTTCCAACTTTTTAACAAGGAAATTAACTACTAATTTACAACGATTCA
This sequence comes from Cochlearia excelsa, assembly GCA_963556525.1. Taxonomy (NCBI): domain Eukaryota; kingdom Viridiplantae; phylum Streptophyta; class Magnoliopsida; order Brassicales; family Brassicaceae; genus Cochlearia; species Cochlearia excelsa. The sequence goes on from OY748329.1 coordinate 10,255,299, forward strand.
TAATTCTACAAGGAAATAACAACGAATTTACAACGATTTAACGACTAAAATGAAAGTTGTAAATAATTAGGTGCAACAGTAAATACACGTTTTCAACTACCAGATTAAATGTCTTTAAATCGTTGTTAAAAAGTCCCAAAATCAGAAGTTGTAAATTCGTGGTAAATTAGCAACGATATAGCGACGAAATATTCTTATAAACCAAAACGTTGTAAAATCGTTGTAAATTTACCACTATTTTACAACGATTTGGTGTTTAATCGGAAATTCGTTGTAAAATCGTCGTAAATTTACGACGATTTTAATCGTTGTAACTTTTACGACGATTTTACGACGATCACCAAAATCGTCGTAAAATCGTCGTAATATCGTCGTAAGTTTACGATGATTCAAATCGTTGTAAATTTTTCGTGGTAATTTGCGCAGATTCTTGTAGTGTTCGTAAGTTCGTCAAAGTTCATTAAGACACTTATAAGCACTCATGTTGCATGAAACTTGGTTTCACTACTAAAAAAAAGTCATATAGCAACGGTCGTTCCGTGGCTATAGAAAAAATCCGTGGCTAATTAGCCACGGATTTTGTTAGCTACGACCGTATAGCCACGGATTTAACGTTATAGCCACGGATACGACCGTGGCTATATGATATTTTTCTTGTAGTGTTTAGAGTTCTAGAAATGCGTTGTTAGATGTTTTATAAGTTTGTCAAACTTGTACAAAGCTCATTAAGACACTTATACGCACTCATGTTGCATTAAACTTGGTCTAGAGTCCTAGAAACACTTTGTTAGATGTTTCATAAGTTCGTCAAACTAGTACAAAGTTCATTGAGACACTTATAAGCACTCATGTTGCATGAAACTTAGTTTAGAGTTCTAGAAATGCGTTGTTAGATGTTTTATAAGTTTGTCAAACTTGTACAAACCTCATTAAGACACTTATAAGCAAGTATGTTGCATTAAACTTGGTCTAGAGTCCTAGAAACACTTTGTTAGATGTTTCATAAGTTCGTCAAACTTGTACAAAACTCATTGAGACACTTATAAGCACTCATGTTGCGTGAAGCTTGGTTTAGAGTCTTAAAAACCACGTTGTTAGATATTTCATAAGTTCGTCAAACTTTAACAAAGCTCCTTTAGGAACTTATAAGCACTCATGTTGCATGAAACTTGGTTTAGAGTCCTAGAAACGCAATGTTATATGTTTCATAAGTTCGTGAAACTTGTACAAAGCTCATTGAGACTCTTTTCAGCACTCATGTTGCATGAAACTTGGTTTAGAGTCCTAGAAACCACGTTGTTAGATTTATCATAAGTTCTTCAAACTAGTACAAAGCTCATTGAGACACTTATAAGCACTCATGTTGCATGAAACTTGGTTTAGAGTCCTAGCAACCACGTTATTAGAAGTTTCATAAGTTCGTCAAACTAGTAAAAAGCTTATCAAGACACTTATAAGCACTGATGTTGCATGAAACTTGGTTTAGAGTCCTAGAAACGCGTTGTTATATGTTTCATAAGTTCGCCAAACTTGTACAAAGCTCATTGAGACACTTATACGCACTCATGTTGCATGAAACCTTGTTTAGAGTCCTAGAAACCACGTTGTTAGAGGTTTCATAAGTTTTCCAAACTTGTACAAAGCTCACTGAGACACTTATAAGCACTCTTGTTGCATGAAGCTTGGTTTTGAGTCCTAGAAACGCGTTGTTAGATGTTTCATAAGTTCGTCAACTAGTACAAAGCTCATTAAGACACTTATAAGCACTCATGTTGCATGAAGCTTGGTTTAGAGTCCTAGAAACCACGTTGTAAGATGTTTCATAAGTTTGTCAAACTTGTACAAAGGTCATTAAGACACTTATAAGCACTCATGTCGCGTGAAACTTGGTTAAGAGTACTATAAACGCAATGTTATATGTTTCATAAGTTCGTGAAACTTGGTTAAGAGTACTATAAACGGAATGTTATATGTTTCATTGAGACACTTATAAGCACTCATATTGCATGAAACTTGTTTTAGAGTCCGAGAAACGTGTTGTTAGATGTTTCATAAGTTTGTCAAACTTGTACAAAGATCATTAAGACACTTATAAGCACTCATGTTGCATGAAACTCTGTCTAGAGTCCTTGAAACACGTAGTTAGATGTTTCATAAGTTCGTCAAACTAGTACAAAGTTCATTGAGACACTTATAAGCACTCATGTTGCATGAAACCTGTTTCAGATTCCTAGAAACCACGTTGTTAGATGTTTCATAAGTTTCTCAAACTTGTACAAAGCTCATTGAGAAAATTATAAGCACTCATGTTGCGTGAAGCTTGTATTAGAGTCCTAGAAACCACGTTGGTAGATATTTCATAAGTTCGTCAAACTTTAACAAAGCTCATTGAGGAAATTATAAGCACTCATGTTGCATGAAACTTGGTTTAGAGTCCTAGATATGCAATGTTATATGTTTCATAAGTTCGTGAAACTTGTACAAAGCTCATTGAGACACTTATAATCACTCATGTTGCATGAAACTTGGTTTAGAGTCCTAGAAACGCGTTGTTAGATGTTTCATAAGTTTGTCAAACTTGTAAAAAGCTCATTGAGACACTTATAAGCACTCATGTTGCTTGAAACTTGGTTTAGAGACCTAGCAACCACGTTGTTAGATGTTTCATAAGTTCGTCAAACTAGTACAAAGCTCATTGAGACACTTAAAAGCACTCATGTTGCATGAAAATTGGTTTAGAGTCCTAGAAAGGCGTTGTTAGATGTTTCATAAGTTCGTAAAACTTGTAAATAGCTCATTCAGACACTTATAAGCACTCATGTTGCATGAAACTTGGTTTAGAGTCCTAGAAACCACGTTGTAAGATGTTTCATAAGTTTGTCAAACTTGTACAAAGGTCATTAAGACACTTATAAGCACTCATGTCGCGTGAAACTTGGTTAAGAGTACTATAAACGCAATGTTATATGTTTCATAAGTTCGTGAAACTTGGTTAAGAGTACTATAAACGGAATGTTATATGTTTCATTGAGACACTTATAAGCACTCATATTGCATGAAACTTGTTTTAGAATCCGAGAAACGTGTTGTTAGATGTTTCATAAGTTTGTCAAACTTGTACAAAGATCATTAAGACACTTATAAGCACTCATGTTGCATGAAACTCTGTCTAGAGTCCTTGAAACACGTAGTTAGATGTTTCATAAGTTCGTCAAACTAGTACAAAGTTCATTGAGACACTTATAAGCACTCATGTTGCATGAAACTTGTTTCAGATTCCTAGAAACCACGTTGTTAGATGTTTCATAAGTTTCTCAAACTTGTACAAAGCTCATTGAGAAAATTATAAGCACTCCTGTTGCGTGAAGCTTGTATTAGAGTCCTAGAAACCACGTTGGTAGATATTTCATAAGTTCGTCAAACTTTAACAAAGCTCATTGAGGAAATTATAAGCACTCATGTTGCATGAAACTTGGTTTAGAGTCCTAGATACGCAATGTTATATGTTTCATAAGTTCGTGAAACTTGTACAAAGCTCATTGAGACACTTATAATCACTCATGTTGCATGAAACTTGGTTTAGAGTCCTAGAAACGCGTTGTTAGATGTTTCATAAGTTTGTCAAACTTGTAAAAAGCTCATTGAGACACTTATAAGCACTCATGTTGCTTGAAACTTGGTTTAGAGACCTAGCAACCACGTTGTTAGATGTTTCATAAGTTCGTCAAACTAGTACAAAGCTCATTGAGACACTTAAAAGCACTCATGTTGCATGAAAATTGGTTTAGAGTCCTAGAAAGGCATTGTTAGATGTTTCATAAGTTCGTAAAACTTGTAAATAGCTCATTCAGACACTTATAAGCACTCATGTTGCATGAAACTTGGTTTAGAGTCCTAGCAACCACGTTGTTAGAAGCTTCACAAGTTCTTCAAACTGGTAAAAAGCTCATCAAGACACTTATAAGCACTGATGTTGCATGAAACTTGGTTTAGAGTCCTAGAAACGCGTTGTTAGATGTTTCATAAGTTCGCCAAACTTGTACAAAGCTCATTGAGACACATATAAGCACTCATGTTGCATGAAACCTTGTTTAGAGTCCTAGACACCACATTGTTAGATGTTTCATAAGTTTGTCAAACTTGTACAAAGCTCATTGAGATACTTATAAACACTCATGTTGCGTGAATCTTGGTTTAGAGTCCTAGAAACCACGTTGTTAGATATTTCATAAGTTCGTCAAACTTTAACAAAGCTCATTGAGGAACTTATAAGCACTCATGTTGCATGAAACTTGGTTTAGAGTCCTCGAAACGCGTTGTTAGATGTTTCATAAGTTTGTCAAACTTGTGAAAATCTCATTGAGACACTTATAAGCACTCATGTTGCATGAAACTTGGTTTAGAGTCCTAGCAACCACGTTGTTAGATGTTTCATAAGTTCGTCAAACTAGTACAAAGCTCATTGAGACACTTATAAGCACTCATGTTGTTTGAAACTTGGCTTAGAGTCCTAGAAACATTGTTAGATGTTTCATAAGTTCGTCAAACATGTACATAACTCATTGAGACACTTATAAGAACTCATGTTGCAGTAAACTTGGTTTAGAGTCCTAGCAACCACGTTGTTAGAAATTTCATAAGTTCGTCAAACTAGTACAAAGCTCATCAAGACACTTATAAGCACTCATGTTGCATGAAACTTGGTTTTGAGTCCTAGAAACGCGTTGTTAGATGTTTCATAAGTTCGTCAAACTTGTACATAGCTCATTGAGACACTTATAATCACTCATATTGAATGAAACTTGGTTTTGAGTCCCAGAAACGCGTTGTTAGATGTTTCATAAGTTCGTCAAACTTGTACAAAGCTCATTGAGACACTTATAGGCACTCATGTTGTATGAAACTTGGTTTAGAGTCCTAGAAACATTGTTAGATGTTTCATAAGTTCGTCAAACATGTACATAGCTCATTGAGACACTTCTAAGCACTCATGTTGCAGGAAACTTCGTTTAGAGTCCTAGCAACCACGTTGTTAGAAGTTTCATAAGTTCGTCAAACTAGTAAAGAGCTCATCAAGACACTTATAAGCACTCATGTTGCATGAAACTTGGTTTTGAGTCCTAGAAACGCGTTGCTAGATGTTTCATAAGTTCGTCAAACTTGTACATAGCTCATTGAGACACTTATAATCACTCATATTGAATGAAACTTGGTTTAGTCCTAGAAACGCGTTGTTAGATGTTTCATAAGTTCGTCAAACTTGTACAAAGCTCATTGAGACACTTATAAGCACTCATGTTGCATGAAATTTGGTTTAGAGTCATAGAAACCATGTTGTAAGATGTTTGAAAAGTTCGTCAAACTAGTTTAAAGATCATTAATTGAGACACTTATAATAACTCATGTTGCATGAAAGTTGGTTTAGAGTCTTAGAAACGCAACGTCAGATTTTTCTAAAGTTCGTCAAACTTGTAAATAGCTCATTGAGACACTTATAAGCTCTCATGTTGCATGAAACTTGGTTTAGAGTCCTAGCAACCACGTTGATAGAAGTTTCATAAATTCGTCAAACTAGGACAAAGCTTATCGAGACACTTATAAGCACTCATGTTGCATGAAACTTGTTTTAGAGTCCTAGAAACGCGTTGTTAGATGTTTCATGAGTTCGTTAAACTTGTACGAAGCTGATTCAGACACTTATAAGCACTCATCATGCATGAAATTTAGTTTAGAGTCCTAGAAACGCGTTGTTAGATGTTTCATAAGTTCGTCAAACTTGTACAAAGCTCATTGTGACATTTATAAGCACTCATGTTGCATGAAACTTGGTTTAGAGTCCTAGAAACCACGTTCTTAAATGTTTCATAAGTTCTTCAAACTAGTACAAACTTCATTGAGACACTTATAAGCACTCATGTTGCATGAAACTTGGGCTAGAGTCCTAGAAACACGTTGTTAGATGTTTCATAAGTTCGTCAAACTAGTACAAAGTTCATTGAGACACTTTTAAGTTCTCATGTTGCATTAAACCTTGTTCAGAGTCCTAGAAACCACGTTGTTAGATGTTCCATAAGTTTGTCAAACTTGTACAAAGCTCATTGAGACACTTATAAGCACTCATGTTGCGTTAAGCTTGGTTTAGAATTCTAGAAACCACGTTGTTAGATATTTCATAAGTTCGTCAAACTTTAACAAAGCTCCTTGAGGAACTTATAAGTACTCATGTTGCATGAAACTTGGTTTAAAGTCCTAGAAACGCAATGTTATATGTTTCATAAGTTCGTGAAACTTGTACAAAGCTCATTGAGACACTTTTAAGCACTCATGTTGCATGAAACTTGGTTTAGAGTCCTAGACACCACATTGTTAGATGTTTTATATGTTCTTCAAACTAGTACAAAGCTCATTGAGACACTTATAAGCACTCATGTTGCATGAAACTTTGTTTCGAGTCCTAGAAACGTGTTGTTAGATGTTTCATAAAATTGTCAAACTTGTACAAAACTCATTAAGACACTTATAAGCACTCATGTTGAATGAAACTTGGTCTAGAGTCCTAGAAACATGTTGTTAGATGTTTCATAAGTTCGTCAAACTAGTACAAAGTTCATTGAGACACTTATAAGCACTCATGTTGTGTGAGGATTGTATTAGAGTCCTAGAAACCACGTTGTTAGATATTTCATAAGTTCGTTAAACTTTAACAAACCTCATTGAGGAACTTATAAGCACTCATGTTGCATAAAACTTGGTTTAAAGTCCTAGAAACGCATTGTTATATGTTTCATAATTTCGTGAAACCTGTACAAAGCTCACCGAGACACTTATATTCACTCATGTTGCATGAAACTTGGTTTAGAGTCCTAGAAACGTGTTGTTAGATGTTTCATAAGTTTCTCAAACTTGTAAAAAGTTCATTGAGACACTTATAAGCACTCAAGTTGCATGAAACTTGGTTTAGAGTCCTAGCAACCACGTTGTTAGATGTTTCATATGTTCGTCAAACTAGTACAGAGCTCATTGGTTTAGAGTCCTAGAAAGGCGTTGTTAGATGTTTCATAAATTCGTAAAAATTGTAAATAGGTCATTCAGACACTTATAAGCACTCATGTTGCATGAAAACTTGTTTTGAGTCCTAGCAACCACGTTGTTAAAAGTTTCATAAGTTCGTCAAACGATTACAAAGCTCATCAAGACACTTATAAGCACTCACGTTGCATGAAACTTGGTTTAGAGTCCTAGAAACGCGTTGTTACATGTTTCTTAAGTTCGTCAAACTTGTACAAAGCTCATTGAGACACTTATAAGCACTCATGTTGCATGAAACCTTGTTTAGAGTCCTAGAAACCACGTTGTTAGATGTTTCATAAGTTTTCCAACGTTGTACAAAGTTCATTGAAACACTTATAAGAACTCTTGTTGCATGAAGCTTGGGCTAGAGTCCTAGAAACAACGTTGTTCCATATTTCATAAGTTCGTGAAACTTGTACAAATCTCATTGAGGAACTTATAAGCCGTCATGTTGCATGAAGCTTGGTTTAGAGTCCTAAAACCGTGTTGTTAGATGTTTCATAAGTTTGTCAAACTAGTAAAAAGCTCATTTAGAAAATTATAAGAACTCATGTTGCATTAAACTTGGCTTAGAGTCCTAGAAACGTGTTGTTAGATGTTTCATAAGTTCGTCAAACTTGTACACAGTTCATTGAGACACTTATAAGCACTCATGTTTCATGAAACTTTGTTTAGAGTCCTAGCAACCACGATATTAGATTTTTCATAAGTTCGTCAAACTAGTACAAAGTTCATTGAGACATTTATAAGCACTCATGTTGCACGAAACATGGTTTAGAGTCCTAGAAACGTGTTGTTAGATGTTTTATATGTTCGTCAAAGTTGTACAAAGTTCATTGAGACACTTATAAGCACTCATGTTGCATGAAACTTTATTTAGAGTCCTAGAAATTCGTTTTCATAAGTTCGTAAAAGTTGTTCTTAGCTCATTGAGACACTTATAAGCACTCATGTTGCATGAAACTTGGTTTAGAGTCCTAGCAACCACGTTATTAGAAGTTTCATAAGTTCGTCAAACTAGTACAAAGCTTATCCAAACACTTATAAGCATTCATAGTGCATGAGACTTGGTTTAGAGTCCTAGAAACGCGTTGTTAGATGTTTCATAAGTTCGTCAAACTAGTACAAAGCTCATTAAGACACTTATAAGCACTCATGTTGCATGAAGCTTGGTTTAGAGTCCTAGAAACCACGTTGTAAGATGTTTCATAAGTTTGTCAAACTTGTACAAAGGTCATTGAGACACTTATAAGCACACATCTCGCGTGAAACTTGGTTAAGAGTACTATAAACGCAATGTTATATGTTTCATTGAGACACTTATAAGCACTCATATTGCATGAAACTTGTTTTAGAGTTCGAGAAACGTGTTGTTCGATGTTTCATAAGTTTGTCAAACTTGTACAAAGATCATTAAGACACTTATAAGCACTCATGTTGCATGAAACTCTGTCTAGAGTCCTTGAAACACGTTGTTAGATGTTTCATAAGTTCGTCAAACTAGTACAAAGTACATTGAGACACTTATAATCACTCATGTTGCATGAAACTTGGTTCAGAGTCCTAGAAACCTCGTTGTTAGATGTTTCATAAGTTTCTCAAACTTGTACAAAGCTCATTGAGACAATTATAAGCACTCATGTTGCGTTAAGCTTGTATTAGAGTCCTAGAAACCACGTTGGTAGATATTTGATAAGTTCGTCAAAATTTAACAAAGCTCATTGAGGAACTTATAAGCACTCATGTTGCATGAAACTTGGTTTAGAGTCCTAGATACGCAATGTTATATGTTTCATAAGTTCGTAAAACTTGTACAAAGCTCATTGAGACACTTTTAAGCATTCATGTTGCATGAAACTTGGTTTAGAGACCTAGAAACCAAGTTGTTAGATGTTTCATAAGTTATTCAAACTAGTACAAAGCTCATTGAGACACTTATAAGCACTCATATTGCATGAAACTTGTTTTAGAGTCCGAGAAACGTGTTGTTAGATGTTTCATAAGTTTGTCAAACTTGTACAAAGATCATTAAGACACTTATAAGCACTCATGTTGCATGAAACTCTGTCTAGAGTCCTTGAAACACGTAGTTAGATGTTTCATAAGTTTGTCAAACTAGTACAAAGTTCATCGAGACAATTATAAGCACTCATGTTGCATGAAACTTGGTTCAGAGTCCTAGAAACCCCGTTGTTAGATGTTTCATAAGTTTCTCAAACTTGTACAAAGCTCATTGAGAAAATTATAAGCACTCATGTTGCGTGAAGCTTGTATTAGAGTCCTAGAAACCACGTTGGTAGATATTTCATAAGTTCGTCAAACTTTAACAAAGCTCATTGAGGAAATTATAAGCACTCATGTTGCATGAAACTTGGTTTATAGTCCTAGAAACGCGTTGTTAGATGTTTCATAAGTTCGTGAAACTTGTACAAAGCTCATTGAGTAACTTATAAGCACTCATGTTGCATGAAACTTGGTTTAGAGTCCTAGCAGTTATATGTTTCATAAGATCGTGAAACTTGTAAAAAGCTCATTGAGACACTTATAATCACTCATGTTGCATGAAACTTGGTTTAGAGTCCTAGCAGTTAGATGTTTCATAAGTTCGTCAAACTAGTACAAAGCTCATTAAGACACTTAAAAGCACTCATGTTGCATGAAAATTGGTTTAGAGTCCTAGAAAGGCGTTGTTAGATGTTTCATAAGTTCGTAAAACTTGTAAATAGCTCATTCAGACACTTATAAACACTCATGTTGCATGAAACTTGGTTTAGAGTCCTAGAAACCACGTTGTTAGAAGCTTCACAAATTCTTCAAACTAGTAAAAAGCTCATCAAGACACTTATAAGCACTGATGTTGCATGAAACTTGGTTTAGAGTCCTAGAAACGCGTTGTTAGATGTTTCATAAGTTCGCCAAACTTGTACAAAGCTCATTGAGACACTTACACTAGTAAAAAAAACAGATATAGTCACGATACAGCCACGAACAAACGTGGCTTTTCTTTAGAGAGCCACGACAATGCCACATTTTACCAATCGTGGGAAATTTAAACCACGAATAATCCACGATTTTCAAATCGTGGTAATAAAAAGCCACGACAAGGCCACAAACCCGTATTCGTGGTTTTTAAAAGCCACGATTTTACCACGTCCTCTAAAGCGTGACAAAAAAAGCCACGAATAAGCTACGATGAATGCGTGGCTTTTTACTTTTTCTGCTGTGTCAGAAATGTGTCGGAGATATTTATAAAAGTTAAAAAAGCCACGATATGTTTGTGGCACTTTCGTGGCTTTGCCGCTGAAAAAACTGTCTTTTCGGTTATAATTCGAAAATAAGTCACGGTTTTAAACCGTGGCTTTCCGTGGCTTTGTTTAATACCATTATCTTTCTATCAGTTTTCTTATTCTCTTCTCCTCCCATCCTCATCTTCTCCTCTTCTCCTATCTTCTTCTTCTTCTTTTCTATTCTTCTTCTTCTTTTCTATTCTTCTCCATTGTAATGCAATGACTCATTATTCCCAATTAAGAGGATGGATGGATAGACGTATTGATCCGAATACTAATTGTGTGAGTGAAGAATTTACAACGGGCACTCAAGAGTTTCTGTTATTTGCTTGTAATAAACCATCCTTCCAAGAGCTAAACACCATTTTGTGTCCTTGTGCCCGATGTAAAAATGAGAAAGACCGTGATCCAAAAATGGTGTCAAGACATCTATTTCGATATGGATTCAAAGGAAATATTATGTGTGGTTCAACCATGGAGAAAATGCTTATGAAGAAATCGGAGAATCTTCAAGAAGAAATCATTTTATTGGCACCGAAGAAACGATACGGCCACAAAGTCCTTCAAATTTCCAAGTTCCTATGAATACAAGCGAATATCCTCATTACACAACATCTCCACATATGGAAACAATGTTCAATGAAGAGCCGTATCAAGATAGTGTATTTGAAGCTTTTGAGGTCGCTACTAAACCTCTCTACGAAGGTTCTCCCAAAGGTATTACTCAATTGTATTTGGCATCGCGGATTTTGAAAGCAAAAACGGATTACAATTTAGCCGAGGCGTGTGTTGATGAGATAGCAAAAACTTTCAAAGATGTTCTCCCTAAGCCGAACAATGCTCCTGCATCATACTCCGAAATAAAGAAGTTAACACGGTCTCTTGGACTACCTGTACAAAAGATTGATGTTTGCGAGGATAATTGTATGCTCTTTTGGAAGGGAGATAGAGATTTGTTAAGTTGTCGTTTTTGTGGTAAAAATAGATATCATACAAACAACGGAAATGGGAAGAATCGGGCAAAACAGAGGATGTTTTATATGCCGATAACAGATCGGTTGAAGCGGTTATACCAATTAGAGGCGACTGCATCTCATATGCGATGGCACGCAGAGAATATTTCTCCAGAAGGAGAAATGCAACATCCTTCCGACGGAGCAGCGTGGAAGCATTTCAATCAGGTATATCCACATTTCGCCGCTGAACCTCGTAATATATATCTTGGCTTGTCAACAGATGGATTTAATCCTATTGGTATGAGCGGGGAAGCCCAATCAGTCTGGCCTGTGATACTCACGCCTTACAATCTACCACCAGGAATGTGCATGAAAAGAGAATTCTTCTTTTTGTCGGTACTAATACCCGGACCAAAACATCCGAAAAAAGCCTTGATATCTATCTTCAACCATTGATCGAGGAGTTGCAAAGTTTGTGGAATCATGGGGTGGAAGCTTTTGATGTATCCATAAAAGAAAGATTTACAATGCGAGCTGCGTTGATGTGGACAATTAGCGACTTCCCAGCGTATGGCATGCTCTCTGGTTGGATGACTCATGGGCGTTTATCGTGTCCGTATTGTATGGATGAGTCTGAAGCGTTTTGGTTACCAAATGGAAGGAAGCATAGCTGGTTTGATTGCCACAGAAAGTTTTTACCACTTGACCATCCTTATAGAAGGGAATGTGAAAGCTTTTAAAAAGGGGAGAAAAGTGATTGGACATCCTCCGTCGTGGTTGATCGGCCAAGAAGTACTTACCGAAAGAATAGAGAGCATTACGGGGATAAGAAGAACAGTGGATTGTGGTGGAAATGGTCACGATAAAGCGTCCCGTACAATCGAAGATTATGGAGTTCATCATAATTGGGTGAAGAAGAGTATATTTTGGGATCTGCCTTATTGGGAAAACCTTCTGCTTCGACATAACTTGGACTTTATACACATTGAGAAGAACTTCTTTGATAATGTGCTCAACACTGTGATGAATGTTATTGTAAAATCAAAAGACAACTTTAAATCGAGATTGGATCTCCCGGAAATATGTAACGTACCGAAGCTCATATTACCGAGAGTGGTCAGATGATCGCACCGATATTTAGGTTATCGCATGAGAGGAAGAAGATTTTTCTTCGGTGGATGAAAAATGAGATTAAATTTCCTGATGGATATTCATCGACGTTTGGCCGTTGTGTAGATGACAACCATTCTAAGTTATCGGGTTTAAAAAGTCATGATTGCCACGTCATAATGCAACGACTTCTTCCTTTTGCATTTGTAGAGCTTCTTCCAAAACTCGTTCATGTTGCTATCTCAGGTAAACTTTTACCCTAAAACAAGTTTATACTTTCAAGCCCACGAATGCACACTTATATAGCATGTAAACTATTACATTACACAACTTGTCAAATGACTGGAACCATATAATGAATACTCTGACATTGATTTTTTGTGAAATGTATGCAGATATTGCAATTTTTTTCCGGGACCTATCTTCGAAGACATTACGAAACGACGATGTTGCTATTTTGAAATCCAATATTGCTTTGAAGATTTGCAATTTAGAAAAGTTGTTTCCACCTTCGTTCTTTGATGTTATGGAACATCTACATGTGCATCTACCTGTGGTCCGGTTCAGTATCGATGGATGTATCCTTTCGAAAGATACATGTATCACCTGAAGAAAAAAGTTAAGAACAAGGCACACGTTGGAGGCTCGATTGTTGCTCAGTGTATAATGGAGGAAATTACTCATGCAACTTCAAGTTATTTTGGACATCCCGAAGTGGTGAAAGAATCTGTAAACGGAGAAATTCGATTTACTTATTTAGATCCAGAAGTGCCTGACTTGTTTCACCATGAAGGTCGAGTAAGTGGAAAAGCAAAAGATGGTTGGTTTACAGATGATGACTACACCGTTCTCCAAACGTTTATGTTGCTAAACTGTGACCAGTTTGAGCCTTATGAAAGGTACAATATTCATTAAATTATATAAATTGTTTATGACCATGCAACCTCAATTACATTTTATCTTTAAATATTTTATAGGATGTTCGAACAATTCATGATGGAATCCAACCCTGGAATTAGCAGTAACATCATGCAAAATGCGGAAGACCAATACTTTGCTCAATGGTGTAAAAACTATGTAAGTGTAACATTTATAAAGTCATTATTAATCATATTATACTTGCTTAGATACGTGGACTTTATTCATTTTGCAGATTAATGAAGCCTCTTCTTCCTATACATTTCCTTTTTGGATGTTGGATTTCGTACAAGGTCCTAAACGTAGTTACACTTCCTGGCCTATGTATCGATCACGAGGTTATTCTTTCCACACAGAAAAACATGGCAAAGATAGGAAAAGTCAAAACTCTGGTGTCTACGTTAACGGAACCACTGATATAGATTATTACGGGTTGATAGAGGACATAATGATGATCGAGTACCCCGGATCTATTGGTCTCAAAGCAATGATTTTCAGATGCAAGTGGTTTGATACAACTTTAGGTCGGGGCATTCGAAAACACCCATCGGTATTATCGATATCGCACCTAGTAGAAGATACGAGAAATATGATCCTTTCATACTATCCGGTAACCGTGATCAAGTTTGTTTTGTTCCTTATCCTCGTGAGGGTCGATCTCGCGGCAAATGAATGGTGGGTTTGTACTAAAGTTATGCCTCGTGGGGTTCGTGAAACATCTGAAGATGCTCTGACTGCTTTACAAGAAGACACACGCAATCAGAATGTCGTCCCGAGTGGCATTATTCGTGTAAAATCACATGTCGTGGAAGATGATTCAGATTTCGATTCAATACCTGTCGAGCCTCCTAATGATGAATACATAACAGAAGACGAATTTGAAGATTCTAGCAGAGATTCAGATTCAGAGTAAGCCTTATAGAGGTTATTGTAAGATATTTATGTATTTTGTATGATAGTAATGATTTTGTAATATATTTATGCATTTTGTATGATATTTAATAATGACTTTTTAAGATATTTATGCATTTTGTATGATATGGAATGAATTTGTAATATATTTATACATTTTCTATGATATTAATGATTTTGTAAGATATTTAAGCATTTAGTTTAAATTCTAATGATGACTTTGTATAACCTATACCTTATAATAAACAAAATTGTAAACTAAAACCTAAACCCTATATAACCTAAAACCTAAACCCTATATAAACTAAAACCTAAACCTAAACCTAAACATAAACCCTTAGCTCTAAACACTAAAGACTAAACGATAAAGCCACGGATATACCACTGTTTGAATTCGTGGCTAATTTTAAAATAGTCATGGAAAAGCCACGGTTTAAAACCGTGGCTTAATATTAGGGCGTACAAATCTCCTTCGACACTTAGAAAGTTTTGTTTCTCCTTCTCTTCGCCGATTTCTCCTTCTCCTCCTTCTCTTCGCCGATTTCTCCTTCTCCTTCTTCTCTGTCTTCTTCTTCTTCTTCTTCTCCTTCTTCTTCGTCGCCGATTTCTTCTTCTCCTTCTCCTTCTTCTTCGTCGCCGATTTCTTCTTCTCTTTCTTCTTCGTCGCCGATTTCTTCTTCTCCTTCTTCTTCGTATCCGATATCTTTTTCTCCGTCTCCTTCTTCTTCTTCTTCTTCTTCTTTATCTTCTTCTTTCCTTCGATTTCTCCTTCTCTCCCTCTATCCTTTCTTCGTCCATGAGTTCCGGTGGAGGTCGTGGTCGTGCTATTTCCGGTGGAGGTCGTGGTCGTGCTATTTCCGGTGGAGGTCGTGGTCGTGGTCAATCACATCCCGGAGGAGCTAATCTTTCAGTTCTTTGTTCGAATCCCTCAGGTTATGCCCTTCTCCTTCATCTTCGTGTGTGTAGCTAATTGCTAATTGTTTGTGCTTGTGTCCGTGTTTGAGTTTAGGATTTTTGATGTTTAGGTCTTCGTTATGTCTCTGTCTCTGTTTAGGTCTTTGAGGTTTAGGTCTTGTTTATGTCTCTGTCTATTTAGGTATTTGAGTTTCGCCGTATGTATGTTGGTAAGTGTTAATTGCTTGTGTTTGTGAGAAACTTTGAGTTTCAACGTATGTGTGTTGCTAATTGTTTGTTCTTGTCCTTCTGTTTGGGTATGTGTGTGTGTGGATATCTCTGTGTTTGTGTGTGTAGTTGCATGTGTTTGTGTGTGTTGATATCTCTGTGGTTGTGTGTGTAGTTGCCTGTGTTTGTGTTTGTGTGTGGGTATGTGTGTGACACTTTGAGTTTATTCTACTTCATTGTCATCTCTTGTCTTTCCAGAGATGCCACCAGGGACTACTGGATCTAACGCGTCAGCCTCGGCTGCTAACAACAACTTCAATCAAGTGACAGAGGAGCAATTGCTAGCTGCTCCACAGAGAGAATCTCAGCCACATCTCCATCCAAGGAAAGCTAATGGGGCCCTTTGGTATGTTCTCTTCTCTCACTTACTTAAACATCATCAATTTCCCTCTGATGCCTTTACTTTTTGTTTCAGGTTTGGTGTGGACCCATGTGTCAACAGATTTGTTAGAAAGACATGGCAAGGCTACTACATGGGACCTTGGAGAAGCTGGATACATGTCCCTGAAGATAGGAGAGCTACTTGGTGGCACACTTTTGTGGTAATGTCAAATCTGTTTATGTTTTGTTTTTTATTTAATACCTTTTGTTTGATTCATTTCTAATACGCTTTTGTTTTCTTGTAGCAAAACTGCTATTGGGAACCAAGGTTTCATGCTACTGTCTACTTTCACTGGAAGCATGAGACAACAACAAGTATTTGTGAACGTATCAGCAAGAAGTGGAGAAACAAGAAGAAGCCAAAGTACATTGGTGAACAAGATTGGACGCTTATGTTGGAATATTGGGACACCGAGGAAGCTGCAAAGAAGAGCAAGAAAGTTGTTGCGTCTAGGACATCTGATCCAGATGGCAAAGGGATGCACAAGCATAGTGGAGGTCCCAAATCTTTCCTAAAGCATGAGTTTGACATGGTAACCTTCTTGTTTATCCTCAGCTAATATGTTTCTATTCTTTATTTTAAAAGTTTTGTGTTTTGCAGATGGTTGAGGCGAGTCGATGAACCACCAGCTTTCACTGAACTTGTCCGAAAGACTCACACACGCAAGGATGGGACATTTTTCGATCCAAGGGCGGAAGAGATTGTTACGAAGTGGAGCAAGCAAGAATCGAATTCACGAAGAAGAAGGATCTCCCAATGGCCTTAGTCAAACTGCCTCTTATGGTCCTTCACGCCATCTTCTCGAACAAGGAGTATATTAAGGTATTGTTTCTGCTTCTTCATCTCTCACTTTGGATTTTATATTTATTTGACTTAAAATGTTTATTAGGAGCTACTTTTGTCTATTTATTGATATGTAACTTTCTAGATTATGAGATTGCAAAATTGATTATGTCAGCTTCTTTGTTTATGTGTGTGTGTTTGCTTCTTTGTGTATTTGTGTGTGCTTATGTAAGTGTGTGTGTGTGTGTCTGTGTGTTTGCTTATGTGTGTGTATTGTGTGTGCTTGTGTAATTGTATGTGTATCTGCTTCTGTTTGTGTATCCTTATGTGTGTGATTGTGTCATTGTGTGTGTTTTTGTTGATTGTATCTTGTAATTGTTTCTCTGTTTATTGGTTTGTAGCGTGGTAAGAGACACAAAGGAAATATATATGGGATAGGGAGTGTTCAGTATCGAGAGAAGACGCCAATGGAGTCCGTTGAATCAAGTATAGTGCGAAACGTTGATATAGACGCGCGGATAGACGGGCTTGAGACTAAGTTCACGAAAGTGAATGACAATGTTGATGCCGTGAGGAAGGAGATGGTGGAGTTCAAAGAAGAAGTGGGAGACATCAAGAACTCTCTCCATGCATTGTTGAAGCATCTCGGGATTCCTCAAACAACCACATCTTCGACAGGATCACAACAGTCCGTCGAACATCACGTGGATCAGCCCGTCGATCGACCCGTCGAACAGCCTGTCGTGACAACTCCGGAAGTGGTCCCAGCTCCTTCTCCTACTAACCAAAACCAAGATTTCAGCAGGTGGTGTACTAATCTAGGTCTCTAGTTAGTTTTGTTATGTACTTTGGATGCCTTTAAAGGCTTGTTATGTACTTATACATTTTTTTAAACTTATGTTGCGAAGCATTGCATTTGCAATGCAATGAATGATGTGTTTGGATTTTTATTTTCATAAATATGTTTTGGTCATTTGGTGCATTGGACATTTGTATGTATTGTTGCATTGCAGGAACTGGTTTCTTAGAAACCAGTGCTTTTTTTTAATAATCGTGAAAATAAGCCACAGAGGAATCGTGGCTTTAATTTCCACTAAAATGCCACGAATAGAACGTGGTCTGTAAACCGTGGCTTATTTTACCACGTACTTATCGTGGCTTTATCGTGGCCGAATTAAGCCACACTACTATTTTTATTACCCGTGACTATAGTCGTGGCTAGTAGCCACGATTATAAACTGTAGTTAAGTCGTGGCTTTTTATAACCATGAAAAGCCACGAACCAAGAAAGCCACGCAGCTATAGCCACGATTTTCTGAAACGTGGCTTTTCCGTGGCATTGATCTCAATAGCCACGATTTTTGATTCATAGCCACGAAAATAATTGTGGCTATGTCTGTTTTTTTACTAGTGTTATAAGCACTCAGGTTGCATGAAACCTTGTTTAGAGTCCTAGAAACCACGTTGTTAGAGGTTTCATAAGTTTGCCAAACTTGTACAAAGCTCATTGAGACACTTATAAGCACTCTTGTTGGATGAAGCTTGGGCTAGAGTCGTAGAAACGCGTTGTTAGATGTTTCATAAGTTTGTCAAACTTGTACAAAGCTCATTGAGACACTTATAAACACTCATGTTGCGTGAATCTTGGTTTAGAGTCCTAGAAACCACGTTGTTAGATATTTCATAAGTTCGTCAAACTTTAACAAAACTCATTGAGGAACTTATAAGCACTCATGTTGCATGAAACTTGGTTTAGAGTCCTCGAAACGCGTTGTTAGATGTTTCATAAGTTTGTCAAACTTGTGAAAAACTCATTGAGACACTTATAAGCACTCATGTTGCATGAAACTTGGTTTAGAGTCCTAGCAACCACGTTGTTAGATGTTTCATAAGTTCGTCAAACTAGTACAAAGCTCATTGAGACACTTATAAGCACTCATGTTGTATGAAACTTGGTTTAGAGTCCTAGAAACATTGTTAGATGTTTCATAAGTTCGTCAAACATGTACATAACTCATTGAGACACTTATAAGAACTCATGTTGCAGTAAACTTGGTTTAGAGTCCTAGCAACACGTTGTTAGAAGTTTCATAAGTTCGTCAAACTAGTACAAAGCTCATCAAGACACTTATAAGCACTCATGTTGCATGAAACTTGGTTTTGAGTCCTAGAAACGCGTTGTTAGATGTTTCATAAGTTCGTCAAACTTGTACAAAGCTCATTGAGACACTTATAAAAACTCATGTTGTGTGAGGATTGTATTAGAGTCCTAGAAACCACGTTGTTAGATATTTCATAAGTTCGTTAAACTTTACCAAACCTCATTGAGGAACTTATAAGCACTCATGTTGCATAAAACTTGGTTTAAAGTCCTAGAAACGCAATGTTATATGTTTCATAATTTCGTGAAACTTGTACAAAGCTCACTGAGACACTTATATTCACTCATGTTGCATGAAACTTGGTTTAGAGTCCTAGAAACATGTTGTTAGATGTTTCATAAGTTTCTCAAACTTGAAAAAAGCTCATTGAGAGACTTATAAGCACTTATGTTGCATGAAACTTGATTTAGAGTCCTAGCAACCACGTTGTTAGATGTTTCATATGTTCGTCAAACTAGTACAAAGCTCATTGGTTTAGAGTCCTACAAAGGCGTTGTTAGATGTTTCATAAGTTCGTAAAAATTGTAAATAGGTCATTCAAACACTTATAAGCACTCATGTTGCATGAAACCTTGTTTATAGTCCTAGCAACCACGTTGTTAAAAGTTTCATAAGTTCGTCAAACGATTACAAAGCTCATCAAGACACTTATAAGCACTCACGTTGCATGAAACTTGGTTTAGAGTCCTAGAAACGCGTTGTTAGATGTTTCCTAAGTTCGTCAAACTTGTACAAAGCTCATTGAGACACTTATAAGCACTCATGTTGCATGAAACCTTGTTTAGAGTCCTAGAAACATTGTTAGATGTTTCATAAGTTCGTCAAACATGTACATAGCTCATTGAGACACTTATAAGCATTCATGTTGCAGGAAACTTCGTTTAGAGTCCTAGCAACCACGTTGTTAGAAGTTTCATAAGTTCGTCAAACTAGTACAGAGCTCATCAAGACACTTATAAGCACTCATGTTGCATGAAACTTGGTTTTGAGTCCTAGAAACGCGTTGTTAGATGTTTCATAAGTTCTTCAAACTTGTACATAGCTCATTGAGACACTTATAATCACTCATATTGAATGAAACTTGGTTTAGTCCTAGAAACGCGTTGTTAGATGTTTCATAAGTTCGTCAAACTTGTTCAAAGCTCATTGAGACACTTATAATCACTCAAGTTGCATGAAATTTGGTTTAGAGTCATAAAAACCATGTTGTTAGATGTTTGAAAAGTTCGTCAAACTAGTTCAAAGATCATTGACACACTTATAATAACTCATGTTGCATGAAAGTTGGTTTAGAGTCTTAGAAACGCAATGTCAGATTTTTCTAAAGTTCGTCAAACTTGTAAATAGCTCATTAGGACACTTATAAGCTCTCATGTTGCATGAAACTTGGTTTAGAGTCTTAGCAACCACGTTGATAGAAGTTTCATAAATTCGTCAAACTAGTACAAAGCTTATCGAGACACTTATAAGCACTCATGTTGCATGAAACTTGTTTTAGAGTCCTAGAAACGCGTTGTTAGATTTTTTTCATAAGTTCGTCAAACTTGTACAAAGCTGATTCAGACACTTATAAGCACTCATCATGCATGAAATTTAGTTTAGAGTCCTAGAAACGCGTTGTTAGATATTTCATAAGTTCGTCAAACTTGTACAAAGCTCATTGCGACATTTATAAGCACTCATGTTGCATGAAACTTGGTTTAGAGTCCTAGAAACCACGTTCTAAAATGTTTCATAAGTTCTTCAAACTAGTACAAACTTCATTGAGACACTTATAAGCACTCATGTTGCATGAAACTTGGTCTAGAGTCCTAGAAACACTTTGTTAGATGTTTCATAAGTTCGTCAAACTAGTACAAAGTTCATTGAGACACTTTTAAGTTCTCATGTTGTATTAACCCTTGTTCAGAGTCCTAGAAACCACGTTGTTAGATGTTCCATAAGTTCGTGAAACTTGTAAAAAGCTCATTGAGACACTTATAAGCACTCATGTTGCATGAAGCTTAGTTTTGAGTCCTAGAAACCACGTTGTTAGATATTTCATAAGTTCTTCAAACTTTAACAAAGCTCATTGGGGAACTTATAAGCACTCATGTTGCATGAAACTTGATTTAGAGTCCTAGTAACCACGTTGGTCGAAGTTTCATAAGTTCGTCAAACAAGTACAAAGCTCATCAAGACACTAATAAGCACTCATGATTTATGTTTCATAATTTCGCAAAACTTGTACAAATCTCATTGAGACCTTTATATATAAGCACTCATGTTGCATGAAACTTGGTTAAGAGTATTAGAAACCACGTTGTGAGATGTTTCATAAGTTCGTCAAACTTGTAAAAAGCTCATTGAGACACTTATAATCACTCATGTTGCATGAAAATTGGTTTTGAGTCCTAGAAACGCGTTGTTAGATGTTTCATAAGTTCTTCAAACTTTTACAAAGCTCATTGAGACACTTATAAGCATTCATGTTGCATGAAACTTAGTTTAGAGTCCTAGAAACGCCTTGTTAGATGTTTCATAAGTTTGTGAAACTTGTATAAAGCTCATTGAGACACTTTTAAGCACTCATGTTGGATGAAACTTGGTTTAGAGTCCTAGAAATGCGTTTTTAGATGTTTCATAAGTTCGTCAAACTTATACAAAGTTCATTAAGTCACTTATAATCACTCATGTTGCATGAAACTTGGTTAAGGGTCCTAGAAACGGGTTGTTAGATGCTTCATAAGTTCGTGAAACTTGTACAAAGCTCATTGAAACACTTATAAGGACTCATGTTGCATGAAACTTAGTTTAGAATCCTAGAAACGCGTTGTTAGATGTTTCATAAGTTCGTGAAACTTGTACAAAGCTCATTGAGGAACTTATAAGCATTCATGTTGCATGAAACTTTGATTAGAGTCCTCGAAACGTGTTGTTAGTTGTTTCATAAGTTCGTCAAAATTGTAAAAAGCTCATTGAGACACTTATAAGCACTCATGTTGCATAAAACCTTGTTTAGAGTCCTAGAAACGCGTTGTTGGATGTTTCTTAAGTTCGTCAAACTTGTACAAAGCTCATTGAGACACTTATAAGCACTCATGCTGCATGAAACTTGGTTTAGAGTTCAGAAACATGTTGTTAGATGTTTCATAAATTCGTTAAACTTGTACAAAGTTCATTGAGGAACTTATAAACACTCATGTTGCATGAAACTTGGTTTAGAGTCCTAGAAATCCGTTGTTAGACGTTTCATAAGTTCGTCAAACTTGTACAAATCTCATTGAGACACTTATAAGCAATCATGTCGCATAAAAATTGGTTTAGGGTCCTAGAAACCGCGTTGGTAGATGTTTCAAAAGTTTGTAAAACTTGTACAAAGCTCATTGAGGAACTTATAAGCACTCATGTTGCATGAAACTTGGTTTATAGTCCTAGAAACGCGTTGTTATATGTTTCATAAGTTCGTGAAACTTGTACAAACATCATTGAGACACTTCCAAGAACTCATGTTGCATGAAACTTGGTTTAGAGTCCTAGAAACGCGTTGTTATATGTTTCATACGTTCGCCAAACTTATACAAAGCTCATTAAGACACTTATAAGCACTCATGTTGCATGAAACTTGGTTTAGAGTCCTAGAAATCGCATTGTTAGATGTTTCATAAGTTCTTCAAACTTTTACAAAGCTCATTGAGACACTTATAATCACTCATGTTGCATGAAACTTGGTTAAGAGTCCTAGAAACGTGTTGTTAGATGTTTGCATATATTCGTGAAACTTGTACAAAGCTCATTGAGACACTTATAAGGACTCATGTTGCATGAAACTTGGTTTAGAGTCCTAGAAACGTGTTGTTAGATGTTTCATAAGTTCGTGAAACTTGTACAAAGCTCATTGAGACACTTATAAGGACTCATGTTGCATGAAACTTGGTTTAGAGTCTTAGAAACGCCTTGTTAGATGTTTCATAAGTTCGTAAAACTTGTATAAAGCTCATTGAGACACTTATAAGCACTCATGTTGCATGAAACTTGGTTTAGAGTCCTAGAAATGCGTTGTTAGATGTTTCATAAGTTCGTCAAACTTGTACAAAGCTCATTGAGACACTTATAATCACTCATGTTGCATGAAACTTGGTTAAGAGTCCTAGAAACGTGTTGTTAGATGTTTCATAAGTTCGTGAAACTTGTACAAAGCTCATTGAGACACTTATAAGCACTCATGTTTCATGAAACTTTGTTTAGAGTCCTAGCAACCACGATGTTAGATTATTCATAAGTTCGTCAAACTAGTACAAAGTTCATTGAGACATTTATAAGCACTCATGTTGCACGAAACATGGTTTAGAGTCCTAGAAACATGTTGTTAGATGTTTTATATGTTCGTCAAACTTGTACAAAGTTCATTTAGACACTTATAAGCACTCATGTTGCATGAAACTTGGTTTAGAGTCCTAGAAATTCGTTTTCATAAGTTCGTAAAACTTGTTCTTAGCTCATTGAGACACTTATAAGCACTCATGTTGCATGAAACTTGGTTTAGAGTCCTAGCAACCACATTATTAGAAGTTTCATAAGTTCGTCAAACTAGTACAAAGCTCATCAAGACACTTATAAGCATTCCTGGTGCATGAGACTTGATTTAGAGTCCTAGAAACTCGTTGTTAGATGTTTCATAAGTTCGTCAAACTTGTACAAAGCTCATTGAGACACTTATAAGCACTCATGTTGCGTGAAGTTTGGTTTAGAGTCCTAGAAACTACGTTGTTAGATATTTCATAAGTTCGTCAAACTTTAACAAAGCTCATTGAGGAACTTATAAGCACTCCTGTTGCATGAACTTGGTTTAGAGTCCTAGAAACGCGTTGTTAAATGTTTCATAAGTTCGTCGAACTTTTATATAGTTCATTGAGACACTTATAAGCACTCATGTTGCATGAAACTTGGTTTAGAGTCCTAGCAACCACGTTGTTAGATGTTTCATAAGTTCGTCAAACTAGTACAAAGCTCATTGAGACACTTATAAGCAATCATGTTGCATGAACCTTTGTTTAGAGTCCTAGAAACGCGTTGATAGATGTTTCATAAGTTTGTCAAACTTGTACAAAGCTCATTGAGACACTTATAAGCACTCATGTTGCATGAAACTAGGTTTAGAGTCTTATTAACGCGTTGTTAGATGTTTCATAAGTTTGTCAAACTTGTAAAAACCTCATTGAGACCCTTATAAGCACTCATGTTGCATGAAACTTGGTTTAGAGTCCTAGCAACCACGTTGTTAGATGTTTCATAAGTTCGTCAAACTAGTAAAAAGCTCATATAGACACTTATAAGCACTCATGTTGCATGAAACTTGGTTTAGAGTCCTAGAAACGTTGTCAGATGTTTCATAAGTTCTTCAAAATGTAGATAGCTCATAGAGAAACTTATAAGCACTCATGTTGCATGAAACTTGGTTTAGAGACCTAGCAACCACGTTGTTAGAAGTTTCATAAGTTCGTCAAACTAGTACAAAGCTCATCAAGACACTTATAAGCACTCCTATTGCATGAAACTTGGTCTAGAGTCCTAGAAACACGTTGTTAGATGTTTCATAAGTTCGTCAAACTAGTACAAAGTTCATTGAGACAATTTTAAGTTCTCATGTTGTATTAAACCTTGTTCAGATTCCTAGAAACCACGTTGTTAGATGTTTCATAAGTTCGTCAAACTAGTACAAAGCTCATTGAGACACTTAAAAGCACTCATGTTGCATGAAAATTGGTTTAGAGTCCTAGAAAGGCGTTGTTAGATGTTTCATAAGTTCGTAAAACTTGTAAATAGCTCATTCAGACACTTATAAGAACTCATGTTGCATGAAACTTGGTTTAGAGTCCTAGCAACCACGTTGTTAGAAGCTTCACAAGTTCTTCAAACTAGTAAAAAGCTCATCACGACACTTATAAGCATTGATGTTGCATGAAACTTGGTTTAGAGTCCTAGAAACGCGTTGTTAGATGTTTCATAAGTTCGCCAAACTTGTACAAAGCTCATTGAGACACTTATAAGCACTCATGTTGCATGAAACCTTGTTTAGAGTCCTAGAAACCACGTTGTTAGAGGTTTCATAAGTTTGCCAAACTTGTACAAAGCTCATTGAGACACTTATAAACACTCATGTTGCGTGAATCTTGGTTTAGAGTCCTAGAAACCACGTTGTTAGATATTTCATAAGTTCGTCAAACTTTAACAAAACTCATTGAGGAACTTATAAGCACTCATGTTGCATGAAACTTGGTTTAGAGTCCTCGAAACGCGTTGTTAGATGTTTCAAAAGTTTGTCAAACTTGTGAAAAGCTCATTGAGACACTTATAAGCACTCATGTTGCATGAAACTTGGTTTAGAGTCCTAGCAACCACGTTGTTAGATGTTTCATAAGTTCGTCAAACTAGTACAAAGCTCATTGAGACACTTATAAGCACTCATGTTGTATGAAACTTGGTTTAGAGTCCTAGAAACATTATTAGATGTTTCATAAGTTCGTCAAACATGTACATAACTCATTGAGACACTTATAAGAACTCATGTTGCAGTAAACTTGGTTTAGAGTCCTAGCAACACGTTGTTAGAAGTTTCATAAGTTCGTCAAACTAGTACAAAGCTCATCAAGACAATTATAAGCACTCATGTTGCATGAAACTTGGTTTTGAGTCCTAGAAACGCGTTGTTAGATGTTTCATAAGTTCGTCAAACTTGTACATAGCTCATTGAGACACTTATAATCACTCATATTGAATGAAACTTGTTTTAGAGTCCTAGAAACGCGTTGTTAGATGTTTCATAAGTTCGTCAAACTAGTACAAAGCTCATTGAGACACTTATAGGCACTCATGTTGTATGAAACTTGGTTTAGAGTCCTAGAAACATTGTTAGATGTTTCATAAGTTCGTCAAACATGTACATAGCTTATTGAGACACTTATAAGCATTCATGTTGCAAGAAACTTCGTTTAGAGTCCTAGCAACCACGTTGTTAGAAGTTTCATAAGTTCGTCAAACTAGTACAGAGCTCATCAAGACACTTATAAGCACTCATGTTGCATGAAACTTGGTTTTGAGTCCTAGAAACGCGTTGTTAGATGTTTCATAAGTTCGTCAAACTTGTACATAGCTCATTGAGACACTTATAAACACTCATGTTGCATGAAATTTGGTTTAGAGTCATAGAAACCATGTTGTTAGATGTTTGAAAAGTTCGTCAAACTAGTTCAAAGATCATTGACACACTTATAATAACTCATGTTGCATGAAAGTTGGTTTAGAGTCTTAGAAACGCAATGTCAGATTTTTCTAAAAGTTCGTCAAACTTGTAAATAGCTCATTAGGACACTTATAAGCTCTCATGTTGCATGAAACTTGGTTTAGAGTCTTAGCAACCACGTTGATAGAAGTTTCATAAAATTCGTCAAACTAGTACAAAGCTTATCGAGACACTTATAAGCACTCATGTTGCATGAAACTTGTTTTAGAGTCCTAGAAACGCGTTGTTAGATTTTTTCATAAGTTCGTCAAACTTGTACAAAGCTGATTCAGACACTTATAAGCACTCATCATGCATGAAATTTAGTTTAGAGTCCTAGAAACGCGTTGTTAGATATTTCATAAGTTCGTCAAACTTGTACAAAGCTCATTGCGACATTTATAAGCACTCATGTTGCATGAAACTTGGTTTAGAGTCCTAGAAACCACGTTCTTAAATGTTTCATAAGTTCTTCAAACTAGTACAAACTTCATTGAGACACTTATAAGCACTCATGTTGCATGAAACTTGGTCTAGAGTCCTAGAAACAAGTTGTTAGATGTTTCATAAGTTCGTCAAACTAGTACAAAGTTCATTGAGACACTTTTAAGTTCTCATGTTGTATTAACCCTTGTTCAGAGTCCTAGAAACCACGTTGTTAGATGTTCCATAAGTTCGTGAAACTTGTAAAATGCTCATTGAGACACTTATAAGCACTCATGTTGCATGAAGCTTAGTTTTGAGTCCTAGAAACCACGTTGTTAGATATTTCATAAGTTCTTCAAACTTTAACAAAGCTCATTGAGGAACTTATAAGCACTCATGTTGCATGAAACTTGATTTAGAGTCCTAGTAACCACGTTGGTCGAAGTTTCATAAGTTCGTCAAACAAGTACAAAGCTCATCAAGACACTAATAAGCACTCATGATTTATGTTTCATAATTTCGCAAAACTTGTACAAATCTCATTGAGACTTTTATATATAAGCACTCATGTTGCATGAAACTTAGTTAAGAGTATTAGAAACCACGTTGTGAGATGTTTCATAAGTTCGTCAAACTTGTAAAAAGCTCATTGAGACACTTATAATCACTCATGTTGCATGAAAATTGGTTTTGAGTCCTAGAAACGCGTTGTTAGATGTTTCATAAGTTCTTCAAACTTTTACAAAGCTCATTGAGACACTTATAAGCATTCATGTTGCATGAAACTTAGTTTAGAGTCCTAGAAACGCCTTGTTAGATGTTTCATAAGTTCGTGAAACTTGTATAAAGCTCATTGAGACACTTTTAAGCACTCATGTTGGATGAAACTTGGTTTAGAGTCCTAGAAATGCGTTTTTAGATGTTTCATAAGTTCGTCAAACTTATACAAAGTTCATTAAGTCACTTATAATCACTCATGTTGCATGAAACTTGGTTAAGGGTCCTAGAAACGGGTTGTTAGATGTTTCATAAGTTCGTGAAACTTGTACAAAGCTCATTGAAACACTTATAAGGACTCATGTTGCATGAAAATTAGTTTAGAGTCCTAGAAACGCGTTGTTAGATGTTTCATAAGTTCGTGAAACTTGTACAAAGCTCATTGAGGAACTTATAAGCACTCATGTTGCATGAAAGTTTGATTAGAGTCCTCGAAACGTGTTGTTAGTTGTTTCATAAGTTCGTCAAAATTGTAAAAAGCTCATTGAGACACTTATAAGCACTCATGTTGTATAAAACCTTGTTTAGAGTCCTAGAAACGCGTTGTTGGATGTTTCTTAAGTTCGTCAAACTTGTACAAAGCTCATTGAGACACTTATAAGCACTCATGTTGCATGAAACTTGGTTTAGAGTTCAGAAACATGTTGTTAGATTTTTTCATAAATTCGTTAAACTTGTACAAAGTTCATTGAGGAACTTATAAACACTCATGTTGCATGAAACTTGGTTTAGAGTCCTAGAAATCCGTTGTTAGACGTTTCATAAGTTCGTCAAACTTGTACAAATCTCATTGAGACACTTATAAGCAATCATGTCGCATAAAAATTGGTTTAGGGTCCTAGAAACCGCGTTGGTAGATGTTTCAAAAGTTTGTAAAACTTGTACAAAGCTCATTGAGGAACTTATAAGCACTCATGTTGCATGAAACTTGGTTTATAGTCCTAGAAACGCGTTGTTATATGTTTCATAAGTTCTTGAAACTTGTACAAACATCATTGAGACACTTCCAAGAACTCATGTTGCATGAAACTTGGTTTAGAGTCCTAGAAACGCGTTGTTATATGTTTCATAAGTTCGCCAAACTTATACAAAGCTCATTAAGACACTTATAAGCACTCATGTTGCATGAAACTTGGTTTAGAGTCATAGAAATCGCATTGTTAGATGTTTCATAAGTTCTTCAAACTTTTACAAAGCTCATTGAGACACTTATAATCACTCATGTTGCATGAAACTTGGTTAAGAGTCCTAGAAACGTGTTGTTAGATGTTTCATAAGTTCGTGAAACTTGTACAAAGCTCATTGAGACACTTATAAGGACTCATGTTGCTTGAAACTTGGTTTAGAGTCCTAGAAACGTGTTGTTAGATGTTTCATAAGTTCGTGAAATTTGTACAAAGCTCTTTGAGACACTTATAAGGAATCATGTTGCATGAAACTTGGTTTAGAGTCTTAGAAACGCCTTGTTAGATGTTTCATAAGTTCGTAAAACTTGTATAAAGCTCATTGAGACACTTATAAGCACTCATGTTGCATGAAACTTGGTTTAGAGTCCTAGAAATGCGTTGTTAGATGTTTCATAAGTTCGTCAAACTTGTACAAAGCTCATTGAGACACTTATAATCACTCATGTTGCATGAAACTTGGTTAAGAGTCCTAGAAACGTGTTGTTAGATGTTTCATAAGTTCGTTAAACTTGTACAATGCTCATTGAGACACTTATAAGGAGTCATGTTGCATAAAACTTGGTTTAGAATCCTAGAAACGCGTTGTTAGATGTTTCTTAAGTTCGTCAACTTTGTACAAAGCTGATTGAGACACTTATAAGAACTCATGCTGCATGAAATTTGGTTTAGAGTCCTAGAAACGCGTTGTTATATGTTTCATAAATTCGTTAAACTTGTACAAAGCTCATTGAGGAACTTATAAACACTCATGTTGCATGAAACATGGTTTAGAGTCCTAGAAATTCGTTGTTAGATGTTTCATTAGCTCGTCAAACTTGTACAAAGCTCATTGAGACACTTATAAGCACTCATGTTTCATGAAACTTAGTTTAGAGTCCTAGAAACGTGTTGTTAGATGTTTCATAAGTTCTTCAAACTTGTACAAAGCTCATTGAGACACTTATATGCACTCATGTTGCATGAAACTTGGTTTAGAGTCGTAGAAACGCATTGTTAGATGTTTCATAAGTTTGTCAAACTTGAAAAAAGGTCATTGAGACACTTATAAGCAGTCATGTTGCATGAAACTTGGTTTAGAGTCCTAGGAACCACGATGATAGATGTTTCATAAGTTCGTCAAACAAGTACAAAGCTCATTGAGACACTTATAAGCACTCATGTTGCATAAAAATTAGTTTAGAGTCCTAGAAACGCGTTGTTAGATGTTTCATAAGTTCGTCAAACTTGTACATAGCTCATTGAGACACTTATATCACTCATGTTAAATGAAACTTGGTTTAAAGTCCTAACAACCACGTTGTTAGAAGTTTCATAATTTCGTCAAACTAGTACAAAGCTCATCAAGACACTTATAAGCACTCATGTTGCATGAAACCTGGTTTAGGGTCCTAGAAACGCGTTGTTAGATGTTTCATAAGTTCGTCAAACTTGTACAAAGCTGATTCAGACACTTATAACCACTCATCATACATTAAACTTGGTTTAGAGTCCTATAAACGCAATGTTTTATGTTTCATAAGTTAATGAAACTTGTACAATGCTCATTGAGACACTTATAATCACTCATGTTGCATGAAACTTGGTTTAAAGTCCTAAAAACGCGTTGTTAGATCTTTCATAAGTTTGTAAAACTTGTAATAAGCTCAATGAGACCTTTATAAGCACTCATGTTGCATGAAACTTGGTTTAGAGTCCTAAAAACTACGTTTTTAGATGTTTCATAAGTTCTTCAAACTAGTACAAAGCTCATTGAGACACTTATAACCACTCATGTTGCATGAAACTTGTTTTAGAGTCCTAAAAACGTGTTGTTTGATGTTACATAAGTTTGTCAAACTTGTACAAAGCTCATTAAGACACTTATAAGCACTCATGTTGCATGAAATTTGGTCTAGAGTCCTAGAAACACGTTGTTAGATGTTTCGTAAGTTCGTAAAACTAGTACAAAGCTAATTTAAACACTTATAAACACTCATGTTGCATGAAACTTGGTTCAGAGTTCTAGAAACCACGTTGTTAGATGTTTCATAAGTTTATCAAACTTGTGCAAAGCTCATTAATTGAGTCACTTATAAGCACTCATGTTGCGTGAAGCTTGTATTAGAGTCTTAGAAACCACGTTGTTAGATATTTCATAAGTTCGTCAAACTTTAACAAAGCCATTGAGGAACTTATAAGCACTCATGTTTCATGAAACTTGGTTTAGAGTCCTAGAATTGCAATGTTATATGTTTCATAAGTTCGTGAAACTTGTACAAAGCTCATTGAGACACTTATAAGCACTCATGTTGCATGAAACTTGGTTTAAGGTCCTAGCAACCACGTTGTTAGATGTTTCATAAATTCGAAAAACTAGTACAAAGCTCATTGAGACACATATAAGAACTCATGTTGCATGAAACTTGGTTTAGCTTCCTAGAAAGGCGTTGTTAGATGTTTCATCAGTTCGTAAAACTAGTAAATAGCTCATTGAGACACTTATAAGCACTCATGTTGCATGAAATTTGTTTTAGAGTCCTAGCAACAACGTTGTTATAAGTGTCATAAGTTCCTCCAACTAGCACAAAGCTGATCAACACACTTATAAGCACTCATGTTGCATGAAACTTGGTTTAGAGTCCTAGAAACGCGTTGTTAGATGTTTCATAAGTTCGTCAAACTAGTACAAAGCTCATTAAGACACTTATAAGCACTCATGTTGAATGAAGCTTGGTTTAGAGTCCCACAAACCAAGTTGTAAAATGGTTCATAAGTTCGTCAAACTTGTACAAAGCTCATTGAGACACTTATAACCACTCATGTTGCATGAAACTTGGTTCAGAGTCCTAGAAACCACGTTGTTAGATGTTTCATAAGTTTGTCAAATTTGTACAAAGCTCATTGAGACACTTATAAGAACTCATGTTGCATGAAACTTGGTTTAAGGTCCTAGCAACCACGTTGTTAGATGTTTCATAAATTCGAAAAACTAGTACAAAGCTCATTGAGACACATATAAGAACTCATGTTGCATGAAACTTGGTTTAGCTTCCTAGAAAGGCGTTGTTAGATGTTTCATCAGTTCGTAAAACTAGTAAATAGCTCATTGAGACACTTATAAGCACTCATGTTGCATGAAATTTGTTTTTGAGTCCTAGCAGCAACGTTGTTATAAGTGTCATAAGTTCCTCCAACTAGCACAAAGCTGATCAACACACTTATAAGCACTCATGTTGCATGAAACTTGGTTTAGAGTCCTAGAAACGCGTTGTTAGATGTTTCATAAGTTCGTCAAACTAGTACAAAGCTCATTAAGACACTTATAAGCACTCATGTTGAATGAAGCTTGGTTTAGAGTCCCACAAACCAAGTTGTAAAATGGTTCATAAGTTCGTCAAACTTGTACAAAGCTCATTGAGACACTTATAACCACTCATGTTGCATGAAAATTGGTTCAGAGTCCTAGAAACCACGTTGTTAGATGTTTCATAAGTTTGTCAAATTTGTACAAAGCTCATTGAGACACTTATAAGCACTCATGTTGCATGAAACTTGGTTTAAGGTCCTAGCAACCACGTTGTTAGATGTTTCATAAATTCGAAAAACTAGTACAAAGCTCATTGAGACACATATAAGAACTCATGTTGCATGAAACTTGGTTTAGCTTCCTAGAAAGGCGTTGTTAGATGTTTCATCAGTTCGTAAAACTAGTAAATAGCTCATTGAGACACTTATAAGCACTCATGTTGCATGAAATTTGTTTTAGAGTCCTAGCAACAACGTTGTTATAAGTGTCATAAGTTCCTCCAACTAGCACAAAGCTGATCAACACACTTATAAGCACTCATGTTGCATGAAACTTGGTTTAGAGTCCTAGAAACGCGTTGTTAGATGTTTCATAAGTTCGTCAAACTAGTACAAAGCTCATTAAGACACTTATAAGCACTCATGTTGAATGAAGCTTGGTTTAGAGTCCCACAAACCAAGTTGTAAAATGGTTCATAAGTTCGTCAAACTTGTACAAAGCTCATTGAGACACTTATAACCACTCATGTTGCATGAAACTTGGTTCAGAGTCCTAGAAACCACGTTGTTAGATGTTTCATAAGTTTGTCAAATTTGTACAAAGCTCATTGAGACACTTATAAGCACTCATGTTGCGTGAAGCTTGATATAGAATCCTAGAAACCACGATGATAGATGTTTCATAAGTTCGTCAAACTAGTACAAAGCTCATTGAGACACTTATAAGCACTCATGTTGCATAAAAATTAGTTTAGAGTCCTAGAAACGCGTTGTTAGATGTTTCATATGTTCGTCAAACTTGTACATAGCTCATTGAGACACTTATATCACTCATGTTAAATGAAACTTGGTTTAAAGTCCTAACAACCACGTTGTTAGAAGTTTCATAATTTCGTCAAACTAGTACAAAGCTCATCAAGACACTTATAAGCAATCATGTTGCATGAAACTAGGTTTAGAGTCCTAAAAACGCGTTGTTAGATGTTTCATAAGTTCGTCAAACTAGTACAAAGCTCATTCAGACACTTATAAGCACTCATGTTGCATGAAGCTTGGTTTAGAGTCCTAGAAACCACGTTTTAAGATGTTTCATTAGCTCTTCAAACTTGTACAAAGCTCATTGAGACACTTATCAGCACTCATGTTGCATGAAACTTGGTTCAGAGTCCTAGAAACGAGTTGTTAGATGTTTCATAAGTTTGTCATACTTGTACAAAGCTCATTGAGACACTTATAAGCACTCATGTTCAATGAAACTTGGTTTACAGTCCTAGAAACGCGTAATTAGATGTTTCATAAGTTTGTCAAACTTGTACAAAGCTCATTGCGACATTTATAAGTACTCATGTTGCATGAAACTTGGTTTAGAGTCCTAGAAACCACGTTGTTAGATGTTTCATAAGTTCTTCAAACTTGTACAAAGCTCATTGCGACATTTATAAGTACTCATGTTGCATGAAACTTGGTTTAGAGTCCTAGAAACCACGTTGTTAGATGTTTCATAAGTTCTTCAAACTAGTACAAAGCTCATTGAGACATTTATAAGCACTCATATTGCATGAAACTAGTTTTAGAGTCCGAGAAACGTGTTGTTATATGTTTCATAAGTTTGTCAAATTTATACAAAGATCATTAAGACACTTATAAGCACTCATGTTGCATGAAACTCTGTCTAGAGTCCTTGAAACACGTTGTTAGATGTTTCATAAGTTCGTCAAACTAGTACAAAGTTCATAGAGACACTTATAAGCACTCATGTTGCATGAAACTTGGTTCAGAGTCCTAGAAACCACGTTGTTAGATGTTTCATAAGTTTCTCAAACTTGTACAAAGCTCATTGAGACAATTATAAGCACTCATGTTGCGTGAAGGTTGTATTAGAGTCCTAGAAACCACGTTGTTAGATATTTCATAAGTTCGTCAAACTTTAACAAATTTTATTGAGGAACTTATAAGCACTCATGTTGCATGAAACTTGGTTTAGAGTCCTAGATACGCAATGTTATATGTTTCATAAGTTCGTGAAACTTGTACAAAACTCATTGAGACACTTTTAAGCACTCATGTTGCATGAAACTTGGTTTAGAGTCCTAGAAACCACGTTGTTAGATGTTTCATAAGTTCTTCAAACTAGTACAAAGGTCATTGAGACACTTATTGTAGGAACACAATTTCAACAAAGGGCGAACTGAATATTTGTGAATAAAATATGTAACTAAAAGTACAACATTACAATAAAAATACCGATACAAGAATTTGGAAAGACGGATTGCAGAGTCATGATTGAAATTATTTTCCTTAATTCTGTAAATGCCCCGTAGTGTGACGGTTGCATGGCATTCCGAATCCCAAGATAAAACTGCTCTGATACTTATGTCTCGCATCACTCGAGATCATAACCTTCCGAACCTAAAAAAAACTGTGTTGTACTCTTTATAAAAACAAAGAAGAGAACATGTGAAGGATTGTTTATATGAGATTCTTTTCTCTCATGTTTATCTCTACAAGTTTTCTCTC
This sequence comes from Cochlearia excelsa, assembly GCA_963556525.1. Taxonomy (NCBI): domain Eukaryota; kingdom Viridiplantae; phylum Streptophyta; class Magnoliopsida; order Brassicales; family Brassicaceae; genus Cochlearia; species Cochlearia excelsa. The sequence goes on from OY748329.1 coordinate 10,289,734, forward strand.
AAACATTTGTTTCACTACTATGTTTTCTCCCATAGGAGTTACAACTTGGAATTATGAGAAGAATTCATTTCTCACCATAAAAAGTGAATTGAATTTTTAAGTTACAAAATTCATTCCAACTTTTGACTTTCCTCAAATCTAAATAAAAGAGATGTTATATTTGTTGATTTTTTCAACAACATATTAACACGACTTTGACCACAAGAATAGTCTTTTGGGCCATAAGTCCATTTCCAAATCCTGAAGTCTAAAACCTTGAGACCCGAATCGGTTATCTCTTTATTCCAATACACCAAAGTGTATCCAAAATTTTAAACCTTGTTAAAATCTTTCCACTTTATAACTTAGAGAATTTCATCTCTAACTTTCAAAGTGATATTTGCTAGTTTTTATACTTAGCCAATTTTAGAAATTTTACAAGTTTTCTAATCACTCACTTTGAACTTCCATTTCTCATTCAAACTAACTTCGATTTTGACATATTAATACACTATCATATAGTGCTCACGACGACGATTACAGTGTGCCCATAATCCGTTCATTCCGCTAACTATATTAGCCAGAAACTTAAACGGAAACTTGGCTTAAGCCACTTGTCAAAAACGAGTTCCAACAATCCCCCACATGAATAGAAATGACTCTAGACACATGATGACTAACTAGACTTGACAGATTTGACTACCTAGAAAAGACTCGACAAGAACCAAAAGACTGGATAAAAACGACTTTCGATAGTACAAACGAAAAAGTCCACTACATATGAGTTGGTAGCATTTTGCAACCTTGAACCAATCATTGTGAATAATTATTCAGTTTAGTCCACCAGGTAGTGAACATGATGTCTTGAACCACCCGGATTTTTGATATAAACAAAAATAATTATCATACAGTTTCATTTTCTCACAGAACTAGGCTCTAATTGGGTTCATTTTGGCCGTGAACATGCCTGGTTAATCATGAGTGAACTTGGAGAATATAGCCTTTCCATTATTCTCCTAGAAACGGCCCCATTTCACATTCACAAGGTGATTTGCCATTAACTTTGTTTTAAGGAATATTCTGCTATATTCCACTTATATCTCAGAGTTATGGACACAAATCATTAAGAGCAAAGCTCATCCTACACACTTGCAGGTAGCACTGTTTCATCATCCTAGGAACTGGGTAGACACAAAGTCTCACAGTGCTCTTAGCAGATTGAACTTGACTTAGTTTTCCTTTTGAACCTACTTCTTGGGATCTCCAGTCACGTAGGTGGGGTTACCATCAAACCTCCTCTTAGTCATAGGCTTTAAACCCATTCCTCTTGATGATTTTTTTTGTCAAACAATAGAAATTCCTCTTGATGATTTTAACAATTTAATCTCGTGATAAACCTTTAATAATTGGATCCTAGTTTATCATCTCATTGGTTTTTAATCACTTGATAGTATACCGTTTGAGATCAATTGTTTAATGGTTTCATGGTTTTTCTCAAAAAGACATGACCACCATTTTATACAAAACTTTGTGTTATAATATTCTAGGTGTTATTCCGATTATTTTCGGACACCCCCACACATTTAAATATTTATAAAAATACTTTAAAAGTTCGAATCAATATGGTCTTATGTGGTAAGCTAAGCTTCCCCCCACATTTCCGAGAAAACTCAGATTTATGATTTGTTAAGTTTATTAAAGTTAAAAATTTTGTTTTGAAACTCTAACAAAATCTGCTAGAATTTTGCACGTTTTTTTTCCTTTTTTCTGAAAAAACTGCACAAATTCAGCATGTTATCTGATTCAACTTGAATCCAGATTTAACATAAATTTTGCACGAACACTGATTTTGTTAAAATATAGTTTCTGCCAAAATAACACGATTTTTGCACGAACACTAATTTGACAAAATCCAGTTTGTGCTCACATTAGCACGAATTTTGCACGATCACAGATTTTATTAAAAATCCAGATTCGACATATATTTTGCATAAACACTGATTTTGTTAAAATTCAGTTTCAGCACGGATTTTGCACTAACACTGTATACAAATTCAGTTTCTGCACGAATGTTGAATGTTGCACGAACACTAAATAAAAATTCAGTTTCCGCACGAATTTTGCACGAACACGAAATAAAAATACAGTTTCTGCACGAATTTTGCACAAACACTGAAATAAAAATAATTCAGTTTCTGCACGAATTTTGCACGAACACTGATTATGTTAAAAATCCAGTTTCGACACACATTTTGCATAAACACTGATTTTGTTAAAATTCAGTTTCTGCACATATTTTGCATGAACACTAATTCTCTTAGAATTTTTTTTTCGGCATTAATTTTTATTTGACACAAACTCGCTACGAATTTTGAAAAATATCAAATATCGATGGAAAACCACTACCAAAATTAATTTGATTTGTTTTTCATCATATTTTTATCATTTACAAGTGAAAAAACTTTGTTTCACTTTTTAACGAATACATATGTGGTTAACCACTTCCAAATTAAATTTGGAGCGTCAACTCACACATAGATTTGAGACAGAAAAAATTGCCTTTTTCGTTTTCATTCTCCAATCGATACAAAACGTCAACAATATTAACAATAGTGTGATAATCATTGTTAATCATACTTAAGCGAATTTGTTCACAAAATCAAAATTCAATTAGTATATTAACCAAAATTAAACACATAAATAAAAATAAATAATTTAGTCAAATATGAATAAATGATAAATAGAATCTCATATAAACAATTCTTCACATGTTCTCTTCTTTGTTTTTATAGAGAGTACAACACAGTTTTTTTTAGGTTCGGAAGGTTATGATCTCGAGTGATGCGAGACATAAGTATCAGAGCATTTTTATCCTGGGATTCGGAATGCCATGCAACCGTCACACAACGGGGCATTTACAGAATTAAGGAAAGTGATTTTGATGATGACTCTGCAATCCGTCTTTCCAAATTCTTGTATCGGTATTTTTATTGTAATGTTGTAATTTTAGTTATATATTTTATTCACAAATATTCAGTTCGCCCTTTGTAGAAATTGCGTTCCAACACTTATAAGCACTCATATTGCATGAAACTTGTTTTAGAGTTCGGGAAACGTGTTGTTAGATGTTTCATAAGTTTGTCAAACTTGTACAAAGATCATTAAGACACTTATAAGCACTCATGTTGCATGAAACTCTGTCTAGAGTCCTTGAAACACGTTGTTACATGTTTCATAAGTTCGTCAAACTAGTACAAAGTTCATTGAGACACTTATAAGCACTCATGTTGCATGAAACTTGGTTCAGAGTCCTAGAAACCATGTTGTTAGATGTTTCATAAGTTTCTCAAACTTGTACAAAGCTTATTGAGACAATTATAAGCACTCATGTTGCGTGAAGCTTGTATTAGAGTCCTAGAAACCACGTTGGTAGATATTTCATAAGTTCTTCAAACTTTAACAAAGCTCATTGAGGAACTTATAAGCACACATGTTGCATGAAACTTGGTGTAGAGTCCTAGAAACGCAATGTTATATGTTTCATAAGTTCGTGAAACTTGTACAAAGCTCATTGAGACACTTATAATCACTCATGTTGCATGAAACTTGGTTTAGAGTCCTAGAAACGCGTTGTTAGATGTTTCATAAGTTTGTCAAACTTGTAAAAAGCTCATTGAGACACTTATAAGCACTCATGTTGCTTGAAACTTGGTTTAGAGTCCTAGCAACCATGTTGTTAGATGTTTCATAAGTTCGTCAAACTAGTACAAAGCTCATTGAGACACTTAAAAGCACTCATGTTGCATGAAAATTGGTTTAGAGTCCTAGAAAGGCGTTGTTAGATGTTTCATAAGTTCTTAAAACTTGTAAATAGCTCATTCAGACACTTATAAGCACTCATGTTGCATGAAACTTGGTTTAGAGTCCTAGCAACCACGTTGTTAGAAGTTTCATAAGTTCGTCAAACTAGTAAAAAAGCTCATCAAGACACTTATAAGCACTGATGTTGCATAAAACTTGGTTTAGAGTCCTAGAAACACGTTGGTAGATGTTTCATAAGTTTGCCAAACTTGTACAAAGCTCATTGAGACACTTATAAGCACTCATGTTGCATGAAACCTTGTTTAGAGTCCTAGAAACCACGTTGTTAGAGGTTTCATAAGTTTGCCAAACTTGTACAAAGCTCATTGAGACACTTATAAGCACTCTTGTTGCATGAAGCTTGGGCTAGAGTCCTAGAAACGCGTTGTTAGATGTTTCATAAGTTCGTCAAACTAGTACAAAGTTCATGGAGACACTTAAAAGCACTCATGTTGCATAAAATATGGTTCAGAGTCCTAGAAACCACGTTGTTAGATGTTTCATAAGTTTGTCAAACTTATACAAAGTTCATTGAGACACTTATAAACACTCATGTTGCGTGAAGCTTGGTTTAGAGTCCTAGAAACCACGTTGTTAGATATTTCATAACTTCGTCAAACTTTAACAAAGATCATTAAGGAACTTATAAGCACTCATGTTGCATGAAACTTTGTTTAGAGTCCTCGAAACGCGTTGTTAGATGTTTCAGAAGTTTGTCAAACTTGTGAAAAGCTCATTGAGACACTTATAAGCACTCACATTGCATGAAACTTGGTTTAGAGTCCTAGCAACCACATTGTTAGATGTTTCATAAGTTCGTCAAACTAGTACAAAGCTCATTGAGACACTTATAAGCACTCATGTTGTATGAAACTTGGTTTAGAGTCCTAGACACATTGTTAGATGTTTCATAAGTTCGTCAAACATGTACATAGCTCATTGAGACACTTATAAGAACTCATGTTGCAGGAAACTTGGTTTAGAGTCCTAGAAACCACGTTGTTAGAAGTTTCATAAGTTCGTCAAACTAGTACAAGGCTCATCAAGACACTTATAAGCACTCATGTTGCATGAAACTTGGTTTTGAGTCCTAGAAACGCGTTGTTAGATGTTTCATAAATTCGTCAAACTTGTACATAGCTCATTGAGACACTTATAATCACTCATATTGAATGAAACTTGGTTTAGAGTCCTAGAAACGCGTTGTTAGATGTTTCATAAGTTCGTCAAACTTGTACAAAGCTCATTGAGACACTTATAAGCACTCATGTTATATGAAACTTGGTTTAGAGTCCTAGAAACATTGTTAGATGTTTCATAAGTTCGTCAAACATGTACATAGCTCATTGAAACACTTATAAGCACTCATGTTGCAGGAAACTTAGTTTAGATTCCTAGCAACCACGTTGTTAGAAGTTTCATAAGTTCGTCAAACTAGTACAAAGCTCATCAAGACACTTATAAGCACTAATGTTGCATGAAACTTGGTTTTGAGTCCTAGAAACGCGTTGTTAGATGTTTCATAAGTTCGTCAAACTTGTACAAAGCTCATTGAGACACTTATAAGCACTCATGTTGCATGAAATTTGGTTTAGATTCCTAGAAACCATGTTGTTAGATGTTTGAAAAGTTCGTCAAACTAGTTCAAAGCTCATTGAGACACTTATAATAACTCATGTTGCATGAAAGTTGGTTTAGAGTCTTAGAAACGCAATGTCAGATGTTTCATAAGTTCGTCAAACTTGTAAATAGCTCATTCAGACACTTATAAGCTCTCATGTTGCATGAATCTTGGTTTAGAGTCCTAGCAACCACGTTGTTAGAAGTTTCATAAATTTGTCAAACTAGTACAAAGCTCATCGAGGCACTTATAAGCACTCATGTTGCATGAAACTTGGTTTAGAGTCCTAGAAACGCGTTGTTAGATGTTTCATAAGTTCGTCAAACTTGTACAAAGCTGATTCAGACACTTATAAGCACTCATTATGCATGAAATTTGGTTTAGAGTCCTAAAAACGTGTTGTTAGATGTTTCATAAGTTCGTCAAACTTGTACAAAGCTCATTGCGACATTTATAAGCACTCATGTTGCATGAAACTTGGTTTAGAGTCCTAGAAACCACGTTCTTAAATGTTTCATAAGTTCTTCAAACTAGTCCAAAGTTCATTGAGACACTTATAAGTTCTCATGTTGCATTAAAACTTGTTCAGATTCCTAGAAGCCACGTTGTTAGATGTTCCATAAGTTTGTCAAACTTGTACAAAGCTCATTGAGACACTTATAAGCACTCATGTTGCGTTAAGCTTGGTTTAGAGTTCTAGAAACCACGTTGTTAGATATTTCATAAGTTTGTCAAACTTTAACAAAGCTCTTTGAGGAACTTATAAGTACTCATGTTGAATGAAACTTGCTTTAGAGACCTAGAAACACAATGTTATATGTTTCATAAGTTCGTGAAACTTGTACAAAGCTCATTGAGACACTTGTACAAAGCTCAATGTTATATGTTTCTCATGTTGCATGAAACTTGGTTTAGATTCCTAGACACCACATAGTTAGATGTTTTATACGTTCTTCAAACTAGTACAAAGCTCATTGAGACACTTATAAGCACTCATGTTGCATGAAACTTTGTTTCGAGTCCTAGAAACGTGTTGTTAGATGTTTCATAAAATTGTCAAACTTGTACAAAGCTCATTAAGACACTTATAAGCACTCATGTTGAATGAAACTTGGTCTAGAGTCCTAGAAACATGTTGTTAGATGTTTCATAAGTTCGTCAAACTAGTAGAAAGTTCATTGAGACACTTATAAGCACTCATGTTGCATGAAACTTGGTTCGGAGTCCTAGAAACCACGTTGTTAGATGTTTCATAGATTTAGCAAACTTGTACCAAGCTCATTGAGACACTTATAAGCACTCATGTTGCGTGAAGATTGTATTAGAGTCCTAGAAACCACGTTGTTAGATATTTTATAAGTTCGTCAAACTTTAACAAAGCTCATTGAAGAACTTATAAGTACTCATGGTGCATAAAACTTGGTTTAGAGTCCTAGAAACGCAATGTTATATGATTCATAATTTCGTGAAACTTGTACAAAGCTCATTGAGACACTTATATTCACTCATGTTGCATGAAACTTAGTTTAGAGTCGTAGAAACGTGTTGTTAGATGTTTCATAAGTTTCTCAAACTTGTAAAAAGCTCATTGAGACACTTATAAGCACTCATGTTGCATGAAACTTGGTTTAGAGTCCTAGAAACCACGTTGTTAGATGTTTCATATGTTCGTCAAACTAGTACAAAGATCATTTAGACACTTATAAGCACTCATGTTGCATGAAAATTGGTTTAGAGTCCTAGAAAGGCGTTGTTAGATGTTTCATAAGTTCGTAAAAATTGTAAATAGCTCATTCAGACACGTATAAGCACTCATGTTGCATGAAACTTGGTTTAGAGTCCTAGCAACCACGTTGTTAGAAGTTTCATAAGTTCGTCAAACGATTACAAAGCTCATCAAGATACTTATAAGCACTCACGTTGCATGAAACTTGGTTTAGAGTCCTAGAAACGCGTTGTTAGATGTTTCTTAAGTTCGTCAAACTTGTACAAAGCTCATTGAGACACTTATAAGCACTCATGTTGCATGAAACCTTGTTTAGATTCCTAGAAACCACGTTGTTAGATGTTTCATAGGTTTTCCAAACTTGTACAAAGCTCATTGAGACACTTATAAGCACTCTTGTTGCATGAAACTTGGGCTAGAGTCCTAGAAACAACGTTGTTCCATATTTCATAAGTTTGTGAAACTTGCACAAAGCTCATTGAGGAACTTATAAGTCGTCATGTTGCATGAAACTTGGTTTAGAGTCCTAAAAACGCGTTGTTAGATGTTTCATAAGTTTGTCAAACTTGTACATATAGTTCATTGAGACACTTATAAGCACTCATGTTTCATGAAACTTTGTTTAGAGTCCTAGCAACCACGTTGTTAGATTTTTCATAAGTTCGTCAAACTAATACAAAGTTCATTGAGACATATATAAGCACTCATGTTGCACGAAACATGGTTTAGAGTCCTACAAACGTGTTGTTAGATGTTTTATATATTCGTCAAACTTGTACAAAGTTCATTGAGACACTTATAAGCACTCATGTTGCATGAAACTTGGTTTAGAGTCCTAGAAATTCGTTTTCATAAGTTCGTAAAACTTGTTCTTAGCTCATTGAGACACTTATAAGAATTCATGTTGCATGAAACTTGGTTTAGAGTCTTAGAAATTCGTTTTCATAAGTTCGTAAAAATTGTTCTTAGCTCATTGAGACACTTATAAGCACTCATGTTGCATGAAACTTGGTTTAGAGTCCTAGCAACCACGTTATTAGAAGTTTCATAAGTTCGTCAAACTAGTACAAAACTCATAAAGACATTTATAAGCATTCATGGTGCATGAGACTTGGTTTAGAGTCCTAGAAACTCATTGTTAGATGTTTCATAAATTCGTCAAACTTGTACAAAGCTCATTGAGACACTTATAAGCACTCATGTTGCGTGAAGTTTGGTTTAGAGTTCTAGAAACAAAGTTGTTAGATATTTCATAAGTTCGTCAAACTTTAACATAGCTCATTGAGGAACTTATAAGCACTCATGTTGCATGAAACTTGGTTTAGAGTCTTAGAAAAGCGTTGTTAGATGTTTCAAAAGTTTGTCAAACTGGTGAAAAGCTCATTGAGACACTTATAAGCACTCATGTTGCATGAAACTTGGTTTAGTGTCCTAGCAACCACGTTGTTAGATGTTTCATAAGTTTGTCAAACCAGTACAAAGCTCATTGAGACACTTATAAGGAATCATGTTGCATGAAACTTGGTTTAGAGTTCTAGAAACGCGTTGTTAGATGTTTAATAAGTCAATCAAACTTGTAAAAAGCTCATTGAGACACTTACAAGCACTCATGTTGCATGAAACTTGATTTAGAGTCCTAGAAACAAAGTTGTTAGATATTTCATAAGTTCGTCAAACTTTAACAAAGCTCATTGAGACACTTATAAGCACTCATGGTTCATGAAACTAGGTTTAGAGTCTTATTAACGCGTTGTTAGATGTTTCATAAGTTTGTCAAACTTGTAAAAAGCTCATTGAGACCCTTATAAGCACTCATGTTGCATGAAACTTGGTTTAGAGTCCTAGCAACCACGTTGTTAGATATTTCATAAGTTCGTCAAACTAGTAAAAAGCTCATATAGACACTTATAAGCACTCATGTTGCATGAAACTTGGCATGTCCCGCCTAATTTGCCTGATGGTTATCTTACGGAACACAATTGGCATAAGAAAAGCATTTTCTGAGAGCTTCCATACTGGAAAGATCATCTACTCCGACACAATCTTGACGTGATGCACATAGAGAAGAACTTTTTCGATAACATTATGAACACTCTTTTGAATGTGCAGGGAAAGACAAAAGACAATTTTAAATCACGTCTTGACTTGGCTGAGATATGTGCGAGATCCGAATTGCACATTGATAATGACGGAAAAGCCCCAGTACCTATATTCAGATTATCGAGTGCAGCGAAGACGTCGTTGTTCCAGTGAGTGATCTCTGAAGTTAAGTTTCCTGATGGTTTTGTTTCTAATTTTTCTCGGTGTGTAGATGGTAGTAAATTCACAGGTATGAAAAGTCACGATTGTCATGTGTTCATGCAACGACTGCTACCATTTTTCTTGGCCGAACTTGTTCCACAAAATGTTCACGAAACAATTGCTGGTACGTAATGTCTAATTAATTAATAAAATATTTCATAAGTGAATATATCGTAATACGTACGTTTTATTTAATTTGTGTAGGTGTTGGGTTGTTCTTTCGTGATCTTTCCACAAGAACGTTGAACGATGAAGTAATAAGACAACTCGACGAGAATATTCCTCTCATTTTGTGCAATTTGGAGAAGATATTTCCCCCATCCTTTTTTGATGTTATGGATGTTATGGAGCACCTACCAGTACATCTCCCACCACACGAAGCGAACTAGGGGGCCCGTTAGGGGGGCCCGTTCACTTCTTCCGATGGATGTACCCTTTCGAAAGATTTATGAAACATCTAAAAGGGAAGGCGAAGAATCTAGCTAAAGTCTAGGGTTCAATCGTTGCGGGTAGTATTACAGAGGAGACGTCTCACTTTACGTCGTACTACTTTGCACCAACTGTGAGGACACGTAAAAGAGCGCCGAGGAGATATGATGACGGAGGCATTCAAACAACGTACGCGGTAGAAGGAGTACCTGACATATTTTGTCCCATTGGTCGGCTTAGCGGACGCATAAAAGAGGTTTGGTGGAGCAACGAGGATGAAATTCATTGTGCCCACACGTACATTGTATTGAATTATGATATTGTTACTCCATGGGAAAAGTAAAAGTAAATGTTTTTTAATACTCTTTAATTCATTACAACACTCATGAAATATTGTTTACTTATGATATTTTCATATATAGTATCTTCGTCGAACAAGTTCAAAAAGGGATTCCGGGGATATCTGAAGATGACCTCGATTCCCGTAAAACTCAGCACTTTGTGATGTGGTTGCAAACACAGGTATATGAAAATATCAAATATGAAATTACATATAAACATATATATTTAAACAAAATTATTGTTGGTGTCTGCAGATTGAGTACGAGGACGACTCTTATCCGGTGTGGTTCCACGAGATGCTACAACGTCCCCTTGCGAAGATTCGGAGATCGCCAATGTATTTTACAAGAGGTTATGCTTTCCACGCGTACGATTACGGGCGACATCGAACAAGTGTTAACTACGGTTTTTGTGTTAGAGGAGACATTGATTTCTACGGAATCATCCAAGAAATCATAGAAATAACGTTTCCCGGGTTGCTCATGTTGAAGTGCGTACTCTTCAAGTGCGAGTGGTTTGATCCTACGATCGGAAGATGTGAACGAATCAACAAGTCTGGGATCGTTGATGTCAATAAGAATAGAAGATACAACAAGTTCGAGCCTTTCATACTTGCATCGCAAGCTGAGGAAGTAAGCTTCATTCCTTATCCGCGTCTTAAGTCCACAGGAATTCATTGGCTATCCGTCATCAAAATTGCCTCGAGAGGGTACATAGTCAGGGAAGAAGAATCACCACTACAGGACACGTCCGTCGATATTCCTTCGCCAGAACTAAACACGGACATGGTCTTACTCGTTGATCCACATAATAGGGAAGCTGAAGAGGTGAATGAGGACGAAGAAGAAGTCGAAGAGACTGGCGAATTTGATGAATCTGACTTCGAGGACGAACATGAGTCTGCTGATGACTCCGAGTAATAAATAAGAAAATAATGTATTTTAATTTTTTTTTATAAAATAAATTAACAATCGTCGTAAATTCGTGGTAAATTTACCACGAATTTACGACTTTTTTGTATTTTGCACAAATCGTGGTAAAATCTTCGTAAATTTACAACGATTTTACCACGATATGTGTAAATTTCACAAACGTCAAAAATTTGTGGTAAATTTACGACGATTGTACCACGAATAATCTTATAATTCGCTGTTTTATAAAGACTTCTAATCCTCAGAAGTTTTGTTTGTACGAGGTTGTCAACGTCAACGATTACCACGATTTTACAACGCTTTAAAATGTAATCGTCGTAAAATCGTGGTAAATTTACCACGATTTTACAACGGTTTTTTTGTATAAATCCCTAAACCCAAACATCTTCAAAAGTATGTCTTATATTACGTACAAACACTAGTTAAGACCTCTAAAGTTAATGAATGACTATAAAACAATGTTAAAATTGCTTATCAATAAGTTTTGTTACATATTCTTAGAATTTATAAAGTTTAAGATAAAGTGTACTATAATATATTGTTAATATGTCTATATGTTCTAATTTTACCAAAACTTGTTTTTCTGCAATCATATGACTTAGTATGATTTCATATGCATACAATATCATAATTATATTCAACATGAAGTCAAATGGCAGATGAATTTCAGCAAAATCCATTTAGTGTAATGAATCGTGGTAAAATCGTGGTAAATTTACGACGAATTTACAACGATTCACACAAAATCGATGGAAATTCGTGGTAATTTAACAACGAATTTACGACCAAAAATGAAACTCTAAACGTCAAATCCTCAAGAGTTTTGTTTGTACGAGGTTGTCAACGTCAACGATTACCACGATTTTACAACGTCTTTTTGTATAAACCCCTAAACCCCAAACATTTTCAAAAGTATGTCTTATATTACGTACAAACACTAATTAAGACCTCTAAAGTTAATGAATAACTATAAAAACAATGTTAACATTGCTTATCAATAAGTTTTGTTACATATTCTTAGAATTTATAAAGTTTAAGATAAAGTGTACTATATATATTGTGGTTAATATGTCTATATGTTCTAATTTTACCAAAACTTGTTTTTCTGCAATCATATGACTTAGTATGATTTCATATGCATACAATATCATAATTATATTCAACATGAAGTCAAATGGCAGATGAATTTCAACAAAATCCATTTAGTGTAATGAATCGTGGTAAAATCGTGGTAAATTTACGACGAATTTACAACGATTCACACAAAATCGATGGAAATTCGTGGTAATTTAACAACGAATTTACGACCAAAAATGAAACTCTAAACGTCAATTCCTCAGGAGTTTTGTTTATACGAGGTTGTCAACGTCAATTATTACCACGATTTTACCACGATTTTACAACGATTTATAAAGTAATCGTCGTAAAATCGTGGTAAATTTACCACGATTTTACAACGATTTTATTTTCATCATTCCCAAAACGCGGCAAACCAAACGAACCAAAACGTTTCAATTTTTTTTTACAACGAATTAACGAGGAATCGTCGTAAAATCGTTGTAAATTTACGACGATTTTACAACGATTTCTTAGTCTATATATAGTCGACCAAAAATTTTCATTTTCACTCATTCTCTCAAAATCTCTATCTCTCTCTAAAGTTTTTTCTCTCTAAAACTCTACAACTTTCACTCCTCTTCAACATCCCCAAAGGTAAATATTTTTAATATATGTGTTTTAAAACCGGATTTTAGAATTAGTTTTAGGAATTGGAATTTAGTTTTAGGATTTGGAATTAGTTTTAGGATTTGGAATTAGTTTTAGGCTCGGATTTTAGTTTTAGGATTCAGATTTTAGAATTATATGTTTAGAACATATAATTAATTATTAAAATACTTAATGTTTAGTTTTTAAAATATTTAAAACTTATTACTTAACATAATTAATTTTTAATCTTAGTTTTTAAAATACATAATTAATATTAAAATACTTAATATTTAGTTTTTAAAATACTAATTAATGTCATTAAAATACTTATATAATGTTTAGTTTTTAAAATACTTAATAATTTTTAAATACATAATGTTTATTATTTAAATATTTAATGTTTTTTGGCAGGTACTTATATATGGCTCCTAGGAGAAGGAAAACCTTACCGTCGGACTACATGCAGATGTTGGCGGAGAAGAAGGCTTCCCGGGAAGGCTCGGCTTCGAGTTCAGCTTCAGCTTCCAGGACATCTCCTGTCCACACCGGGACGTCCGTCCATGGCGAGCATCCTCCTCCTCCTTATGTGCCCGCTGACGCCGCAGACGACGATATCCCGGGCCCTGTACATCCAGAGTTGGATGTACCGGGACACGCACCGTACGCCAACCTCCGGGTTGAGGATATCCTCGCTCAACCCGGACATGACAGTCTCCGCCGGTTGGATCCGTACAAGTCTCCGGACACTTACTGGTAATTATTTTAATATTTTTTATTTTTTTATTTTTTAATATATTAATAAATCAATTAATGTTTTTTCAGGTTCAAGTACGACAACCAGGTCTCGCGTTCTATCGCGGACATAATCAAGGGATACTTCACCGAGTCGCATCCCAATTGGAGCAAGACACCCGAGCACATCAAGAGAACGTGGTTCAAATGTTTCGCGGTAATGTTCTAATTTAATTTCAATTAAATTTATTTATTTAACTTTAAATTTTTTATTATATATATATATATATATTATTCGCGTAAAGTAACTTATAATCTCTCATATTTTGTAGCAAAAGTGGCATTGAGATTTCTCGATCAACGAGACCGTGAGGACGGAGTTCAACAAGACGGCGAAATTCCGTCTCGTCAACACGGTCTCCGACTGGAAGGACAAGTGGAGAGTCGTCAGCGACGCGGGGAAGCCGGTATATCTCTCAGTCGCGGTATGGGACGGCTTGAAGAAATATTGGACGGATGGCCACAACGCGACCGTAGCTGAGAAGTGTTCCACCTCCAGGAACGCGAAGCTACCTGACGGGACGCCGAAGCAGATGGCTCACACGTCCGGACAAACCCTGTTCGTGGGTCGGGCGCACGAAATGGTAAGTCTTTCAAATTATTTTTATTTTCAAATTACTAATGTACATTATATTAATGCACATGTTTTTATTATTTGTTTGTAGGCCAAGCAGCTGAGTCACAAACCGGCCGTCAGTGCCGTCTTCGAGAAGACGCACATGAAAAAGACTGGCGAGTTCGTTGACTCCCATTCCGAGCGGATATTCAACGATCTTGAAGCTCGGAAGACGGAGATCGAGACTCAACGATCTCAGAGATCCCCGGGAGGCACTCAATATCCTGGCGAGCCGCTTACTACCGCCGAGCTCGATCAAATATATCATGAGGTAAAATTTTACTCTAAAATTTTCTCTAAAATTATTTTTTTAAACGTTCATTTACTAATTGTTTAATTTTATAGGTTGCTCCTAAGAAGAAAGGACGGGTTCTAGGCATGGGATCCATGCAGGACGTCCCACTTGCTCCTTCCTCTTATCGATCTTCGGCTGAGTTGGAAGCTGAGATGCAGAACATACAGAACGCGCATGCGACTCAGATGAAGACCATGCAGTTCTACAACAGCATGTTTACGATGCTTTCTGCATCTAACCCGGAACTACTTCGGGCGATGCAGACACATCCCGACCGTCCGTCGAATGAGCAGGCCGGAACAAGCAACGTAGATCCCGAGAACGCGAAGCAGGACTATTTCGGGCCTAATTTCAATTTAAACGATTAGTTTTTTTTTATTTTGTATTTTGAAATTGTAAAAAATATTTTATTAATATAAAATATTTTTTTTATAAAATATTATTTTTTTATTTATAATAATACAAATCGTCGTAAAATCGTCCCTAATTAAGTACGATTTTACGATGATTTGAAGAAATATATATAATACAAATCGTCGTAAAATCGTCCCTAATTAGGGAAGATTTTACGACGATTTTAAGAATTTTCGATTTATTATAATTACAAATTTACAACCAAATATTCGTTGTAAACTCGTTGTAACAATTACAACGATTTTACAACGAATATTTTAACACGAATTTACAACGAATTTTTGTCGTCGTAAAATTTACCACGATTTTACGACGATTTGGTTTTTACTTCGATCGATTAACGACGAAATGGAAATCGTCGTTAAATCGTGGTAAACTGCGTTTTACCACGATTTTACAACGATTATGGTCGTGGTAAAAGTCCAAATTTCTTGTAGTGGACACTTACAAGCACTCATGTTGCATGAAACTTGGTTTAGAGTCCTTGAAATTCGTTGTTAGATGTTTCTTAAATTCATAAAACTTGTACATAGCTCATTGAGACACTTATAAGCACTCATGTTGCATGAAACTTGGTTTAGAGTCCTAGCAACCACGTAGTTAGAAGTTTCATAAGTTTGTCAAACCAGTACAAAGCTCATCTAGACACTTATAAACATTAATTTTGCATGAAACTTGGTTTCGAGTCCTAAAAAACGCGTTAATAGATGTTTCATAAGTTCGTCAAACTTGTACAAAGCTCATTGAGACACTTATAAGCACTCATGTTGCATGAAACTTGGTTTAGAGTCCTAGAAACGCGTTGTTGGATGTTTCAAAATTTTGTCAAACTTGTACAAAGTTCATTAAGATACTTATAAGCACTCATGTTGCATGAAATTTGGTTTAGAATACCATAAATGTGTTGTTAGATGTTTCATAATTTCGTCAAACTAGTACAAAGTTCATTGAGACATTCATAAGCACTCATGTTGCATGAAACTTGGTTAAGAGTCCTAGAAACGACGTTGTTAGATGTTTCATAAGTGTGTCAAACTTGTACAAAGCTCATTGAGACACTTATAGGCACTCATATTGTGTGAAGCTTGGTTAAGAGTCCTAGAAACCACGTTGTTAGATATTTCATAAGTTCGTCAAAGTTTAACAAAGTTCATTGAATAACTTATAATAACCCATGTTGCATGAAACTTGGTTTAGGGTCCTAGAAACGCAATGTTAGATGTTTCATATGTTCGTGAAACTTGTACAAAGCTCATTGAGACACTTATAATCACTCATGTTGCATGAAACTTGGTTTCGAGTCCTAGAAACGCGTTGTTATATCTTTTATAAGTTCGTCAAACATGTATAAAGCTCATTGAGGAACTTATGAGCACTCCTGTTGCATGAAACTTGGTTTAGAGTCCTAGAAACGCGTTATTAGATGTTTCATAAGTTCGTCAAACTTGTACATAGTTCATTGAGACACTTATAAGCACTCATGTTGCATGAAAGTTGGTTAAGAGTCCTAGAAACCACGATGTTATATGTATCAAAAGTTTGGCAAACTTGTACAAAGCTCATTGAGACATTTATAAGCACTCATTTTGCGTGAAGCTTTGTTTAGAGTCCTAGAAACGCAATGTTATATTATTCATAAGTTCGTGAAACTTGTACAAAGCTCATTGAGCCACTTATAAGCACTCATGTTGCATGAAACTTGGTTTAGAGTCCTAGAAACGTGTTGTTAGATGTTTCAAAAGTTGGTCAAACTTGTACAAAGCTCATTAAGACACTTATAAGCACTCATGTTGCATGAAACTAGGTTCAGAGTCCTAGAAACAACGTTGTTAGATGTTTCATAAGTTTTTCAAACTTGTACAAAGCACATTGAGAAACTTATAAGGACTCAGGTTGCATGAATCATGTATTAGAGTCCTAGAAACGACGTTGTTAGATATTTCATAAGTTCGTCAAACTTTAACAAAGCTCATTGAGAAACTTATAAGCACTCGTGTTGCATGAAACTTGGTTTAGAGTCCTAGAAACGCAATGTTATATGTTTCATAAGTTCGTAAAAATTGTGCAAAGCTCATTGAGACACTTATAATAACTCATGTTGCATGAAACTTTGTTTAGAGTCCTAGAAACGCGTTGTTATATGTTTCATAAATTCGTCAAACATGTATAAAGCTCAATAAGGAATTTATAAGCACTCATATTGCATGAAACTTGGTCTAGAGTAGTAGCAACCATGTTGTTAGATGTTTCCTAAGTTCGTCAAACTAGTTCAAAGCTCATTGAGACACTTATAAGCACTCATGTTGAATGAAACTTGGTTTAGAGTCCTAGAAACCCGTTGTTGGATGTTTCAAAATTTTGTCAAACTTGTACAAAGTTCATTAAGATACTTATAAGCACTCATGTTGCATGAAACTTGGTTTAGAGTACTAGAAATGTGTTGTTAGATGTTTCATAATTTCGTCAAACTAGTACAAAGTTCATTGAGACATTTATAAGCACTCATGTTGCATGAAACTTGGTTAAGAGTCCTAGAAACGACGTTGTTAGATGTTTCATAAGTGTGTCAAACTTGTACAAAGCTCATTGAGACACTTATAGGCACTCATATTGTGTGAAGCTTGGTTTAGAGTCCTAGAAACCACGTTGTTAGATATTTCATAAGTTCGTCAAAGTTTAACAAAGTTCATTGAATAACTTATAATAACCCATGTTGCATGAAACTTGGTTTAGGGTCCTAGAAACGCAATGTTAGATGTTTCATATGTTCGTGAAACTTGTACAAAGCTCATTGAGACACTTATAATCACTCATGTTGCATGAAACTTGGTTTCGAGTCCTAGAAACGCGTTGTTATATCTTTTATAAGTTCGTCAAACATGTATAAAGCTCATTGAGGAACTTATGAGCACTCCTGTTGCATGAATCTTGGTTTAGAGTCCTAGAAACGCGTTGTTATATGTTTCATAAGTTCGTCAAAGTAGTACAAAGCTCATTGAGACACTTATAAGCAGTCATGTTGCATGAAACTTGGTTTAGAGTCCTAGAAACGCGTTGTTAGATGTTTCAGAAGTTCGTCAAACTTTTACAAAGCTCATTGAACACTTATAAGCACTCATGTTGCATGAAACTTTATTTAGAGTCCTAGAAACGCGTTGTTAGATGTTTCATAAGTTTGTCAAACTTGTAAAAACCTCATTGAGACCCTTATAAGCACTCATGTTGCATGAAACTTGGTATAGAGTCCTAGCAACCACGTTGTTAGATGTTTCATAAGTTCTTCAAACTAGTACAAAGTTCATTGAGACACTTATAAACACTCATGATGCATGAAATTTGGTTTATAGTCCTAGAAAGGCGTTGTTACTTGTTTCATAAGTTCGTCAAACTTGTACAAAGTACATTGAGACACTTATAATCACTCATGTTGCATGAAACTTGGTTTAGAGTCCTAGAAACCATGTTGTGAGATGTTTCATAAGTTTTTCAAACTTGTACAATGCTCATTGAGACACTTATAAGCACTTTTGTTGCATGAAATTTGGTTTAGAGTCCTAGAAACCACGTTGTGTGATGTTTCGTAAGTTTGTCAAACTTGTACAAAGCTCATTGAGACACTTATAAGCCCTCATTTTGCTTGAAACTTGGTTTAGAATCCTAGAAACTCGTTGTTAGAAGTTTTATAAGTTCGTCAAACTTGTACAAAGCTCATTAAGACAATTATAAGCATTCATCTTGCATGAAACTTGGTTTAGAGTCCTAGAAACGCCTTTTTAGATATTACATAAGTTCGTCAAACTTGTACAAAGCTCATTGAGACACTTATAAGCACTCATGTTGCATGAAACTTGGTTTATAGTCCTAGAATCGCGTTGTTAGATGTTTTATAAGTTCGTCAAACTTGTACAAAGCTCATTGAGACACTTATAAACACTCATGTTGCATGAAACTTGGTTTAGAGTCCTAAAAACAGCGTTGTTAGATGTATCATAAGTTCGACAAACCTTAACAAAGATTATTGAGGAACTTGCACACATGTTGCATTAAACTTGGTTTAGAGTCTTAGAAACTCGTTGTTTTATGTTTCATAATTTCACCAAACTTGTACAAAGCTCATTGAGACCTTTATATATAAGCACTCATGTTGCATGAAACTTGGTTAAGAGTCCTAGAAACCACATTGTGAGATGTTTCATAAGTTCGTCAAACTTGTAAAAAGCTCATTGAGACACTTATAATCACTCATGTTGCATGAAAATTGGTTTAGAGTCCTAGAAACGCGTTGTTAGATGTTTCATAAGTTCGTGAAACTTGTATAAAGCTCATTGAGACACTTATAAGCACTCATGTTGCATGAAACTTGGTTTAGAGTCCTAGAAATGTGTTGTTAGATGTTTCATAAGTTCGTCAAACTTGTACAAAGCTCATTAAGACACTTATAATCACTCATGTTGCATGAAACTTGGTTACGAGTTCTAGAAACGGGTTGTTAGATGTTTCATAAGTTCGTGAAACTTGTACAAAGTTCATTGAGACACTTATAAGGACTCATGTTGCATGAAACTTAGATTAGAATCCTAGAAATGCGTTGTTAGATGTTTCATAAGTTCGTGAAACTTGTACAAAGCTCATCGAGGAACTTATAAGCACTCATGTTGCATGAAACTTGGATTAGAGTCCTCGAAACGTGTTGTTAGTTGTTTCATAAGTTCGTCAAACTTGTAAAAAGCTCATTGAGACACTTATAAGCACTCATGTTGCATAAAACTTGGTTTAGAGTCCTAGAAACGCGTTGTTAGATGTTTCTTAAGTTCGTCAAACTTGTACAAAGCTCATTGAGACACTTATAAGCACTCATGCTGCAAGAAACTTGGTTTAGAATCCAAGAAACGCGTTGTTAGATGTTTCATAAATTCGTTAAACTTGTACAAAGATCATTGAGGAACTTATAAAAACTCATGTTGCATTAAACTTGGTTTAGAGTCCTAGAAATTTGTTGTTAGATGTTTAATAAGTTCGTCAAACTTGTACAAATCTCATTGAGACACTTATAAGCAATTATGTCGCATAAAACTTGGTTTAGGGTCCTAGAAGCCGCGTTGTTAGATGTTTCATAAGTTTGTAAAACTCGTACAAAGCTCATTGAGGAACTTATAAGCAATCATGTTGCACTAAACTTGGTTTATAGTCCTAGAAACGCGTTGTTATATGTTTCATAAGCTCGTGAAACTTGTACAAACATCATTGAGACACTTCTAAGAACTCATGTTGCATGAAACTTGGTTTAGATTCCTAGAAACGCGTTGTTATATGTTTCATAAGTTCGTCAAACTTGTACAAAGCTCATTAAGACACTTATAAGCACTCATGTTACATGAAACTTGGTTTAGAGTCCTAGAAATCGCATTGTTAGATGTTTCATAAGTTCTTCAAACTTTAACAAAGATCATTGAGGAACTTATAAGCACTCATGTTGCATGAAACATGGTTTAGAATATTAGAAACGCGTTGTTAGATGTTTCATAAGTTCGTCAAACTTGTACACAACTCATTGAGACACTTATAATCACTCATGTTTCATGAAACTTGGTTAAGGGTCCTAGAAACCACGTTGTGAGATGTTTCATAAGTTCGTCAAACTTGTAAAAAGCTCATTGAGATACTTATAATCAGTCATGTTGCATGAAAATTGGTTTAGAGTCCTAGAAACGTGTTGTTAGATGTTTCATAAGTTCTTCAAACTTTTACAAAGCTCATTGAGACACTTATAAACACTCATGTTTCATGAAACTTGGTTTAAATTCCTAGAAATGCGTTGTTATATGTTTCATAAGTTCGTTAAACTTGTACAAAACTCATTGAGACACTTATAAGAACTCATGTTGCATGAAACTTGGTTTAGAGTTCTAGCAACGCGTTGTTAGATGTTTCATAAGTTCGTGAAACTTGTACAAAGCTCATTGAGGAACTTATAAGCACTCATGTTGCATGAAACTTGGATTAGAGTCCTCGAAACGTTATGTTAGTTGTTTCATAAGTTCGTCAAACTTGTAAAAAGCTCATTGAGACACTTATAAGCACTCATGTTGCATAAAACTTAGTTTAGAGTCCTAGAAACGCGTTGTTAGATGTTTCTTAAGTTCGTCAAACTTGTACAAAGCTCATTGAGACACTTATAAGCACTCATGCTGCATGAAACTTGGTTTAGAGTCCTAGAAACGCGTTGTTAGATGTTTCATAATTTCGTTAAACTTGTACAAAGCTCATTGAGGAACTTATAAACACTCATGTTGCGTGAAACATGGTTTATAGTGCTAGAAACGCGTTGTTATATGTTTCATAAGCTCGTGAAACTTGTACAAACATCATTGAGACACTTCTAAGAACTCATGTTGCATGAAACTTGGTTTAGAGTCCTAGAAACGCGTTGTTATATGTTTCATAAGTTCGTCAAACTTGTACAAAGCTCATTGAGACACTTACAAGCACTCATGTTGCATGAAACTTGGTTTAGAGTCCTAGAAACCGCATTGTTAGATGTTTCATAAGTTTTTCAAACTTTAACAAAGATCATTGAGGAACTTATAAGCACTTATGTTGCATGAAACATGGTTTAGAGTCTTAGAAACGCGTTGTTAGATGTATCATAATTTCGTCAAACTTGTACACAGATCATTGAGACACTTATAAGCACTCATGTTGCATGAAACTTGGTTAAGGGTCCTAGAAACCACGTTGTGAGATGTCTCATAAGTTCGTCAAACTTGAACAAAGCTCATTGAGAAACTTATAAACACTCATGTTGCATGAAATTTGGATTAGAGTCCTAGAAACACGTTGTTAGATGTTTCATAAGTTCGTCAAACTTGTACAAAGTTCATTGAGATACTTCTAAGCACCCATGTTTCATGAAACTTGGTTTAGAGTCCTAAAAATGTGTTATTAGATGTTTCATAAGTTCGTCAAACTTGTACAAAGCTCATTGAGACACTTCTAAGCACTCATGTTACATGAAACTTGGTTAATAGTCCTAGAATTGTGTTGTTACATGTTTCATAAGTTCGTCAAACTTTTACAAAGCTCATTGAGACACTTATAATCACTCATGTTGCATGAAACTTGGTTAAGAGTCCTAGAAATGCGTTGTTAGATTTGTTCGTAAGTTCGTGAAACTTGTACCAAACTCATTGAGACACTTATAAGCACTCATGTTGCATGAACCTTGGTTTAGAGTCATAGAAACGCGTTGTTAGATGTTTCAAAAGTTCGTGAAACTTGCACAATGATCATTGAGACACTAATAAGCACTCATGTTGCATGAAAATTGGTTTAGAGTCCTAAAAAAGCGTTGTTACATGTTTCATAACTTCGTCAAATTCATACAAAGCTCATTGAGACACTTATAAGCACTCAGTTTGCATGAAACTTGGTTAATTGTCCTAGAAACAACGTTGTGAAATGTTTCATAAGTTTGTCAAACTTGTACAAATCTCATTAAGACACTTATAAGCACTCATGTTGTATGAAACTTGGTTTAAAGTCCTAGAAACGCGTTGTTAGATGTTTCATAAGTTCGTCAAACTCGTACAAAGCTCATTGAGACACTTCTAATAACTCATCTTGCATGAAACTTGGTTAAGATTCCTAGAAACATGTTGTTAGATGTTTCAGAAGTTCGTGAAACTTGTATAAACCTCATTGAGACACTTATAAACACTCATGTTGCCTGAAACTTGGTTTAGAGTCCTAGAAACGCGTTGTTAGATGTTTCATAAGTTTGTGAAACTTGTACAAAGCTCATTGATGAACTTATAAGAACTCATATTGCATGAAAATTGGTTTAGAGTCCTATAAACGCGTTGTTAGATGTTTTATAAGTTCTTCAAACTTTTACAAAGCTCATTGAGACACTTGTAAGCATTCATGTTGCATGAAACTTGGTTTAGAGTCCTAGAAACGCCTTGTTAGATGTTTCATAAGTTCGTGAAACTTGTATAAAGCTCATTGAGACACTTATAAGCACTCATGTTGCATGAAACTTGGTTTAGAGTCCTAGAAATGCGTTGTTAGATGTTTTATGAGTTCGTCAAACTAGTACAAAGCTCATTGAGACACTTATAATCATTCATGTTGCATGAAACTTGGTTAAGAGTCCTAGAAACGCGTTGTTAGATGTTTCATAAGTACGTGAAACTTGCACAAAGGTCATTGAGACACTTATAAGGACTCATGTTGCATGAAACTTGGTTTAGAATCCTAGAAACGCGTTGTTAGATGTTTCATAAATTTGTGAAACTTGTACAAAGTTCATTGAGGAACTTATAAACACTCATGTTTCATGAAACTTGGTTTAGAATCCTAGAAATGCGTTGTTATATGTTTCATAAGTTCGTCAAACTTGTACAAAACTCATTGAGACACTTATAAGAACTTATGTTTCATGAAACTTGGTTTAGAGTTCTAGCAACTCGTTGTTAGATGTTTCATAAGTTTGTGAAACTTGTACAAAGCTCATTGAGGAACTTATAAGCACTCATGTTGCATGAAACTTGGATTAGAGTCCTCAAAACGTGTTGTTAGTTGTTTCATAAGTTCGTCAAACTTGTAAAAAGCACATTGAGACATTTATAAGCACTCATGCTGCATGAAACTTGGTTTAGAGTCCTAGAAACGTGTTGTTAGATGTTTCATAAATTCGTTAAACTTGTACAAAGCTCATTGAAGAAATTATAAACACTCATTTTGCATGAAACTTGGTTTAGAGTCCTAGAAATCTGTTGTTAGATGTTTCATAAGTTCGTCAAACTTGTACAAATCTCATTGAGACACTTATAAGCACTTATGTCGTATAAAACTCTGTTTAGGGTCCTAGATAACGCGTTGTTAGATGTTTCATAACTTTGTAAAACTTGTACAAAGCTCATTGAGGAACTTATAAGCATTCATGTTGCATGAAACTTGGTTTAGAGTCTTAGAAACGCGTTGTTAGATGTTTCATAAGTTCGTCAAACTTGTACACAACTCATTGAGACACTTATAAGCACTCATGTTGCATAAAACTTGGTTTAGATTCATAGAAACGCGTTGTTAGATGTTTCATAAGTTTGTAAAACTTGCACAATGCTCACTGAGACACTTATATGCACTCATGTTGCATGAAACTTGGTTTAGTGTCCTAGAAAAGCGTTGTTAGATGTTTCATAACTTCGTCAAATTTATACAAAGCTCATTGAGACACTTATAAACAATCATTTTGCATGAAACTTGGTTAAGAGTCCCATAAACAACGTTGTGAAATGTTTCATAAGTTTGTCAAACTTGTACAAAGCTCATTGAGGAACTTATAAGCACTCATGCTGCATGAAACCTCGTTTAGAGTCCTAGATAACGCGTTGTTAGATGTTTCATAAGTTTGTAACACTTGTACAAAGCTCATTGAGGAACTTATAAGCACTCATGTTGCATGAAACTTGCTTTATAGTCCTAGAAACGCATTGTTAGATGTTTCTTAAGTTCGTGAAACTTGTAAAAACATCATTGAGACACTTCTAAGAACTCATGTTGCATGAAACTTAGTTTAGAGTCCTCGAAACGCGTTGTTATATATTTCTTAAGTTTGTCAAACTTGTACAAAGCTCATCGAGACACTGATGAGCACTCATGTTGCATGAAACTTGGTTTAGAGTCCTAGAAACCGCATTGTTGGATGTTTCATAAGTTCTTCAAACTTTATCAAAGATCATTGAGGAATTTATAAGCACTCATGTTGCATGAAACTTGGTTTAGGGTCCTCGAAATGTGTTGTTAGATGTTTCATAAGTTCGTCAAACTTGTACACAACTCATTGTGACACTTCTAAGCACTTATGTTGCATGAAACTTGGTTAAGGGTCCTAGAAACCACGTTGTGAGATGTTTCATAAGTTCGTCAAACGTGTACAAAGCTCATTGTGACACTTATAACGAGTCATGTTGCATTAAAAATCGGTTTAGAGTCCTAGAAACGCGTTGTTAGATGTTTCATAAGTTCGTGAAACTTGTATAAATCTCATTGAGACACTTATAAGCACTCATGTTGCATGAAACTTGGTTTAGAGTCCTAGAAACGCGTTGTTAGATGTTTCATAAGTTTGTGAAACTTGTACAAAGCTCATTGATGAACTTATAAGAACTCATATTGCATGAAACTTGGTTTAGAGTCCTAGAAACCACGTTGTTAGATATTTCATAAGTTCGTCAAACTTTAACAAAGCTCCTTGAGGAACTTATAAGCACTCATGTTGCATGAAACTTGGTTTAGAGTCCTATTAACGCGTTGTTAGATGTTTCATAAGTTCGTCAAACTTGTACAAAACTCATTGAGAAACTTATAAGCACTCATGTTGGATGAAATCTGGTTTAGAGTCCTAGAAACGCGTTGTTAGATGTTTCATAAGTTCGTCAAACTTGTACAAAGCTCATTCATACACTTATAAGCACTCATTTTGAATGAAGCTTGGTTTAGAGTCCTAGAAACCACATGGTTAGATATTTCATAAGTTCATAAATCTTTAACAAAGCTCATTGAGGAACTAATAAGCACTCATGTTGCATGAAACTTGGTTTAGAGTCCTAGAAACGCGTTGTTAGATGTTTCATAAGGTCGTGAAACTTGAACAAAGCTCATTGAGGAACTTATAGGCACTCATGTTGCATGAAACTTGGTTTAGAGTCCTTGAAACGCGTTGTTAGATGTTTCATAAGTTCGTAAAACTTGTATAAAGCTTATTGAGGAATTTATAAGCACTCATGTTGGATGAAATTTGGTTTAGAGTCCTAGAAACGCGTTGTTAGATGTTTCATAAGTTCATAAAACTTGTACAAAGCTCATTGAGACACTTCTAAGCACTAATATTGCATTAAACTTGGTTTAGAGTCCTAGAAACGCGTTGTTAAATGTTTCATAAGTTCGTCAAACTTGTACAAAGCTCATTAAAACACTTATAAGCACTCATGTCGCATGACACTTGGTTTAGAGTCCTAGAAACAGCGTTGTTAGATGTTTCATAAGTTCGTAAAACTTGTACAAAGCTCATTGAACACTCATGTTGCATGAAACTTGGTTTAAAGTCCTAGAACCGCGTTTTTTGATGTTTCATAAGTTCGTGAAACTTGTACAAAGCTCATTGAGACACTTCTAAGAACTCATGTTGCATGAAACTTGGTTTACGGTCCTAGAAACACGTTGTTATATGTTTCATAAGTTCGTCAAACTTGTACAAAGCTCATTGAGACAATTATAAGCACTCATGTTGCATGAAACTTTGTTTAGAGTCCTAGAACCCTTTTTTTTAGATGTTTCATAAGTTCGACAAACTTTAACAAAGATCATTGAGGAACTTATAAGCACACATGTTGCATGAAACTTTGTTTATAGTCTTAGAAACTCGTTGTTTTATGTTTCATAAGTTCGCCAAACTTGTACAAAGCTCATTGAGAAACTTATAAGCACTCATGTTGCATGAAACTTGGTTAAGAGTCCTAGAAACCACGTTGTGAGATGTTTCATAACTTCGTCAAACTTGAAAAAATCTCATTGAGACACTTATAATCACTCATGTTGCATGAAACTTGGTTTAGAGTCCTAGAAACGCCTTGTTAGATGTTTCATAAGTTCGTGAAACTTGTATAAAGCTCATTGAGACACTTATAATCACTCATGTTGCATAAAACTTGGTTTATAGTACTAGAAACGCGTTGTTAGATGTTTCATAAGTTCTTCAAACTTGTAAAAAGCTCATTGAGACACTTATAAGCATTCATGCTGCATGAAACTTGGTTAAGAGTCCTAGAAACGCGTTGTTAGATGTTTCATAAGCTCGTTAAACTTGTACAAAGCTCATTGAGAAACTTATAAACACTCATGTTGCATGAAACTTGGTTTAGAGTCCTAGAAATTCGTTGTTAGATGTTTCATAAGTTCGTCAAACTTGTACAAATCTCATTAAGAAACTTATAAGAACTTATGTCGCACGAAACTTGGTTTAGGGTCCTAGATAACGCGTTGTTAGTTTTTTCATAAGTTTGTAAACTTTGTACAAAGCTCATTGAGGAACTTATAAGCACTCATGCTGCATGAAACTTGGTTTATAGTCCTAGAAACGCGTTGTTAGATGTTTCTTAAGTTCGTGAAACTTGTAAAAACATGATTGAGACACTTCTAAGAACTCATGTTGCATGAAACTTAGTTTAGAGTACTCGAAACGCGTTGTTATATATTTCTTAAGTTCTTCAAACTTTTACAAATCTCATTGAGACACTTATGAGCACTCATGTTGCATGAAACTTGGTTTAGAGTACTAGAAACCGCATTGTTAGATGTTTCATAAGTTCTTCAAACTTTATCAAAGATCATTGAGAAACTTATAAGAACTCATGTTGCATGAAACTTGGTTAAGGGTCCTAGAAACCACGTTATGAGATGTTTCATAAGTTCGTCAAACTTGTACAAAGCTCATTAAGACACTTATAAAGAGTCATGTTGCATGAAACTTGGTTTAGAGTCCTAGAAACGCGTTGTTAGATGTTTCATAAGTTCGTGAAACTTGTAAAAAGCTCATTGAGACACTTATAATCATTCATGTTGCATGAAACTTGGTTAAGAGTCCTAGAAACGCGTTGTTAGATGTTTCATAAGTTCGTGAAACTTGTATAAAGCTCATTGAGACACTTATAAGCACTCATGTTGCATGAAACTTGGTTTAGAGTCCTAGAAACGCGTTGTTAGGTGTTTCATAAGTTTGTGAAACTTGTACAAAGCTCATTGATGAACTTATAAGAACTCATATTGCATGAAACTTGGTTTAGAGTCCTAGAAACGCGTTGTTAGATTTTTCATAGGTTCTTCAAACTTTTACAAAGCTCATTGAGACACTTATAAGCACTCATGTTGCATGAAACTTTCTTTAGAGTCTTATTAACGCGTTGTTAGATGTTTCATAAGTTCGTCAAACTTGTACAAAGCTCATTGAGACACTTAAAAGCACTCATGTTGCATGAAATCTTGTTTAGAGTCCTAGAAACGCGTTGTTATATGTTTCATAAGTTCGTCAAACTTGTACAAAGCTTATTCATACACTTATAAGCACTCATTTTGAATGAAGCTTGGTTTAGAGTCCTAGAAACCACATTGTTAGATATTTCATAAGTTCGTCAATCTTAAACAAAGCTCATTGAGGAACTAATAAGCACTCATGTTGCATGAAACTTGGTTTAGAGTCCTAGAAACGCGTTGTTAGATGTTTCATAAGGTCGTGAAACTTGAACAAAGCTCAGTGAGTAACTTATAAGCACTCATGTTGCATGAAACTTGGTTTAGAGTCCTTGAAACGCGTTGTTAGATGTTTCATAAGTTCGTGAAACTTGTATAAAGCTTATTGAGGAACTTATAAGCACTCATGTTGCATGAAATTTTATTTAGAGTCCTAGAAACGCGTTGTTAGATGTTTCATAACTTCATGAAACTTGTACAAAGCTCATTGAGACACTTCTAAGCACTTATATCGCATTAAACTTGGTTTAGAGTCCTAGAAACGCGTTGTTAAATGTTTCATAAGTTCGTCAAACTTGTACAAAGCTCATTGAGACACTTATAAGCACTCATGTTGCATGAAACTTGGTTTAAAAGTCCTAGAACTGCGTTGTTTGATGTTTCATAAGTTGTGAAACTTGTACAAAGGTCATTGAGACACTTCTAAGAACTCATGTTGCATGAAACTTGGTTTAGAGTCCTAGAAACACGTTTTTTATATGTTTCATAAGTTCGTCAAACTTGTACAAAGCTCATTGAGACACTTATAAGCAATCATGTTGCATGAAACTTTGTTTAGAGTCCTAGAAACCGCGTTGTTAGATGTTTCATAAGTTCGACAAACTTTAACAAAGAGCATTGAGGAACTTATAAGCACACATGTTGCATGAAACTTGGTTTAGAGTCTTAGAAACTCGTTGTTTTATGTTTCATAAGTTCGCCAAACTTGTACAAAGCTCATTGAGACACTTATAAGCACTCATGTTGCATGAAACTTGGTTAAGAGTCCTAGAAACCACGTTGTGAGTTGTTTCATAAGTTCGTCAAACTTGTGAAAAGCTCATTGAGACACTTATAAGTACTCATGTTGCCTGAAACTTGGTTTAGAGTCCTAGAAACGCAATGTTAGATGTTTCATAAGTTCGTCAAAATTGTACAAAGCTCATTGAGACACTTATAATCACTCTTGTTGCATGAAACTTGGTTAAGAGTTCTAGAAACGCGTGGTTAGATGTTTCATAAGTTCGTGAAACTTGTACAAAGCCCATTGAGACACTTATAAGTACTCATGTTGCATGAAACTTGGTTTAGAATCCTAAAAATGCGTTGTTAGATGTTTCATAAATTCGTGAAACTTGTATAAAGCTCATTGGGGAACTTATAAACACTCATGTTTCATGAAACTTGGTTTAGATTCCTAGAAATGTGTCGTTATATGTTTTATAAGTTCGTCAAACTTGTGCAAAGCTCATTGAGGAACTTATAAGCACTCATGTTGCATGAAACTTGGATTAGAGTCCTCGAAACGTGTTGTTAGTTGTTCTATAAGTTCGTCAAACTTGTAAAAAGCTCATTGAGATACTTATAAGCACTCATGTTGCATAAACCTTTGTTTAGAATCCTAGAAACGCGTTATTAGATGTTTCATAAGTTCGTAAAAAGCTCATTGAGACACTTATAAGCACTCATGCTGCATGAAACTTGGTTTAGAGTCCTAGAAACGCGTTGTTAGATGTTTCATAAGTTCGCTAAACTTGTACAAAGCTCATTGAGGAACTTATAAACACTCATGTTTCATCAAACTTGGTTTAGAGTCCTAAAAATTCGTTGTTAGATTTTTCATAAGTTCGTCAAACTTGTACAAATCTCATTGAGAAACTTATAAGCACTTATGTCGCATGAAACTTGGTTTAGGGTCCTAGATAACGCATTGTTAGTTGTTTCATAAGTTTGTAAAACTTGTACAAAGCTCATTGAGGAACTTATAAGCACGTACTCATGCTGCATGAAACTTGGTTTATAGTCCTAGAAACGTGTTGTTAGATGTTTCTTAAGTTCGTGAAACTTGTAAAAACATCATTGAGACACTTCTAAGAATTCATGTTGCATGAAACTTAGTTTAGAGTCCTAAAAACGCAATTTTAGTTCTTCATAAGTTCGTCAAACTTGTACAAAGCTCAATGAGACACTTATAAGCATTCATGTTGCATGAAACTTGGTTAAGAGTCCTAGAAACCACGTTGTGAAATGTTTCATTAGTTTATTAAACTTGTACAAAGCTCATTGAGACACTTATAAGCACTCATGTTGCATGAAACTTGGTTAAGTGTCCTAGAAAACATTAAAGTTCAAATCAATTCAACCACTAAACTTATTAACACAGATCTCTCGGTTAAGCTAGGTTTAGTTCTAGGGTAATTGTTCAGGAATCCTCACAGACCTCTCGGCTGTGAAGTTTCCTGGGTTCTATCAATTGATTGATCAGGTCAATTAAAGCATTAAGATTGTTACACTAGATTAAAGTTTTATCAGGTTTTAAGTTCTAGACATCGATCAACCCTAGGCCGATATGCGCTTCGGTAGCCTTTCTTCAGCTCAGTTTCCTTCGTATCGGCCAGGCTAAGCCGATACAACAAGTCGATACGCGTCTTCGGGTATCTTTCTCTTGTATCGGCCACTCCAAACCGATATGACTGGTCGATACAAGCTTCGGCAAACCTTGTTCTTCTATATCGGCCAATTGAAACCGATACAACATGCCGATGCAAGTGTATCCGCTTCTTTTTGGCTTAAATTCATCACTTTCGCCTTTTTTATGCTCCTAAACCTGAAATACACGAAACAAACCAAAATGACACCTATATGACACTAAATGCAACCTAAATGAATGAATTCTAATGCATAAACTAAGGTAAAATGTGTAAAATATGCAAGTTATCAACTCCCCCAAACTTATCCTTTGCTTGTCCTCAAGTAAGAGAATTTCGCATCAAAGTTTAGGAAGGTGTGGAGGCGGGGACCTCAGAACCAAAAGCAACACGGAAGTGTAATGAACAAGTATCCTAAACATAGTACCCTCTCGCATCCGAACTAGTTCCACTTATTTTTGTCTACCTTAACTCCGTCTAAATTCGCTATTATTACCAAGAGTATGTGATCCACTTATCTAGTCTAAACACCTTTCACATTCAATTAAATACAATCAAGCATGAAACATGATTAAAATTTTCCAAGAGTTTTTCTATTTGTCTAGGTAAGAACGGAATTTCGAATCAAACGAGGAGGCTAACACTCAGGCATGTGGTTAGTTGTAGCGCGGTTTCTCTCGGGGAGTGAAAGGGTTAAACAAAACCGGGAAAGACAAGGAACAATACAAGTTCGGACATCCATCCCTATACAACTCTATCCACTAACCCATCGTCTTTCTTTTAAACATTTAAACACCTAAACATCGAGTTTCTTTTCTTTTCTTAACAACCTTAGGGGATTTTATTTTGGCTAAGTTTCTTTTCTTCCTTTTTTTTATTTCTTAATCGATTTTTTTTCTTTCTTTTCTCTTTTTTTCGAATTTTTTTTTTTTTTTTTTTTTACTTAGCCATTCTTTTACCCCCTAGGTGTTTTACAATTACTCGTGTTTATTTTCTTATTTTTCAAAACTCAAAGACATGTCTCACCAAACCGTTATCCCTTTTTAATTCACTAGTCTACGAAAAACTAGCCCAATGGATGTCCTTTCTTGTCGCTCCCTATACTTTCAAGTTTTTGCGAAACCAAACAATCACTAAATGAAAGAAATTCTCACAAGTGTTTGGGTTAAGGTTTAGGGGGTGAGAGGGAATCATCCTTAGAATGAGAATGACCGGATTGCGCTTTAAGTGTTTCGGTTTAGGAAGCCACAATCCGTAGAAATCACAAAGCCATAGAAATTCTCTTGAAAACTATCAATCATGCTAATTAAAAGTCAAGTTTAAGTTCAGATAATTTTTCGAAGGTGACTTAGAACTACCAAGCTTCATAACCACACAATTGGCTTTTTCAACATCAATGTCTAGAGTTGCGGTTTTAAGATTTTCAGCGAGTTCTAATTCGTTTACGGAAGATACTACACCTAAGATATTGTTCAAAACACAAAGTGCGTCGCTTTACAAGGTTAACATCATCATAGATCCCCTATGCATATGCTCTAAATGCCATGAACTAATCCTATATGCAGATTTTTTTTGTTTTTTATGAATGCTAATATGCGAAAACTAATATGACTACTCCCCCAAACTTAAATCACACGGTCTCCGTGTGAAACAAGCATTGGAGAAGGTTCCTAAATTTATGTATGAATGACTCTAATATGAAAAACTAATGCGTATGCACATGGTTCAGGTGTTACCTCAGTAGTACTAACACGACGAGTCGACGTCGTCTGTATCGGTCTCAGCAGACCGATACTCTTGCCCGATATCGGTCCAACAACCGATATAACAGGCCGATACTCCTTTCAGAATTCGTTTTCCTGCTTCGTTTTCACCTGAAACCATCAAACACGACATAAACTCTAAGTAAATTATCATCTAAATGCAAACTAAAATTGTATATACTAAGATAGACATGGGACTTCCTCCCAAGTGAGCTTGTTTATAGTCTCTTAGCTTGACTTTACCCCCTTCTTTTTAGACGAAATTGGGGCTTGAAAGAGATGTCGAATCTCCTTCGGTGACAACTTTGTGGTCCAGGGGCGGCTTGAGTTTTACTCCTTTCACCCCAAACTTGACTCCATCTTTGTGCTTCTTTTGCCTTGAGTCGCAGCGAGCACTCCCTGCTTCTTTCTTGAAAGCTTTCTTCAAAGATTTAACCTCGTTGATTAACTTTCTAATGACGCGGTTTTGAGACATGTTCCAATGCACCTTTCTGAACTTCCTAGGAGGGGATTGGTGTTCCACTTTTGTAGCTTTGGGTTTGCTCCTTGCATCATCACTAGACTTACCATTGCTAGCATCTTTCTCCACTCCAATCACCAAAGCTTCACAAGGGACCGTCTCCGTAGGCTTTTTGACTACATCGTTGATGTTGTACCGCTGAACAAGGTCCTTCCCAAGGTGCAAATCTATCTTACCAACCTTCACATCTATGACGGCTCCCGCGGTTGCCAAGAAAGGTCTTCCAAAGATGAGTGGACTATTAGGTTCTTTGTCTATCTCCAAGACGACAAAATCTGTTGGGATGAAAACGTCTCCCAATTTTACCGGAATATCTTCCAAGATTCCAACGGGTATCTTCACGGATCTATCGACCAGCACCAAAGAGATCTTAGTAGGTTGGAAAGAAGAAAGGCCAAGTTGTTTAGCCACAGACGAAGGCATAACGTTGACACTAGCCCCTAAATCGCATAGGCACTTTTCAAAGACCAAAGGACCAAGAGAGCAAGGCAAAGTAAAACTCCCTGGATCACCAAGTTTCTTAGGAGAGTGGTTCTTTTGAATGATCGCGCTGCACTCTTGTGAAAGATTCACCGTGTTTTCCGTGTTTTTGAACTTGTTTTTGATGGTGTCTTTCAAAGATTTGGTGGAGTGAGGGACTTGCTTGAAAGCGTCAACAAGAGGTATGGGGGTTTGCACCTCGTTTATTTGCTTCTCGAGTTTAGCGCTAATGTACTTCTTCAAGAGTTGCATCTTGGTTCGACCCGGAAAAGGAGGCTTAGGCACGTAAGAAGACGTAACGTATGCCGGCTTTTTCGTTTTGGCGGCTTTTTCCTCTGTATCGGCCTTGTCTTTGGCCGATACAGGTGGTCGATATCGGTCTTCCGAAACCGATACTCCTGGCTGATGCGAGTGTCATGTCTCCTTTTCGCTCGTATCAGCCTTGTCCTTGGCCGACACGGGTGGTCGATATCGGCCAGTTGTGGCCGATACGCCTGGCCGATACAGGTGTCCTGTATCTTTCTCATCACCGATTTCCTCCTTTGCCACTATCTCAGGGTTCTCGTCATTAACAACTGTGTCTTCCGGCTCAAACCAGTGGTACACCCCCTCACCTTGTTTCGCATTGTCCTCAATGAGATCGCTTGAAAGCGTTTGTGTACCACTACGAAGTTCTATGGAGTTGACATACTCTCTAGGATTGGCTTCGAGTTTACCCGGAGTTGGCCCATTGGTCGCTTAGAAGCCGAAGTAATTTGAGCCACTTGATTATCCAAGGCTTTCAAGTGAGTACTCAAGGTTTCAAACTTGGCGTTGAGATCATGGTAAAAGTTGTCAACCTTTGCCGAATTTCTTTCTTGAACGTGCTGAACTCCATTTGACTTCGGGTTTGGCCGTCTAGAATCTGTTTTAGCATCTGAGTGGTTTGATCACCTTGGGGAGCTGGTGATGCAGCCACTCCTTGAACAGCAGGAGGGTTGTTGTAACCTGGAGGACGATTAGGTGGTGGTCTCGGTACGTATCCGCCTTGGTTGTATTGAGGTTTACCTTGGTAACCTCCTTGTTGCGCATGGGGATAAACCTGGTCTTGGGGGTTGGCTACGTTGTTGTTTCGGTAGGAGAGGTTTGGGTGTTGAGAATAGTTGTTGAAACGCCAATCATTCGATTTCCCATGTAGTTGATCTCCTCTGATTTCCCTCGGTTGGGGGTAATTGTTCATCTCCGCTTCCAACGTAGTTAATCCCCACTTGGTTAGACATGAGTAACTTATCCAGCTTCTCATTCACCGCCTTTATCTCTCTCTTAAATTGCTCATCGTTCCCTGAGCTGCGGATGGTGCGATCATAATCTTCTCCGTAGTTGCTATCGCTTAGGGCGTAGTTCTCCACCAAAAGCTGTCCATCGGCTTCCGTCTTCCCAAGAAAGTTTCCTTGGCTAGCTGAATCAAGAAGCATTCTAAACTTCGGTTTTAGACCGCGGTAGAACGTGCTGAGTAAGCTCTCTCCCGTGAAGCCGTGGTGTGGACATCTCACCGTGTAACTCTTGAATCTTTCCCAAGACTCGCTGAACGTTTCTTGGTCTTTTTGTGCGAAAGCTGAGATCTCGTTTCTTAGCTTTGATGTCCGCACCACCGAGAAGAACTTTGTGAGAAAGGCCGTCTTACACGCCTCCCAAGTCTGTATCGTGTCTTTCACAAGATTCTTCTGCCATATGTGTGCTTTGTCCCCGAGTGAGAAGGGGAACAAACGCAGCTTAAACATGTCCTCGTTGACACCATTGATCTTCACCGTGTCGCATAGCATGTCAAATTGGTGAAGATGATCAATGGGGTCTTCACTAGGCAGCCCATAGAACTTGTTGCTGGACACCATATTGATGAGACTAGACTTGATCTCAAAGTTGTTGTTGGCGATGGCTGGTGGTATGATGCCACTACGGTTGGTGATGTTTGATTGCACATCGGCGTCCCCTATCGCGCGTGCGGTGTTGTTTGCCATCTCCGTTTCCGAGTCTGAAGCGTCGAGTGCGGGTGCTTCGGAGTCGGAGTGGTGATCCAGTCTCTTTTCCTTAGAGATGGCTCGTTCGTGTGCTTTGATGTCGGCGTAGAAGAGCAAACTATCACTTTGTCCGTGACTTCTTCTTTGCATACACCTGAGAGCACGAAAAACCACAAAAGAAAAGATTAGTATCCGGTAACTAAAACTTAGTCCCAAGTAATTCCAAAACTCTAATATTTAATCGAGTTCCTGAATCGGCAACGACGCCAATTTGATAAACGAGATTTTACCCAGTTAAATCTAATGTCTCAATTGTAGTACTTGAGGTGTCAATCCGAATCAGGAGCAATTAAATTACTAGAGTTTGCAAGGAATCAATCTTAGTCTAAGCGATTTAAAAGATGGTTTTGTTTATGTGATTTTGTAAAGATTAACAAAGAAATAAAACGAAATTGCAAGTTGTAAAGATTCAAATTAAAAAGCTAAACAACCGAGGTCGGGGTACTTTAACGGGTTCATCAACTTTCGGGTTTTTCGATGTCTTTTATAAAAGTACTTTAAGGTTTTGAAAACGATTTTAGATCAATCCACTCTCGTGACAGAGATCCTTTTCCTAACAAGTAAACTAAAACAATATCTTGGATAATTTAAATTTTAGAAAACACTAAAGTTCAAATCAATTCAACCACTAAACTTATTAACACGGATCTCTCGGTTAAGCTAGGTTTAGTTCTAGGGTAATTGTTCGGGAATCCTCATAGACCTCTCGGCTGTGAAGTTTCTGGGTTCTATCAATTGATTGATCGAGGTCAATTAAAGCATTAAGATTGTTACACTATATTAAAGTTTTATCAGGTTTTAAGTTCTAGACATCGATCAACCCTAGAGTTGATTCACCCTTTTTCCCCCAACCTAATTGTCTATGGGAAACTACTCACTAAGCATGTTGAAATTCAAAGCAATTAGATTCAAAGAAAACATAAACATAAACAAAAACAAGAGAATAAGGGTTCAAAAAAATCTTATTGATGATGAAGACTACAAAGGTGGCCAAGAAGCAAAACACCAAGAAGTCTCCAAGTCCAAGAACAAAGCAAAAAACAATCGATGAAAACTAAAACTAAAACAAAAGATAGAATATGGTGGCTGTCAAATCCAATCCTAATATAATATCAAACAAAAAGAAAAATAAAGGAAAACCTAATTGGTTTAGGAATTGGTTTTCCTTTTTACAACATAAAAACCGAATTTCCTTATAAAATTTCGCAGCCTGTATCGGTCATAGCAAACCGATACAGGCTGGCCGATATGCGCTTCGGTAGCCTTTCTTTAGCTCAGTTTCCTTCGTATCGGCCAGGCTAAGCCGATACAACAAGTCGATACGCGTCTTCGGGTCTTTTTCTCTTGTATCGGCCACTCCAAACCGATATGACTGGTCGATACAAGCTTCGGCAAACCTTGTTCTTCTATATCGGCCAATTGAAACCGATACAACATGCCGATGCAAGTGTATCCGCTTCTTTTTGGCTTAAATTCATCACTTTCGCCGTTTTTATGCTCCTAAACCTGAAATACACGAAACAAACCAAAATGAAACCTATATGACACTAAATGCAACCTAAATGAATGAATTCTAATGCATAAACTAAGGTAAAATGTGTAAAATATGCAAGTTATCAAAAATCTCATTGAGACACTTCTAAGCAATCATATTGCATTAAACTTGGTTTCGAGTCCTAGAAACGCGTTGTTATATGTTTCATAAGTTAATCAAACTTAAACAAAGCTCATTGAGACACTTATAAACATTCATGTCGCATGAAACTTGGTTTAGAGTCCTAGAAACAGCGTTGTTAGATGTTTCATAAGTTCGTAAAACTTGTACAAAGCACATTGAGGAACTTATAAGCACTCATATTGAATGAAACTTGGTTTAAAGTCCTAGAAACGGGTTGTTTGATGTTTAATAAGTTCGTGAAACTTGTACAAAGCTCATTGAGCCACTTCTAAGAACTCATGTTGCATGAAACTTGGTTTAGAGTCCTAGAAACGTATTGTTATATGTTTCATAAGTTCGTCAAACTACTACCAAGCTCATTGAGACACTTATAAGCACTCATGTTGCATGAAACTTGGTTTAGAGTCCTAGAAACCGCGTTGTTAGATGTTTCATAAGTTCGACAAAATTTAACAAAGATCATTGAGGAACTTATAAGCACACATGTTGCATGAAACTTGGTTTAGAGTCTTAGAAACTCGTTGTTTTATGTTTCATAAGTTCCCCAAAATTGTACAAAGCTCATTGAGACACTTATAAGCACTCATGTTGCATGAAACTTGGTTAAGAGTCCTATAAACCACGTTGTGAGATGTTTCATAAGTTCGTCAAACTTGCAAAAAAATTAATTGAGATACTTATAATCAATCATGTTGCATGAAAATTGGTTTAGAGTCCTAGAGACGCGTTGTTAGATGTTTCATAAGTTCTTCCAACTTTTACAAATCTCATTGAGACACTTATAAGCATTCATGTTGCATGAAACTTGGTTTAGAGTCCTAGAAACGCCTTGTTAGATGTTTCATAAGTTCGTGAAACTTGTATAATGCTCATTGAGACACTTACAAGCACTAAAGTTGCATGAAACTTGGTTTAGAGTCCTAGAAACGGGTTGTTAAATATTTCATAAGTTCGTAAAAATTGTACAAAGCTCATTGAGACACTTATAATCACTCATGTTGCATGAAACTTGGTTAAGAGTCCTAGAAACGCATTGTTAGATGTTTCATAAGTTCGTGAAACTTGTACAAAGCTAATTGAGACACTTATAACGACTCATGTTGCATGAAATTTGGTTTAGAATATTAGAAACGCGTTGTTAGATGTTTCATAAATTCGTGAAACTTGTACACAGCTCATTTAGACACTTATAAGCACTTATGTTGCATAAAACTTGGTTAAGGTTCCTAGAAACCACGTTGTGAGATGTTTCATAAGTTCTTTAAACTTGTACTAAGCTCATTGAGACACTTCTAAGCACTCATGTTACATGAAACTTGGTTTAGAGTCCCAAAAATGTGTTGTTAGATGTTTCATAAGTTCGTCAAACTTGTACAAAGCTCATTTACACATTTCAAGCACTCATGTTACATGAAACTTGGTTTAGAGTCCTAGAAATGTGTTGTTACATGTTTCATAAGTTCGTCAACTTGTACAAAGCTCATTGAGACACTTATAATCACTCATGTTGCATGAAACTTGGTTAAGAGTCCTAGAAACGCGTTGTTAGATTTTTCGTAAGTTCGTGAAACTTGTAACAAGCTCATTGAGACACTTATAAGGACTCATGATGCATGAAACTTGGTTTAGAATCCTAGAAACGCGTTGTTAGATGTTTCATAAGTTCGTGAAACTTTTAAAAAGCTCATTGAGGAACTTATAAGCACTCATGTTGCATGAAACTTGGTTTAGACTCATAGAAACGTGTTGTTAGATGTTTCATAAGTTCGTGAAACTTGCACAATGCACATTAAGACACTTTTAAGCAATCATGTTGAATGAAAATTGGTTTAGAGTCCTAGAAACGCGTTGTTAGATGTTACATAACTTCGTCAAACTTATACAAAGCTTATTGAGACACTTATAAGCACTCATTTTGCATGAAACTGGGTTAAGAGTCCTAGAAACAACGTTGTTAAATATTTCATAAGTTTGTCAAACTTGTAAAAAGCTCATTAAGACACTTATAAGCACTCATGTTGCATGAAACTTGGTTTAGAGTCCTAGAAACGTGTTGATAGATATTTCATAAGTTCGTGAAACTTGTACAAAGCTCATTGAGACACTTATAAGCACTCATGTTGCATGAAAATTGGTTTAGAGTCTTAGAAACGCGTCGTTAGATGTTTCATAAGTTTGTGAAACTTGTACAAAGCTCATTGATGAACTTATAAGAACTCATATTGCATGAAACTTGGCTTAGAGTCTTAGAAACGAGTTGTTAGATGTTTCATAGGTTCTTCAAACTTTTACAGAGCTCATTGAGACAATTATAAGCACTCATGTTTCATGAAACTTGGTTTAGAGTCCTATTAACGCGCTGCTAGATGTATCATAAGTTCGCCAAACTTGTACAAAGCTCATTGAGACACTTATAAGCACTCATGTTGCATGAAATCTTGTTTAGAGTCCTAGAAACGCGTTGTTAGATGTTTCATAAATTCGTCAAACTTGTACAAAGCTCATTCAAAAACTTATAAGCACTCATTTTGAATGAAGCTTGGTTTAGAGTCCTAGAAACCACATTGTTAGATATTTCATAAGTTCGTCAATCTTTAAGAAAGCTCATTGAGGAACTTATAAGAACTCATGTTGCATGAAACTTGTTTTAGAATCCTAGAAACCACATTTTTAGATATTTCATAAGTTCGTCAATCTTTAACAAAGCTCATTGAGGAACTTATAAGCACTCATGTTGCATGAAACATGGTTTGGAGTCCTAGAAACGCGTTGTTAGATGTTTCATAATTCGTGAAACTTGTACACAGCTCATAGAGACACTTCTAAGCACTCATGTTGCATGAAACTTGGTTTAGAGAACTCGAAACGCGATGTTAGATGTTTCATAAGTTCGTCAAACTTGTACAAAGCTCATTCAAACACTTATAAGCACTCACGTTGCATGAAACCTTGTTTAGAGTCTTAGAAACGCGTGTATAGATGGTTCATAAGTTCGTCAAACTTGTAGAAAGCTCATTGACACACTTATAATCACTCATGTTGCATGAAACTTGGTTTAACATCCTAGAAACCGCGTTGTTAGATGTTTTAAAAAGTCGTCAAACTTTAACAAAGATCATTGAGGAACTTATAAGCACTCATGTTGCATGAATCATGGTTTAGAGTCCTAGAAATGCGTAATTAGATGGTTCATAAGTTCGTCAAACTTGTAGAGAGCTCATTGAGAAACTTATAATCACACATGTTGCATGAAACTTGGGTAAGAGTCCTAGAAACGCGTTGTTAGATGTTTCATAAGTTCGTGAAACTTCTACAAAGCTCATTGAGGAACTTATAAGCACTCATATTGAATGAACCTTGGTTTAGAGTCCTAGAAACGTGTTGTTAGATGTTTCATATGTTCGTGAAACTTGTACAAAGCTCATTGAGACACATATAAGGACTCATGTTGCATGAAATTTAGTTTAGAGTCCTAGTAACCACGTTGTTAGATGTTTCATAAGTTCGTCAAACTTGTACAAAGCTCATTGCGACACTTATAAGCACTCATGTTTCACGAAACTTGGTTTAGAGTCCTAGAATTCCTTTGTTAGATATTTCATTAGCTCATATAGGAATTTATAAGCATTCATGTTGCATGAAACTTGGTTTAGAGTTCTAGAAACCATGTTGTTAGACACTTATAATCACTCATGTTGCATGAAACATGGTTTAGAGGACTAGAAAGTGTTGTTAGATGTTTCATAAGTTCGTTAAACTTGTATAAAGCTCATTGAGACACTAATAAGCACTCATGTTGCATGAAACTTGGTTTAGAGTCCTAGAAATTTGTTGTTAGATGTTTCAATAAGTTCGTGAAACTTGTACAAAGCTCATTGAGGAACTTATAAGCACTAATGTTGCATGAAACTTGGTTTAGAATTCTAGAAACACGTTGTTAGATGTTTAATAAGTTCGACGAACTTGTCCAAAGCTCATTGAGACACTTATAAGCACTCATGTTGCATGAAACCTTTTTTAGAGTCCTATAAACGTGTTGTTAGATGATTCATAAGTTCGTCGAACATGTACAAAGCTCATTCAGACACTTATAAGCACTTATTTTGAATGAAGATTGGTTTAGAGTCCTAGAAACTACATTGTTAGATATTTCATAAGTTCGTCAAACTTTAACAAAACTCATAGAGGAACTTATAACCACTCATGTTGCATGAAACTTTGTTTAGAGTCCAATAAACGCGTTGTTACATGTTTCATAAGTTGTGAAACTTGTACACTGATTATTGAGACACTTATAATCACTCATGTTTCATGAGACTTTGTTTAGAGTCGTAGAAACGCGTTGTTAGATGTTTCATAAGTTCGTGAAACTTGAACAAAGCTCATTGAGGAATTTATAAGCACTCATGTTGCATGAAACATGATTTAGAGTTCTTGAAAACACGATGTTAGATGTTACATAAGTTTTTCAAACTTTAACAAAGCTCATTAAGGAACTTATAAGCAATCATGTTGCATGAAACTTGGTTTAGAGTCCTAGAAACGCGTTGTTAGATGTTTCATAAGTTCGTCAAACTTGTACAAAGCTCAATGAGACACTTATAAGCACTCATGTTGCATGAAACTTGATTTAGAGTCCTAGAAACGTGTTGTTAGATGTTTCATAAGGACGTGAAACTTGTACAAAGCTCATTGAGGAACTTATAAGCACTCATAATGCATGAAACTTGGTTTAGAGTCCTAGAAACGCGTTGTTAGATGTTTCATAGGTTCTTCAAACTTTTACAAAGCTCATTGAGACATTTCAAAGAATTATGTTGCATGAAACTTGGTTTAGATTCCTAGAAACACGTTGTTAGATGTTTAATAAGTTCGTCAAACTTGTACAAAGCTCATTGAGAAACTTATAAGCACTCACGTTGCATGAAACTTGGTTTAGAGTCCTATAAACGCTTTGTTAGATGTTTCATAAGTTCGTAAAACTTGTACAAAGCTCATTGAGACAGTTAAAGCACTCATGTTGCATGAAAATTGGTTTAGAGTACTAGAAATGCGTTGTAAGATGGTTCATAAGTTCGTCAAACTTGTAGAAAGATCATTGAGACACTTATAATCACTCATGTTGCATGAAACTTGGTTTAACGTCCTAGAAACCACGTTGTTTGATGTTTTAAAAAGTCGTCAAACTTTAACAAAGATCATTGAGGAACTTATAAGCACTCATGTTGCATGAAACATGGTTTAGAGTCCGAGAAATGCGTTGTTAGATGGGTCATAAGTTCGTCAAACTTGTAGAAAGCTCATCGAGAAACCTATAATCACACATGTTGCATGAAACTTGGGTAAGAGTCCTAGAAACGCGTTGTTAGATGTTACATAAGTTTGTGAAACTTCTACAAAGCTCATTGAGGAACTTATAAGCACTCGTATTGAATGAAAGTTGGTTTAGAGTCCTAGAAACGTGTTGCTAGATGTTTCATATGTTCGTGAAACTTGTAGAAAGCTCATTGAGACACATATAAGGACTCATGTTGCATGAAATTTAGTTTAGAGTTCTAGTAACCACGTTGTTAGATGTTTCATAAGTTCGTCAAACTTGAACAAAGCTCATTGAGACACTTATAAACACTCATGTTTCCCGAAACTTGGTTTAGAGTCCTAGAATTGCTTTGTTATATATTTCATTAGCTCAGATAGGAATTTATAAGCACTCATGTTGCATGAAACTTGGTTTAGAGTTCTAGAAACCACGTTGTTAGATGTTTCATAAGTTTGTCAAACTTTAACAAAGCTCATCTAGACACTTATAATCACTCATGTTGCATGAAACATGGGTTAGAGGACTAGAAAGTGTTGTTAGATGTTTCATAAGTTCGTCAAACTTATACAAAGCTACTTGAGACACTTATAAGCACTCATGTTGCATGAAACTTTGTTTAGTCCTAGAAACGCGTTGTTAGTTGTTTCATTAGTTCGTGAACCTTGTACAAAACTCATTGAGGAACTTATAAGCACTCATGTTGCATGAAACTTTGTTTAGAGTCCTAGAAACCACATTGTTAGATGTTTCATAAGTTCGTCAACCTGTAACAAAGCTCATTGAGGAACTTATAAACTTTCATGTTGCATGAAACTTGGTTTAGAATCCGAGAAACGTGTTGTTAGATGTTTCATAAGTTCGTGTAACTTGTACAAAGCTCATTGAGGAACTTATAAGCACTCATGTTGCATGAAACTTGGTTTAGAGTCCTAGAAACGGGTTGTTAGATGTTTGATAAGTTCGTGAAACTTGTACAAAGCTTATTGAGGAACTTATAAGCACTCATGGTTCATGAAACTTTGTTTAAAGTCCTAGAAACGCGTTGCTAGATGTTTCATAAGTTCGTGAAACTTGTACAAAGCTCATTGAGGAACTTATAACCACTCATGTTGCATGAAACTTGGTTTAGAGTCCTAGAAACGCGTTGTTAGATGTTTCATAAGTTTGTGAAACTTGTACAAATCTCATGTGTGAAACTTATAAGCACTCATGTTGCATGAAACATGGTTTAGAGTCATCGAAATGTATTGTTAGATGTTTAATAAGTTCGTCAAAGTTGTACAAAGCTCATTGAGACACTTATAAGCACTCATTTTGCATGAAACTTGGTTTAGAGTCCTAAAAACGCGTTGTTAGATGTTTCATAAGTTCGTTAAACTTGTACAAAGCTCATTGAGACCCTTATAAGAACTCATGGTGCATGAAATTTGGTTTAGAGTCCAAGAAACGCGTTGTTAGATGTTTAATTAGTCCGTGAATGTTGTACAAAGCTCATTGAAGAAATTATAAGCACTCATGTTGCACGAAACTTGGTTTAGAGTCCTAGAAACGCGTTGTTAGATGTTTCATAAGTTCGTTAAGCTTTTACAAAGCTCATTGAGACACTTATCAGCATTCATGTTGCATGAAATTTGGTTTAGAGTCCTAGAAACGCGTTGTTAGATGTTTCATTAGTTCTTGAAAGTTGTTCAAAGCTCATTGCAGAACTTATAAGCAATCATTTTTCATGAAACTTCGTTAAGAGTCCTAGAAACCACGTTGTTAGATGTTTCATAACTTCCTAAAACTTTACCAAAGCTTGTTGAGGAACTTATAAGCACTCATGTTGCATGAAACTTGGTTTAAAGTCATAGAAACGCGTATTTCCAGGTTTCATAATTTCGTCAAACTTGGACAAAGCTCATTGAGAAACTTATAAGCACTCATGTTGCATGAAACTTGGTTTAGAGTCATAGAAACACGTTGTTAGATGATTCATAAGTTCGTGAAACTTGCACAATGCTCATTGAGACACTTATAAGCACTCATGTTGCAAGAAACTTGGTTTAGAATCCAAGAACATGTTGTTAGATGTTTCATAAGTTCGTGAAACTTGTACAAAGCTCATTGCAGAACTTAGAAGCACTCATGTTGCATGAAACATGGTTTAGAGTCCTAGAATCGCGTTGTTAGATGTTTCATAAGTTCGTAAAACTTTTACAAATCTCATTGAGACACTTATACTCACTCATGTTGCATGAAACTTGGTTTATAGTCTTAGAAACGCGTTGTTAGATATTTCATAAGTTCGTCAAACTTGTACAAAGCTCATTGAGACACTTATAATCACTCAAGTTTCATAAAACCTTGTTTAGAG
This sequence comes from Cochlearia excelsa, assembly GCA_963556525.1. Taxonomy (NCBI): domain Eukaryota; kingdom Viridiplantae; phylum Streptophyta; class Magnoliopsida; order Brassicales; family Brassicaceae; genus Cochlearia; species Cochlearia excelsa. The sequence continues at coordinate 10,334,639 of OY748329.1, forward strand.
TCCTAGAAACGCGTTGTTAAATTTCATAAATTCGTCAAACTTTAGCAAAGCTCATTGAGGAACTTATAAGCACTCATATTGCGTGAAACTTGGTTTTGAGTCTTAGATACGTGTTTTTATATGTTTCATGAGTTCGTCAAACTTGAACAAAGCTCATTGAGACACTTATATTCACTCATAATGCATGAAACTTGGTTTAGAGTACTAATAACGCGTTTTTCGAGGTTTCATTGATTCGTCAAACTTGTACAAAGGTCATTGAGAAATTTATAAGCACTAATGTTGCATGAAACTTGGTTTAGAATTCTAGAAACGCGTTGTTAGATGTTTAATAAGTTCGTCGAACTTGTACAAAGTTCATTGAGACACTTATAAGCACTCATGTTGCATGAAACCTTTTTTAGAGTCCTATAAACGCGTTGTTAGATGTTTCATAAGTTCGTCGAATTTGTACAAAGCTCATTCAGACACTTATAAGCACTTATTTTGAATGAAGATTGGTTTAGAGTCCTAGAAACGACATTGTTACATATTTCATAAGTTCGTCAAACTTTAACAAAACTCAGAGAGGAACTTATAACCACTCATGTTGCATCAAACTTTGTTTAGAGTCCAAGAAACGCGTTGTTACATGTTTCATAAGTTGTGAAACTTGTACACAGATTATTGAGACACTTATAATCACTCATGTTTCATGAGACTTTGTTTAGAGTCGTAGAAACGCGTTGTTAGATGTTTCATAAGTTCGTGAAACTTGAACAAAGCTCATTGAGGAATTTATAAGCACTCATGTTGCATGAAACTTGGTTTAGAGTTCTTGAAACCACGATGTTAGATGTTTCATAAGTTTTTCAAACTTTAACAAAGCTCATTAAGGAACTTATAAGAACTCATGTTGCATGAAACTTGGTTTAGAGTCATAGAAACGCGTATTTCCAGGTTTCATAATTTCGTCAAACTTGGACAAAGCTCATTGAGAAACTTATAAGCACTCATGTTGCATGAATTTTGGTTTAGAGTCATAGAAACACGTTGTTAGATGATTATTAAGTTCGTGAAACTTGCACAATGCTCATTGAGACACTTATAAGCACTCATGTTGCATGAAACTTGGTTTAGAATCCAAGAACATGTTGTTAGATGTTTCATAAGTTCGTGAAACTTGTACAAAGCTCATTGAAGAACTTAGAAGCACTCATGTTGCATGAAACATGGTTTAGAGTCCTAGAATAGCGTTGTTAGATGTTTCATAAGTTCGTAAAACTTTTACAAATCTCATTGAGACACTTATACTCACTCATGTTGCATGAAACTTGGTTTATAGTCCTAGAAACGCGTTGTTAGATGTTTCATAAGTTCGTCAAACTTGTACAAAGCTCATTGAGACACTTATAAGCACTCAAGTTGCATGAAACCTTGTTTAGAGTCCTAGAAACGCGTTGTTAAATTTCATAAATTCGTCAAACTTTAGCAAGGCTCATTGAGGAACTTATAAGCACTCATATTGCGTGAAACTTGGTTTTGAGTCTTAGATACGTTTTTTTATATGTTTCATATGTTCGTCAAACTTGGACAAAGCTCATTGAGACACTTATATTCACTCATAATGCATGAAACTTGGTTAGAGTACTAATAACGCGTTTTTCGAGGTTTCATAGATTCGTCAAACTTGTACAAAGCTCATTGAGAAACTTATAAGCACTAATGTTGCATGAAACTTGGTTTAGAATTCTAGAAACGCGTTGTTAGATGTTTAATAAGTTCGTCGAACTTGTACAAAGCTCATTGAGACACTTATAAGCACTCATGTTGCATGAAACCTTTTTTAGAGTCCTATAAACGCGTTGTTAGATGTTTCATAAGTTCGTCGAACTTGTACAAAGCTCATTCAAACACTTATAAGCACTTATTTTGAATGAAGATTGGTTTAGAGTCCAGAAACCACATTGTTAGATATTTCATAAGTTCGTCAAACTTTAACAAAACTCAGAGAGGAACTTATAACCACTCATGTTGCATGAAACTTTGTTTAGAGTCCAAGAAACGCGTTGTTACATGTTTCATAAGTTGTGAAACTTGTACACAGATTATTGAGACACTTATAATCACTCATGTTTCATGAGACTTTGTTTAGAGTCGTAGAAACGCGTTGTTAGATGTTTCATAAGTTCGTGAAACTTGAACAAAGCTCATTGAGGAATTTATAAGCACTCATGTTGCATGAAACTTGGTTTAGAGTTCTTGAAACCACGATGTTAGATGTTTCATAAGTTTTTCAAACTTTAACAAAGTTCATTAAGGAACTTATAAGCACTCATGTTGCATGAAACTTGGTTTAGAGTCCTAGAAACGCGTTGTTAGATGTTTCATAAGTTTGTCAAACTTGTACAAAGCTCATTGAGACACTTATAAGCACTCATGTTGCATGAAACTTGATTTAGAGAACTAGAAACGTGTTGTTAGATGTTTCATAACGACGTGAAACTTGTACAAAGCTTATTGAGGAACTTATAAGCACTCATAATGCATGAAACTTGGTTTAGAGTCCTAGAAACGCGTTGTTAGATGTTTCATAGGTTCTTCAAACTTTTACAAAGCTAATTGAGACATTTCAAAGAATATATGTTGCATGAAACTTGGTTTAGAGTCCTAGAAACGCGTTGTTAGATGTTTAATAAGTTCGTCAAACTTGTACAAAGCTCATTGTGACACTTATAAGCACTCACGTTGCATGAAACTTGGTTTAGAGTCCTAGAAACGCTTTGTTAGATGTTTCATAAGTTCGTAACACTTGTACAAAGCTCATTGAGACACTTATAAGCACTCATGTTGCATGAAACTTGGTTTAGAGTACTAGAAATGTGTTGTAAGATGGTTCATAAGTTCGTCAAACTTGTAGAAAGATCATTGAGACACTTATAATCATACATGTTGCATGAAACATGGGTAAGAGTCCTAGAAACGCGTTGTTATTTGTTTCATAAGTTCGTCAAACTTGTATAAAGCTCATTGAGACACCTATAAGCACTCATGTTGCATGAAACATGGTTTAGAGTTTTAGAAACGCGTTGTTAGATGTTTCATAACGTCAAACATGTATAAAGTTCAGTGAGACACTTATAAGCACTCATGTTGCATAAAACTTGGTTTAGAGTCCTAAAATTGCGTTGTTAGATGTTTCATAAGTTTTTCAAATTTTAACAAAGCTTATTGAGACACTTATAATCACTCATGTTGCATGAAACTTGTTTTAGAGTCCTAGAAACGCGTTGTTAGAGGTTTCATAAGTTCGTCAAACTTGTACAAAGCTCATTGAGACACTTATAAGCACTCATCTTGCATGAAACTTGGTTTAGAGTCCAAGAAAGTTGTTGTTAGATGTTTCATAAGTTCGTGAAACTTGTACAAAGCTCATTGAGGAACTTATAAGCACTTATGTTGCATGAAACATGGTTTAGTGTCCTAGAAACGCGTTGTTAGATGTTCCATAGGTTCTTCAAACTTTAACAAAGCTCATTAAGACACTGATAAGCACTCATGTTGCATTAAACTTGGTTTAGAGTCCTAGAAACCGCGTTGTTAGATGTTTCATTAGTTCGTGAAACTTTTTCAAAGCTCTTTGAGACACTCATCATGCATGAAACTTGGTTTAGAGTTGTACAAACGCGTTGTTAGATGTTTCAAAATTTCGTCAAACTTGTACAAAGCTACTTGAGACACTTATAAGCACTCATGTTGCATGAAACTTTGTTTAGTCCTAGAAACGCGTTGTTAGTTGTTTCATTAGTTCGTGAACCTTGTACAAAGCTCATTAAGGAACTTATAAGCACCCATGTTGCAGGAAACTTGGTTTAGAGTCCCAGAAGCGCGTTGTTAGATGTTTCAAAAGTTCGTGAAACTCGTACAAAGCTCATTGAGGAACTTATAAGTATGATGTTGCATGAAACTTTGTTTAGAGTCCTAGAAACCACATTGTTAAATGTTTCATTAGTTCGTCAACCTGTAACAAAGCTCATTGATGATACTTATAAGCATTCATGTTGCATGAAACTCTGGTTAGAGTCCAAGAAACGCGTTGTTATATGTTTCATAAGTTCATGAAACTTGTACACAACTCATTGATACACTTATAATCACTCATGTTGCATGAGACTTGGTTTAGAATGGTACAAACGCGTTTTTTAGATGTATCATAAGTTTGTGAAACTTGTACAAAGCTCATTGAGGAACTTATAAACTTTCATGTTGCATGAAACTTGGTTTAGAGTCCGAGAAACGAGTTGTTAGATGTTTCATAAGTTCGTGTAACTTGTACAAAGCTCATTGAGGAACTTATAAGCACTCATGTTGCATGAAACTTGGTTTAGAGTCCTAGGAACGGGTTGTTAGATGTTTGATAAGTTCGTGAAACTTTTACTAAGCTTATTGAGAAACTTATAAGCACTCATGGTTCATGAAACTTTGTTTAAAGTCCTAGAAACGCGTTGCTAGATGTTTCATAAGTTCGTGAAACTTGTACAAAGCTCATTGAGGAAGTTATAACCACTCATGTTGCATGAAACTTGGTTTAGAGTCCTAGAAACGCGTTGTTAGATGTTTCATAAGTTTGTGAGACTTGTACAAATCTCATGTGTGAAACTTATAAGCACTCATGTTGCATGAAACATGGTTTAGAGTCATCGAAATGCGTTGTTATATGTTTAATTAGTTCGTCAAACTTGTACAAAGCTCATTGAGACACTTATAAGCACTCATTTTGCGTGAAACTTGGTTTAGAGTCCTAAAAACGCGTTGTTAGATGTTTCATAAGTTCGTTAAACTTGTACAAAGCTCATTGAGACACTTATAAGAACTCATGGTGCATGAAATTTGGTTTAGAGTCCAAGAAACGCGTTGTTAGATGTTTAATTAGTTCGTGAAAGTTGTACAAAGCTCATTGACGAAATTATAAGCACTCATGTTGCATGAAACTTGGTTTAGAGTCCTAGAAACGCTGTGTTAGATGTTTCATAAGTTCGTTAAGCTTTTACAGAGCTCATTGAGACACTTATCAGCACTCATGTTGCATGAAATTTGGTTTAGAGTCCTAGAAACGCGTTGTTAGATGTTTCATTAGTTCGTGAAACTTTTTCAAAGCTCTTTGAGACACTTATAATCACTCATCTTGCATGAAACTTGGTTTAGAGTTGTACAAACGTGTTGTTAGATGTTTCATAAAATCGTCAAACTTGTACAAAGCTACTTGAGACACTTATAAGCACTCATGTTGCATGAAACTTTGTTTAGTCCTAGAAACGTGTTGTTAGTTGTTTCATTAGTTAGTGAACCTTGACAAAGCTCATTGAGGAACTTATAAGCACCCATGTTGCATGAAACTTGGTTTAGAGTCCCAGAAGGGCGTTGTTAGATGTTTCAAAAGTTCGTGAAACTCGTACAAAGCTTATTGAGGAACTTATAATTATGATGTTGCATGAAACTTTGTTTAGAGTCCTAGAAACCACATTGTTAGATGTTTCATTACTTCGTCAACCTGTAACAAAGCTCATTGATGATACTTATAAGCATTCATGTTGCATGAAACTCTGGTTAGAGTCCAAGAAACGCGTTGTTATATGTTTCATAAGTTCGTGAAACTTGTACACAACTCATTGATACACTTATAATCACTCATGTTGCATGAGACTTGGTTTAGAGTGGTACAAACGCGTTTTTTAGATGTATCATAAGTTTGTGAAACTTGTACAAAGCTCATTGAGGAAATTATAAACTTTCATGTTGCATGAAACTTGGTTTAGAGTCCGAGAAACGAGTTATTAGACGTTTCATAAGTTCGTGTAACTTGTACAAAGCTCATTGAGGAACTTATAAGCACTCATGTTGCATGAAACTTGGTTTAGAGTCCTAGGAACGGGTTGTTAGATGTTTGATAAGTTCGTGAAACTTGTACTAAGCTTATTGAGGAACTTATAAGCACTCATGGTTCATGAAACTTTGTTTAAAGTCCTAGAAACGCGTTGCTAGATGTTTCATAAGTTCGTGAAACTTGTAAAAAGCTCATTGAGGAAGTTATAACCACTCATGTTGCAAGAAACTTGGTTTAGAGTCCTAGAAACGCGTTGTTAGATGTTTCATAAGTTTGTGAAACTTGTACAAATCTCATGTGGGAAACTTATAAGCACTCATGTTGCATGAAACATGGTTTAGAGTCATTGAAATGCGTTGTTAGATGTTTAATAAGTTCGTCAAACTTGTACAAAGCTCATTGAGACACTTATAAGCACTCATTTTGCATGAAACTTGGTTTAGATTCCTAAAAACGCGTTGTTAGATGTTTCATATATAAGTTCGTTAAACTTGTACAAAGCTCATTGACGAAATTATAAGCAATCATGTTGCATGAAACTTGGTTTAGAGTCCTAGAAACGCGTTGTTAGATGTTTCATAAGTTCATTAAGCTTTTACAAAGCTCATTGAGACACTTATCAGCACTCATGTTGCATGAAATTTGGTTTAGAGTCCTAGAAACGCGTTGTTAGATGTTTCATTAGTTCTTCAAAGTTGAACAAAGCTCATTGCAGAACTTATAAGCACTCATTTTTCATGAAACTTCGTTAAGAGTCCTAGAAACCACGTTGTTAGATGTTTCATAACTTCCTTAAACTTTACCAAAGCTTGTTGAGGAACTTATAAGCACTCATGTTGCATTAAACTTGGTTTAGAGTCATAGAAACGCGTTGTTAGATGATTCATAAGTTCGTGAAACTTGCACAATGCTCATTGAGACACTTATAAGCACTCATGTTGCATTAAACTTGGTTTAGAATCCAAGAACATGTTGTTAGATGTTTCATAAGTTCGTGAAACTTGTACAAAGCTCATTGAGGAAATTAGAAGCACCCATGTTGCATGAAACATGGTTTAGAGTCCTAGAATCGCGTTGTTAGATGCTTTATAAGTTCGTAAAACGTTTACAAATCTCATTGAGACACTTATACTCACTCATGTTGCATGAAACTTGGTTTATAGTCCTAGAAACGCGTTGTTAGATGTTTCATAAGTTCGTCAAACTTGTACAAAGCTCATTGAGAAACTTATAAGCACTCAAGTTGCATGAAACCTTGTTTAGAGTCCTAGAAACGCGTTGTCAGATGTTTCATAAATTCGTCAAACTTTAGCAAAGCTCATTGAGGAACTTATAAGCACTCATATTGCGTGAAACTTGGTTTAGAGTACTAATAACGCGTTTTTCGAGGTTTCATTGATTCGTCAAACTTGTACAAAGCTCATTGAGAAACTTATAAGCACTCATGTTGCATGAAACTTGGTTTAGAATCCTAGAAACGCGTTGTTAGATGTTTCATAAGTTCGTGAAACTTTTAAAAAGCTCATTGAGGAACTTATAAGCACTCATGTTGCATGAAACTTGGTTTAGACTCATAGAAACGTGTTGTTAGATGTTTCATAAATTCGTGAAACTTGCACAATGCTCATTAAGACACTTATAAGCAATCATGTTGCATGAAAAATGGTTTATAGTCCTAGAAACACGTTGTTAGATGTTACATAACTTCGTCAAACTTATACAAAGCTCATTGAGACACTTATAAGCACTCATTTTGCATGAAACTGTGTTAAGAGTCCTAGAAACAATGTTGTTAAATGTTTAATAAGTTTGTCAAACTTTTAAAAAGCTTATTAAGGCACTTATAAGCACTCATGTTGCATGAAACTTGGTTTAGAGTTCTAGAAACGTGTTGTTAGATGTTTCATATCTTCGTGAAACTTGTACAAAGCTAATTGAGACACTTATAATCACTCATGTTGCATGAAACTTGGTTAAGAGTCCTAGAAACGAGTTGTTAGATGTTTCATAAGTTCGTGAAACTTGTACAAAGCTCATTGAGACACTTATAATCACTCATGTTGCATGAAAATTGGTTTAGAGTCTTAGAAACGAGTTGTTAGATGTTTCATAAGTTTGTGAAACTTGTACAAAGCTCATTGATGAACTTATAAGAACTCATATTGCATGAAACTTAGTTTAGAGTCTTAGAAACGAGTTGTTAGATGTTTCCTAGGTTCTTCAAACTTTTACAAAGCTCATTGAGACAATTATAAGCACTCATGTTGCATGAAACTTGGTTTAGAGTCCTATTAACGCGCTGCTAGATGTTTCATAAGTTCGCCAAACTTGTACAAAGCTCATTCAAACACTTATAAGCACTCATTTTGAATGAAGCTTGGTTTAGAGTCCTAGAAACCACATTTTTCGATATTTCATAAGTTCGTCAATCTTTAACAAAGCTCATTGAGGAACTTATAAGAACTCATGTTGCATGAAACTTGGTTTAGAGTCCTAGAAACCACATTTTTAGATATTTCATAAGTTCGTCAATCTTTAACAGAGCTTATTGAGGAACTTATAAGCACTCATGTTGCATGAAACATGGTTTAGAGTCCTAGAAACGCGTTGTTAGATGTTTCATAATTCGTGAAACTTGTACACAGCTCATAGAGGCACATATAATCACTCATGTTTCATGAAACTTGGTTTAGAGTCGTATAAATGCGTTTTTAGATGTTTCATAAGTTCGTGAAACTTCTACAAAGCTCATTGAGGAACTTATAAGAACTTATGTTGAAGGAAACTTGGTTTAGAGTCCTAGAAACGTGTTGTTAGATGTTTCATAAGTTCGTGAAACTTGCACAAAGCTCATTGAGACACTTCTAAGCACTCATGTTGCACGAAACTTGGTTTAGAGACCTCGAAACGCGTTGTTAGATATTTCATAAGTTCCTCAAACTTGTACAAAGCTCATTGAGACACTTCTAAGCACTCACGTTGCATGAAACTTTGTTTAGAGTCTTAGAAACGCGTGTATAGATGGTTCATAAGTTCGTCAAACTTGTAGAAAGCTCATTGAGACACTTACAATCACTCATGTTGCATGAAACTTGGTTTAACGTCCTAGAAACCGCGTTGTTAGATGTTTTAAAAAGTCGTCAAACTTTAACAAAGATCATTGAGGAACTTATAAGCACTCATGTTGCATGAAACATGGTTTAGAGTCCTAGAAATGCTTTTTAGATGGTTCATAAGTTCGTCAAACTTGTAGATGCTCATTGAGAAACTTATATCACACATGTTGCATGAAACTTGGGTAAGAGTCCTAGAAACGTGTTGTTAGATGTTTCATAAGTTCGTGAAACTTCTACAAAACTCATTGAGGAACTTATAAGCACTCATATTGAATGAAACTTAGTTTAGAGTCCTAGAAACGTGTTGTTAGATGTTTCATATGTTCGTGAAACTTGTTCAAAGCTCATTGAGACACATATAAGGACTCATGTTGCATGAAATTTAGTTTAGAGTCCTAGTAACCACGTTGTTAGATGTTTCATAAGTTCGTCAAACTTGTACAAAGCTCATTGAGACACTTATAAGCACTCATGTTTCACGAAACTTGGTTTAGAGTCCTAGAATTGCTTTGTTAGATATTTCATTAGCTCATATATGAATTTATAAGCACTTAAGTTGCATGAAACTTGGTTTAGAGTTCTAGAAACCACGTTGTTAGATGTTTCATAAGTTTGTCAAACTTTAACAAAGCTCATCTAGACACTTATAATTACTCATGTTGCATGAAACATGGTTTAGAGGACTAGAAAGTGTTGTTAGATGTTTCATAAGTTCGTTAAACTTGTACAAAGCTCATTGAGACACTAATAAGCACTCATGTTGCATGAAACTTGGTTTAGAGTCCTAGAAATTTGTTGTTAGATGTTTCAATAAGTTCGTGAAACTTGTACAAAGCTCATTGAGGAATTTATAAGCACTAATGTTGCATGAAACTTGGTTTAGAATTCTAGAAACGCGTTGTTAGATGTTTCATAACAAAGCTCATTGAGACACTTATAAGCACTCATGTTGCATGAAACCTTTTTTAGAGTCCTATAAATGCGTTGTTAGATGTTTCATAAGTTCGCCGAACTTGTACAAAGCTCATTCAGACACTTATAAGCACTTATTTTGAATGAAGATTGGTTTAAAGTCCTAGAAACCACATTGTTAGATATTTCATAAGTTCGTCCAACTTTAACAAAACTCAGAGAGGAACTTATAACCACTCATGTTGCATGAAACTTTGTTTAGAGTCAAAGAAACGAGTTCTTACATGTTTCATAAGTTGTGAAACTTGTACACAGATTATTGAGACACTTATAATCACTCATGTTTAATGAGACTTTATTTAGAGTCGTAGAAACGCGTTGTTAGATGTTTTATATGTTCGTGAAACTTGAACAAAGCTCATTGAGGAATTTATAAGCACTCATGTTGCATGAAACTTGGTTTAGAGTTCTTGAAACCACGATGTTAGATGTTTCATAAGTTTTTCAACCTTTAACAAATCTCATTAAGGAACCTATAAGCACTCATGTTGCATGAAACTTGGTTTAGAGTTCTTGAAACCACGATGTTAGATGTTTCATAAGTTTTTCAAACTTTAACAAATCTCATTAAGGAACCTATAAGCACTCATGTTGCATGAAACTTGGTTTAGAGTCCTAGAAACGCGTTGTTAGATGTTTCATAAGTTCGTCAAACTTGTACAAAGCTCATTAAGACACTTATAAGCACTCATGTTGCATGAAACTTGATTTAGAGTCCTAGAAACGTGTTGTTAGATCTTTCATAAGGACGTGAAACTTGTACAAAGCTCATTGAGGAACTTATAAGCACTCATAATGCATGAAACTTGGTTTAGAGTCCTAGAAACGCGTTGTTAGATGTTTCATAGGTTCTTCAAACTTTTACAAAGCTCATTGAGACATTTCAAAGAATTTATGTTGCATGAAACTTGGTTTAGAGTCCTAGAAACGCGTTGTTAGATGTTTAATAAGTTCTTCAAACTTGTACAAAGCTCATTGAGACACTTATAAGCACTCACGTTGCATGAAACTTGGTTTAGAGTCCTAGAAACGCTTTGTTAGATGTTTCATAAGTTCGTAAAACTTGTACAAAGCTCAATGAGACACTTATAAGCACTCATGTTGCATGAAACTTGGTTTAGAGTACTAGAAATGCGTTGTACTAAAAAGTCGTCAAACTTGTAGAAAGATCATTGAGACACTTATAATCATACATGTTGCATGAAACTTGGGTAAGTTCGTCAAACTTGTATAAAGCTCATTGAGACACTTATAAGCACTCATGTTGCATGAAACATGGTTTAGAGTCTTAGAAACGCGTTGTTAGATGTTTCATAACGTCAAACATGTACAAAGTTCAGTGAGACACTTATAAGCACTCATGTTGCATAAAACTTGGTTTAGAGTCCTAAATTGCGTTGTTAGATGTTTCATAAGTTTGTCAAATTTTAACAAAGCTTATTGAGACACTTATAATCACTCATGTTGCATGAAACTTGTTTTAGAGTCCTAGAAACGCGTTGTTAGAGGTTTCATAAGTTCGTCAAACTTGTACAAAGTTCATTGAGACACTTATAAGCACTCATCTTGCATGAAACTTGGTTTAGAGTCCAAGAAAGTTGTTGTTAGATGTTTCATAAGTTCGTGAAACTTGTACAAAGCTCATTGAGGAACTTATAAGCACTCATGTTGCATGAAACATGGTTTAGTGTCCTAGAAACCGCGTTGTTAGATGGTTCATTAGTTCGTGAAACTTTTTCAAAGTTCTTTGAGACACTTATAATCACTCATCTTGCATGAAACTTGGTTTAGAGTTGTACAAACGCGTTGTTAGATGTTTCATAAGTTCGTCAAACTTGTACAAAGCTACTTGAGACACTTATAAGCACTCAGGTTGCATGAAACTTTGTTTAGTCCTAGAAATGCGTTATTATTTGTTTCATTAGTTCGTGAACCTTGTACAAAGCTCATTGAGGAACTTATAAGCACCCATGTTGCATGAAATTTGGTTTAGAGTCCCAGAAGCGCGTTGTTAGATGTTTCAAAAGGTCGTGAAACTCGTACAAAGCTCATTGAGGAACTTATAAGCACTGATGTTGCATGAAACTTTGTTTAGAGTCCTAGAAACCACATTGTTAGATGTTTCATAAGTTCGTCAACCTGTAACAAAGCTCATTGATGATACTTATAAGCATTCATGTTGCATGAAACTCTGGTTAGAGTCCAAGAAACGCGTTGTTATATGTTTCATAAGTTCGTGAAACTTGTACACAACTCATTGATACACTTATAATCACTCATGTTGCATGAGACTTGGTTTAGAGTGGTACAAACGCGTTTTTTAGATGTATCATAAGTTTGTGAAACTTGTACAAAGCTCATTGAGGAACTTATAAACTTTCATGTTGCATGAAACTTGGTTTAGAGTCCGAGAAACGAGTTGTTAGATGTTTCATAAGTTCGTGTAACTTGTACAAAGCTCATTAAGGAACTTATAAGCACTCATGTTGCATGAAACTTGGTTTAGAGTCCTAGAAACGGGTTGTTAGATGTTTGATAAGTTCTTGAAACTTGTACAACGCTTATTGAGGAACTTATAAGCACTCATGGTTCATGAAACTTTGTTTAAAGTCCTAGAAACGCGTTGCTAGATGTTTCATAAGTTCGTGAAACTTGTACAAAACTCATTGAGGAACTTATAACCACTCATGTTGCATGAAACTTAGTTTAGAGTCCTAGAAACGCGTTGTTAGATGTTTCATAAGTTTGTGAAACTTGTACAAATCTCATGTGTGAAACTTATAAGCACTCATGTTGCATGAAACATGGTTTAGAGTCATCGAAATACGTTGTTAGATGTTTAATAAGTTCGTCAAACTTGTACAAAACTCATTGAGACACTTATAAGCACTCATTTTGCATGAAACTTGGTTTAGAGTCCTAAAAACGCGTTGTTAGATGTTTCATAAGTTCGTTAAACTTGTACAAAGCTCATTGAGACACTTATAAGAACTCATGGTGTATGAAATTTGGTTTAGGGTCCAAGAAACGCGTTGTTAGATGTTTAATTCGTCCGTGAAAGTTGTACAAAGCTCATTGACGAAATTATATGCACTCATGTTGCATGAAATTTGGTTTAGAGTCCTAGAAACGCGTTGTTAGATGTTTCATTAGTTCTTCAAAGTTGTAAAAAGCTCATTGCAGAACTTATAAGCACTCATTTTTCATGAAACTTCGTTAAGAGTCCTAGAAACCACGTTGTTAGATGTTTCATAACTTCCTTAAACTTTACCAAAGCTTGTTGAGGAACTTATAAGCACTCATGTTGCATGAAACTTGGTTTACAGTCATAGAAACGCGTATTTCCAGGTTTCATAATTTCGTCAAACTTGGACAAAGCTCATTGAGAAACTTATAAGCACTCATGTTGCATGAAACTTGGTTTAGAGTCATAGAAACGCGTTGTTAGATGATTCATAAGTTCGTGAAACTTGCACAATGCTCATTGAGACACTTATAAGCACTCAAGTTGCATGAAACTTGGTTTAGAATCCAAGAACATGTTGTTAGATGTTTCATAAGTTCGTGAAACTTGTACAAAGCTCATTGAGGAACTTAGAAGCACTCATGTTGCATGAAACATGGTGTAGAGTCCTAGAATCGCGTTGTTAGATGTTTCATAAGTTCGTAAAACTTTTACAAATCTCATTGAGACACTTATACTCATGACTCATGTTGCATGAAACTTGGTTTATAGTCCTAGAAACGCGTTGTTAGATGTTTCATTAGTTCGTCAAACTTGTACAAAGCTCATTGAGACACTTATATGCACTCAAGTTTCATGAAACCTTTTTTAGAGTCCTAGAAACGCGTTGTTAGATGTTTCATAAATTCGTCAAACTTTAGCAAAGCTCATTGAGGAACTTATAAGCACTCATATTGCTTGAAACTTGGTTTAGAGTACTAATAACGCGTTTTCGAGGTTTCATTGATTTGTCAAACTTGTACAAAGCTCATTGAGAAACTTATAAGCACTCATGTTGCATGAAACTTGGTTTAGAGTCCTAGTAACGCTATGTTATATGTTTCATAAGTTCGTCAAACTTGTACAAAGCTCATAGAGATACTTATAAGCACTCATGTTACATGAAACCTTGTTTTGAGTCCTAGAAACGAGTTGTTGGATGTTTCATAAGTTCTTGAAACTTGTACAAACCTCATTGAGACACTTATAATCATTCATGTTGCATGAAACTTGGTTTAGAGTCCTAGAAACACGTTTTTAGATGTTTCATATGTTCGTCAGAACTGTACAAAGCTCATTCAGACACTTATAAGAACTCTTGTTGCATGAAACTTGGTTTAGAGTCATAGAAGCGCGTTGTTAGATGTTTCATAAGTTCGTGTAACTAGTACAAAGCTAATTGAGGAACTTATAAGCACTAATGTTGCATGAAACTTTGTTTAGAGTCCAAGAAACGTGTTGCTAGATGTTTCATAAGTTAGTGAAACTTGTACAAAGCTCATTGAGGAACTTAGAAGCATTGATGTTGCATGAAACATGGTTTAGATTCCTAGAAACGCGTTGTTAGATGTTTCATAAGTTCATAAAACTTGTACAAATCTCATTGAGACAATTATACTCACTCATGTTCCATGAAACTTGGTTTAGAGTCCTAGAAATGCGTAGTTAGATGTTTCATAAGTTCGTCAAACTTGTACAAAGCTCATTGAGACACTTATAAGCACTCATATTGCATGAAACTTGGTTTAGAATTCAAGAAACCACGTTGTTAGATGTTTCATAATTTTGTGAAACTATAACAAAGCTCATTGAGACACTTATAATAACTCTTGTTACATGAAACTTGTACAAAACTCATTGAGACACTTATAAAACTCATGTTGCATGAAACTTGGTTTAGAGTCCTAGAAACACTTTGTTAGATGTTTCATAAGTTTTTGAAACTTGTACAAATCTCATATTTCATGAAACTTGGTTTAGAGTCCTAGAAACCACGTTTTTAGATGTTTCATAAGTCCGTCAAACTTGTACAAAGCTCATTGAGAAACTTATAAGCACTCATGTTGCATGAAACTTGGTTTAGAGTCCTAGAAACGTGTTGTTGGATGTTTCATAAGTTCATCTAAGTTGTACAAAGCTCATTGAGGAACTTAAAACTACTCATGTTGTACGAAACTTTGTTTAGAGTCCGAGAAACGCGTTGTTAGATATTTCATATGTTCGTCAAATTAGAACAAAGCTCATTGAGGAACTTATAAGCACTCATGTTTCATGAAACTTGGTTTAAAGTCCAAGAAAACGCAGTGTTAGATGTTTCATAAGTTCGTCAAACTTATAAAAAACTTATTGAGACACTTATAAGCAATCATGTTGCATGAAACTTGGTTTAGAATCCTAGAAACCGCGTTGTTAGATGTTTCATAAATTCGTCAAACTTGTAAAAAGCTCATTGAGGAATTTAAAAGAACTCATGTTGCATTAAACTTGGTTTAGAGCCCTAGAAACGTGTTGTTAGGTTTTTCATAAGTTCGTCAAATTTGGACAAAGCTCATTGAGGAACTTATAAGCACTCATGTTGCAAGACACTTGGTTTAAAGTCCTAAAAACTGGTTGTTAGATGTTTCATAAGTTTGTAAAACTTGTACAAAGCTCATTGAGACACTTATAAGAACTCATGTTGCAAGAAATTTGGTTTAGAGTCCTAGAAACATCGTTGTTAGATGTTTCATAAGTTTTTCAAACTGCTACAAAGCTCATTGAGACACTTATAAGCACTCATGTTGAATGAAACTTGGTTTAGAGTCCAGATGTTTCATAAGTTCTTCATACTTGTACAAAGCTCATTGAGACACTTATAAGCACTCATGTTAGATGAAACTTGGTTTAGATTCCTAGAAACCACGTTGTTAGATTTTTCGTATGTTCGTCAAACTTGTACAAGACCATTGAGGAACTTATAAGTACTCATGTGGCATGAAACTTGGTTTAGAGTCCTAAAAACGCTTTGTTAGATGTTTCATAAGTTCGTCAAACTTGTACAAAGCTCATTGAGGAACTTATAAGCACTCATGTTGCATGAAACTTGGTTTAGAGTCCTAGAAACACTTTGTTAGATGTTTCATAAGTTCTTCTAACTTGTACAAAACTCATTGAGACACCTATAAGCACTCATGTTGCATGAAACTTGGTTTGGAGTCCTAGAAACGCGTTGTTAGATGTTTCATAAGTTCGTCAAACTTGCACAAAGCTTATTGAGACACTTATAAGCACTCATGTTGCATCAAACTTGGTTTAGAGTCCTAGAAACGCATTGTTAGATGTTTCATAAGTTCGTGAAACTTGTACAAAGCTCATTGAGATACTTATAATCACTCATGTTGCATGAAACTTGGTTTAGAGTCATAGAAACGCGTTGTTAGATGTTTAATATGTTCGTGAAACTTGTACATAGCTCATTGAGGATCTTATAAGCACTCATGTTGCATGGAACTAGGTTTAGAGTCCTAGAAACGTGTTGTTAGATGTTTCATAAGTTCGTAAAACTTGTACAAATCTCATTGATACACTTATACTCACTCATGTTGCATGAAACTTGGTTTAGAGTCCTAGAAACGCGTTGTTAGATGTTTCATAAGTTCGTGAAACTTGTACAAACCTCATTGAGACACTTATAAGCACTCATGTTGCATGAAACTTGGTTTAGAGTCCTAGAAACGCGTTGTTAGATGTTTCATAAGTTCGTCAAACTTGCACAAAGCTCATTGAGACACTTATAAGCACTCATGTTGCATCAAACTTGGTTTAGAGTCCTAGAAACGCATTGTTAGATGTTTCATAAGTTCGTGAAACTTGTACAAAGCTCATTGAGATACTTATAATCACTTATGTTGCATGAAACTTGGTTTAGAGTCATAGAAACGCGTTGTTAGATGTTTAATATGTTCGTGAAACTTGTACATAGCTCATTGAGGAGCTTATAAGCACTCATGTTGCATGGAACTAGGTTTAGAGTCCTAGAAACGTGTTGTTAGATGTTTCATAAGTTCGTAAAACTTGTACAAATCTCATTGATACACTTATACTCACTCATGTTGCATGAAACTTGGTTTAGAGTCCTAGAAACGCGTTGTTAGTTGTTTCATAAGTTCGTGAAACTTGTACAAACCTCATTGAGACACTTATAAGCACTCATGTTGCATGAAACTTGGTTTAGAGTCGTAGAAACGCGTTGTTAGATGTTTCATAAGTTCGTCAAACTTGTACAAAGCTCATTGAGACACTTATAAGCACTCATGTTGAATGTAACGTGGTTTAGAGTCCTAGAAACGAATTGTTGTATGTTTCATAAGTTCATTAAACTTGTACAAAGCTCATTGAGACACTTATAAGCACTCATTTTGCATGAAACTTAGTTTAGAGTCCTCAAAACGCTTTGTTAGATGTTTCATAAGTTCGTGATACTTGTACAAAGCTCATTGAGGAACTTATTAGCACTCATGTTGCAAGAAACTTGGTTTAAAGTCCTAGAAACTGGTTGTTAGATGTTTCATAAGTTTGTAAAACTTGTACAAAGCTCATTGAGACACTTATAAGCACTCATGTTGCATGAAACTTGGTTTAGAGTCCATATGTTTCATAAGTTCGTCATAGTTGTACAAAGCTCATTGAGACACTTATAAGCACTCATGTTGCATGAAACTTGGTTTAGATTCCTAGAAACCACGTTGTTAGATGTTTCATATGTTCATTAAACTTGTACAAGATCATTGAGGAACTTATAAGCACTCATGTTGCATGACACTTGGTTTAGAGTCCTAGAAACGCTTTGTAAGATGTTTCATAAGTTCGTCAAACTTGTACAAATCTCATTGAGGATTTTATTAGCACTCATGTTCCATGAAACCTTGTATAGAGTCTTAGAAACCACGTTTTTAGATGATTCATAAGTTTTTCAAACTTATACAAAGCTCATTGAGACACTTATAAGCACTCATGTTGCATGGAACTTGGTTTGGATTCCTAGAAACGCGTTGTTAGATGTTTCATAAGTTCGTCAAACTTGTACAAAACTCATTGAGACACTTATAAGCACTCATGGTTCATAAAACATGGTTTAAAGTCGTAGAAACGTGTTGTTAGATGTTTAATAAATTCGTCAAACTTGCACAATGCTCATTGAGACACTTATAAGCACTCATGTTGCATGAAACTTGGTTTAGAGTCCTAGAAACGCGTTGTTAGATGTTTCATAAGTTCTTCTAACTTGTACAAAACTCATTGAGACACTTGTAAGCACTCATGTTGCATGAAACTTGGTTTAGAGTCCTAAAAACGAGTTGTTAGATGTTTCATAAGGTCGTCAAACTTGTATAAAGCTCATTGAGATACTTTTAAGCACTCATGTTGAATAAAAAATGGTTTAGAGTCCTAGAAACCGCGTTGTTAGATGTTTCATAAGATTGTCAAACTTGTAGAAACCTCTTTGAAACACTTATAAGCACTTATGCTGCATATAACTTGGTTTAGAGTCCTAGAAACCACGTTGTTAGATGTTTCATATGTTCGTCAAACTTTAACAAAGCTCATTGAGGAACTTATAAGCACTCATGTTGCATGAAACTTGTTTAGAGTCCTAGAAACGCGTTGTTAGATGTTTCTTAAGTTCGTCAAACTTGTACAAAACTCATTAAGACACTTATAATCACTCATTTTGCATGAAACTTGATTAAGAGTCCTAGAAACCATGTTGTTAGATGTTTCATAAGTTTGTGAAACTTGTACAAAGTTCATTGAGGATTTTATAAGCACTCATATTACATGAAACTTGGGTTAAATTCCTAGAAACCACATTTTTAGATGTTTCAGAAGTTCGTCAAATTTTTCCAAAGCTCATTGAGACACTTATAAGCACTCATATTGCATGAAACTTGGTTTAGAGTCCTATAAACGCGTTGTTAGATGTTTCATAATTTCGTCAAACTTATACAAATCTCCTTGAGACACTTATAATGACTCATGTTCCATGAAACTTGGTTTAGAATCCTAGAAACGCGTTGTTAGATGTTTCATACGTTCGTGAAACTTGTACAAATCTCATTGAGACACTTATAAGCACTCATTTTGCATGAAACTTAGTTTAGAGTCCTCGAAACGCGTTGTTAGATGTTTCATAAGTTCGACAAAATTGTACAAAGCTCATTGAGACACATATAAGCACTCATGATGCATGAAACTCTGTTTAAAGTCCTAGAAACCACGTTGTTTGTTTTTTCCTAAGTTCGTCAAACTTTAGCAAAGCTCATTGAGGAACTTATAAACACTAATGTTGCATGAAACTTGGTTTAGAGTCCTAGAAACGCGCTGTTAGATGTTTCATAAGTTTGTCAAACTTGTACAAAGCTCATTGAGGAACTTATAAGAACTCATGTTGCATGAAACTTGGTTTAGAGTCCTAGAAACGCGTTGTTAGATGTTTCATAAGTTCGTCAAACTTGTACAAAGCTCATTAAGACACTTATAATCACTCATGTTGCATGAAACTTGGTTAAGAGTCCTAGAAACGCGTTGTTTGATGTTTCATAAGTTCGTGAAACTTGTACAAAGCTCATTGAAGAGCTTATAATCACTCATGTTGCATGAAACTTGGTTTAGAGTCCAACTAACGCGTCGTTAGATGTTTCATAAGTTGGTCAAACTTGTACAAAGCTCATTAAGACACTTATAATCACTCATGTTGCATGAAACTTGGTTAAGAGTCCTAGAAACGCGTTGTTAGATGTTTCATAAGTTCGTGAAACTTGTACAAAACTCATTGAGACACTTATAAGCACTCTTGTTGCATGAAACTTGGTTTAGAGTCCTAGAAACGCTTTGTTAGATGTTTCATAAGTTCGTGAAACTTGTACAAAGGTCATTGAGACACTTTTACTCACTCATGTTGCATGAAACTTGGTCTAGAGTCCTAGAAACGCGATGTTAGATTTTTCATTAGTTCATCAAACTTGTACAAAGCTCATTGAGACACTTATAAGCACTCATGTTGCATGAAACTTGGTTTTGAGTCTTAGAAACGCGTTGTTAGATGTTTCATCAGTTCGTGAAACTTGTACAAATCTCATTGTTGAACTTATAAGCACTCATGTTGCATGAAACTTGGTTTAGAGTCCTAGAAAGGAGTCTTTATATGTTTCATAAGTTCGTGAAACTTGTACAAAGCTCATTGAGAATCTTATAAGCACTCATGTTGCATGAAACTTGTGTTAGAGTCCTAGAAACGCGTTGTTAGATGTTTCATAAGTTCGTGAAACTTGTACAAATATCATTAAGGAACTTATAAGCACTCATTTTGCATGAAACTTAGTTTAGAGTCCTCGAAACGCTTTGTTAGATGTTTCATAAGTTCGTGAAACTTGTACAAAGCTCATTGAGGAACTTATTAGCACTCATGTTGCATGAAACTTATTTTAGAGTCCTAGAAACGTGTTGTTAGATGTTTCATAAATTCGTGAAACTTGTACAAAACTTATTGAAACACTTATAAGAATTCATGTTGCTCGAAACTTGGTTTAGAGTTCTAGAAAAGATTTGTTAGATGTTTAATAAGTTTGTGAACCTTGTACAAATCTCATTGAGGATTTTATAAGCACTCATATTTCATGAAACTTGGGTTCGAGTCCTAGAAACCACGTTTTTAGATGTTTCATAAGTTCGTCAAACTTGTACAATGCTGATTGAGAAACTTATAAGCACTCATGTTGCATGAAACTTGGTTTAGAGTCCTAGAAACGCGTTGTTGGATGTTTCATAAGTTCGTCAAACTTGTACACAACTTAATGAGGAACTTAAAAGCATTCATGTTGCATGAAACTTGGTTTAAAGTCCTAGAAACGCGTTGTTAGATATTTCATACGTTCGTCAAATTTGAACAAATCTTATTGAGGAACTTATAAGCACTCATGTTGCATGAAACTTGGTTTAAAATCCAAGAAACACATTGTTAGATGTTTCATAAGTTCGTCAAACTTGTACAAATCTCATTGAGACACTTATAAGCAATCATGTTGCATGAAACTTGGTTTAGAGTCCTAGAAACCGCATTGTTAGATGTTTCATAAGTTCGTCAAACTTGTACAAAGCTCATTGAGGAACTTAAAAGCACCCAAGTTGCATGAAACTTGGTTTAGAGTCCTAGAAACGTGTTGTTAGATGTTTCATAAGTTCGTCAAATTTGAACAAAGCTCATTGAGGAACTTATAAGCACTCATGTTGCAAGAAACTTGGTTTAAAGTCCTAGAAACTGGTTGTTAGATGTTTCATAATTTTGTAAAACTTGTACAAAGGTCATTGAGACACTTACAAGCACTCATGTTGCATGAAACTTGGTTTAGAGTCCAGATGTTTCATAAGTTCGTCATAGTTGTACAAAGCTCATTGAGACACTTATAAGCACTCATGTTGCATGAAACTTGGTTTAGATTCCTAGAAACCACGTTGTTAGATGTTTCGTATGTTCGCTAAACTTGTACAAGATGATTGAGGAACTTATAAGCACTCATGTTGCATGAAACTTGGTTTAGAGTCCTAGAAATGCTTTGTAAGATGTTTCATAAGTTCGTCAAACTTGTACAAAGCTCATTGAGGATTTTATTAGCACTCATGTTCCATGAAACCTTGTTTAGAGTCTTAGAAAACACGTTTTTAGATGATTCATAAGTTTTTCAAACTTATACAATGCTCATTGAGACACTTATAAGCACTCATGTTGCATGAAACTTGGTTTGGATTCCTAGAAACGCGTTGTTAGATATTTCATAAGTTCGTCAAACTTGTACAAAACTCATTGAGACACTTATAAGCACTCATTGTTCAAAAAACATGGTTTAAAGTCGTAGAAACGTGTTGTTAGATGTTTAATAAATTCGTCAAACTTGCACAATGCTCATTGAGACACTTATAAGCACTCATGTTGCATGAAACTTGGTTTAGAGTCCTAGAAACGCGTTGTTAGATGTTTCATAAGTTCTTCAAACTTGTACAAAACTCATTGAGACACTTGTAAGCACTCATGTTGCATGAAACTTGGTTTAGAGTCCTAAAAACGAGTTGTTAGATGTTTCATAAGTTCGTCAAACTTGTACAAAGCTCATTGAAATACTTTTAAGCACTCATGTTGCATGAAAATTGGTTTAGAGTCCTAGAAACCGCGTTGTTAGATGTTTCATAAGATTGGCAAACTTGTAGAAACCTCTTTGAGACACTTATAAGCACTTATGTTGCATATAACTTGGTTTAGAGTCCTAGAAAAACGTTGTTAGATGTTTCATATGTTCGTGAAAATTTAACAAAGCTCATTGAGGAACTTATAAGCACTCATGTTGCATGAAACTTGTTTTAGAGTCCTAGAAACGCGTTGTTAGATGTTTCTTAAGTTCGTCAAACTTGTACAAAACTCATTAAGACACTTATAATCACTCATTTTGCATGAAACTTGATTAAGAGTCCTAGAAACCACGTTGTTAGATGTTTCATAAGTTTGTGAAACTTGTACAAAGTTCATTGAGGATTTTATATGCACTCATATTACATGAAACTTGGGTTAAATTCCTAGAAACCACATTTTTAGATGGTTCGAAGTTCGTCAAATTTGTCCAAAGCTCATTGAGACACTTATAAGCACTCATGTTAAATGAAAATTGGTTTAGAGTCCTATAAACGCGTTGTTAGATGTTTCATAATTTCGTCAAACTTATACAAAGCTCCTTGAGACACTTATAAGGACTCATGTTCCATGAAACTTGGTTTAGAATCCTAGAAACGCGTTGTTAGATGTTTCATAAGTTCGTGAAACTTCTACAAATCTCATTGACACACTTATAAGAACTCATTTTGCATGAAACTTAGTTTAGAGTCCTCGAAACGCGTTGTTAGATGTTTCATAAGTTCGACAAACTTGTACAAAGCTCATTGAGACACATATAAGCACTCATGATGCATGAAACTCTGTTTAGAGTCCTAGAAACCACGTTGTTAGTTTGTTAGATTATTCATAAATTCGTGAAACTTGCACAAAGCTCATTGAGACACTTATAAGCACTCATGTTGCATGAAACTTGGTTTAGAGTCCTAGAAATGCGTTGTTAGATGTGACATAAGTTCATCAAACTTGTACAAAGCTCATTGAGACACTTATAAGCACTCATGCTGAATGAAACTTGGTGTAGAGTCCTAGAAATGCATTGTTAGATATTTCATAAATTTGTCAAACTTGTACAAAGCTCATTGAGACACTTATAATCACTCGTGTTGCATGAAACTTGGTTTAGAGTCCTAAAAACGCGTTTTTAGATGTTTCATAAGTTCGTAAAACTTGTACAAAGCTCATTGAGGAACTTATAAGAACTCATGTTGCATGAAACATGGTTTAGAGTCCTAGAAACGCGTTTTTTGATGTTTCATAAGTTCGTGAAACTTGTACAAAGCTCATTGAAGAACTTATAAGCACTTATGTTACATGAAACTTGGTTTAGAGTCCTAGAAACGCGTTGTTAGATGTTTCATAAATTCGTGAAACTTGCACAAAGCTCATTGAGACACTAATAAGCACTCATGTTGCATGAAACTTGGTTTAGAGTCCTAGAAACGCGTTGTTAGATGTTTCATAAGTTCGTCAAACTTGTACAAAGCTCATTGAGACACTTATAAATACTCATGTTGAATGAAACTTGGTTTAGAGTCCTAGAAACGCGATGTTAGATGTTTCATAAGTTCATGAAACTTGTATAAAGCTCATTAATACATTTATAAGCACCCATGTTGCATGAAACTTGGTTTAGAGTCCTAGAAACGCGTTGTTAGATATTTCATAAGTTTGTCAAACTTGTACGAAGCTCATTGAGACACTTATATTTACAAATGTTGCATGAAACTTGGTTTAGAGTCCTAGAAACGTGTTTTTAGATGTTTCATAAGTTCGTAAAACTTGTACAAAGCTCATTGAGGAACTTATAAGCACTCAAGTTGCATGAAACTTGGTTTAGAGTCCTAGAAACCCGTTGTTAGATGTTTCATAAGTTCGTGAAACATGTACAAAGCTCATTGAGGAACTTATAAGCACTCATGTTGCATGAAACTTGGTTTGGAGTCGTAGAAACGCGTTGTTAGATGTTTCATAAGTTCTTCAAACTTTTACAAAGCTCATTGAGACACTTATACTCACTCATGTTGCATGAAACTTGGTTTAGAGTCCTCGAAACGCGTTGTTAGATGTTTCATAAGTTTTTGAAACTAATACAAAGCTCATTGAGACACTTATAAGCACTCTTGTTGCATGAAAATTTGTTTATAGTCCTAGAAACGAGTTGTTAGATGTTTCATAAGTTCGTGAAACTTGTACAAAGGTCATTGATACACTTTTAGTCACTGATGTTGCATAAAAACTTGGTTTAATGTCCTAGAAACACGTTGGTAGATGTTTCATAAGTTCGTCAAACTTGTACAAAGCTCATTGAGACACTTATACACACTCATGTTGCATGGAACTATGTTTAGAGTCCTAGAAACGCGTTGTTAGATGTTCCATAAGTTAGGGAAACTTGTACAAATCTCATTGAGACACTTATTAGCACCCATTTTGCGTGAAACATGGTTTAGAGTCCTAGAAACACGTTGTTAGATGTTTCATAAATTCGTGTAACTTGTACAAAACTCATTGAGACACTTATAGGAAGTCATGTTAAATGAAACTTGGTTTAGAGTCCTAGAAACGCGTTGGTAGATGTTTCATAAGTTCATAAAACTTATACAAAGCTCATTGAGGAAATTATAAGCACTCATGTTAGATGAAACTTGGTTTATAGTCCTAGAAACGCGTTGTTATATGTTTGATAAGTTCGTGAAACTTGTACAAAATTCATTGAGACACTTATAATCACTCATGTTGCATGAAACTTGGTTTAGAGTCGTAGAAACGGGTTGTTAGATGTTTCATAAGTTCGTCAAACTTGTACAAAGTTCATTGAGACACTTATAAGGACTCCTGTTGCATTAAACTTGGTTAAGAGTCCTAGAAACCACTTTGTTATAAGCACTCATGTTGCATGAAACTTGGTTTAGAGTCCTAGAAATGCGTTGTTAGATTTTTCATAAGTTCGTCAAACTTGTACAAAGCTCATTAAGTCACTTATAATCACCCATGTTTCATAAAACTTGGTTAAGAGTCCTACAAACGCGTTGTTTGATTTTTCATAAATTCACGAAACTTGTACAAAGCTCATTAAAGAACTTATAAGCACTCATGTCACATGAAATTTGGTTTAGAGTCCAAGAAACGCGTTGTTAGATGGTTCTCAAATTCGTGAAACTTACACAAAGCTCATTGAGACACTAATAAGCACTCATGTTGCATGAAACTTGGTTTAGAGTCCTAGAAACCCGTTGTTAGATGTTTCATAAGTTCGTCAAACTTGTACAAAGCTCATTGAGACACTTATAAGCACTCATGCTGAATGAAAATTGGTTTAGAGTCCTAGAAACGCGTTGTTAGATATTTCATAAGTTTTTCAAACTTGTACAAAGCTCATGGATACACTTATAATCATTCATATTGCATGAAACTTGGTTTAGAGTCCTAGAAACGTGTTGTTAGATGTTTCATAAGTTCGTAAAACTTGTACAAAGCTCATTAATACATTACTAAGCACTAATGTTGCATGAAACTTGGTTTAGAGTCCTAGAAACGCGTTGTTAGATATTTCATAAGTTTTTCAAACTTGTACAAAGCTCATGGATACACTTATAAGCACTCATGTTGCATGAAACTTGGTTTAGAGTCCTAGAAACGCGTTGTTTGATGTTTCATAAGTTCGTGAAACTTGTACAAAGCTCATTGAAGAACTTATAAGCACTCATGTTGCATGAAACTTGATTTAGAGTCGTAGAAACGCGTTGTTAGATGTTTCATAAGTTCGTAAAACTTGTACAAAGCTCATTGAGGAACTTATAAGCACTCATGTTGCATGAAACTTGGTTTAGAGTCCTAGAAACGTGTTTTTAGACGTTTCATAAGTTCGTAAAACTTGTACAAAGGTCATTGAGGAACTTCTAAGCACTCAAGTTGCATGAAACTTGGTTTAGAGTCCTGGAAACGCGTTGTTAGATGTTTCATAAGTTCGTGAAACATGTACAAAGCTCATTGAGGAACTTATAAGCACTCATGTTGCATGAAACTTGGTTTAGAGTCGTACAAACGCGTTGTTAGATGTTTCATAAGTTCGTCAAACTTTTACAAAGCTCATTGAGACACTTATACTCACTCATGTTGCATGAAACTTGGTTTAGAGTCCTCGAAACGCGTTGTTAGATGTTTCATAAGTTTGTGAAACTAATACAAAGCTCATTGAGACACTTATAAACACTCTTGTTGCATGAAACTTGATTTATAGTCCTAGAAACGAGTTGTTAGATGTTTCATAAGTTCGAGAAACTTGTACAAAGGTCATTGATACACTTTTAGTCACTGATGTTGCATAAAAACTTGGTTTAGAGTCCTAGAAACACGTTGGTAGATGTTTCATAAGTTCGTCAAATTTGTACAAAGCTCATTGAGACACTTATACTCACTCATGTTGCATGAAACTAGGTTTAGAGTCCTAGAAACGCGTTGTTAGATGTTCCATAAGTTAGCGAAACTTGTACAAATCTCATTGAGACACACATAGGCACCCATGTTTCGTGAAACTTGGTTTAGAGTCCTAGAAACACGTTAGATGTTTCATAAATTCGTGTAACTTGTACAAAACTCATTGAGACACTTATAAAAGTTCATGTTAAATGAAACTTGGTTTAGAATCCTAGAAACGCGTTGTTATATGTTTCATAAGTTCGTGAAACTTGTACAAAGCTCATTGAGGAACTTATAAGCACTCATGTTGCATGAAACTTGGTTTAGATTCCTAGAAACGTGTTGTTTGATATTTCATAAGTTTGTCAAACTTGTACAAAGCTCATTGAGAAACTTATAAGCACTCATGTTGCGTGAAACTTGGTTTAGAGTCCTAGAAACGCGTTGTTAGATGTTTCATAACTTCGTCAAACTTTTACAAAGCTCATTATGTCACTTATAATCACTCATGTTGCATGAAGCTCATTGAGATACTAATATGCACTCATGTTGCATTAAACTTGGTTTCGAGTCCTAGAAACGCGTTGTTAGATGTTTCATTAGTTCGTCAAACTTGTACAAAGCTCATTTAGACACTTATAAGCACTCATTCTGAATGAAACTTGGTTTAGAGTCCTAGAAACGCGTTGTTAGATGTTTCATAAGTTCGTGAAACTTGTACAAATCTCATTGTTGAACTTATAAGCACTCATGTTGCATGAAACTTGGTTTAGAGTCCTAGAAAGTAGTCTTTATATGTTTCATAAGTTCGTGAAACTTGTACAAAGCTCATTGAGAATCTTATAAGCACTCATGTTGCATGAAAATTGGGTTAGAGTCCTAGAAACGCGTTGTTAGATGTTTCATAAGTTCGTGAAACTTGTACAAATATCCTTAAGGAACTTATAAGCACTCATTTTGCATGAAACTTAGTTTAGAGTCCTCGAAACGCTTTGTTAGATGTTTCATAAGTTCGTGAAACTTGTACAAATCTCATTGAGGAACTTATTAGCACTCATGTTGCATGAAACTTATTTTAGAGTCCTAGAAACGTGTTGTTAGATGTTTCATAAATTCGTGAAACTTGTACAAAACTTATTGAAACACTTATAAGAATTCATGTTGCTTGAAACTTGGTTTAGAGTTCTAGAAAAGATTTGTTAGATGTTTCATAAGTTTGTGAACCTTGTACAAATCTCATTGAGGATTTTATAAGCACTCATATTTCATGAAACTTGGGTTCGAGTCCTAGAAACCACGTTTTTAGATGTTTCATAAGTTCGTCAAACTTGTACAATGCTGATTGAGAAACTTATAAGCACTCATGTTGCATGAAACTTGGTTTAGAGTCCTAGAAACGCGTTGTTGGATGTTTCATAAGTTCGTCAAACTTGTACACAACTTAATGAGGAACTTAAAAGCATTCATGTTGCATGAAACTTGGTTTAAAGTCCTAGAAACGCGTTGTTAGATATTTCATACGTTCGTCAAATTTGAACAAATCTTATTGAGGAACTTATAAGCACTCATGTTGCATGAAACTTGGTTTAAAGTCCAAGAAACGCATTGTTAGATGTTTCATAAGTTCGTCAAACTTGTACAAATCTCATTGAGACACTTATAAGCAATCATGTTGCATGAAACTTGGTTTAGAGTCCTAGAAACCGCATTGTTAGATGTTTCATAAGTTCGCCAAACTTGTACAAAGCTCATTGAGGAACTTAAAAGCACCCAAGTTGCATGAAACTTGGTTTAGAGTCCTAGAAACGTGTTGTTAGATGTTTCATAAGTTCGTCAAATTTGAACAAAGCTCATTGAGGAACTTATAAGCACTCATGTTGCAAGAAACTTGGTTTAAAGTCCTAGAAACTGGTTGTTAGATGTTTCATAATTTTGTAAAACTTGTACAAAGGTCATTGAGACACTTACAAGCACTCATGTTGCATGAAACTTGGTTTAGAGTCCAGATGTTTCATAAGTTCGTCATAGTTGTACAAAGCTCATTGAGACACTTATAAGCACTCATGTTGCATGAAACTTGGTTTAGATTCTTAGAAACCACGTTGTTAGATGTTTCGTATGTTCGTTAAACTTGTACAAGATGATTGAGGAACTTATAAGCACTCATGTTGCATGAAACTTGGTTTAGAGTCCTAGAAACGCTTTGTAAGATGTTTCATAAGTTCGTCAAACTTGTACAAAGCTCATTGAGGATTTTATTAGCACTCATGTTCCATGAAACCTTGTTTAGAGTCTTAGAAAACACGTTTTTAGATGATTCATAAGTTTTTCAAACTTATACAATGCTCATTGAGACACTTATAAGCACTCATGTTGCATGAAACTTGGTTTGGATTCCTAGAAACGCGTTGTTAGATATTTCATAAGTTCGTCAAACTTGTACAAAACTAATTGAGACACTTATAAGCACTCATTGTTCAAAAAACATGGTTTAAAGTCGTAGAAACGTGTTGTTAGATGTTTAATAAATTCGTCAAACTTGCACAATGCTCATTGAGACACTTATAAGCACTCATGTTGCATGAAACTTGGTTTAGAGTCCTAGAAACGCGTTGTTAGATGTTTCATAAGTTCTTCAAACTTGTACAAAACTCATTGAGACACTTGTAAGCACTCATGTTGCATGAAACTTGGTTTAGAGTCCTAAAAACGAGTTGTTAGATGTTTCATAAGTTCGTCAAACTTGTACAACGCTCATTGAAATACTTTTAAGCACTCATGTTGCATGAAAATTGGTTTAGAGTCCTAGAAACCGCGTTGTTAGATGTTTCATAAGATTGTCAAACTTGTAGAAACCTCTTTGAGACAATTATAAGCACTTATGTTGCATATAACTTGGTTTAGAGTCCTAGAAAAACGTTGTTAGATGTTTCATATGTTCGTCAAACTTTAACAAAGCTCATTGAGGAAATTATAAGCACTCATGTTGCATGAAACTTGTTTTAGAGTCCTAGAAACGCGTTGTTAGATGTTTCTTAAGTTCGTCAAACTTGTACAAAACTCATTAAGACACTTCTAATCACTCATTTTGCATGAAACTTGATTAAGAGTCCTAGAAACCACGTTGTTAGATGTTTCATAAGTTTGTGAAACTTGTACAAAGTTCATTGAGGATTTTATATGCACTCATATTACATGAAACTTGGGTTAAATTCCTAGAAACCACATTTTTAGATGGTTCAGAAGTTCGTCAAATTTGTCCAAAGCTCATTGAGACACTTATAAGCACTCATGTTAAATGAAAATTGGTTTAGAGTCCTATAAACGCGTTGTTAGATGTTTCATAATTTCGTCAAACTTATACAAAGCTCCTTGAGACACTTATAAGGACTCATGTTCCATGAAACTTGGTTTAGAATCCTAGAAACGCGTTGTTAGATGTTTCATAAGTTCGTGAAACTTTTACAAATCTCATTGAGACACTTATAAGAACTCATTTTGCATGAAACTTAGTTTAGAGTCCTCGAAACGCGTTGTTAGATGTTTCATAAGTTCGACAAACTTGTACAAAGCTCATTGAGACACATATAAGCACTCATGATGCATGAAACTCTGTTTAGAGTCCTAGAAACCACGTTGTTAGTTTGTTAGATTATTCATAAATTCGTGAAACTTGCACAAAGCTCATTGAGACACTTATAAGCACTCATGTTGCATGAAACTTGGTTTAGAGTCCTAGAAATGCGTTGTTAGATGTGTCATAAGTTCATCAAACTTGTACAAAGCTCATTGAGACACTTATAAGCACTCATGCTGAATGAAACTTGGTGTAGAGTCCTAGAAATGCGTTGTTAGATATTTCATAAATTTGTCAAACTTGTACAAAGCTCATTGAGACACTTATAATCACTCGTGTTGCATGAAACTTGGTTTAGAGTCCTAAAAACGCGTTTTTAGATGTTTCATAAGTTCGTAAAACTTGTACAAAGCTCATTGAGGAACTTATAAGAACTCATGTTGCATGAAACATGGTTTAGAGTCCTAGAAACGCGTTTTTTGATGTTTCATAAGTTCGTGAAACTTGTACAAAGCTCATTGAAGAACTTATAAGCACTTATGTTACATGAAACTTGGTTTAGAGTCCTAGAAACGCGTTGTTAGATGTTTCATAAATTCGTGAAACTTGCACAAAGCTCATTGAGACACTAATAAGCACTCATGTTGCATGAAACTTGGTTTAGAGTCCTAGAAACGCGTTGTTAGATGTTTCATAAGTTCGTGAAACTTGTACAAAGCTCATTGAGACACTTATAAATACTCATGCTGAATGAAACTTGGTTTAGAGTCCTAGAAACGCGATGTTAGATGTTTCATAAGTTCATGAAACTTGTATAAAGCTCATTAATACATTTATAAGCACCCATGTTGCATGAAACTTGGTTTAGAGTCCTAGAAACGCGTTGTTAGATATTTCATAAGTTTGTCAAATTTGTACGAAGCTCATTGAGACACTTATATTTACAAATGTTGCATGAAACTTGGTTTAGAGTCCTATAAACGTGTTTTTAGATGTTTCATAAGTTCGTAAAACTTGTACAAAGCTCATTGAGGAACTTATAAGCACTCAAGTTGCATGAAACCTGGTTTAGAGTCCTAGAAACCCGTTGTTAGATGTTTCATAAGTTCGTGAAACATGTACAAAGCTCATTGAGGAACTTATAAGCACTCATGTTGCATGAAACTTGGTTTGGAGTCGTAGAAACGCGTTGTTAGATGTTTCATAAGTTCTTCAAACTTTTACAAAGCTCATTGAGACACTTATACTCACTCATGTTGCATGAAACTTGGTTTAGAGTCCTCGAAACGCGTTGTTAGATGTTTCATAAGTTCGTGAAACTAATACAAAGCTCATTGAGACACTTATAAGCACTCTTGTTGCATGAAACTTTGTTTATAGTCCTAGAAACGAGTTGTTAGATGTTTCATAAGTTCGTGAAACTTGTACAAAGGTCATTGATACACTTTTAGTCACCGATGTTGCATAAAAACTTGGTTTAATGTCCTAGAAACACGTTGGTAGATGTTTCATAAGTTCGTCAAACTTGTACAAAGCTCATTGAGACACTTATACACACTCATGTTGCATGAAACTATGTTTAGAGTCCTAGAAACGCGTTGTTAGATGTTCCATAAGTTAGGGAAACTTGTACAAATCTCATTGAGACACTTATTAGCACCCATTTTGAGTGAAAAAAAGAGTCCTAGAAATGCGTTGTTAGATATTTCATAAGTTTTTCAAACTTGTACAAAGCTCATGGATACACTTATAATCATTCATGTTGCATGAAACTTGGTTTAGAGTCCTAGAAACGTGTTGTTAGATGTTTCATAAGTTCGTAAAACTTGTACAAAGCTCATTAATACATTACTAAGCACTAATGTTGCATGAAACTTGGTTTAGAGTCCTAGAAACGCGTTGTTAGATATTTCATAAGTTTGTGAAACGTGAAAGTTGCATGAAACTTGAAGAACTTATTAGCACTCATGTTCCATAGAAACGCGTTGGTTTAGATGTTTCATAGAAACGCGTTCGTTAGATGTTTCACAATTCCTGTACAAAGCTCATTGCTCATTGAGACCCTTATAAGCACTCATGTTGCATGAAACTTGGTTTAGAGTCCTAGAAACGCGTTGTTAGATGTTTCATAAGTTCGTCAAACTTGTACAAAGCTCATTGAGACACTTATAAACACTCATGTTGCATGAAACTTGGTTTAGAGTCCTAGAAACGCGTTGTTAGATGTTTCATAAGTTCGTGAAACTAATACAAAGCTCATTGAGACACTTATAAACACTCTTGTTGCATGAAACTTGATTTTAGTCCTAGAAACGAGTTGTTAGATGTTTCATAAGTTCGTGAAACTTGTACAAAGGTCATTGATACACTTTTAGTCACCGATGTTGCATGAAACTTGGTTTAGAGTCCTAGAAACGCGTTGTTAGATATTTCATAAGTTTGTCAAACTTGTACGAAGCTCATTGAGACACTTATACTCACTCATGTTGCATGAAACTAGGTTTAGAGTCCTAGAAACGCGTTGTTAGATGTTCCATAAGTTAGCGAAACTTGTACAAATCTCATTGAGACACACATAAGCACCCATGTTTCGTGAAACTTGGTTTAGAGTCCTAGAAACACGTTAGATGTTTCATAAATTCGTGTCACATGTACAAAACTCATTGAGACACTTATAAAAGTTCATGTTAAATGAAACTTGGTTTAGAATCCTAGAAACGCGTTGTTAGATGTTTCATAAGTTCGTGAAACTTGTACAAAGCTCATTGAGGAACTTATAAGCACTCATGTTGCATGAAACTTGGTTTAGACTCCTCGAAACGCGTTGTTAGATGTTTCATAAGTTATCGAAACTTGTACAAAGCTCATTGAGAAACTTATAAGCACTCATGTTGCGTGAAACTTGGTTTAGAGTCCTAGAAACGCGTTGTTAGATGTTTCATAACTTCGTCAAACTTTTACAAAGCTCATTATGTCACTTATAATCACTCATGTTGCATGAAGCTCATTGAGATACTAATATGCACTCATGTTGCATTAAACTTGGTTTCGAGTTCTAGAAACGCGTTGTTAGATGTTTCATTTGTTCGTCAAACTTGTACAAAGCTCATTTAGACACTTATAAGCACTCATTCTGAATGAAACTTGGTTTAGAGTCCTAGAAACGCGTTGTTAGATGTTTCATAAGTTCGTGAAACTTGTACAAAGCTCATTAATACATTTATAAGCACTTATGTTGCATGAAACTTGGTTTATAGTCCTAGAAACGTGTTGTTAGATATTTCATAAGTTTTTCAAACTTGTGCAAAGCTCATTGAGACATTTATAATCACTCATGTTGCATGAAACTTGGTTTAGAGTCCTAGAAACGTGTTGTTAGATGTTTCATAAATTCGTAAAGCTTGTACAAAGCTCATTGAGGAACTTATAAGCACTCATGTTGCATGAAACTTGGTTTAGATTCCTAGAAACGCGTTGTTAGATGTTTCATAAGTTCGTAAAACATGTACAAAGGTCATTGAGGAACTTATAAGCCCTCATGTTGCATGAAACTCTGTTTAGAGTCGTAGAAACGCGTTGTTAGATGTTTAATAAGTTCGTCAAACTTTTACAAAGCTCATTTAGACACTTATACTCACTCATGTTGCATGAAACTTGGTTTAGAGTCCTCGAAACGCGTTGTTAGATGTTTCATAAGTTCGTGAAACTAATACAAAGCTCATTGAAACACTTA
The DNA here is from genome assembly GCA_963556525.1 of Cochlearia excelsa. Taxonomy (NCBI): domain Eukaryota; kingdom Viridiplantae; phylum Streptophyta; class Magnoliopsida; order Brassicales; family Brassicaceae; genus Cochlearia; species Cochlearia excelsa. Next base: position 10,368,522 of record OY748329.1, read on the forward strand.
TAAGCACCCATGTTGCGTGAAACTTGGTTTAGAGTCCTAGAAACGAGTTGTTAGATGTTTCTTAAGTTCGTGAAACTTGTACAAAGCTCATTGAGGAACTTATAAGCACTCATGGTTGATGAAACTTGGTTTAGAGTCGTAGAAACGCGTTGTTAGATGTTTCATAAGTTCGTCAAACTTTTACAAAGCTCATTGAGACACTTATACTCACTCATGTTGCATGAAACTTGGTTTAGAGTCCTCGAAACGCGTTGTTAGATGTTTCACAAGTTCTTGATACTAATACAAAGCTCATTGAGGCACTTATAAGCACTCTTGTTGCATGAAACTTGGTTTATAGTCCTAGAAACGAGTTGTTAGATGTTTCTTAAGTTCGTGAAACTTGTACAAAGCTCATTGAGGAACTTATAAGCACTCATGTTGGATGAAACTTGGTTTAGAGTCCTAGAAACGCGTTTTTGATGTTTCATAAGTCCGTGAAACTTGTACAAAGCTCATTGACGAACTTATAATCACTTATGTTACATGAAACTTGGTTTAGAGTCCTAGAAACGCGTTGTTAAATGTTTCATAAATTCGTGAAACTTGCACAAAGCTCATTGAGACACTAATAAGCACTGATCATGTTGCATGAAACTTGGTTTAGAGCCTTAGAAACGCGTTGCTAGATGTTTCATAAGTTCGTCAAAATTGTACAAAGCTCATTGAGACACTTATAAACACTCATGCTGAATGAAACTTGGTTTAGAGTCCTAGAAACGCATTGTTAGATGTTTCATAAGTTCGTGCAACTTGTATAAAGATCATTAATACATTTATAAGCACCCATGTTGCATGAAACTTGGTTTAAAGTCCTAGAAACGCGTTGTTAGATATTTCATAAGTTTGTCAAACTTGTACGAAGCTCATTGAGACACTTATATTCACTCATGTTGCATGAAACTTGGTTTAGAGTCCTAGACACGTGTTTTTAGATGTTTCATAAGTTCGTAAAACTTGTACAAAGCTCATTGAGGAACTTATAAGCACTCAAGTTGCATGAAACTTGGTTTAGAGTCGTAGAAACGCGTTGTTAGATGTTCCATAAGTTCATCAAACTTTTACAAAGCTCATTGAGACACTTATACTCACTCATGTTGCATGAAACTTGGTTTAGAGTCCTCGAAACGCGTTGTTAGATGTTTCACAAGTTCTTGATACTAATACAAAGCTCATTGAGGCACTTATAAGCACTCTTGTTGCATGAAACTTGGTTTATAGTCCTAGAAACGAGTTGTTAGATGTTTCTTAAGTTCGTGAAACTTGTACAAAGCTCATTGAGGAACTTATAAGCACTCATGTTGGATGAAACTTGGTTTAGAGTCCTAGAAACGCGTTTTTGATGTTTCATAAGTCCGTGAAACTTGTACAAAGCTCATTGACGAACTTATAACCACTTATGTTACATGAAACTTGGTTTAGAGTCCTAGAAACGCGTTGTTAAATGTTTCATAAATTCGTGAAACTTGCACAAAGCTCATTGAGACACTAATAAGCACTGATCATGTTGCATGAAACTTGGTTTAGAGCCTTAGAAACGCGTTGCTAGATGTTTCATAAGTTCGTCAAAATTGTACAAAGCTCATTTAGACACTTATAAACACTCATGCTGAATGAAACTTGGTTTAGAGTCCTAGAAACGCATTGTTAGATGTTTCATAAGTTCGTGAAACTTGTATAAAGATCATTAATACATTTATAAGCACCCATGTTGCATGAAACTTGGTTTAAAGTCCTAGAAACGCGTTGTTAGATATTTCATAAGTTTGTCAAACTTGTACGAAGCTCATTGAGACACTTATATTCACTTATGTTGCATGAAACTTGGTTTAGAGTCCTAGACACGTGTTTTTAGATGTTTCATAAGTTCGTAAAACTTGTACAAAGCTCATTGAGGAACTTATAAGCACTCAAGTTGCATGAAACTTGGTTTAGAGCCGTAGAAACGCGTTGTTAGATGTTTCATAAGTTCGTCAAACTTTTACAAAGCTCATTGAGACACTTATACTCACTCATGTTGCATGAAACTTGGTTTAGAGTCCTCGAAACGCGTTGTTAGATGTTTCACAAGTTCTTGATACTAATACAAAGCTAATTGAGGCACTTATAAGCACTCTTGTTGCATGAAACTTGGTTTATAGTCCTAGAAACGAGTTGTTAGATGTTTCTTAAGTTCGTGAAATTTGTACAAAGGTCATTGATACACTTTTAGTCACTGATGTTGCATAAAAACTTGGTTTAGAGTCCTAGAAACACGTTGGTAGATGTTTCATAAGTTTGTCAAACTTGTACAAAGCTCATTGAGATACTTATACTCACTCATGTTGCATGAAACTAGGTTTAGATTCCTAGAAACATGTTGTTAGATGTTCCATAAGTTAGCGAAACTTGTACAAATCTCATTGAGACACACATAAGCACCCATGTTTCGTGAAACTTGGTTTAGAGTCCTAGAAACACGTTGTTAGATGTTTCATAAATTCGTGTAACTTGTACAAAACTCGTTGAGACACTTATAAAAATTCATGTTAAATGAAACTTCGTTTAAAGTCCTAGAAACGCGTTATTAGATGTTTCATAACTTCGTCAAACTTTTACAAAGCTCGTTTAGACACTTATAATCACTCATGTTGCATGAAACTTGGTTTAGAGTCCTCGAAACGCGTTGTTAGATGTTTCATAAGTTCGTGAAACTAATACAAAGCTCATTGAGACACTTATAAGCTTTCTTGTTGCATGAAACTTGGTTTATAGTCCTAGAAATGAGTTGTTAGATGTTTCATAAGTTCGTGAAACTTGTACAAAGGTCATTGATACACTTTTAGTCACTCATGCTGCATAAAAACTTGGTTTAGAGTCCTAGAAACACGTTGGTAGATATTTCATTAGTTCGTTGAGACACTTATACTCACTCATGTTGCATGAAACTAGGTTTAGAGTCCTAGAAACGCGTTGTTAGATGTTCCATAAGTTAGCGACACTTGTACAAATCTCATTGAGACACTTATAAGCACCCATGTTGCGTGAAACTTGGTTTAGAGTCCTAGAAACACGTTGTTAGATTTTTCATAAATTCGTGTAACTTGTACAAAACTCATTGAGACAATTATAAGAATTCATGTTAAATGAAACTTGGTTTAGAGTCCTAGAAACGCGTTGTTAGATGTTTCATAAGTTCGTGAAACTTGTACAAAGCTCATTGAGGAACTTATAAGCACTCATGTTGGATGAAACTTGGTTTAGAGTCCTAGAAACGCGTTTTTGATGTTTCATAAGTTCGTGAAACTTGTACAAAGCTCATTGAAGAACTTATAACCACTTATGTTACATGAAACTTGGTTTAGAGTCCTAGAAACGCGTTGTTAGATGTTTCATAAATTCGTGAAACTTGCACAAAGCTCATTGAGACACTAATAAGCATTCATGTTGCATGAAACTTGGTTTCGAGCCCTAGAAACGCGTTGTTAGATGTTTCATAAGTTCGTCAAACTTGTACAAAGCTCATTGAGACACTTATAAACACTCATGCTGAATGAAACTTGGTTTAGAGTCCTAGAAACGCATTGTTAGATGTTTCATAAGTTCGTGAAACTTGTATAAAGCTCATTAATACATTTATAAGCACCCATGTTGCATGAAACTTGGTTTAAAGTCCTAGAAACGCGTTGTTAGATATTTCATAAGTTTGTCAAACTTGTACGAAGCTCATTGAGTCACTTATATTCACTTATGTTGCATGAAACTTGGTTTAGAGTCCTAGACACGTGTTTTTAGATGTTTCATAAGTTCGTAAAACTTGTACAAAGCTCATTGAGGAACTTATAAGCACTCAAGTTGCATGAAACTTGGTTTAGAGTCGTAGAAACGCGTTGTTAGATGTTTCATAAGTTCGTCAAACTTTTACAAAGCTCATTGAGACACTTATACTCACTCATGTTGCATGAAACTTGGTTTAGAGTCCTCGAAACGCGTTGTTAGATGTTTCACAAGTTCTTGATACTAATACAAAGCTAATTGAGGCACTTATAAGCACTCTTGTTGCATGAAACTTGGTTTATAGTCCTAGAAACGAGTTGTTAGATGTTTCTTAAGTTCGTGAAATTTGTATAAAGGTCATTGATACACTTTTAGTCACTGATGTTGCATAAAAACTTGGTTTAGAGTCCTAGAAACACGTTGGTAGATGTTTCATAAGTTTGTCAAACTTGTACAAAGCTCATTGAGACACTTATACTCACTCATGTTGCATGAAACTAGGTTTAGAGTCCTAGAAACTTGTTGTTAGATGTTCCATAAGTTAGCGAAACTTGTACAAATCTCATTGAGACACACATAAGCACCCATGTTTCGTGAAACTTGGTTTAGAGTCCTAGAAACACGTTGTTAGATGTTTCATAAATTCGTGTAACTTGTACAAAACTCGTTGAGACACTTATAAAAATTCATGTTAAATGAAACTTCGTTTAGAGTCCTAGAAACGCGTTATTAGATGTTTCATAACTTCGTCAAACTTTTACAAAGCTCGTTTAGACACTTATAATCACTCATGTTGCATGAAACTTGGTTTAGAGTCCTAGAAACACGTTGTTAGATTTTTCATAAATTCGTGTAACTTGTACAAAACTCATTGAGACAATTATAAGAATTCATGTTAAATGAAACTTGGTTTAGAGTCCTAGAAACGCGTTGTTAGATGTTTCATAAATTCGTGAAACTTGCACAAAGCTCATTGAGACACTAATAAGCATTCATGTTGCATGAAACTTGGTTTCGAGCCCTAGAAACGCGTTGTTAGATGTTTCATAAGTTCGTCAAACTTGTAAAAAGCTCATTGAGACACTTATAAACACTCATGTTGAATGAAACTTGGTTTAGAGTCCTAGAAACGCGTTGTTAGATTTTTCATAAATTCGTGAAACTTGTATAAAGCTCATTAATACATTTATAAGCACCCATGTTGCATGAAACTTGGTTTAGAGTCCTAGAAACACGTTGTTAGATGTTTCATAAATTAGTGAAACTCGCACAAAGCTCATTGAGACATTAATAAGCACTCATGTTGCATGAAACTTGGTTTAGAGTCCTAGACACGTGTTTTTACATGTTTCATAAGTTCGTAAAACTTTTACAAAGCTCGTTGAGGAACTTATAAGCACTCATGTTTCATGAAACTGTGTTTAGAGTCCTCGAAACGCGATGTTAGATGTTTCATAAGTTATCGAAACTTGTACAAAGCTCATTTAGACACTTATAAGCACTCATGTTGCGTGTAACTTGGTTTAGAGTCCTAGAAACGCGTTGTTAGATGTTTCATAACTTCGTCAAACTTTTACAAAGCTCATTATGTTACTTATAATCACTCATGTTGCATGAAACTTGGTTAAGAGTCCTAGAAACGCGTTGTTTGATGTTTCATAAGTTCGTGAAACTTGTACAAAGCTCATTGAAGAACTTATAAGCACTTATGTTACATGAAACTTGGTTTAGAGTCCTAGAAACGCGTTGTTAGATGTTTCATAAATTCGTGAAACTTGCACAAAGCTCATTGAGACACTTATAAGCACCCATGTTGCGTGAAACTTGGTTTAGAGTCCTAGAAACGAGTTGTTAGATGTTTCACAAGTTCTTGATACTAATACAAAGCTCATTGAGGCGCTTATAAGCACTCTTGTTGCATGAAACTTGGTTTATAGTCCTAGAAACGAGTTGTTAGATGTTTCATAAGTTCGTGAAACTTGTACAAAGCTCATTGAGGACACTTATAAGCACTCATGTTGGATGAAACTTGGTTTAGAGTCCTAGAAACGCGTTGTTAGATGTTTCATAAGTCCGTGAAACTTGTACAAAGCTCATTGACGAACTTATAACCACTTATGTTACATGAAACTTGGTTTAGAGTCCTAGAAACGCGTTGTTAGATGTTTCATAAATTATCGAAACTTGTACAAAGCTCATTGAGACACTAATAAGCACTGATCATGTTGCATGAAACTTGGTTTAGAGCCTTAGAAACGCGTTGTTAGATGTTTCATAAGTTCGTCAAACTTGTACAAAGCTCATTGAGACACTTATAAACACTCATGTTGAATGAAACTTGGTTTAGAGTCCTAGAAACGCGTTGTTAGATGTTTCATAAGTTCGTGAAACTTGTATAAAGCTCATTAATACACTTATAAGCACTCATGTTGCATGAAACTTGGTTTAAAGTCCTAGAAACGCGTTGTTAGATGTTTCATAAGTTTGTCAAACTTGTACGAAGCTCATTGAGACACTTATATTCACTTATGTTGCATGAAAACTTGGTTTAGAGTCCTAGAAACGTGTTTTTAGATGTTTCATAAGTTCGTAAAACTTGTACAAAGCTCATTGAGGACACTTATAAGCACTCATGTTGCATGAAACTTGGTTTAGAGTCCTAGAAACGCGTTGTTAGATGTTTCATAAGTTCGTCGAAACTTTTACAAAGCTCATTGAGACACTTATAAGCACTCATGTTGCATGAAACTTGGTTTAGAGTCCTAGAAACGCGTTGTTAGATGTTTCATAAGTTCTTGATAACTTGTACAAAGCTAATTGAGGCACTTATAAGCACTCATGTTGCATGAAACTTGGTTTATAGTCCTAGAAACGAGTTGTTAGATGTTTCATAAGTTCGTGAAATTTGTACAAAGCTCATTGATACACTTTTAGTCACTCATGTTGCATAAAAACTTGGTTTAGAGTCCTAGAAACACGTTGTTAGATGTTTCATAAGTTTGTCAAACTTGTACAAAGCTCATTGAGATACTTATACTCACTCATGTTGCATGAAACTAGGTTTAGAGTCCTAGAAACGCGTTGTTAGATGTTTCATAAGTTAGCGAAACTTGTACAAAGCTCATTGAGGACACACATAAGCACCCATGTTTCGTGAAACTTGGTTTAGAGTCCTAGAAACACGTTGTTAGATGTTTCATAAATTCGTGAAACTTGTACAAAACTCGTTGAGACACTTATAAAAATTCATGTTAAATGAAACTTGGTTTAGAGTCCTAGAAACGCGTTGTTAGATGTTTCATAACTTCGTCAAACTTTTACAAAGCTCGTTTAGACACTTATAATCACTCATGTTGCATGAAACTTGGTTTAGAGTCCTCGAAACGCGTTGTTAGATGTTTCATAAGTTCGTGAAACTAATACAAAGCTCATTGAGACACTTATAAGCTTTCTTGTTGCGTGAAACTTGGTTTATAGTCCTAGAAATGAGTTGTTAGATGTTTCATAAGTTCGTGAAACTTGTACAAAGGTCATTGATACACTTTTAGTCACTCATGCTGCATAAAAACTTGGTTTAGAGTCCTAGAAACACGTTGGTAGATATTTCATTAGTTCGTTGAAACTCGACAAAGCTTATTGAGACTTAATAAGCACTCATGTTGCATGAAACTTGGTTTAGAGTCCTAGAAACGCGTTGTTAGATGTTCCATAAGTTAGCGACACTTGTACAAATCTCATTGAGACACTTATAAGCACCCATGTTGCGTGAAACTTGGTTTAGAGTCCTAGAAACACGTTGTTAGATTTTTCATAAATTCGTGTAACTTGTACAAAACTCATTGAGACAATTATAAGAATTCATGTTAAATGAAACTTGGTTTAGAGTCCTAGAAACGCGTTGTTAGATGTTTCATAAGTTCGTGAAACTTGTACAAAGCTCATTGAGGAACTTATAAGCACTCATGTTGGATGAAACTTGGTTTAGAGTCCTAGAAACGCGTTTTTGATGTTTCATAAGTCCGTGAAACTTGTACAAAGCTCATTGACGAACTTATAACCACTTATGTTACATGAAACTTGGTTTAGAGTCCTAGAAACGCGTTGTTAAATGTTTCATAAATTCGTGAAACTTGCACAAAGCTCATTGAGACACTAATAAGCACTGATCATGTTGCATGAAACTTGGTTTAGAGCCTTAGAAACGCGTTGCTAGATGTTTCATAAGTTCGTCAAAATTGTACAAAGCTCATTTAGACACTTATAAACACTCATGCTGAATGAAACTTGGTTTAGAGTCCTAGAAACGCATTGTTAGATTTTTCATAAGTTCGTGAAACTTGTATAAAGATCATTAATACATTTATAAGCACCCATGTTGCATGAAACTTGGTTTAAAGTCCTAGAAACGCGTTGTTAGATATTTCATAAGTTTGTCAAACTTGTACGAAGCTCATTGAGACACTTATATTCACTTATGTTGCATGAAACTTGGTTTAGAGTCCTAGACACGTGTTTTTAGATGTTTCATAAGTTCGTAAAACTTGTACAAAGCTCATTGAGGAACTTATAAGCACTCAAGTTGCATGAAACTTGGTTTAGAGTCGTAGAAACGCGTTGTTAGATGTTTCATAAGTTCGTCAAACTTTTACAAAGCTCATTGAGACACTTATACTCACCCATGTTGCATGAAACTTGGTTTAGAGTCCTCGAAACGCGTTGTTAGATGTTTCACAAGTTCTTGATACTAATACAAAGCTCAATTGAGGCACTTATAAGCACTCTTGTTGCATGAAACTTGGTTTATAGTCCTAGAAACGAGTTGTTAGATGTTTCTTAAGTTCGTGAAATTTGTATAAAGGTCATTGATACACTTTTAGTCACTCGATGTTGCATAAAAACTTGGTTTAGAGTCCTAGAAACACGTTGGTAGATGTTTCATAAGTTTGTCAAACTTGTACAAAGCTCATTGAGACACTTATACTCACTCATGTTGCATGAAACTAGGTTTAGAGTCCTAGAAACTTGTTGTTAGATGTTCCATAAGTTAGCGAAACTTGTACAAATCTCATTGAGACACACATAAGCACCCATGTTTCGTGAAACTTGGTTTAGAGTCCTAGAAACACGTTGTTAGATGTTTCATAAATTCGTGTAACTTGTACAAAACTCGTTGAGACACTTATAAAAATTCATGTTAATGAAACTTCGTTTAGAGTCCTAGAAACGCGTTATTAGATGTTTCATAACTTCGTCAAACTTTTACAAAGCTCGTTTAGACACTTATAATCACTCATGTTGCATGAAACTTGGTTTAGAGTCCTCGAAACGCGTTGTTAGATGTTTCATAAGTTCGTGAAACTAATACAAAGCTCATTGAGACACTTATAAGCTTTCTTGTTGCATGAAACTTGGTTTATAGTCCTAGAAATGAGTTGTTAGATGTTTCATAAGTTCGTGAAACTTGTACAAAGGTCATTGATACACTTTTAGTCACTCATGCTGCATAAAACTTGGTTTAGAGTCCTAGAAACACGTTGGTAGATATTTCATTAGTTCGTTGAAACTTGACACTTATAAGAACTTATAAGCACTCATGTTGCATGAAACTAGGTTTAGAGTCCTAGAAACGCGTTGTTAGATGTTCCATAAGTTAGCGACACTTGTACAAATCTCATTGAGACACTTATAAGCACCCATGTTGCGTGAAACTTGGTTTAGAGTCCTAGAAACACGTTGTTAGATTTTTCATAAATTCGTGTAACTTGTACAAAACTCATTGAGACAATTATAAGAATTCATGTTAAATGAAACTTGGTTTAGAGTCCTAGAAACGCGTTGTTAGATGTTTCATAAGTTCGTGAAACTTGTACAAAGCTCATTGAGGAACTTATAAGCACTCATGTTGCATGAAACTTGGTTTAGAGTCCTAGAAACGCGTTTTTAGATGTTTCATAAGTTCGTGAAACTTGTACAAAGCTCATTGAAGAACTTAAAACCACTTATGTTACATGAAACTTGGTTTAGAGTCTAGAAACGCGTTGTTAGATGTTTCATAAATTCGTGAAACTTGCACAAAGCTCATTGAGACACTAATAAGCATTCATGTTGCATGAAACTTGGTTTCGAGCCCTAGAAACGCGTTGTTAGATGTTTCATAAGTTCGTCAAACTTGTAAAAAGCTCATTGAGACACTTATAAACACTCATGTTGAATGAAACTTGGTTTAGAGTCCTAGAAACGCATTGTTAGATGTTTCATAAGTTCGTCGAAACTTGTATAAAGCTCATTAATACATTTATAAGCACCCATGTTGCATGAAACTTGGTTTAGAGTCCTAGAAACGCGTTGTTAGATGTTTCATAAATTAGTGAAACTCGCACAAAGCTCATTGAGACATTAATAAGCACTCATGTTGCATGAAACTTGGTTTAGAGTCCTAGAAACGTGTTTTTAGATGTTTCATAAGTTCGTAAAACTTTTACAAAGCTCATTGAGGACACTTATAAGCACTCATGTTTCATGAAACTGTGTTTAGAGTCCTCGAAACGCGATGTTAGATGTTTCATAAGTTATCGAAACTTGTACAAAGCTCATTTAGACACTTATAAGCACTCATGTTGCGTGTAACTTGGTTTAGAGTCCTAGAAACGCGTTGTTAGATGTTTCATAACTTCGTCGAAACTTTTACAAAGCTCATTATGTTACTTATAATCACTCATGTTGCATGAAACTTGGTTAAGAGTCCTAGAAACGCGTTGTTTGATGTTTCATAAGTTCGTGAAACTTGTACAAAGCTCATTGAAGAACTTAAAACCACTTATGTTACATGAAACTTGGTTTAGAGTCCTAGAAACGCGTTGTTAGATGTTTCATAAATTCGTGAAACTTGCACAAAGCTCATTGAGACACTAATAAGCATTCATGTTGCATGAAACTTGGTTTAGAGTCCTAGAAACGTGTTGTTAGATGTTTCATAAATTCGTAAAACTTGTACAAAGCTCATTAATACATTTATCAGCACTCATGTTGCATGAAACTTGGTTTAGAGTCCTAGAAACGCGTTGTTAGATATTTCATAAGTTTTTCAAACTTGTAAAAGCTCATTGAGACATTTATAATCACTCATGTTGCATGAAACTTGGTTTAGAGTCCTAGAAACGTGTTGTTAGATGTTTCATAAGTTCGTAAAACTTGTACAAAGCTCATTGAGGAACTTATAAGCACTCATGTTTCATGAAACTGTGTTTAGAGTCCTCGAAACGCGATGTTAGATGTTTCATAAGTTATCGAAACTTGTACAAAGCTCATTTAGACACTTATAAGCACTCATGTTGCGTGAAACTTGGTTTAGAGTCCTAGAAACGCGTTGTTAGATGTTTCATAACTTCGTCAAACTTTTACAAAGCTCATTATGTTACTTATAATCACTCATGTTGCATGAAACTTGGTTAAGAGTCCTAGAAACGCGTTGTTTGATGTTTCATAAGTTCGTGAAACTTGTACAAAGCTCATTGAAGAACTTATAAGCACTTATGTTACATGAAACTTGGTTTAGAGTCCTACAAACGCGTTGTTAGACATTTCATAAATTCGTGAAACTTGCACAAAGCTCATTGAGACACTAATAAGCATTCATGTTGCATGAAACATGGTTTAGAGCCCTAGAAACGCGTTGTTAGATGTTTCATAAGTTCGTCAAACTTGTACAAAGCTCATTGAGACACTTATAAACACTCATGCCGAATGAAACTTGGTTTAGAGTCCTAGAAACGCATTGTTAGATGTTTCATAAGTTCGTGAAACTTGTATAAAGCTCATTAATACATTTATAAGCACCCATGTTGCATGAAACTTGGTTTAGAGTCCTAGAAACGGGTTGTTAGATATTTCATAAGTTTGTCAAACTTGTATGAAGCTCATTGAGACACTTATATTCACTCATGTTGCATGAAACTTGGTTTAGAGTCCTAGACACGTGTTTTTAGATGTTTCATAAGTTCGTAAAACTTTTACAAAGCTCATTGAGGAACTTATAAGCACTCAAGTTGCAAGAAACTTGGTTTAGAGTCCTAGAAACACGTTGTTAGATGTTTCATAAGTTCGTGAAACATGTACAAAGCTCATTGAGGAACTTATAAGCACTCATGTTGCATGAAACTTGGTTTAGAGTCGTAGAAACGCGTTGTTAGATGTTTCATATTTTCGTCAAACTTTTACAAAGCTCAATGAGACACTTATACTCACTCATGTTGCATGAAACTTGGTTTAGAGTCCTCGAAACGCGTTGTTAGATGTTTCACAAGTTCGTGAAACTAATACAAAGCTCATTGAGGCACTTATTAATACTCTTGTTGCATGAAACTTGGTTTATAGTCCTAGAAACGAGTTGTTAGATGTTTCATAAGTTCGTGAAACTTGTACAAAGGTCATTGATACACTTTTAGTCACTGATGTTGCATAAAAACTTGGTTTAGAGTCCAAGAAATACGTTGGTAGATATTTCATAAGTTCGTCAAACTTGTACAAAGCTCATTGAGACACTTATACTCACTCATGTTGCATGAAACTAGGTTTAGAGTCCTAGAAACGCGTTGTTAAATGTTCCATAAGTTAGCGAAACTTGTACAAATCTCATTGAGACACTTATAAGCACCCATGTTGCGTGAAACTTGGTTTAGAGTCCTAGAAACACGTTGTTAGATGTTTCATAAATTCGTGTAACTTGTACAAAACTCATTGAGACACTTATAAGAATTCATGTTAAATGAAACTTGGTTTAGAGTCCTAGAAACGCGTTGTTAGATGTTTCATAAGTTCGTGAAACTTGTACAAAGCTCATTGAAGAACTTATAAGCACTCATGTTGCATGAAACTTGGTTTAGAGTCCTAGAAACGCGTTGTTAGATGTTTGATAAGTTCGTCAAACTTGTACAAATCTCATTAAGTCACTTATAATCACTCATGTTGCATAAAACTTGGATAAGAGTCCTACAAACGCGTTGTTTGATGTTTCACAAGTTCGTGAAACTTGTACAAAGCTCATTGAAGAACTTATAAGCACTCATGTCGCATGAAATTTGGTTTAGAGTCCTAGAAACGCGCTGTTAGATGGTTCAGAAACTCGTGAAACTTACACAAAGCTCATTGAGACACTAATAAGCACTCATGGTGCATGAAACTTGGTTTAGAGTCCTAAAAACTCGTTGTTAGATGTTTCATAAGTTCGTCAAACTTGTACAAAGCTCATTGAGACACTTATAAGCACTCATGCTGAATGAAAATTGGTTTAGAGTCCTAGAAACGCATTGTTAGATGTTTCATAAGTTCGTGAAACTTGTACAAAGCTCATTAATACATTACTAAGCACTAATGTTGCATGAAACTTGGTTTAGAGTCCTAGAAACGCGTTGTTAGATATTTCATAAGTTTTTCAAACTTGTACAAAGCTCATTGAGACACTTATAATCATTCAAATTGCATGAAACTTGGTTTAGAAGACTAGAACCGTGTTGTTAGATGTTTCATAAGTTTGTAAAACATGTACAAAGCTCATTGAGGAACTTATAAGCACTAATGTTGCATGAAAATTGGTTTAGATTCGTAGAAACGCGTTGTTAGATGTTTCGTAAATTCGTGAAACTTTTACAAAGCTCATTTAGACACTTATACTCACTCATGTTGCATGAAACTTGGTTTCGAGTCCTAGAAAAGCGTTGTTAGATGTTTCATTAGTTCGTCAAACTTGTACAAAGCTCATTTAGACACTTATAAGCACTCATGCTGAATGAAACTTGGTTTAGAGTCCTAGAAACGCGTTGTTAGATATTTCATAAGTTTTTCAAACTTGTAAAAAGCTCATTGAGACATTTATAATCACTCATGTTGCATGAAACTTGGTTTAGAGTCCTAGAAACGTGTTGTTAGATGTTTCATAATTCGTAAAACTTGTACAAAGCTCATTGAGGAACTTATAAGCACTCATGTTTCATGAAGCTGTGTTTAGAGTCCTCGAAACGCGATGTTAGATGTTTCATAAGTTATCGAAACTTGTACAAAGCTCATTTAGACACTTATAAGCACTCATGTTGCGTAAAACTTGGTTTAGAGTCCTAGAAACGCGTTGTTAGATGTTTCATAACTTCGTCAAACTTTTACAAAGCTCATTATGTCACTTATAATCACTCATGTTGCATGAAACTTGGTTAAGAGTCCTAGAAACGCGTTGTTTGATGTTTCATAAGTTCGTGAAACTTGTACAAAGCTCATTGAAGAACTTATAAGCACTTTTGTTACATGAAACTTGGTTTAGAGTCCTAGAAACGCGTTGTTAGATGTTTCATAAATTCGTGAAACTTGCACAAATCTCATTGAGACACTAATAAGCACTCTTGTTGCATGAAACTTGGTTTAGAGTCCGAGAAACGCGTTGTTAAATGTTTCATAAGTTCGTCAAACTTGTACAACAGTTATTGAAACACCTATAAACACTCATGCTGAATGAAACTTGGTTTAGAGTCCTAGAAACGCGTTGTTAGATTTTTCATAAGTTCGTGAAACTTGTATAAAGCTTATTAATACATTTATAAGCACCCATATTGCATGAAACTTTGTTTAGAGTCCTAGAAACGCGTTGTTAGATATTTCATAAGTTTGTCAAACTTGTATGAAGCTCATTGAGACACTTATATTCACTAATGTTGCATGAAACTTGGTTTAGTGTCCTAGAAACGTGTTTTTAGATGTTTCATAAGTTCGTAAAACTTGTACAAAGCTCATTGAGGAACTTATAAGCACTCAAGTTGCATGAAACTTGGTTTAGAGTCCTAGAAACGCGTTGTTAGATGTTTCATAAGTTTGTAAAACATGTACAAAAGCTCATTGAGGAACTTATAAGCACTCATGGTGCATGAAAATTGGTTTAGATTCGTAGAAACGCGTTGTTAGATGTTTCGTAAGTTCGTGAAACTTTTACAAAGCTCATTTAGACACTTATACTCACTCATGTTGCATGAAACTTGGTTTCGAGTCCTAGAAACGCGTTGTTAGATGTTTCATTAGTTCGTCAAACTTGTACAAAGCTCATTTAGACACTTATAAGCACTCATGCTGAATATTGAAACTTGGTTTAGAGTCCCAGAAACGCGTTGTTAGATGTTTCATAAGTTCGTAAAACTTGAACAAAGCTCATTAATACATTTATAAGCACTCATATTGCATGAAACTTGGTTTAGAGTCCTAGAAACGCGTTGTTAGATATTTCATAAGTTTTTCAAACTTGTAAAAAGCTCATTGAGACATTTATAATCACTCATGTTGCATGAAACTTGGTTTAGAGTCCTAGAAACGTGTTGTTAGATGTTTCATAATTCGTAAAACTTTTACAAAGCTCATTGAGGAACTTATAAGCACTCATGTTTCATGAAACTTGGTTTAGAGTCCTCGAAAACGCGTTGTTAGATGTTTCATAAGTTATCGAAACTTGTACAAAGCTCATTTAGACACTTATAAGCACTCATGTTGCGTGAAACTTGGTTTAGAGTCCTAGAAACGCGTTGTTAGATGTTTCATAAATTCGTGAAACTTGCACAAATCTCATTGAGACACTAATAATCACTCTTGTTGCATGAAACTTGGTTTAGAGTCCGAGAAACGCATTGTTAAATGTTTCATAAGTTCGTCAAACTTGTACAACAGTCATTGAGACACCTATAAACACTCATGCTGAATGAAACTTGGTTTAGAGTCCTAGAAACGCGTTGTTAGATGTTTCATAAGTTCGTCAAACTTGTACAAAGCTCATTGAGACACTTATAAGCACTCATGTTGCGTGAAACCATGTTTAGAGTCCTAGAAACACGTTGTTAGATGTTTCATCAATTCGTGTAACTTGTACAAAACTCATTGAGACACTTATAAGAATTCATGTTGCATGAAACTTGGTTTAGAGTCCTAGAAACGCTTTGTTAGATTTTTCATAAGTTCGTGAAACTTGTACAAAGCTCATTGAGGAACTTATAAGCACTCATGTTGGATGAAACTTGGTTTAGAGTCCTCGAAACGCGTTGTTAGATGTTTCATAAGTTCGTGAAACTTGTACAAAGCTCATTGAGACACTTATAAGCACTCTAGTTGCATGAAACTTGGTTTGTAGTCCTAGAAACGCGTTGTTAGATGTTTCATAAGTTCGTGAAACTTGTACTAAGGTCAATGATACACTTTTAGTCACTCATGTTGCATTAAAACTTGGTTTAGAGTCCTCGAAACACGTTGGTAGATGTTTCATAAGTTTGTCAAACTTGTACAAATCTCATTGAGACACTTATACTCACTCATGTTGCATGAATCTAGGTTTAGAGCCCTAGAAACGCGTTGTTAGATGTTTCATAAGTTAGCGAAACTTGTACAAAGCTCATTGAGAAATTTATAAGCACTCATGTTGCGTGAAACTTGGTTTAGAGTCCTAGAAACGCGTTGTTAGATGTTTCAAAAATTCATGTAACTTGTACAAAAATCATTGAGACACTTATAAGAATTCATGTTGCATGAAACTTGGTTTAGAGTCCTAGAAACGCGTTGTTAGATGTTTCAGAAGTTCGTGAAACTTGTACAAAGCTCATTGAAGAACTTATAAGCACACATGTTGGATGAAACTTGGTTTAGAGTCCTAGAAACGCGTTGTTATATATTTGATAAGTTCGTGAAACTTGTACAAAATTCATTGAGACACTTATAATAACTCATATTGCATGAAACTTGGTTTGGAGTCGTAGAAATGCGTTTTTAGATGTTTAATAAGTTCGTCAAACTTGTACAAAGGTCATCGAGACACTTATAAACACTCATGTTGCTTGAAACTTGGCTAAGAGTCCTACAAACCACGTTGTTAGATTTTTCCTAAGTTCGTCGAACTTTAACAAAGCTCATTGAGGAACTTATAAGCACTCATGTTGAATGAAAGTTGGTTTAGAGTCCTAGAAACGCGTTGTTAGATGTTTCATAAATTCGTCAAACTTGTAAAAAGCTCATTGAGGAACTTATAAGCACTCATGTTGCATGAAACTTGGTTTAGAGTCCTAGAAACGCGTTTTTAGATTTTTCGTAAATTCGTGAAACTTGCACAAAGCTCATTGAGACACTAATAAGCACTCATGTTGCATGAAACTTGGTCTCGAGTCCTAGAAACGCGTTGTTAGATGTTTCATTAGTTCGTCAAAATTATACAAAGCTCATTGAGACACTTATAAGCACTCATGTTGAATGAAACTTGGTTTAGATTCCTAGAAACACGTTGTTAGATGTTTCATATGTTCTTGAAACTTGTACAAAGCTCATTAATACATTTATAAGCACTCATGTTCCATGAAACTTGGTTTAGAGTCCTAGAAACGTGTTGTTAGGTATTTCATTAGTTTTCAAAATTGTACAAAGATCATTGAGACACTTATAATCACTCATGTTGCATGAAACTTGGTTTAGAGTCCTTGAAACGTGTTGTTAGATGTTTCATAAGTTCGTAAAACTTGTACAAAGCTCATTGAGGAACTTATAAGCACTCATTTTGCATGAAACTTGGTTTAGAGTCCTAGAGACGCGTTGTTAGATGTTTCATAAGTTCGTGAAACATGTACAAAGCTCATTGAGGAACTCATAATCACTCATGTTTCATGAAACTTGGTTTAGAGTCGTAGAAACGCGTTTTTAGATGTTTCATAAGTTCGTCAAACTTTTACAAAGCTCATTGAGACACTTATACTCACTCATGTTGCATGAAACTTGGTTTAGAGTCCTCGAAACGCGTTGTTAGATGTTTCATAAGTTCGTGAAACTTGTACAAAGCTCATTGAGACCCTTATAAGCACTCTTGTTGCATGAAACTTGGTTTATATTCCTAGAAACGCGTTGTTAGATGTTTCATAAGTTCGTGAAACTTGTACAAAGGTCATTGATACACTTTCACTCACTCATGTTGCATAAAAACTTGGTTTATAGTCCTAGAAACACGTTGGTAGATGTTTCATAAGTTCGTCAAACTTGTACAAAGCTCATTGAGACACTTATACTCACTCATGTTGCATGAAACTTGGTTTACAGTCATAGAAACGCGTTGTTAGATGTTTCATAAGTTTGTCAAATTTGTACAAAGTTCATTGAGACACTTATAAGGACTCATGTTGCATGAAACTTGGTTAAGAGTCCTAGAAACCACGTTGTTAGATGTTTCCTAAGTTCGTCAAACTTTAACAAATCTCATTGAGGAACTTATAAGCACTCATGTTGCATGAAACTTGGTTTAGAGTCCTAGAAACGCGTTGCTAGATGTTTCATAAGTTCGTCAAACCTGTAAAAACCTCATTGAAGAACTTATAAGCACCCATGTTGCATGAAACTTGGTTTAGAGTCCTAGAAACGCGTTGTTAGATGTTTCATAAATTCGTGAAACTTGCACAAAGCTCATTGAGACACTAATAAGCACTTATGTTGCATGAAACTTGGTTTCGAGTCCTAGAAACGCGTTGTTAGATGTTTCATAAGTTCGTCAAACTTGTACAAAGGTCATTGAGACACTTATAAGCACTCATGTTGAATGAAACTTGGTTTAGAGTCCTAGAAACGCGTTGTTAGATGTTTCATAAGTTCGTGAAACTTGTACAAAGCTCATTAATACATTAATATGCACTCATGTTGCATGAAACTTGGTTTAGATTCCTAGAAACGCGTTGTTTGATATTTCATAAGTTTGTCAAACTTGTACAAAGCTCATTGAGACACTTATAATCACTCATGTTGCACTAAACTTGGTTTAGAGTCCTAGAAATGTGTTGTTAGATGTTTCATAAGTTCGTAAAACATGTACAAAGCTCATTGAGGAACTTATAAGCACTAATGTTGCTTGAAACTTGGTTAAGAGTCGTAGAAACGCGTTGTTAGATGTTTCATAAGTTCGTCAAACTTTTACAAAGCTCATTGAGACACTTATACTCACTCATGTTGTATGAAATTCGGTTTAGAGTCCTCGAAACGCGTTGTTAGATGTTTCATAAGTTCGTCAAACTTGTACAAAGCTCATTGAGACATTTATACTCACTGATGTTGCATGAAACTAGGTTTAGAGTCTTAGAAACGTGTCGTTAGATGTTTCATAAATTAGTGAAACTTGTACAAAGCTCTTTGAGACACTTATAAGCACTCATGTTGCGTGAAACTTTTTTAGAGTCCTAGAAACGCGTTGTTAGATTTTTCATAAGTTCGTGAAACTGGTATAAAGGTCATTGAGGAATTTATAAGCACTCATGTTGCATGATACTTGGTTTAGAGTTCTAGAAAAGAGTTGTTATATGTTTCATAAGTTCGTGAAACTTGTAGAAAGGTCATTGAGGAACTTATAAGCACTCATGTTGCACGAAACTTGGTTTACAGTCCGAGAAAAGTGTTGTTATATGTTTGATAAGTTCGTTAAACTTGTACAAAGTTCATTGAGACACTTATAATCACTCATGTTGAATGAAACTTGGTTTAGAGTCCTAGAAACACGTTGTTTGAAGTTTCATAAATTCGTGAAACATGTACAAACCTCATTGAGGATTTTATAAGCACTCATGTTCCATGAAACTTGGTTTAGAGTCCTAGAAACCACGTTTTTAGATGTTTCATAAGTTCGTCAAACTTATACAAAGCTCATTGAGACACTTATAAGTAGTCATGTTGCATGAAACTTAGTTTAGAGTCCTAGAAACACGTTGTTAGAAGTTTCATAAATTCGTGAAACATGTACAAAGCTCATTGAGGATTTTATAAGCACTCATGTTCCATGAAACTTGGTTTAGAATCCTAGAAACCACGTTTTTAGATGTTTCATAAGTTCGTCAAACTTATACAAAGCTCATTGAGACACTTATAAGCACTCATGTTGCATGAAACTTGGTTTAGAGTTGTAGAAACGCGTTGTTAGATGTTTCATAAGTTCGTCAAACTTGTACAAAGCTCATTGAGACACTTATAAGCACTCATGTTGCATGAAAACGTGGTTTAGAGTCCTAGAAACGCGTTGTTAGATGTTTCATAAGTTCGTCAAACTTGTACAAATCTCATAAATACATTACTAAGCACTAATGTTGCATGAAACTTGGTTTAGAGTCCTAGAAACGCGTTGTTAGATATTTCATAAGTTTTTCAAACTTGTACAAAGCTCATTGAGACACTTATAATCATTCAAGTTGCATGAAACTTGGATAAGAGTCCTACAAACGCGTTGTTTGATGTTTCATAAGTTCGTGAAACTTGTACAAAGCTCATTGAAGAACTTATAAGCACTCATGGCGCATGAAATTTGGTTTAGAGTCCTAGAAACGCGTTGTTAGATGGTTCATAAATTCGTGAAACTTACACAAAGCTCATTAAGACACTAATAAGCACTCATGGTGCATGAAACTTGGTTTAGAGTCCTAGAAACCCGTTGTTAGATGTTTCATAAGTTCGTCAAACTTGTACAAAGCTCATTGAGACACTTATAAGCACTCATGCTGAATGAAAATTGGTTTAGAGTCCTAGAAACGCATTGTTAGATGTTTCATAAGTTCGTGAAACTTGTACAAAGCTCATTAATACATTACTAAGCACTAATGTTGCATGAAACTTGGTTTAGAGTCCTAGAAACGCGTTGTTAGATATTTCATAAGTTTTTCAAACTTGTACAAAGCTCATTGAGACACTTATAATCATTCAAGTTGCATGAAACTTGGTTTAGAAGACTAGAACCGTGTTGTTAGATGTTTCATAAGTTTGTAAAACATGTACAAAGCTCATTGAGGAACTTATAAGCAATCATGTTGCATGAAAATTGGTTTAGATTCGTAGTAACGCGTTGTTAGATGTTTCGTAAGTTCGTGAAACTTTTACAAAGCTCATTTAGACACTTATACTCACTCATGTTGCATGAAACTTGGTTTCGAGTCCTAGAAACGCGTTGTTAGATGTTTCATTAGTTCGTCAAACTTGTACAAAACTCATTTAGACACTTATAAGCACTCATGCTTGAATGAAACTTGGTTTAGAGTCCCGAAACGCGTTGTTAGATGTTTCATAAGTTCGTGAAACTTGTACAAAGCTCATTAATACATTTATAAGCACTCATATTGCATGAAACTTGGTTTAGAGTCCTAGAAACGCGTTGTTAGATATTTCATAAGTTTTTCAAACTTGTAAAAAGCTCTAGAAACGTGTTGTTAGATGTTTCATAATTCGTAAAACTTGTACAAAGCTCATTGAGGAACTTATAAGCACTCATGTTTCATGAAACTGTGTTTAGAGTCCTCGAAACACGATGTTAGATGTTTCATAAGTTATCGAAACTTGTACAAAGCTCATTTAGACACTTATAAGCACTCATGTTGCGTGAAACTTGGTTTAGAGTCCTAGAAACGCGTTGTTAGATATTTCATAACTTCGTCAAACTTTTACAAAGCTCATTATGTCACTTATAATCACTCATGTTGCATGAAACTTGGTTAAGAGTCCTAGAAACGCGTTGTTTGAAGTTTCATAAGTTCGTGAAACTTGTACAAAGCTCATTGAGACACTTATAAACACTCATGCCGAATGAAACTTGGTTTAGAGTCCTAGAAACGCATTGTTAGATGTTTCATAAGTTCGTGAAACTTGTATAAAGCTCATTAATACATTTATTAGCACCCATGTTGCATGAAACTTGGTTTAGAGTCCTAGAAACGGGTTGTTAGATATTTCATAAGTTTGTCAAACTTGTACGAAGCTCATTGAGACACTTATATTCACTCATGTTGCATGAAACTTGGTTTAGAGTCCTAGACACGTGTTTTTAGATGTTTCATAAGTTCGTAAAACTTTTACAAAGCTCATTGAGGAACTTATAAGCACTCAAGTTGCATGAAACTTGGTTTAGAGTCCTAGAAACGCGTTGTTAGATGTTTCATAAGTTCGTGAAACATGTACAAAGCTCATTGAGGAACTTATAAGCACTCATGTTGCATGAAACTTGGTTTAGAGTCGTAGAAACGCGTTATTAGATGTTTCATAAGTTCGTCAAACTTTTACAAAGCTCAATGAGACACTTATACTCACTCATGTTGCATGAAACTTGGTTTAGAGTCCTCGAAACGCGTTGTTAGATGTTTCACAAATTCGTGAAACTAATACAAAGCTCATTGAGGCACTTATTAATACTCTTGTTGCATGAAACTTGGTTTATAGTCCTAGAAACGAGTTGTTAGATGTTTCATAAGTTCGTGAAACTTGTACAAAGGTCATTGATACACTTTTAGTCACTGATGTTGCATAAAAACTTGGTTTAGAGTCCAAGAAATACGTTGGTAGATATTTCATAAGTTCGTCAAACTTGTACAAAGTTCATTGAAACACTTATACTCACTCATGTTGCATGAAACTAGGTTTAGAGTCCTAGAAACGCGTTGTTAAATGTTCCATAAGTTAGCGAAACTTGTACAAATCTCATTGAGACACTTATAAGCCCCCATGTTGCGTGAAACTTGGTTTAGAGTCCTAGAAACGCGTTGTTAGATGTTTGATAAGTTCGTCAAACTTGTACAAATCTCATTAAGTCACTTATAATCACTCATGTTGCATAAAACAAGGATAAGAGTCCTACAAACGCGTTGTTTGATGTTTCATAAGTTCGTGAAACTTGTACAAAGCTCATTGAAGAACTTATAAGCACTCATGTCGCATGAAATTTGGTTTAGAGTCCTAGAAACGCGTTGTTAGATGGTTCATAAATTCGTGAAACTTACACAAAGCTCATTAAGACACTAATAAGCACTTATGGTGCATGAAACTTGGTTTAGAGTCCTAGAAACCCGTTGTTAGATGTTTCAAAAGTTCGTCAAACTTGTACAAAGCTCATTAAGACACTTATAAGCACTCATGCTGAATGAAAATTGGTTTAGAGTCCTAGAAACGCATTGTTAGATGTTTCATAAGTTCGTGAAACTTGTACAAAGCTCATTAATATATTACTAAGCACTAATGTTGCATGAAACTTGGTTTAGAGTCCTAGAAACGCGTTGTTAGATATTTCATAAGTTTTTCAAACTTGTACAAAGCTCATTAAGACACTTATAATCATTCAAGTTGCATGAAACTTGGTTTAGAAGACTAGGACCGTGTTGTTATATGTTTCATAAGTTTGTAAAACATGTACAAAGCTCATTGAGGAACTTATAAGCCCTAATGTTGCATGAAAATTGGTTTAGATTCGTAGAAACGCGTTGTTAGATGTTTCGTAAGTTCGTGAAACTTTAACAAAGCTCAATTAGACACTTATACTCACTCATGTTGCATGAAACTTGGTTTCGAGTCCTAGAAACGCGTTGTTAGATGTTTTATTAGTTCGTCAAACTTGTACAAAGCTCATTTAGACACTTATAAGCACTCATGCTGAATGAAACTTGGTTTAGAGTCCCAGAAACGCGTTGTTAGATGTTTCATAAGTTCGTGAAATTTGTACAAAGCTCATTAATACATTTATAAGCACTCATATTGCATGAAACTTGGTTTAGAGTCCTAGAAACGCGTTGTTAGATATTTCATAAGTTTTTCAAACTTGTAAAAAGCTCATTCAGACATTTATAATCACTCATGTTGAATGAAACTTGGTTTAGAGTCCTAGAAACGTGTTGTTAGATGTTTCATAATTCGTAAAACTTGTACAAAGCTCATTGAGGAACTTATAAGCACTCATGTTTCTTGAAACTGTGTTTAGAGTCCTCGAAACGCGATGTTAGATGTTTCATAAGTTATCGAAACTTGTACAAAGCTCATTTAGACACTTATAAGCACTCATGTTGCGTGAAACTTGGTTTAGAGTCCTAGAAACGCGTTGTTAGATGTTTCATAACTTCGTCAAACTTTTACAAAGCTCATTATGTCACTTATAATCACTCATGTTGCATGAAACTTGGTTAAGAGTCCTAGAAACGCGTTGTTTGATGTTTCATAAGTTCGTGAAACTTGTACAAAGCTCATTGAAGAACTTATAATCACTTTTGTTACATGAAACTTTGTTTAGAGTCCTAGAAACGCGTTGTTAGATGTTTCATAAATTCGTGAAACTTGCACAAATCTCATTGAGACACTAATAAGCACTCTTGTTGCATGAAACTTGGTTTAGAGTCCGAGAAACGCGTTGTTAAATGTTTCATAAGTTCGTCAAACTTGTACAACAGTTATTGAGACACCTATAAACACTCATGCTGAATGAAACTTGGTTTAGAGTCCTAGAAACGCGTTGTTAGATTTTTCATAAGTTCGTGAAACTTGTATAAAGCTTATTAATACATTTATAAGCACCCATGTTGCATGAAACTTTGTTTAGAGTCCTAGAAACGCGTTGTTAGATATTTCATAAGTTTGTCAAACTTGTATGAAGCTCATTGAGACACTTATATTCACTAATGTTGCATGAAACTTGGTTTAGTGTCCTAGAAACTTGTTTTCAGATGTTTCATAAGTTCGTAAAACTTGTACAAAGCTCATTGAGGAACTTATAAGCACTCAAGTTGCATGAAACTTGGTTTAGAGTCCTAGAAACGCGTTGTTAGATGTTTCATAAGTTTGTAAAACATGTACAAAGCTCATTGAGGAACTTATAAGCACTCATGTTGCATGAAAATTGGTTTAGATTCGTAGAAACGCGTTGTTAGATGTTTCGTAAGTTCGTGAAACTTTTACAAAGCTCATTTAGACACTTATACTCACTCATGTTGCATGAAACTTGGTTTCGAGTCCTAGAAACGCGTTGTTAGATGTTTCATTAGTTCGTCAAACTTGTACAAAGCTCATTTAGACACTTATAAGCACTCATGCTGAATGAAACTTGGTTTAGAGTCCCAGAAACGCGTTGTTAGATGTTTCATAAGTTCGTGAAACTTGTACAAAGCTCATTAATACATTTATAAGCACTCATATTGCATGAAACTTGGTTTAGAGTCCTAGAAACGCGTTGTTAGATGTTTCATAAGTTTTTCAAAGTTGTAAAAAGCTCATTGAGACATTTATAATCACTCATGTTGCATGAAAATTGGTTTAGAGTCCTAGAAACGTGTTGTTAGATGTTTCATAATTCGTAAAACTTGTACAAAGCTCATTGAGGAACTTATAAGCACTCATGTTTCATGAAACTTGGTTTAGAGTCCTCGAAACGCGTTGTTAGATGTTTCATAAGTTATCGAAACTTGTACAAAGCTCATTTAGACACTTATAAGCACTCATGTTGCGTGAAACTTGGTTTAGAGTCCTAGAAACGCGTTGTTAGATGTTTCATAACTTCGTAAAACTTTTACAAAGCTCATTATGTCACTTATAATCACTCATGTTGCATGAAACGTGGTTAAGAGTCCTAGAAACGCGTTGTTTGATGTTTCATAAGTTCGTGAAACTTGTACAAAGCTCATTGAAGAACTTATAAGCACTTATGTTACATGAAACTTGGTTTAGAGTCCTAGAAACGCGTTGTTAGATGTTTCATAAATTCGTGAAACTTGCACAAATCTCATTGAGAAACTAATAAGCACTCTTGTTGCATGAAACTTGGTTTAGAGTCCGAGAAACGCGTAGTTAAATGTTTCATAAGTTCGTCAAACTTGTACAACAGTTATTGAGACACCTATAAACACTCATGCTGAATAAAACTTGGTTTAGAGTCCTAGAAACGCGTTGTTAGACTTTTCATAAGTTCGTGAAACTTGTATAAAGCTTATTAATACATTTATAAGCACCCATGTTGCATGAAACTTTGTTTAGAGTCCTAGAAACGCGTTGTTAGATATTTCATAAGTTTGTCAAACTTGTATGAAGCTCATTGAGACACTTATATTCACTAATGTTGCATGAAACTTGGTTTAGTGTCCTAGAAACGTGTTTTCAGATGTTTCATAAGTTCGTAAAACTTGTACAAAGCTCATTGAGGAACTTATAAGTACTCAAGTTGCATGAAACTTGGTTTAGAGTCCTAGAAACGCGTTGTTAGATGTTTCATAAGTTTGTAAAACATGTACAAAGCTCATTGAGGAACTTATAAGCACTCATGTTGCATGAAAATTGGTTTAGATTCGTAGAAACGCGTTGTTAGATGTTTCGTAAGTTCGTGAAACTTTTACAAAGCTCATTTAGACACTTATACTCACTCATGTTGCATGAAACTTGGTTTCGAGTCCTAGAAACGCGTTGTTAGATGTTTCATTAGTTCGTCAAACTTGTATAAAGCTCATTTAGACACTTATAAGCACTCATGTTGCATGAAAATTGGACATTTAGAGTCCTAGAAACGCGTTGTTAGATATTTCATAAGTTTTTCAAACTTGTAAAAAGCTCGTGTTGAGACATTTATAATCACTCATGTTGCATGAAAATTGGTTTAGAGTTCCTAGAAACGTGTTGTTAGATGTTTCATAATTCGTAAAACTTGTACAAAGCTGAGGAACATTGAGGAACTTATAAGCACTCATGTTTCATGAAACTTGGTTTAGAGTCCTCGAAACGCGTTGTTAGATGTTTCATAAGTTATCGAAACTTGTACAAAGCTCATTTACACACTTATAAGCACTCATGTTGCGTGAAACTTGGTTTAGAGTCCTAGAAACGCGTTGTTAGATGTTTCATAACTTCGTCAAACTTTTACAAAGCTCATTATGTCACTTATAATCACTCATGTTGCATGAAACGTGGTTAAGAGTCCTAGAAACGCGTTGTTTGATGTTTCATAAGTTCGTGAAACTTGTACAAAGCTCATTGAAGAACTTATAAGCACTTATGTTAGATGAAACTTGGTTTAGAGTCCTAGAAACGCGTTGTTAGATGTTTCATAAATTCGTGAAACTTGCACAAATCTCATTGAGACACTAATAAGCACTCTTGTTGCATGAAATTTGGTTTAGAGTCCGAGAAACGCGTTGTTAAATGTTTCATAAGTTCGTCAAACTTGTACAACAGTCATTGAGAAACCTATAAACAATCATGCTGAATGAAACTTGGTTTAGAGTCCTAGAAACGCGTTGTTATATTTTTCATAAGTTCGTGAAACTTGTATAAAGCTTATTAATACATTTATAAGCACCCATGTTGCATGAAACTTTGTTTAGAGTCCTAGAAACGCGTTGTTAGATATTTCATAAGTTTGTCAAACTTGTATGAAGCTCATTGAGACACTTATATTCACTAATGTTGCATGAAACTTGGTTCAGAGTCCTAGAAACGTGTTTTTAGATGTTTCATAAGTTCGTAAAACTTGTACAAAGCTCATTGAGGAACTTATAAGCACTCAAGTTGCATGAAACTTGGTTTAGAGTCCTAGAAATGCGTTGTTAGATGTTTCATAAGTTTGTAAAACATGTACAAAGCTCATTGAGGAACTTATAAGCACTCATGTTGCATGAAAATTGGTTTAGATTCGTAGAAACGCGTTGTTAGATGTTTCATAAGTTCGTGAAACTTTTACCAAGCTCATTTAGACACTTATACTCACTCATGCTGCATAAAAACTTGGTTTAGAGTCCTAGAAACACGTTGGTAGATATTTCATTAGTTCGTCAAACTTGTACAAAGCTCATTGAGACACTTATAAGCACTCATGTTGCGTGAAACCTTGTTTAGAGTCCTAGAAACACGTTGTTAGATGTTTCATCAATTCGTGTAACTTGTACAAAACTCATTGAGACACTTATAAGAATTCATGTTGCATGAAACTTGGTTTAGAGTCCTAGAAACGCTTTGTTAGATTTTTCATAAGTTCGTGAAACTTGTACAAAGCTCATTGAGGAACTTATAAGCACTCATGTTGGATGAAACTTGGTTTAGAGTCCTCAAAACGCGTTGTTAGATGTTTCATAAGTTCGTGAAACTTGTACAAAGCTCATTGAGACACTTATAAGCACTCTAGTTGCATGAAACTTGGTTTATAGTCCTAGAAACACGTTGTTAGATGTTTCATAAGTTCGTGAAACTTGTACTAAGGTCATTGATACACTTTTAGTCAATCATGTTGCATTAAAACTTGGTTTAGAGTCCTCGAAACACGTTGGTAGATGTTTCATAAGTTTGTCAAACTTGTACAAATCTCATTGAGACACTTATACTCACTCATGTTGCATGAATCTAGATTTAGAGCCCTAGAAACGCGTTGTTAGATGTTTCATAAGTTAGCGAAACTTGTACAAAGCTCATTGAGAAATTTATAAGCACTCGTGTTGCGTGAAACTTGGTTTAGAGTCCTAGAAACGCGTTGTTAGATGTTTCAAAAATTCATGTAACTTGTACAAAAATCATTGAGACACTTATAAGAATTCATGTTGCATGAAACTTGGTTTAGAGTCCTAGAAACGCGTTGTTAGATGTTTCAGAAGTTCGTGAAACTTGTACAAAGCTCATTGAAGAACTTATAAGCACACATGTTGGATGAAACTTGGTTTAGAGTCCTAGAAACGCGTTGTTATATATTTGATAAGTTCGTGAAACTTGTACAAAATTCATTGAGACACTTATAATAACTCATATTGCATGAAACTTGGTTTGGAGTCGTAGAAATGCGTTTTTAGATGTTTAATAAGTTCGTCAAACTTGTACAAAGGTCATCGAGACACTTATAAACACTCATGTTGCTTGAAACTTGGCTAAGAGTCCTACAAACCACGTTGTTAGATTTTTCCTAAGTTCGTCGAACTTTAACAAAGCTCATTGAGGAACTTATAAGCACTCATGTTGAATGAAAGTTGGTTTAGAGTCCTAGAAACGCGTTGTTAGATGTTTCATAAATTCGTCAAACTTGTAAAAAGCTCATTGAGGAACTTATAAGCACTCATGTTGCATGAAACTTGGTTTAGAGTCCTAGAAACGCGTTTTTAGATTTTTCGTAAATTCGTGAAACTTGCACAAAGCTCATTGAGACACTAATAAGCACTCATGTTGCATGAAACTTGGTCTCGAGTCCTAGAAACGCGTTGTTAGATGTTTCATTAGTTCGTCAAAATTATACAAAGCTCATTGAGACACTTATAAGCACTCATGTTGAATGAAACTTGGTTTAGATTCCTAGAAACACGTTGTTAGATGTTTCATATGTTCTTGAAACTTGTACAAAGCTCATTAATACATTTATAAGCACTCATGTTCCATGAAACTTGGTTTAGAGTCCTAGAAACGTGTTGTTAGGTATTTCATTAGTTTTCAAAATTGTACAAAGATCATTGAGACACTTATAATCACTCATGTTGCATGAAACTTGGTTTAGAGTCCTTGAAACGTGTTGTTAGATGTTTCATAAGTTCGTAAAACTTGTACAAAGCTCATTGAGGAACTTATAAGCACTCATTTTGCATGAAACTTGGTTTAGAGTCCTAGAGACGCGTTGTTAGATGTTTCATAAGTTCGTGAAACATGTACAAAGCTCATTGAGGAACTCATAATCACTCATGTTTCATGAAACTTGGTTTAGAGTCGTAGAAACGCGTTTTTAGATGTTTCATAAGTTCGTCAAACTTTTACAAAGCTCATTGAGACACTTATACTCACTCATGTTGCATGAAACTTGGTTTAGAGTCCTCGAAACGCGTTGTTAGATGTTTCATAAGTTCGTGAAACTTGTACAAAGCTCATTGAGACCCTTATAAGCACTCTTGTTGCATGAAACTTTTTTTATATTCCTAGAAACGCGTTGTTAGATGTTTCATAAGTTCGTGAAACTTGTACAAAGGTCATTGATACACTTTTACTCACTCATGTTGCATAAAAACTTGGTTTATAGTCCTAGAAACACGTTGGTAGATGTTTCATAAGTTCGTCAAACCTGTACAAAGCTCATTGAGACACTTATACTCACTCATGTGTCATGAAACTTGGTTTACAATCATAGAAACGCGTTGTTAGATGTTTCATAAGTTTGTCAAACTTGTACAAAGTTCATTGAGACACTTATAAGCACTCATGTTGCATGAAACTTGGTTTAGAGTCCTAGAAACGCGTTGCTAGATGTTTCATAAGTTCGTCAAACTTGTAAAAACCTCATTGAAGAACTTATAAGCACCCATGTTGCATGAAACTTGGTTTAGAGTCCTAGAAACGCGTTGTTAGATGTTTCATAAATTCGTGAAACTTGCACAAAGCTCATTGAGACACTAATAAGCACTCATGTTGCATGAAACTTGGTTTCGAGTCCTAGAAACGCGTTGTTAGATGTTTCATAAGTTCGTCAAACTTGTTTAAAGGTCATTGAGACACTTATAAGCACTCATGTTGAATGAAACTTTGTTTAGAATCCTAGAAACAAGTTGTTTGATATTTCATAAGTTTGTCAAACTTGTACAAAGCTCATTGAGACACTTATAATAACTCATGTTGCACGAAACTTGGTTTAGAGTCCTAGATATGTGTTGTTAGATGTTTCATAAGTTCGTAAAACTTGTACAAAGCTTATTAAGGAACTTATAAGCACTCATTTTGAATGAAACTTAGTTTAGAGTCCTAGAAACGCATTGTTAGATGTTTCATAAGTTCGTAAAACATGTACAAAGCTCAATGAGGAACTTATAAGCACTAATGTTACTTGAAACTTGGTTAAGAGTCGTAGAAACGCGTTGTTAGATATTTCATAAGTTCGTCAAACTTTTACAAAGCTCATTGAGACACTTATACTCACTCATGTTGTATGAAATTCGGTTTAGAGTCCTCGAAACGCGTTGTTAGATGTTTCATAAGTTCGTGAAACTTGTATAAAGCTCATTGAGACACTTATAAGCACTCTTGTTGCATGAAACTTGGTTTATAGTCCTAGAAACGCGTTGTAAGATGTTTCATAAGTTCTTGAAACTTGTACAAAGGTCATTGATACACTTTTACTCACTCATGTTTCATAAAAACTTTGTTTAGAGTCCTATAAACACGTTGGTAGAAGTTTCATAAGTTCGTCAAACTTGTACAAAGCTCATTGAGACATTTATACTCACTGATGATGCATGAAACTAGGTTTAGAGTCCTAGAAACGTGTAGTTAGATGTTTCATGAATTAGTGAAACTTGTACAAAGCTCTTTGAGACACTTATAAGCACTCATGTTGCGTGAAACTTTGTTTAGAGTCCTAGAAACGGGTTGTTAGCTGTTTCATAAGTTCGTGAAACTGGTATAAAGGTCATTGAGGAATTTATAAGCACTCATGTTGCATGATACTTGGTTTAGAGTCCTAGAAAAGAGTTGTTATATGTTTCATAAGTTCGTGAAACTTGTAGAAAGGTCATTGAGGAACTTATAAGCACTCATGTTGCACGAAACTTGGTTTACAGTCCGAGAAAAGCGTTGTTATATGTTTGATAAGTTCGTTAAACTTGTACAAAGTTCATTGAGACACTTAGAGTCCTAGAAACACGTTGTTAGAAGTTTCATAAATTCGTGAAACATGTACCAAGCTCATTGAGGATTTTATAAGCACTCATGTCCCATGAAACTTGGTTTAGAGTCCTAGAAACCACGTTTTTAGATGTTTCATAAGTTCGTCAAACTTATACAAAGCTCATTGAGACACTTATAAGCACTCATGTTGCATGAAACTTGGTTTAGAGTTGTAGAAACGCGTTGTTAGTCGTTTCATAAGTTCGTCAAACTTGTACAAAGCTCATTGAGACACTTAAAAGCACTCATTTTGCATGAAACTTAGTTTAGAGTCCTCGAAACGCGTTGTTAGATGTTTCATAAGTTCGTGAAACTTGTACAAATTTCATTGAGGAACTTATAAGCACTCATATTGGATGAAGCTTGGTTTAGAATCCTAGAAACGCGTTGTTATATGTTTGATAAGTTCGTGAAACTTGTACAAAGTTCATTGAGACACTTATAATCACTCATGTTGCAAGAACTTGGTTTAAAGTCGTAGAAACGCATTGTTAAGTGTTTCATAAGTTCGTCAAACTTGTACAAAACTCATTGAGACACTTATAAGCACTCATGTTGCATGAAACTTGGTTTAGATTTCTAGAAACGCGTTGTTAGATGTTTCGTTAGTTCGTGAAACTTGTACAAAGCTCATTGAGGAACTTATAAACACTCATGTTGCATGAAACTTGGTTAAGAGTCCTAGAAACCACGTTGTTAGATGTTTCATAAGTTCGTCAAACTTTAACAAAGCTCATTGTGGAACTCATAAGCACTCATGTTGCATGAAACATGGTTTGGAGTCCTAGGAACGCGTTGTTAGATGTTTCATAAGTTCGTCAAACTTGAACAAAGCTCATTGAGGAACTTATAAGAACTCATGTTGCATGAAACTTGGTTTAGAGTCCTAGAAACGCGTTGTTAGATGTTTCATAAGTTCGTCAAACTTGTACAAAGCTCATTAAGACACTTATAATCACTAATGTTGCATGAAACTTGGTTAAGGGCCCTAGAAACCCTGTGTTAGATGTTTCATAAGTTCGTGAAACTTATACAGAGCTCATTATGACACTTATAAGCACTCATGTTGAATGAAACTTGGTTTAGAGTCCTAAAAACGCGTTGGTAGATGTTTCATAAGTTCGTGAAACTTGTTCCGAGCTCATTATGACACATATAAGCACTCATGTTGAATGACAATTGGTTTAGAGTCCTAAAAACGCGTTGTTAGATGTTTCATAAGTTCGTGAAACTTGTACAAAGCTCATTAAGACACTTATAATCACTCATGTTCCATGAAACTTGGTTTAGAGTCCTCGAATCGTGTTGTTAGATGTTTCATAAGTTCGTCCAACTTGTACAAAGTTCATTGAGGAACTTATAAGCACTATTGTTGCATGAAACTTGGTATAGAGTCCTAGAAACGCGTTGTTAGATGTTTCATAAGTTCGTCAAACTTGTACAAAGCTTTTTGAGACACTTATAATAACTATTGTTGTATGAAACTTTGTTTAGAGTCCAAGAAACACGTTGTTAGATGTTTCATAAATTCGTCAAACTTGTAAAAAGCTCATTGAGGAACTTATAAGCACTCATGTTGCATAAAACTTGGTTTAGAGTCCTAGAAACGCGTTGTTAGATGTTTCATAAGTTCGTCAAACTTGTACAAAGCTCAATGAGTCACTTATAAGTACTCATGTTGCATGAAACTTGGTTTAGAGTCCTCGAAATGCGTTGTTAGATGTTTACTATGGTCGTGAAACTTGTACAAATCTTATTGAGGAACTTATAAGCACTCATGTTTCATGAAACTTGGTTTAGAGTTCTAGAAACGCGTTGTTATAAGTTTTATAAGTTCGTGAAACTTTTACAAAGTTCATTGAGACACTTATAATCACTCATGTTGCATGAAACTTGGTTTAGAGTCCTAGGATTGCATTGTTAGATGCTTCATTAGTTCGTGAAACTTGTACAAAGTTCATTGAGACACTTAGAAGTACACATGTTACATGAAACTTGGTTTAGAGTCCTAGAAACGCATTGTTAGATATTTCATTAGTTCGTGAAACTTGTACAAAAGTAATTTAGGAACTTATAAGCACTCATGATTCATGAAACTTGGTTAAGAATCCTAGAAACCACGTTGTTAGATGTTTCACAAGTTTGTCAAACTTTAACAAAGCTCATTGAGGAACTTATAAGCACTCATGTTGCATGAAACTTGATTTAGAGTCCTAGAAACGCGTTGTTAGATGTTTCATAAGTTCGTGAAACTTGTAAAAAGCTCATTGATGATTTTATAAGCACTCATGTTCCATTAAACTTGGTTTAAAGTCCTAGAAACCACGTTTTTAGATGTTTCATAAATTCGTCAAACTTGTGCAAAGCTCATTGAGACATTTATAAGCAGTCATGTTGCATGAAACTTGGTTTAGAGTTCTCAAAACACGTTGTTAGATGTTTCATAAGTTCGTCAAACTTGTACAAAGCTCATTGAGACACTTATAAGAACTCATGATGCATGAAACTTGGTTTAGAGTACTAGAAACGCGTTGTTACATGTTTCATAAGTTCGTCAAACTTGTACAAAGCTCATTGATTCACTTATAACAACTCTTATTGCATGAAACTTGGTTTAGAGTCCTAGAAACACGTTGTTAGATGTTTCATAAATTCGTCAAACTTATACAAAGCTTATTGAGATACTTATAAGCACTCATGTTGCAAGAAACGTGGTTTAGAGTCCTCGAAACGCGTTGTTAGATGTTTCATAAGTTCGTCAAACTTGTACAAAGCTCATTGAGACACTTATAAGCACTCATGTTGCATGAAACTTTGTTTAGAGTCCTAGAAACGCGTTGTTAGATGTTTCATCAGTTCGTCAAACTTGTACAATGCTCATTGAGACACTTATAAGCACTCATGTTGCATGAAACGTGGTATAGATTCCTCGAAACGCGTTGTTAGATGTTTCATAAGTTCGTGAAACTTGTAGAAATCTCATTGAGGAACTTATAAGCACTCATGTTGCATGAAACTTGGTTTAGAGTCCTAGAAACACTTTGTTAGATGTTTAATAAGTTCGTCAAACTTGTACAAAGCTCATTGAGACACTTATAAGCACTAATGTTGCATGAAATTTGGTTTAGAGTCCTAGAAACGCGTTGTTAGCTGTTTCATAACTTCATCAAACTTGTACAAAGCTCATTGAGACACTTATAAGAACTCATGTTCCATGAAACTTGGTTTAGAGTCATAGAAACGCGTTGTTAAATGTTTCATAAGTTCGTGAAACTTGTACATAGCTCATTGAGGAACTTATAAGCACTCATGTTGCATGAAACTTGGTTTAGAGTCATAGAAACACGTTGTTATATGTTTCATAAGTTCGTCAAACTTGTACAAAGCTCACTGAGACACTTATAAGAACTCATGTTGCATGAAACTTGGTTTAGAGTCCTCAAAACGCGTTGTTAGATGTTTCCTAAGTTCGTGAAACTTGTACAAATCTCAATGAGGAACTTATAAGCACTCATGTTGCATGAAACTTGGTTTAGAGTCCTAGAAACGCATTGTTATAGATTTGATAAATTCCTGAAACTTGTACAAAGTTCATTGAGACACTTAAAATCAATCATGTTGCATGAAACTTGGTTTAGAGTCGTAGAAACGCGTTGTTAGATGTTTCATAAGTTCGTCAAACTTGTACAAAGCTCATTGAGACATTTATAAGTACTCATGTTGCATGAAACTTGGTTTAGAGTCCTCGAAATGCGTTGTTAGATGTTTCATAAATTCGTGAAACTTGTACAAATCTCATTGAGGAACTTATAAGCACTCAAAGTTGCATGTAACTTGGTTTAGAGACCTAGAAAAGCGTTGTTAGATGTTTCATAAGTTCTTCAAACTTGTACAAAGCTCATTGAGACACTTATAAGCACTCATGTTGCATTAAACTTGGTTTAGAGTCCTTGAAACGCGTTGTTAGATGTTTCCTAAGTTCGTGACACTTGTACAAATCTCATTGAGGAACTTATAAGCACTAATGTTGCACGAAACTTGGTTTAAAGTCCTAGAAACGCGTTGTTAGATGTTTCATAAGTTAGTCAAACTTTTAAAAAGCTCATTGAGACACTTATAAGAACTCATGTTTCATGAAATTTGGTTTAGAGTCCTAGAAACGAGTTGTTAGATGTTTCATTAGTTCGTGAAAGTCGTAGAAAGCTCATTGAGGAACTTATAAGCACTCGTGTTGCATGAAACTTGGTTAAGAGTCCTAGAAACCACGTTGTTAGATGTTTCATAATTTCGTCAAACTTTAACAAAAATCATTGAGGAACTTATAAGCACTCATGGTGCATGAAACTTGGTTTAGTGTTTTAGATACGCGTTGTTTTATGTTTCATAAGTTCGTCAAACTTGTACAAAGCTCATTGAGACACTTATAAGCACTCATGTTGCAAGAAATTTTGCTTATATCACTACAAGAAAAACACGGTATAGCCACGACATATATTGTGGCTATGAACAGATTTTCAGGGCTATATGGGTCCACAGCCACAGATAGCCACGACAAAAATACGTGGCTACGTAGCCACGAATAGCCACGAACTGCCACGGAAAAATTAGCCACGAATTTACCACGGATTTATCGTGGCTAGACGTGGCTATTTAACCTCGATGTATTTCGTGACTATTTGTGGCTCATTTGCCACAAAAATATTTGTGGCTTTTCCGTGGCTACTAAGCCACGATTATAATTGTGGCTTATCGTGGCATATCGTGGCTAAGTTGCCACATAAATATTTGTGGCTATTTCGTGGCTACGCAGCTACGATTTAATACGTAGCTTTTGTTGTGGCTGTCTAGCTACGACTTAATACGTAGCTTTTGTCGTGGCTACTTAGCTACGGATTAATACGTAGCTAGTCGTGGCTACGTTGCCACGATACATTCCGTAGCAAATCGTGGCTACACCTTATTAGCCACGTAATAGACCGTGGCTTCTTTGTTTTATTTTAAAAAAATAAGAATTATTATTTAAACTAAACCTGCTTAATTATATAATAAAAATATTATTAAAACCCATTGTATTAAATCAAAGTTTGATCATGTTTTTGATCGATATTCAATATTCAAAAAAGATTCAAAAAAGAACAAAGTTATAAGAACCAAATACATGTTCTTAACTAATCAAAACAAAGTTTTGCTAACCAAACCATCACCCTCATCCTCATCCTCACCCTCACGGTCAGCCATAACACCAACACCAGCCTCCATATCAGCTTCTTTCCCACGGACAACTCCGTCCTCGCGGTTATCTTGCTCGCGATTAACGCTTTGAGCAGCGAAAGTGCAACTGGGTTGAGGCGTTGAGTTCGAGGCTGCAACATGTGGAGAAGGGGTCGCAAATGGCTGGTTTTTCTCTGGATCGATCCCGAGAGTAGCGAGAATCACCTTCTTCGACTCTATCATGGCCTTTTGCGACTCGAGTATGGCTGAAACCGTTGTCTCGAGAGTTCCCACACGCATCTCCGGGCTGACATTACGCGCAAGAGAATTCGCCACAGGTTCAGACGATTCGAAAACTTCGAACTGCTTGCTTCCAAGACCGTATATACGGCCTCTGTTTGGTTTGACCCGCTGGAAATACCAACACATTTGCTCACATTTAGCAACAACAACAAATAACAAGCAAACCTAACCAAAACAACAATACACATAATGACACTAACCTCTAGATACGCCTTGTTAATCAGAAGTGGTGAAGGAGTCTCATCATCTTGGATGATCTGAGAAGCTACCGACTCTACGTCCAAGACTATCGACTCCGCCGGTCGGCAAAGGTGCCATCTCTGCGAGTGTGAGTCTTACGCACGAGCTCAGTGAAGGATGGTTCAACACCACTGGCCTTCTGCGTCTGCACAATAGTTCAAAACAACAACAAAACAACACAACAAGTATCACAAAATTATAAATTAAATAAGAACTAATCCTAATCAAAACATACACTAAGCTACAAAGGATTATTTTACAACAACATCAAGTAAACAACAACTAATCAAAACATAAACTAAGCTACAAAGGAAATAGCATAGAAATGGAACAACAACAAGTAAACAACAAAGGATTAGTTCACCAAGCCACAAATTTAACAAGAACTAAACGCTAAGTATAACCAAAGCTGCAGTAATAACAAACCAAAACCTTTTTACAAATCTAAATAGAAAGTATACACAAAAGCATGAAGATAGTACGTGTTACCATGTCATAGCCCATCTTTGCAAACCCCACATGTCCAGCACTATGCTTGTGAGGACCAAGACCATCGGGATTGGACATTTGGTTCTTGGAGTTTGTGTCCGACTTCTTTTGGTTGGGCTCTGTATCCCATTGCTCTTGCATCTCCACCCACGCATTGTCTGAAACGTAATCAGGTTTCTTGGTCTTTCTCTTTTTTTTGCTGACTCTCTCCCGGATTGACTTCATGCATTCCTTTTTCCACATGAAGTACACCTGGTCATGGTGAAAAGGAGACCAGTAGTACGCTTGCTAAAAAGGAAAGAACAAACCTTAGACAAGTAAGTGATTAATAAACATATTTGAAAAGAAAAACAATAAGACTTAACTTATAAAGAAACACTTACCACAAAGTCTTGCCACCATTCCTCCGCTTTCTGATCTGGAACCATAGACCAGTTCCACCATGCTCCCATATAATTTGACTGCCAAGTCTGTCTGACAGTCCTGTTAACTTCAAGATCAATCCCAAACCTGAAAAGTGATGAACATATATGTCAGTAAGCTATACAAATCATCAACATCATAATCAGCTATACCTCTGGAAACAAAAAGAGACAGAGCATTACTTACCATAGAGCTCCATCCACCTTCTTTGGATGGAGGACATGTTGGCTTCTTCTTGATGGAGCATTTATAAGAGCTTCTAAACTTAGTGGAGCGGCTGCATTTGAAGTAGATGCACCTTGACTTGGTTGCCTTTCTCCGGTTGAACCAGGGGCGGTGAGAACTTGAGGCGGACGTTGTGGTGTTAAGGTTGTCCGATTTCTACGTACAGGAGGCATAGGAGGAGTCATCTCCATCCTCCGGGCAGGTTGACCACGTTTTCTTGGTCTTCCTCTCCCTCTCGGATCCATTACGCAATTACAACAATACAGTAAGACTTCAAACAAGCACTTAACTATACAATGAATCAGAACAACAACAAATATCCAAGCAAACTCAAAAATGAAGTTCAATCTCAAGCAGATAACAAATCATAATACAATAATACTTAACAAAAGTAAAAAACATAAGTTAAAAAAAGAAAACAAAATCAAAAACAGAAGTTAAAAACAGAACTCAAAAACAAAAGTCAAAAACAGAAAACAAAATCAATCATAACTATATAATGAATCAAAACATAAACAAATAGCCAAGCAAACTCAAACAGAAGTTCAATCTCAAGCAAATAACATATCATAATACAATAATACTTAACAAAAGGTAAAACAGAAAACAAAATCTATCATAACTATAATTGATTCAAAACAGCTTGTTCATTCTCAAACCCTAAATAAAACCCTTTATGAAACCCTAAACTGAACCATAAAGGAAACCCTAAAGAAAAAACCCTAAAGCAAACCCTAAAAGAAACCCTAAAGCAAACCGCAAACGAAACCCTTAAACAAACCTTAAACAAAACCCTTAAACAATCCCTTAAACAAACCCTAAAAGAAACCCTAAATCAAACCCTTCATACACAACAACAAAAACACTAACGATACGATGAAATCAAAGTCAAGTAAAGATGTGAAGAGGAAGAAATCATGAAGAAATGAAGAATACTAACCTTTTGGATGAGTTTCGCGATGAATCGTCGGGGAAGAACGTGAGAGAGAAAAGGAAGAACATGTAAACAAAACGAAACGGTTTAAAGATGAGTACAAAGGGAAATGAAGGGAAGGAGAAGAAGAAATCAAAGAAATATGATGATGACCTTTGGATTTGACGACTTTCTTGGTGAATCGCCAGAGAAGAAGGCGAGAGAAACGAAGGAGGCGGATGGAGATAGTGAGATCTACTTTCGCGAAGAATTAGGTTAAATTAATCATAGCCACAGAATATCCGTGGCCATCCGTAGCTAAATATTAAGTATGGGTCGCTATGAGTTGGGCCATGACTAAAAAATTTGGGCCAATAGTCCAATGAATTAGGTAGCCACGAAACAATCGTGACTAAACCGTGGCTATATTATATAAAGCTATGAATTAGCCCCGAATCCTACGTGGTTGTGCCTTGTTAAATTATCGAAGTTTAAAATTTATTTAGTGGTTATTTAGCTACGAATGGAAACGTGGCAAAACCGTTGCTAAAGTAGGATATAGCTGCGAATTAGCCACGAATGTTCCGTGGCTCTGCCTTGTCAAATTATTGAAGTTTAAAATTTATTTAGGGGTTATTTAGCTAGAGAATGAAACGTGGCCAAACCGTGGCTATACTAGCATATAGCTACGACTTAGCCACGAATTTTCCGTGGCTCTGCCTTGTCAAATTATCGAAATTTATAATTTATTTAGAGGTTAGTTAGCCACGGATGGAAACATGGCCAAATTGTGGCTAAACGAGCATATAACTACGGATTAGCCATGAAACTATCGTGGCTGCTAGTTACAAGTCCGTAATTTATTTAGTGGTTATTTAGCCACGGAAATAAAATGTGATCAATCTGTGGGTATTTACCGCTATAGCTACGATTAAGCCACGGATAGTCCGTGGCTAGGAAGTATATATATATAGGGTTTACATGTTCTAAATCCTTAAAACATGACTCAATTGAATGTATTACACCAAAAAAATAGTAAATTGAATGTTTTTCGAAAAATAATTTTCAAAACATTAATATAAATGAAACACTAAGTAGTATTATATATAAGTTATGAAGAACATTCATATGAAGTCATAACATTCTCTTGTTATGCATTTTTAGAGTTATATATTTTGAAATTTTTAATTTTCTTTGTTGTATTACATTATATATGCAAAGATGTGAATATATGTATTAGAAATTAGATTTAAAACGCATAAATTTCATGTAATTTTGATATTTTCCTTATAGCCACGGTTAT
This sequence comes from Cochlearia excelsa, assembly GCA_963556525.1. Taxonomy (NCBI): domain Eukaryota; kingdom Viridiplantae; phylum Streptophyta; class Magnoliopsida; order Brassicales; family Brassicaceae; genus Cochlearia; species Cochlearia excelsa. The sequence goes on from OY748329.1 coordinate 10,408,847, forward strand.
ATCTGTGGCAAAGTTGTGACTATTGTAGCCACAAATATATTCTTGTAGCTACGGTTAAAGTCGTGACTCGCCGTTTTCTTATCATCGAATATGGACTGACCGTGACCAGCTACATGCGAGTTTTTTGTCAACTAGCCACGGAATAGACCGTGACAATTTGTGGCTTTGGTGCCTAATTTGTACTACAATTTTTAAAAAAATAAACATATACTACAATTTTTTTAAAAAATAAACATATATAACACAACAAAAGTTTCATAATAAGTTCCAAACTAAAATACAAATAAGTTTTAAAATATAATACAACAAGAGTTTCATAATATACTACATTATCAAACAGTCTTATTAACTAATTATCCAAATATGTTGACGAATCCAAATCCCCCGAGGATTTATAGCCACTGATAAAATCGTGGCCAAGTCGTGGCTATTTTATTCTTTAGCTACGAAATAGCCACGGATATTATGTGGCTGTATCTTTTGGTTCTTTAGGGTTTGGCTAGGATTTAGATATTAAATGACATAAGTTATTGGATACAAGATTATAATGAATGTTTTACTTGAAAACAATGATTTTAATGTTTGTTTTAAAATTTTTTTTGAAAAATATAATTATAAATTAAACATTAAGTAGTAGTGTATGTAACATTATGAAAAACATTCTTATAAGTGATTAGATTTTCATATAATGCTTTTTTGACTTTAATATTGTTAAATTTATATTTTTTTTGGTTTCATTGTATTAGATATGAGGAGATGTGAAAATATCTAAAAGAAATTAAATTTATAATACATCAATTTGGTGTAAAATTGAAAAGTTTTGTATAGCTACGGGTCCGGCCGTGGCTAATCCGTGGCTAAAACAGTCACGGAAATTGTTGTGTAGCCACGGACTCAATCGTGACCCGCCGTCTTTGTTATATCTGAATATGGACTTTGCTATGTACAACTCCACTTTGGTCGTGTGTTTGTGTGTTAGCCAAGGATTATTCCGTGACAATCCGTGGCTATTGTTATGTTGTTGAATGTATGTGGACTATAAGGTGTCCATATACATATATTACAAAATTATAAAATCATAAATTATAATTAGACAATAAGTTTCACACTAAAAAATTCATAACCAAAAAACCATAAATCAACACAAGTTTCACAATATATTAACAAAAAGTTTCAGAATATAGTACAAAAAGTTTCACATGATGGTACAAAAAGTTTCAGAAATAATACAACAAGTTTCATAATATAATACATGATTAAACACTCTTATTAACTAAATTTCAGAATATGTTGACGAATCTGAATCCCCTGAAGACTGTCCAGAACCATCGTCTTCGACATTTTCGTAATCCAAAGGCTCCACATCTGCCAAATCATCATAATCATAAGCATTTTCATCAACGACATGTGTTGTTACTCGAATCATTGAACTAGGAACAACGACGTTGTCGACTGTATCATCCTGAAGGGATGTCAAAGAAATTTCGTCATTCTCGGGATAACCCCAAGGCATAACTTTTGCACATGCCCACCAATCGTCTCTCGCTGAGCCTGATACGCGTGGATATGGAATGAAACACACTTGGTCACATTGACTAGCTAGAACGAAAGGGTCATATTTCTCGTATCGTCTACGCGGGGCCACATCAACTAAACCAAATGGGTGTCTACGCAATCCGATACCGTTTGTATTGTCGAATCAAGAGCATCTGAAAATCATCGCTTTAAGACCAACTCCACCGCGATACTCGATCTTCATTATCTCTTCTATAAGACCGTAATAAGTAGTTTCTTTTGTACCTCGTACAACATCTCCATAGTTTTGAGTTCATTTATCCTGGTCTTCGTGATTGTGGAAAGTACACGAGTAAAATTAGGCCATGACGTGTAATTGTTTTATTGTCAATTCCAAACTTGATTTATCAATAGCTTCATTTATCTTCAAAAGACAATTAATTTATTGTCAAGAACTTGATATATAGAGACATCATTAGCATATAAAGTACCCACGTAGTCCCGACACCATTTCGCTTAATGGGCGTCTTTAGCTTTGCCCATTACATAATTTGTAATACCTGGCATACTCACTCTCATCGCTTTCTCAAACATCATGTAACGAAAATGCAATACTCATCTTATTAGAATTTAAGTCTTTAAAGTAAACAAAATTTACCATTTAATCGCTTACGTTTCATAAGGCGCAAATTCTTCACAATTAAGAAACATGAATGTTTGGATTATATTGTAATTTGGATCTTCTAGACACCCATCTACTCTTCTTCCGCTCACACGTTCGATGTGATAAAATATGCTCGGGACACCTGGGTAATCATCATATGCAAATCGAATTTCCCTGGACCATCATTGATTCCATCTTCCCTATTCCCGTAATAGTTGCTTGCTGGATAAGAAATCTCTTCTTGGACACATTGCGCGACAATGGAATCTCCAATACGTGCCTTGTTCTTGATCTTCTTTTTCAGGTGATACATGTAGCGCTCAAATGGATACATCCATCTATACTGCACCGGACCACCTAAGGCAGCTTCATCAGGGAGATTCACGGGTAAATGTTCCATGACATCAAAGAACGAAGGTGGAAATATCTTCTCCAAATTGCACAATTTTATTGCAATGTTATTTTTCATTACGCTCACACCCTCAACTCGCAACATTTTGGCAGAGATATCTCGAAAAAACATGGCAATCTCTACAATTGTTTAAAAACCTTATAATTAGAAACATCCTAGTGTTACATGCGTGAAACATGTGTTAAGAAAAAAAGTGCACATACCTGAAATTGCCTTGTGCACGTTGCTATCCAAAAGCTCTAACATCGCAAATGGAAGTAGGCGTTGCATGATCACATCAGAATCATGACTTTTTAGCCCCGATAGTTTCCCACAACTCTCATCAACACATCTAGTGAAATTAGATGCATATCCATCCGGAAATCTGATGTCATTTCTCAACCATGAGAGAAACTTCCGTTTTGCTACGTTCGCCAATCTGAACCTTGGAATAGGAACTGTTCCATCAACTCCTATTTGTAAATCAGGTCTTGTGCATATGTCTGGAAGATCCAACCTTGATTATATATTGTCCTTCGTCTTCCTCTTCGTATTCAGAAGAGTGTGGATGAGATTTTCGAAAAAGTTTTTCTCGATGTGCATGAAGTCGAGGTTGTGTCAGAGAAGGAGATTTTCCCAATAAGGCAAGTCCCAAAATATACTCTTCTTGTGCCAATTATTGTATTCACCATATCCATCGATTGTTCGACTCGGGTTATCATGTCCTTTTCCTCCACAATCGACTGTTTTCTCTAATCCACCAATGGTGTTTATTCTTTCAGTCAAAACTTCATAACCAGTCAACCATGGTGGAGAGGTACCTCGAAATGTCTTACCTTTCCTGAAAGCTTTGTTATTACGCCGATATGAATGATCATGAGGTAAAAATTTGCGGTGACAATCGTACCAACTATGTTTTCTTCCATGTGGTAACCAAAACGATTATGTTTCTTCTTGACAATATGGACATGATAGTCGACCATGCGTCGTCCACCCATAAATCATTTCATATGCTGGAAAATCACTTATGGTCCACATCAATGCAACTCGCATTGTAAAATTTTGGTTCTTAGAAACATCATAATCACCCACACCTTCGATCCACAAGAGTTGCAACTCTTCAATCAATGGTTGAAGAAAACCACAATTTAGCCACAAAACTTTTATTATTTTTTTCGTGGCTTTTCGTGGCAAATTCGTGGCTATATTCCATTTAGCCACAATTATTCTGTGGTTGTGTCGTGGCTATATCTGTTTTTTCTTGTAGTGTATGTTTCATAAATTCGTCAAACTGTTACAAAGTTCATTGAGACACTTATAAGCACTAATGTTGCATGAAATTTGGTTTATAGTCCCAGAAACGCGTTGTTAGATGTTTCATAAGTTCGTCAAACTTGTACAAAGCTCATTGAGACACTTATAAGTACTCGAAACGCGTTGTTAGATGTTTCATAAGTTCTTGAAACTTGTACAAAGCTCATTGAGACACTTATAAGCACTCATGTTGCATGAAACTTGGTTTAGAGTCCTCGAAACGCGTTGTTAGATGTTTCATAAGTTAGTGAAACTTGTACAAATCTAATTAAGGGACTTATAAGCACTCATGTTGCATGAAACTTGGTTTAGAGTCCTAGAAACGCGTTGTTAGATGTTTCATAAGTTTGTCAAACTTATACAAAGCTCATTGAGACACTTATAAGCACTCATGTTGCATGAAACTTGGTTTAGAGTCTTAGATACACGTTGTTATATGTTTCATAAGTTCGTTAAACTTGTACAAAGATCATTGAGACACTTATAAGCACTCATGTTGCATGAAATTTGGTTTAGAGTCCTAGAAACGCGTTGTTATATGTTTCATAAGTTCGTCAAACTTGTACAAAGTTCATTGACACATTTATAAGCATTCATGTTGCATGAAACTTGGTTTAGAGTCTTAGAAACGCGTTGTTAGATATTTCATAAGTTCGTGAAACATGTACAAAGCTCATTGAGGAACTTATAAGCACTCATGTTGGATGAAACTTGGTTTAGAGTCCTAGAAACACGTTTTTATATGTTTGATAAGTTTGTGAAACTTGAACAAAGTTCATTGAGACACTTATAATCACTCATGTTGCATGAAATTTGGTTCAGAGTCCTAGAAACGCGTTGTTAGATGTTTCATTAGTTCGTGAAACTTGTACAAAAGCTTATTGAGGAACTTATAATCACTCATGTTGGATTAAATTTGGTTAAGAGTTCTAGAAACTCGTTGTTAGATGTTTCATAAATTTGTGAAACTTGTACAAAGCTCATTGAGAAATTTATAAGCACTCATGTTGTATGAAATTTGGTTTTGATACCTAGAAACGCGTTGTTAGATGTTTCATAAGTTCGTCAACCTTGTACAAAGCTCATTGAGACACTTATAAGCACTCATGTTGCATGAAACTTGGTTTAGTGTCCTAGAAACGCGTTGTTAGATGTTTCATAAGTTCGTTAAACTTGTACAAAGCTCACTGAGACACTTATAAGCACTCATGTTGCATGAAATTTGGATTAGAGTCCTATAAACGCGTTATTAGATGTTTCATTAGTTCGTGAAAGTTGTAGAAAGCTCATTGAGGAACTTATAAGCACTCGTTTTGTATGAAACTTTGTTAAGAGTCATAGAAACAACGTTGGTAGATGTTTTATAATTTCGTCAAAATTTAACAAAGCTCATTGAGGAACTTTTAAGCACTCATGGTGCATAAAACTTGAATTAGAGTCTTAGATACGCGTTGTTGTATGTTTCATAAGTTCGTCAAACTTGTACAAAGCTCATTGAGACACTTATAAGCACTCATGTTGCATGAAACGTGGTGTAGAATCCTCGAAAAGAGTTGTTAGATGTTTCATAAATTCGTGAAACTTGTAAAAATCTCATTGAGGAACTTATAAGCACTCATGTTGCATAAAACTTTGTCTAGAATCCTAGAAACGCGTTGTTAGATGTTTCATAAGTTCGTCAAACTTGTGCAAAGCTCATTGAGACACTTATAAGCACTCATGTTGCACGAATCTTGGTTTAAAGTCCTAGAAACGCGTTGTTAGATGTTTCATAAGTTCTTCAAACTTGTACAAAGCTCATTGAAACACTTATAAGCATTCATGTTGCATGAAATTTGGTTTACAGTCCTAGAAACGTGTTGTTAGTTGTTTCATTAGTTCGTGAAAGTCGTAGAAAGCTCATTGAGGAACTTATAAGCACTCGTGTTGCATGAAACTTGGTTAAGAGTCCTAGAAACCACGTTGTTAGATGTTTCATAATTTCGTCAAACTTTAACAAAAATCATTGAGGAACTTATAAGCACTCATGGTGCATGAAACTTGGTTTAGAGTCTTAGATACGCGTTGTTATATGTTTCATAATTTCGGCAAACTTGTACAAAGCTCATTGAGACACTTATAAGCACTCATTTTGTTATATGTTTCATAAGTTCGTTAAACTTGTACAAAAGTTCATTGAAAATCTTATCAACACTCATGTTGCATGAAACTTGGTTTAGAGTCCTAGAAACGCGTTGTTAGATGTTTCATAAGTTCGTCAAACTTGTACAAAGATGATTGAGAAACTTATAAGCACTCGAAACGCGTTGTTAGATGTTTCATAATTTTGTGAAACATGTGCAAAGCTCATTGAGACAATTATAAGCACACATGTTGCATGAAATTTGTTTCAGAAGCCTCGAAACGCGTTGTTAGATGTTTCATAAGTTTTTAAAACTTGTACAAAGTTCATTGAGACACTTATAAGCATTCATGTTGCATGAAAGTTGGTTTATAGTTCTCGAAACACGTTGTTAGATGTTTCATAAGTTCGTGGAACTTGTACAAATCTTAGTGAGGAACTCATTTTGCATGAAACTTGGTATAGAGTCCTAGTAACGCGTTATTAGATGTTTCATAATTCGTCAAACTTGTACAAAGCTCATTGAAACACTTATAAGCACTCATGTTGGATGAAACTTGGTGTAGAGTCCTAGAAACACGTTGTTATATGTTTTATAAGTTCGTGAAACTTGTAAAAAGTTCATTAAGAAACTTATAATCACCCATGTTGCATGAAACTTGGTTTAGAGTCGTAGAAACGCGATGTTAGATATTTCATAAAGTCGTCAAACTTGTACAAAGCTCATTGAGACACTTATAAGCACTCAAGTTGCATGAAACTTGGTATAGAGTCCTAGAAACGCGTTGTTAGATGTTTCATTAGTTCTTGAAACTTGTACAAAGATCATTGAGGAACTTATAAACACTCATGTTTCATGAAACTTGGTTAAGAGTCCTAGAAACCACGTTGTTAGATGTTTCATAAGTTCGTAAAACTTTAACAAAGCTCATTGAGGAACTTATAAGTACTCATGTTTCATGAAACTTGGTTTAGAGTCTTAGATACGCGTTGTTATATGTTTCATAAGTTCGTTAAACTTGTACAAAGCTCATTGACACACTTATAAGCACTCATATTCCGTGTAACTTGGTTTAAAGTCCTAGAATTGCGTTGTTAGATATTTAGGAATTTATAAGCACTCATGTTGCATGAAACTTGGTTTAGAGTCCTAGAAACGCGTTGTTAAATGTTTCATAAGTTCATCAAACTTGTACAAAGCTCATTGAGACACTTATAAACACTCATGTTGCATGAAACTTGGTTTAGAGTCCTAGAAACGCGTTGTTAGATGTTTCATAAGTTTGTCAAACTTTAACAAAGCTCACTGAGACACTTATAATCACTCATTTTGCCTGAAACTTGGTTTAGAGTCCTAGAAACGCGTTGTTAGATATTTCATAAGTTTGTGAAACTTGTACAAAGCTTATTGAGGAACTTATAAGCACTCCTGTTGCATGAAACTTGGTTTAGAGTTCTAGAAATCACGTTGTTAAATGTTTCATAAGTTTGTCAAACTTTAAAAAAGCTCATTGAGACACTTATAATCACTCATGTTGCATGAAACTTGGTTTAGAGTCCGAGAAACGCGTTGTTAGATGTTTCATAAATTCATCAAACTTGTACAAAGCTCATTGAGACACTTATAAGCACTCATATTGCATGAAACTTGGTTTAGAGTCCTTGAAACGCGTTGTTAGATGTTTCATATGTTTGTGAAACTTGTACAAATCTCATTGAGGAATTTATAAGCACTCAGGTTGCATGAAATTTGGTTTAGAGTCCTAGAAACGTGTTGTTAAATGTTTCATAAGTTCTTCAAACTTGTACAAAGCTCATTGAGACACTTATAAGCATTCATGTTGCATGAAACTTGGTTTAGAGTCCTAGAAACGCGTTGTTAGATGTTTCATAAGTTTGTGAAAGTTGTAGAAAGCTCATTGAGGAACTTATAAGAACTCTTGTTGCATGAAACTTGGTTAAGAGTCATCGAAACCACGTTGTTAGATGTTTCATAAGTTCATCAAACTTTAACAAAGCTCATTGAGGAACTTATAAGCACTCATGTTGCATGAAACTTGGTTAAGAGTCCTAGAAACGCGTTGTTAGAAGTTTCATAATTTTGTCAAACTTGTCAAAAGCTCATTGAGACACTTATAAGCACTCATGTTGAATGAAACCTTGTTTACAGTCTTAGAATTGCGTTGTTAGATATTTCATTAGTTCATGAAACTTGTACAATGCTCATTGAGATACTTATAAGAACTCATGTTACATGAAACTTGGTTTAGAGTCCTAGATATGCGTTGTTAGATGTTTCATAAGTTCGTCAAACTTGTACAAAGATCATTTAGATACATATAAGCATTCATATTGCATGAAACTTGGTTTAGAGTCGTAGAAACACGTTGTTAGATGTTTCATAACTTCGTCAAACTTGTACAAAGATCATTGAGACACTTTCAAGCACTCATGTTTCATGAAACTTAGTTAAGAGTCCTAGAAACGCATTGTTACATGTTTCAATAGTTAGTGAAACTTGTATAAAGCTCATTGAGGAACTTATAAGCAATCATGTTTCATAAAGCTTGGTTTAGAGTCTTAGAAGCGCGTTGTTAGATGTTTCATAACTTCGTCAAACATGTACAAAGCTCATTGAGATACTTATAAGCACTCATGTTGCATGAAACTTGGTTTAAAGTCCTAGAAATACGTTGTTAGATGTTTCATAAGTTCGTGAAACTTGTACAAAGCTCATTTAGGAACTTATAAGAAATAATGATGCATGAAACTTAGTTTAGAGTACATGAAACACGTATGTACATGTTTCATAAGTTCGTCAAACTTGTAAAAAGCTCATAGAGACACTTATAAGCACTCATGTTGCATAAAATTTAGTTTAGAGTCCTAAAAACGCGTTGTTAAATGTTTCACTAGTTCGTGAAAGTTGTACAAAGCTCATTGAGGAACTTATAAGCACTCATGTTGCATGAAACTTGGTTAAGAGTCCTAGAAACCACGTTGTTAGATGTTTCATAAGTTCGTCAAACTTTAACAAAGCTCATTGATGAACTTATAAGCACTCATGTTGCATGAAACATGGTTTAGAGTCGTAGATACGTGTTCTTATATGTTTCATAAGTTCATCAAACTTGTACAAAGCTCATTGAGACACTTATAATAACTCATGTTGCATGAAATTTTGTTTAGAGTCCTAGAAACGCGTTGTTATATGTTTCATAAGTTTGTAAAACTTTAACAAAGCTCTTTGACACACTTATAATCACTCATGTTGCATGGAACTTGGTTTAGAGTCCTGTTGTTAGATGTTTCATAAGTTCAGCAAACTTTTACAAAGCTCATTGAGGAACTTATAAGCACTCATGTTGCATGAAACTTGGTTAAGAGTCCTAGAAACGCGTTGTTAGATGTTTCATAATTTTGTCAAACTTGTCCAAAGCTCATTGAGACACTTATAAGCACTCATGTTGAATGAAACCTTGTTTACAGTCTTACAATTGCGTTGTTAGATATTTCATTAGTTCGTGAAACTTGTACAATGCTCATTGAGACACTTATAAGAACTCATGTTACATGAAACTTGGTTTAGAGTCCTAGATACGTGTTATTTGATGTTTCATAAGTTCGTCAAACTTGTACAAAGATCATTGAGACACTTATAAGCAATCATATTGCATTAAATTTGGTTTAGAGTCGTAGAAACACGTTGTTAGATGTTTCATAAGTTCGTCAAACTTGTACAAAGATCATTGAGACACTTTCAAGAACTCATGTTTCATGAAACTTAGTTAAGAGTCCTTGAAACGCATAGTTACATGTTTCATTAGTTAGTGAAACTTGTATAAAGCTCATTGAGGAACTTATAAGCAATCGGGTTTCATGAAACTTGGTTTAGAGTCCTAAAAGCGCGTTGTTAGATGTTTCATAAGTTCTTCAAACTTGTACAAAGCTCATTCAGATACTTATAAGCACTCATGTTGCATGAAACTTGGTTTAGAGTCCTAGAAACGCGTTGTTAGATGTTTCATAAGTTCGTGAAACTTGTACAAAGCTCATTTAGGAACTTATAGGAAATAATGATGCATGAAATTTAGTTTAGAGTACTAGAAACACGTATGTACGATTTTCATAAGTTCGTCAAACTTGTAAAAAGCTTGTTGAGACACTTATAAGCATTCATGTTGAATAAAATTTAGTTTAGAGTCCTAAAAGCGCGTTGTTAAATGTTTCATTAGTTCGTGAAAGTTGTACAAAGCTCATTGAGGAACTTACAAGCACTCATGTTGCATGAAACTTGGTTAAGAGTCCTATAAACCACGTTGTTAGATGTTTCATAAGTTCGTCAAAATTTAACAAAGCTCATTGAGGAACTTATAAGCACTCATGTTGCATGAAACTTGGTTTAGAGTCGTAGATACGTGTTCTTATATGTTTCATAAGTTAATCAAACTTGTACAAAGCTCATTGAGACACTTATAAGAACTCATGTTGCATGAAATTTTGTTTAGAGTCCTAGAAACGCGTTGTTAAGGTTCTTCAAACTTTTACAAAGCTCATTGAGACACTTATAACAACTCATGTTGAATGAAACTTGGTTTAGAGTCCTAGTAACGCATTGTTAGATGTGTCATAAGTTCGTCAATATTGTACAAAGCTCATTGGGGCAGTTATAAGCACTCATGTTGCATGAAACTTGGTTTAGAGTCCTAGAAACGCGTTGTTAGATGTTTCATAAGTTCGTAAAGCTGGTACAAAGCTCATTGAGACAATTATACTTACTCATGTTGCATGAAACTTTGGTAAGAGTCCTAGAAACCACATTGTTAGATGTTTCATAAGTTCGTCAAACTTGTAAAAGCTCATTGAGGAAATTTTAAGCACTCATGTTGCATGAGACTTGGTTTGGATTCTTAGATACGCGTTGTTATATGTTTCAAAAGTTCGTCAAACTTGTACAAAGCTCATTGAGACACTTATAAGCACTCATGTTACGTGAAATTTGGTTTAGAGTCCTAGAAATGCGTAGCTATATGTTTCATAAGTTCGTCAAACTTGTACAAATTTCATTGAGACACTTATAAACAATCATGTTGCATGAAACTTTTTTTAAAGTCCTAAAAACGCGTTGTTAGATATTTCATAAGTTCGTAAAACTTGAACAAAGCTCATTGAGACACTTATAAGCACCCATGTTGCATGAAACTTGGTTTAGAGTCTTAGAAACGCGTTGTTAGATGTTTCATAATTTCGTTATACTTGTACAAAGTTCATTGAGACACTTATAATCACTCCTATTGCATTAAACTTGGTTTAGAGTCCTAGAAACACGTTGTTAGATGTCTCATAAGTTCGTGAAACTTGTACAAAACTCATTGAGACAGTTATAAGCACTCACGTTGCATGAAACTTTGTTTAGAGTCCTAGAAATCGTTGTTAGATATTTCATAAGTTCGTCAAACTTGTACAACGCTCCTTCAGACACTTAGAAGCACTCATGTTGCATGAAACTTGGTTTAGGGTCCTAGAAACGCGTTGTTAGATGATTCATAAGTTCGTCAAACTTGTACAAAGATCATTAAGGCACCAATAAGAGCTCAACTTGCTTAAAACTTAGTTTAGAGTCGTAGAAAATGCCTTGTTAGAATTTTCATAAGTTTGTGAAAATTCTAGAAAGATCATTGAGGCACTTAGAAGAACTCAACTTACTTAACACTTTGTTTACAGTTGTAGAAAACGATTTCTTAGATGTTTCATAAGTTCATGAAATTTGTACAAAGATAATCGAGACACTTATAAGCACTAATCTGCTTAAAACATGGTTTAGAGTCGTAGAAAACACGTTGTTAGATGTTTCATATGTTTGTGAAACTTTTTCAAAGATCATTGAGGCAGTTAGAAGCACTAACTTGGTTTAGAGTAATAGAAAATGTTATGTTAGAAGATTCATAAGTTCTTGAAACTTGTACAAATATTTCAAAGATCATTGAGGCACTTAGAAGCACTAACTTGGTTTAGAGTAATAGAAAATGTGTTGTTAGAAGATTCATAAGTTCTTGAAACTTGTACAAAGATCATTGAGAATCTAATAAAAACTCATCTTTCTTAAAACTTGGTTTAGAGTCGTTGAATCACATTGTTAGATTTTCATAAGTTCGTGAAACTTGTACAAGGATCATTGAGGCACTTATAAGCACTAATCTTGCTTAAAACCAAGTTTAGAGTATTAGAAAACACGTTGTTAGATGTTTCATATGTTCTTGAAACTTGTAAAAATATAATTGAGGCACTTATACGCACTCATCTTGCTTAAAACTTGGTTTAGAGTCGTATAAAACGCGGTGTTAGATATTTCATAAATTCGTGAAACTTATCCAAAGATTTTTGAGGCACTTATAAGAACTCATCTTGCTTAAAATTTGGTTTAGAAACGTATAAAATGCGTTGTTAGATTTTTTATATGTTCGTGAAACTTATCGAAAGATCATTGAGGCAATTATAAGCACTCATTTTGCGTAAAACTTGGTTTCAAGACGTAGAAAACGAGTGCTTAGATGTTTCATAAGTTCGTAACTTGTACAAAGCTCATGGAGGAACTTATAAGGAGTAATATTTCTTCAAACATGAGTAAGAGTCGTAGAACACGTGTTGTTAGATGTTTCATAAGTTTTTTAAACTTGTACAAAGATCATCGAGGAACTTATAAGCACTCATCTCTCTTCAAAAGTGGGTTATACAGATTGACAAATAAGGCAATTATAACCACTCATATTTGTTAAAACTTGGTTTATAGACGTAGAAAACTCTTTGTTAGATGTTTCATAAGTTCGTGATTCTTGTACAAAGATTATTGAGGGACTTATAAGCCCTTCTCTTTCTTAAAACTTGGTTTAGAGTCGTAGAAAATGTGTTTTTAGATGTCTTATAAGTTCTTGAAACTTGTACAAAGATCATTGAGGCACTTATAAGCACTCATCTTGCTTCAAACTTGGTTTAGAGTCTTAGAAAACACTTTATTTGATGTTTCATAAGTTCGTGAAACTTGTACAAAGATCATTGAGAATCTAATAAGAACTTTTCTTGCTTAAAACTCGCATTAGAGTCATCGAAAACCCGTTGTTAGATGTTTCATAAGTTTTTGAAAATTATACAAAGATAATTAAGGCACCAATAAAAACTCAACTTGCTTTAAACTTGGTTTCGAGTCGTAGAAAATGCCTTATTAGAAGTTTCATAAGTTTGTGAAACTAGTACAAAGATCATTGGGGCACTTATAAGAACTCATCTTATTTAACACTTGGTTTAGAGTCGTAGAAAATTTGTTGTTAGATTTTTCAAAAGTTCATGAAACTTGTACAAGGATCATTGAGGCACTTATAAGCACAAACTTTCTTAAAACTTGGTTTAGAGACGTAGAAATAGTGTTATTAGATATTTCATAAGTTTGTGAAACTTGTACAAAGATCATTAAGGCACTTATAATTACTCATCTTGCTTTAAACTTGGTTTAGAGTCATAGAAAATGTGTTGTTAGATGTTTCATAAGTTCTTGAAACTTGTACAAAGATCATAGAGAGGCACTAATAAGAACTCATCTTGCTTGAAATATAGTTTATAGTTATACAAAACGCGTTGCTAGATGTTTTGAAAGTTCGTGAAACTTGTACGAAGATCATTGAGGCACTGATAAGCACTCAATTTTCTTCCAACTTTGGTTATATTCATAGAAAATGTGTTGTTAAATGTTTCATAAATTTGTGAAACTTATAAAAATATCATTGACACACTAATAAGAATTCATCTTGCTTAAAACTTGGTTTATAGTATTAGAAAAGGCGTTGTTAGATGTATCTTATATTTGTGAAACTAGTACAAAGATCATTGCGGCACCTATAATCACTCATCTTGCTTAAACCTTGGTTTAGAGTCGCAGAAATTGCGTTGTTAGATGTTTCATAAGTTCGTAAAACTTATCCAAATATCATTGAGGCATTTATAAGAATTCATCTTGCTAAAAACTTTGTGTATAGTTGTACAAAACACTTTGTTAGATGTTTCATAAGTTAGTCAAAACTTGTACAAAGATTATTGAGGCACTTATAAGCATTAATCTTGCTTAAAACATTGTTTAGAGTCATATAAATCGTATTATTAGATGTTTCATAAGTTCTTGAAACTTGAACAAATATCATTGAGGGACTAATAAGAACTCATCTTGCTTAAAACTTGTATTAGATTCGTAGAAAACACGTCGTTAGATGTTTCATAAGTTCTTGAAAGTTGTTCAAAGTTAATTGAGGAATTTATATGCATTAATCTTCCTTAAGCCTTGGTTTAGAGTCATAGAAAACGCGTTGTTATATCTTTTATAGGTTCATGAAAGTTGGACAAAGATCTTTGAGCAGTAATCTTTCTTAAAATTTTTTGTAGAGTCGTAGAAAACACTGTTGTTAGATGTTTCATAAATTTTTGAAACTTTTACAAAGATCATTTAGCCCTTATATGCACTCATCTTGCTTAAAACTTGGTTTAGAGTCGTATAAAGCGCAGTGTTAGATGTTTCACAAGTTCGTGACACTTGTACAAAGATAATTGATGCACTTATAAGCACTCATCTTTATTAGAACTTGGTTTCAAGTCGTAGAAAACGCGTGGTTAGATATTTATAATTTTTTGTGAAACTTGTACAAAGATCATTGAAGGACTTATACAAACTCATCTTGCTTTAAAATTGGTTTAGGGTCCTAGAAAACGCGTAGTTAAATGTTTCATAAGTTCGTGAAACATATCCATATATCATTTAGCCACTTATAAGCACTCATCTTGCTTAAAACTTGGTTTAGAGTCGTAGAAAACGCGTTGTTAGATGTTTCATAAATTTGTAAAACTTGTACAAAGGTTAATGAGGCAATAATAAAAGCTATTCTTGCCTAAAAATTGCAATTAGAGTCGTAGATACCACATTGTTAGATATTTTATAAGTTCTTGAAACATGCACAAAAATCACTAAGGCTCTTATAGGCACTCATTTTGCTTAAAATTTGGTTTAAATTCGTAGAAAACGCGTTGTTAGATGTATCATAAGTTCGTGGAACTTGTACAGAGATCATTGAGACACTTATAAGCACTAATCTTTCTTAAAACTTGGTGTACAGTCGTAAAAATATGAAAGTTCTTCAAACATGTACAAAGATCATTTAGGCACTGATAAGAACTCATCTTTCTTAAAACGTTGTTTAGAGTTCTTGAAACTTGTACAAAGATCATTGAGGCACTTAAACTTGTACAAACTCGTTGTTAGATGTTTTATAAGTTCTTGAAACTTGTACAAAGATCTTTGAGGCACTTATATGCACTATCTTGCTTAAAACTTGATTTAGAAAAGGGCAGTGTTAGACCTTTTATAAGTTCGTGAAACTTTTACAAATATCTTTTAGGTACTTATGAGCACTAATCTTGTTTAAAATTTGGTTTAGAGTCGTAGAAAACGTTTTGTTAGATATTTCATAAGTTCGAGAAACTTGTACAAAAATTATTGAGGAACTAATAAAAACTAATCTTGCCTAATACTTGCATTAGAGTCGTAGAAACCCCATTATTAGATGTTTCATAAGTTCTTGAAACATGTGAAAAGATCATTAAGGCGCCTATAAGCACTCATCTTGCTTAACAGAAAATTTAATGTCGTAGAAAACGCGTTGTTAGATGTTTCATAATTTCGTGGAATTTGTACAAAGATCATTGAGGCACTTATAATCACTAATCTTTCTTGAAACTAGTTGTAGAGTCGAAGAAAACACGTTGTTATATGTTTCATAAGTTCGTGAAACTTGTACAAAGATCATTTAGGCACTTATATGCACTCATCTTTCTTAAAACATGGTCTAGAGTCGTATAAAGCGTGTTGTTAGATGTTTCACAAGTTCGTGACAGTTGTACAAAGATCATTGAGGCATTTATCAGCACTCATCTCTCTTAAAACGTGGTTTAGAGTCCAAGAAAATGCGTTGGTAGATATTTAAGAAATTTGTGAAACTTGTACAAAGATCATTGAAGCACTTATAAGCACTCATCTTTCTTAAATTTTTGTTAAGAGTCATAGAAAACGCGTAGTTAGATGTTTCATAAGTTCGTGAAACTTATCCATAGATCATTAATGCACTTATAAGCACTCATCTTGCTTAAAATTTGGTTTACGGTCATAGAAAACGCTTTGTTAGATGTTTCATAAGTTCATGAAACTTGTACAAAGATCATTGAAGCATTTATAAGCACTCATCTTCCTTAAAACTTGGTTTATAGCCATAGAAAACTCTTTGTTAGATGTTTCATAAATTCTTCAAAACTTGTAAGAAGATCATTGAGACACTTATATGTACTAATCTTGCTTATAACTTGGTTTAGAGTCGTTGAAATCGTGTTGTTAATTAGATGTTTCATAAGTTTGTGAAACTTGTTCAAAGATTATTGAGGCACTTATTAGCACTCATCTAGCCTATAACTTGGTTTAGAGTCGTATAAATCGTGTTGTTAGATTTTTCATACGTTTGTGAAACTTGTAAAAAGCTCATTGAGGGACTAATAAGAACTCAATTTGGTTACACTTGCATTAGATTGGTAGAAAACATGTTGTAAGTTGTTTCAGAAGTTCCTAAAAATGGTTCAATGATCATTGAGGCAATTGTATGCACTCATCTTTCTTAAACCTTGGTTTAGAGTCGTAGAAAACACGGTGATAGATATTTCATAAGTTCATGAAATTTGTACAAAGATCATTGATGTACTTATAAGAACTAATCTTGCTTAAAATTTGGTTTAGAGTTGTACAAAACGCGTTGTTAGATGATTTATAAATTCGGGAAACTTGTAAAAAGATTATCGATGCACTAATAAAAACTAATATTGCCTAAAATTTGCATTAGATTCGTAGAAATCCCGTTGTTAGATGTTTCATAAGTTCTTGAAATATGTACAATGATAATTAAGGCGCTTATAAGCACTCATTTTCGTTAAAATTTGGTTTAAAGTCGTAGAAAACGCATTGTTAGATGTTTCATAAGTTCGTGGAACTTGTAAAAAGATCATTGGGGCACTTATAAGCACTAATCTTGCTTAAGATTTGGTTTATAGTCATAGAAATAGTGTTATTAGATGTTTCATAAGTTCGTGAAACTTTTTCAAATATCATTGAGGCACTTATGAGCACTCATCTTGTTTAAAACTTTGTTTAGAGTCGTATAAAACCCATTGTTAGATGTTTCATAAGTTCGTGAAACTTGTACAAAGTTCATTGAGGGACTAATAAGGACTTAATTTGGTTAAAACTTGCATTAGATTCGTAGAAAACATGTTTTTAGTTCTTTCATAAGTTCTTGAAACTTGTTCAAATATAATTGATGCATTTTTATGGACTCGTCTTCCTTAAACCTTGGTTTAGAGTCGTAGAAAACACGTTGTTAAATCTTTCATAAGTTCATGAAAGTTGTACAAAGATCATTTAGGAACTTATAAGAATTAATCTTTTTAAAAACTTGGTGTATAGTCGTAGAAAACGTGTTGTTAGATGTTTCATAAGTTGCGTGTTCTAATGCGTGGTTTTTTAATTTAATTCATAATGGCAGTTTCGAAAACTATTTTTTCATGTCAAAGGGAAGGAGAGCACTTTGGATACGAAAGTTGAGAGAGGTCATCCTAGTTATTAAAAAAAAGATATGGTCCCTTATTGCAATTAAAGTCAATTTATGGGTTACTTTATTAATCCTCCCTATATTTAATCTATGTCTTTTCCATACGATTTTATTTTACTATCACTATTAAACTAATACTAGCTTAGAAGAAATATATATAATTTGAGTTCAATAATATTTCGAACAAAAACATGTTAATAGATATTACACAAAATTATAATCTCAAAAGACATACAGTAAATATACGATTTTAGTAATTTTTTTTGTATATATGTAATATTACATGGCAAAATAATAGTTTTTTAATTACAAATTCAACTAATTGTGAACAATTAAAATTAAATTAACCCGTTCAAAAGCACGGGTCACAATACTAGTTTATTATATGATAGGATAGTATGGACTATAGTAGAAATTCTATAAATTAATACTCTTTAAAGTAATAAATATTATAATATAATAAAATTATTTCGGTTATGAGACATGAAAATATAAAATTTAACAAAATTCGATAAGATAATAATATAATAATTTTTAAGAAAATTTTGTGTAATATGGTTTAACAATATCATAAATAAATAGTTATGTATAATTGATTGTGTAATATGTTTGATATTTCTTAAAGTTAAACTCTGGTTGAAATTATCTCTAAAGTGATTTTTAAGTTTTAGAAAAGATAATTTTAAATTTGACATATATTTTTATTACGAATAAATTAATATCATTGTTCCGACGGTTGCGTTCGGAATTCTACCTTCCACCAAACTCCACATTTTCCTACTCCTGAAAAAATTCTCCATCGTCATTGACCAAAAATAGTAGCCATAATCCAAATAAACTATAAACACAAAACTTTACCCTTTTAACACGAAATCCTAAACACCAATTATTGAACCAAAATGAAAAACAATTTAGATAATCTCTCTTTTATTACTTTAATTATTTCAAACTTGAAAATTGTATACGTAAAAGGAATTTGAATTATGTGCAATTTTGTAAATTAAAAATTTTAAAGTGCATTTTTGTGAATTTTGCAAATATCATAGATCCCAAGTTATTAATTTATAAAGACTAAGGAAGGACTCGCGCTACACGCAGGTGTAGTTATCATTTTATTTTTCTATCCAATTTTTGAGAAAAGTTTACGTTCGCGTAATATATTGTAAGATAACACATTATTTTCTTGTTCCTCTTTAAATGTAGTTTTGGTTTTTTTCAACATATTTTCTATATTATACCCCTTAATTTCATTAAAAACAATAAAAATAATGTAAATTATATAAATTAATGTCATTTTACAACTTTCCTTAATTTTTCTGAAATTTTTTAAAGAACAATTTAATGTGGATCAAAAGGAGTATTTGTTATAATTTAATTGAATATTTGTATTAAATGTAAATTAAAATTAATTAAATTTTTTTTTTTTTTAGATTTTCGCTTTGTTAAATTAATATTTGAAAAGTTTTGTTTGCTAATGCAATTGATAAATAAAAATATTAGTATTTACTTGGGTTTGAGAAATTTAAGATGCTAATCTAATTGAACTTATATAAAGTTTGAGCAAGTAGTATAATTTATGCCTTTGTAAAATTCATTTTCTACTTTGGTTAAGAATGTAGTAATCTTTCTTTACTTATTATAGCAAATATATTATACTTAAGCTTTTCAATTATTTTTAGTATTTGAAATACGCTACATATAAAATGAATCGAAAAACTCTTATTAAACTCGTTAAGTTGTTAAAGTACGTTATACATAACCTAACGACTTTGCATTATGAATGTCTTCTTTAACTGATTTGATTCGTTTGCCAAATAAAAATTATAGTTGTGCTCGTATATATAAAATGTAAACTTTGAATTGTAAACACTTTAGGGAGGATGTTGTTAAGTGGAGGTCCAATCCTAATGAGAAAGTATGTGCGTTGCGAATGAATTCTATTTTACATCTATCTATTGAAAATTTATGTATCCAAATAATAAAATGTTTACGTAATCCATAAAGTGATATCCTTTTTATTCACTAAACTCTAACCATAGTATAACTAATCTAAATTATTAAACTAAATTCCTAAAAACAATAAAAGTAGAAGAATACATATCATGTACACATGATGAGTTTTATGTTCCTTTAGACTATGTTACTGAATGCTACATCTATATTTAAGCATTTTGTTCAAAAACTCTATGCGTCCACCCTAGAAGAATGCCCGCGCTACTCGAATGTTTAAGATTTTAATATTTTTATGATATTTTTAAACTTTAAATGTTTTTTATGAATTCGTATTTGTAAAGTGCTAAATAAACTTATTTTTTATTATTTTTTGTAAAAAATCAATACTTCGCATATTTAATTTGAATTTTTTGTTTTACTAAACCCGTAGCATATATTACGCATATTTATTCATTTGTTTGTAAGAAAATATCATGCATAACGTTCTTAATGTTTAAACGTTTATTTATAAATTTTAATTTTTTTTTTGCAATTCGGTTAAGATGATAAAGAAACAAAACCTTAAGGTAAAATGAGATTGCGGATAACAAATAATTTTTCGAAATGGTAGTTCATCTTCATTACTTATTCTTTGTTTATATTATAATGACATCATTTCATTTTTACATATTTCTCATATGAGTAGTCATTGATCAATAGCTCACTTCTCTTTATGGTTTAAATAATTTTTTACATCCTTATTTACTTATTTGACTTATTTTTTCTAATATCTTTAAAGATATAGTTGCAACTTGACTCCTATCATGAATAATAATAATATTATTATTATTATTTTATGATAGTTTATTTTTAATTGATGTTTGACTTAGATTCCCAAACTACTTTAAATGCATGTGAGGTTAAAAATACCTCAATATTAATCATATTCATTCTCCAAACTTTGCCAGTTGATCAAACTTATCATATTTCCAGATTATTTTCTTGAATGGTACATTTATCATAATTATTTAATTTAAAATGTTTATTGTTTGTGTATAGTATCAAAATGTATTACTACATGTTAAGTAGGGTGCAATTGGCACTCCTTAAATAATAAGAATATATGTTTAAGAATAAGTACAAGAAAAATGAAACAACACATTTGGGTAAATTCTCTATTACTGAAGTCTTTAGCCCGAGTTCAAATCTTGTCTTTGACAATTTGAATTTTTTAAAAAAATCTAAGCCTACCAATCCAGGAGTGTCCACGTGTCATTTATTGGAGAAAGTTCTCTACTTTTATAGTATAGATTTTTACTAGAATTAAATCCAAATGCTAAAATAGAATTAGCGGTCACATAAATTATTAGATTACAAATCTTTGTCCAATAAATGATAAAATATTATTTTTAGAAACTCTAACGTAGTTTACATATTGTATATAGTAATGTTGATTTCAATAATTAAATCCTAAATCGCAAAATTTGATCAAAACCCCAAAAATCAATATATTTGGAAATAGTTCAAATGAATATCTCAGTGAATAAACAAAATAGCAACTGTGGTTTTTCTGTCCACACGCTTTGGTTGCTCTCTTTGTGAACACATTGCTAATTGAGTTTCAAATTTCAACGATCATTGAAAATTATAACAATCTTTTTATATATTGTTAATGGCGGGCCTGATCTCGACAGGGCCCAGCCCATTTGAGAATTCAACGATGTCTACGTCGTCAGAGTCAACGCTCGAGCTCGAGGCCTGCGAAGAATTTGGGATCGACCTCGCGGCCCATTAAGCAAAGGTCTGAAGGAAACGTCATTCGACAAGATGACGTCATTACGGACGACAGCTCGCATGCTATGTCTTAAAAGGACTGTACGACCTATCGTTAGAAAACACGCCAACGTGTTTCCCGAAAGAGGACTACCCGGCAGTACGGATCGAGCGTGCCAAGAACGCGCCGAAAATGACCGAGAAGTTCCACTATAAATAGAGAGCTCTTATTCAGAGCAAGGGGATCGAATTATAGAGAGAGAAACTATCATTTGTATTTCTTCTTACTTTTAGCTCGCTCAACTTTGTAACCTTTCACCTCGCTGACCTTTCAGCTCGCTATCTTTTGCAATATAATCAAACAGCTCGCTAGGCTTCCTAGATCGCTCATAATGAACATTTTATAGTTTTCACTAACGAGATTTACGACCCCCCCCCTTTATCTCGTATCCAATCTTAAACAATAAACCCCATATAAATCCTTAATCCGACCTAAAGACTTCACCTAAATACCGACTTAAACACTTAACCGTTTCCCCCCCACAACATTTGGCGCCCACCGTGGGGCTGAATCGGGAAAATCTCTCACGCTAATGACAACTCTTTCAACAGTTTCAACAGTTCGACTTCGACCTTCCAATGACGAATCAACAAGACGTACAATCCCATCTACCCTTAGTCCTACAAACAGCTCTCGCCGCAGCCCAGACAACGGTGAAACCGTCCAGCTCGGTTACAACTACTCATATTGCCAAACCAGCACCTCCGAACTCGGCCCAAGTCCAGATGACCGCACACGAGCTTATCACAGACCAAGATCTCAACAACACTCAACAAACTTGACCCCCTCGCGTCTCCAGACAACACCATAGTCCGGAGTCAAGAATCACCGACGTTGAAGCATCGGGCAATTTTGTCCGCGCAAACGCCAAAGTCGCCCATCTCGAAGAAACGACCTAGCTCGACGTCGCCACACTCCTCACTAACCTAGTCAACAAGGTTGATACATTAACCCGATCGACTGACGCGCGTTTTGAAACACTCGCCTTAGGGTTAGTTCAAAGTCAACGACCGATCAGCGAGCCCTTGCCGAATATTCAGCGAAACCTCTTCAGAAAACCATCCGCCTACACGACTCCGCTCACATTATAGGGATACTAGAACCCATTGGAGCGTTCCACTTCGACTATTACTCAGCGAGTCAGCAGCCCGCTTACAGGTCTTCCTTATGGGTCTCGCGACTCAATATTTGTCTATGACACGCCTCATTTCGCCAATCAGGTCGTCGGCCCAGGTTTATCATGTCTGACGCACATCACAATGGTCATCGCTTGGGCGGACAAGAATTCGAACAACGTCTTTGAAAAAGATTTACGCATTTATGAAACATCTAAAAACGTCTTTTTCTACGACTCTAAACAATGTTTCAAGCAAGATAAGTTCTTGTTAGTGCCTTAATGATCTTTATACAAGTTTCACGAACTTAAGAAACATCTAACAACACATTTTCTACGAATCCAACCCAAGTTTTAAGCAAGATGAGTGCTTATGAATATCTCAATGATCTTTGAACAAGTTTAACAAACTTATGAAACATTTAACAACGCGTTCAATACGACTCAAAACCAAGTTTAAAGCAAGATGAGTGCTTATGAATGTCTCAATGATCTTTGAAGAAGTTTCACAAACTTATGAAACATTTAACAACGCGTTCAATACGACTCAAAACCAAGTTTAAAGCAAGATGAAGGCTTATAAGGGCCTCAATGATCTTTGAACAAGTTTCAAAAACTTATGAAACATGTAAAACATTGTTTTCTATGACTATAACCCAAGTTTGAAGCAAGATGAGTGCTTATAAGTTCCACAATTATCTTTGTAAAACTTTCAAGAAAGATTAGTGCTTATAAGTGTTTTCTACGACTCTTAACCAATTTTAAAGAAAGATTAGTGCTTATACCTGCCTTAATGATCGTTGTACAAGTTTCACGAACTCATGAAACATCTAACCATGCGTTTTCTATGAGTCTAAACTAAGTTTTAAGCAAGATGAGTGCTTATAAGTGCATCAATGATCTTTGAACACGTTTCACGAACTTACGAAACATCTAAAAACGCGTTTTCTACGACTCTAAAACAAGTTTTTTGTAAGATGAGTGATTATAAATGTCCCAATAATATTTTTTACAAGTTTCACGAACTTATGAAACATCTAACAACGCTTTCTATGATTCTAAACCAAGTTTTAAGCAAGATGAGTGTTTATAAGTGTCTCAACACTACAAGAAAACACGGATTTCCCGACTGTACTCTTAATCGCAAAATAGTCGCTAAAGGATAAGTTACGACTGTTGCGCGACTAACACATGTAGTCGGAAATCCTTAGTCTTAAAATTGTCGTCAATTACCGATTGCCTTACGACCACCTCCAGGAGTCGTAACACAATCGCGTAAGAGTCACTGAATTTTAAGACTCTTTAACGACTAAACTACGATTAATAAACATGAATAAGGGATGCTTTACATTAGTAGTAATGTAGTTGTATTATATAGTGGCTATTTAGAGACTTTATTACGAATAATTGATATATGCATGCGTATCTTGAATGTAGTCGGTAAATAGTCTTTAATTTTTTGCGACTACTTACCAACTTTGTTGCGTCTACGTTACGACTGTATTATGACTATGTGGTGACTACTATTTGTAAAATTCTGAGCATTTGGTATTGGTTTTGATTCTTTTGCCATTTGATTGAATTCTTCAAATCTGATGCAATCTAACCGAAACTCAGAATTGAATATAGAAAAAATTAGGAAATCAGGTACATTTTTGAACATTAATTTGCAATAAGGTGATTTGTGTTTCAAAATTGGTAATTCGGTGATTTTCCTTCTTTCTATTTTTTTATGACTGATATACCCCTCCGCGCATTCACACAGTTTCATGAATGTTCACAAGTTTTCTGTTTCAGATTTTTTCATGAATTATTTAATCAAACTATGAATGTTCACATGTTATCATGAATATTCATACATGTTCATGAATATTCACACATTTTCATGAATATTCACACATGTTCATGAATATTCACACATGTTCATGAATATTCACACATGTTCATGAATATTCACACATGTTCATGAATATTCACACATGTTCATGAATATTCACACATGTTCATGAATATTCACACATGTTCATGAATATTCACACATGTTCATGAATATTCACACAATGTCACGATTATTTTAAAAGGAAAAACATGAATGTTCATACGAATAAATGAATGTTCACGCATATACGTGAATGTTCACACGACATGACCAGAAAATTCAGGGTTATTTTTTACTTTTCAACATAAAAAATCACCTAAATGCAAATACAAAAAAAAATCATCCTATTGGCAAATTAAAAAGTAAAAGGTACCTAGTTTACTAAATAACTCTTGAATATAAAAATAAACATAAAACTATCCAAACAAACATACATTAAACATCAAGTCATATCCACATACATACATTTAACATAAACATTCAAAAGTAAAAGTGTTTTGTTGATGGGATAGTGATAATTTATAAGTAACCTAAGTAGCAGGGGTAATTGAGAGAGTTGTTGTGTTTTCTAGAGTTGCTTCGGTCTTCATGAACTCGAGAAACGCATGATCAATTTGGCGCTAATAATTCTCCACCAAGGAGAACTGGTTGAGCTTCGCTTCTTGTTTAGCCAAAGCTTTGAGTTGCTCTTTTCACGCCTTTGATTAGCATTAGCTTGTTCTTCCATTTTCTGTTGTGCGATCTTCAATTGCTCTTGCATAGAGACAAATGATGAAGACTCTAATTGTGTGTTGCTCCTGCTAGTGTCAGCATTTTCAAGACTCTTCTTGAGGCTTCCGAGTCCATATAGATTGCCTCGTGAATCCATCTGTGTTGACTGTGAATAGAAAGACCAAAACAATAATCAAAAAGTATTAAACTTAAGATAAATATAGAAACGTGTATAATGAAAAATGTTTCATAGAACCTCGAGAAAGATGGCAATATATTCATTTGTAGCCAGCTCGCGAGGTCGCGAAGCAGCGTCCGAAACAACACAATTCTCTTCCTCAAGCTGAGACAATTTCTCTGACAATTTTCTTTCATAATTTGAAGCAATCTTCGACGCCTTCTTATCCACATACGTACCATCCGGTTTGGTGTGTATCTTAATGAAAACCTCACCAATAGACACCGGTCTTCCCAATTCCTCTTCCTAAAATGATACAAAATAAAGTTAAAGTACTTGCATATGAGTATAGGAAAATTATAGAACATTTATTTTATATATTCTAACCATTCCATATTGGATTTTTTGATAAGATGTAGGACCAGATAGGTCTATGTGAGGACCCAAGACCACCGCGTTCAGATAAGCGAGAATTAGAATAAATCACACTCTTTTCTTTTGCTTCATCTGAACCCCAATACGTTGTCATCTATTTCCAAAGAGGTTCGCCGATCCATGTTGGGCGCTCTCGAGTAGTCCTCACGGCAGAGACCATTTCCTTCGTACGTCGTTGACATATTTTCTCGAAATGTTGTTGAATAGTCCCTGTTATCAGCGGATCCCAAGTGTGGGTTTTCTACAAAACAAAGAGAGATAATTAATTCATGTTAGTGAAAACAAAACGAAGATAAAGCGATGATAATTATAAACGTACCACGAACTCGAGAAAATATCTCTCTTGTCTATCCCAAGGCACACAAGTCCAACTATAGAAAGGACCATCAAACTTGTTGTAAAAACTTTCGTAATTTTACGAAAAAGTTTAGATCCCTTGTCACGAGTAAACCTGTAGTGTTAAGAAGCAAATCAAAGCAATATAACCCAAATCATGACAAAGAAGCTTAGTCATGAATCAAAAGACAAACTAAGTGCATCAATTATCTTTGTAAAAGTTTCACGAACTTATGAAACATCTAACATCACGTTTTCGAAAATCTAAACCAAGTTTTAAATAACAACAGTGCTTATAAGTGCCTCAATGATCTTTCTTCAAGTTTTACGAAATTATGAAACATCTAACAACGAGTTTTCGACGGATCTGAACCAAGTTTTAAAAAGATGAGTTTTTACTAGTGTCTCAATGATATTTGTACAAGTTTTAACAACTTATGAAACATCTAACAACTGGTTTTGTATGACTCTAATGCAAGCTTTAAGCAAGATGAGTTCTTATTAGTGACTCAATGATTATTGTACAAGTTTTACGATCTTCCGAAACATCTAACCATGCGTTTTCTAAGACTCTAAACAAAGTTTTAAGCAAGATAAGTTCTTATTAGTGTATCAATCATTTTTGTACAAGTTTCACAAACTTATGAAACATCTAATAATGTTTTCTTAGACTCTAAACCATGTTTTAAGCAAGATGACTGCTTATGAAACATCTAACAACGCATTTTCTATGACTATAACCCATGTTTGAAGCAAGATGATTGCTTATAATTGCCACAATGATCTTTCTACAAGTTTCACTAACTTATGAAACATCTAACAACTTGTTTTTACGATAGTAAACTAATTTTTTAGCAAGATGAGTACTTATAAGTACTTTAATGATCTTTGTACAAGTTTCAAGAACTTACAAAACATCTAACAACGATTTTTTTATGACTAAACAATGTTTTAGGCAAGATGAATACTTATAAGTGCCTCAATGATCTTTGGATAAGTTTCTCGAACTTATTAAACATCTAACAACTCGTTTTCTACAATCCTAGACAAAATTTTAAGCAAAATGATTTCTTATTAAAACCTCAATGGTGATCG
The DNA here is from genome assembly GCA_963556525.1 of Cochlearia excelsa. NCBI lineage: Eukaryota > Viridiplantae > Streptophyta > Magnoliopsida > Brassicales > Brassicaceae > Cochlearia > Cochlearia excelsa. The sequence continues at coordinate 10,436,051 of OY748329.1, forward strand.
TAAAAGTTTCACTAACTTCTGAACATCTAACAACGCGTTTTCTACAACTTGACCCAAGTCTGATGCAAGATGAGTGCTTATAAGTGCCTCAATGATCTATGTGCAAGTTTCAAAAACGTATGAAATATTTAACAAAGCGTTTTCTACGACTCTTAACAAAGTTTTAAGCTAGATGAGTCCTTATAGGTGTTTTGATGATCTTTGTACAAGTTTCAAGAACTTATGAAACTTATAACAACTGGTTTTCTACGACTCTAATGGCTTTTTATTTCTTTTATATCTTGGCTTTTATCTCCTACATATGTACAAGTGATATAGGGATTTATTTTCGTACTTCTCTTTACCAATTTCACATGTTATACTTATCAATCCCCTCATCAATTATTAAAAAAAAAATAGAGAACCAATAACCCCAACTAAAAATTTCACCTTCTAAACTTTATCTTATGTCTTGTAGAATGTAGACTACCATTATAAGAAAATGAAAACAAAATATAAAAAATTTCTTTTAAGTACATCATCCATTACTACTATCTATTATATCGGTGAATTTTTTTCATACATACAACACAAATGAAATCGTTGATCAGATGTCGTTGTCGTCGATTAAATAAACCCGAAGTAACAGTGAAAACACCGAAACCGTCATTACAAAAGCGATCACGACAATTAACGCACAAGATTTTTCAAGGCAGCATTCAACGGAAATCCAGTATGATTCAAATGTGTTTGATTCACGGTGGTCGTCTCATCATCACATCGATTTACAATGGTTTTTCATGATGCTCAATTTAAATAATATAATATTTCATTTGTTTAGTTTTATGAATACAACAAAAAAACTAAATCACCTATAAATATGGAAATATTATCTTTTCTATTGTTCTGAAATCAAAATCTACTTAATCTCCTAATTAAAAAACTTAAGGTGTTAATTTTGAAAAGATCAAAGTAAGGTTACTCAAAATAGAAACGTAGTTGTAGTCGTATGCAATCTGAATATCATTTGCAAAACCTAACATGTAAACTTCTAATCCCACTTTGTGAGCATCTTGAACTATGAGGAACCAAGTATCCCTTGTCTACCGACAATATATAAGACTTGGGAACAAGAATCCCCGAAGCAAAATTCTTGACAAAAGTAAGGTTACTCAAAATAGAAACGTATGTTTAGATTGTCGTCACCTCGAACTCTTCTTGACCTAGAAACTTGAACACGAAGGTAGGTCCACTACGCACGAAATGCCCACCGATCTTCTTAAAGAAATTTACTTCATGTGAAGAATTTAGTGGGTTTTAGCGCTTTCGAAGCCGACACGAGAAAACCGCTTATTCTCGAGAGTTAAACTCAGCGTAGAAGGCTTCGTGCCGAACAGTTAACCTAAATATATATGATTTTCAAAATCTTATATATGTCTGCAACCTTAAGAATCATGTCTTCATTTTTGTCGTATTTTGTAGACCGAGATGAATATGATTTCCCTTGAATTACTAAAACCAAGACAACATAAGTAACAAGTTTCTGGAAAGAGTCTCCAAAACAACAAAGATGAAGATCACTAACCTGAGAAAATAGTGAGATATCTCAAAGAGAAATCTATGGTTAACCAATTCTTGTTAGAAGGGCCTCCATAAACAGAGTAGGTGTTTGTGTGATTCATGTAAAATAGGTTAACATTTAAAGAATCCCTCATTTTTAGATCAGGGAAGCAAATCCCAAACTCATCCATACTTGGTTGGACATCACACCAAATAGCCGAACCCGAAAGATTTTTCTAGTGCAAATTTGTAGGCCTTGCGACTCGAATCTCGAAACAATCCACAACTTCCATGAGCTATCACAAGAGGAGGAGCACTTGTAGTACACAAAATTACTCTTAAAATCAACTAATTCTAAATTCATAAACAAAGTATTTCAAAACAAGGAAGTTAGAGTACTCACCAGTGAGTGTGTTCTATGAATAGGTCTGTGGGCACAAATTTGATCAACCATGAGGTGAACTACAACGAAACCACGGAGTAAAAGCGACGAAACATAGGTAGATTAATTCGTTGTTGAACAAGGGTTGATAGCATAGCGCCTGTCATCGGTGTATGAGACATTAACTGCATCATATTCTGATTATTCGTAACCAACAAAAGGAAATAATATAGCTGAATTTGTTTCGGTTTTGTTTTAGTTATGTTCTTATTTTGTAGTAAAATTTATTTCCGTTAGGATGTTTTACCTCTGTGAAATTTAAAACTAATGAATTTTTATAAAAAAATTTCCAAAGAAATATAATTATTGGATTTTGTTAATTTCACTCATTGTAAATGAGAAAATGAAGCATACTCGTTAATTAAAGTTTAGATTTTTTGGTAAAAGAAAAAAAAAGAAAGGGAAGAGAGAAGAGAGAGAAAAGAAAGGAAAGAAAAAGAAAAAAAGGTACAAAGAAGAAAAAAATAAAAGAAAGAAAGAAAGGTAAGAGAGAAGAGAGCAAAAAGAAAGGAAAGAAAAGGAAAAGAAAAAAAAAACAAAGAAAAAAAAGAAAGAAAATAAGGACAAAAACAAAGAAAAAAAAAGAAAAAAAAGGAAAAAAAAAGAAAAAAGAGTTTAGTTTTATATACATTATTAACTATTTGTTTAGATTCACATATTAACTATTTGTAAAAAGTTTTAATATATTATTGTTAAAAAAACCATAAAAAAACTAGACAGAGGGGATTTTTACTAATCATTAAAAAATCCATGAAATAATATTTTATTATTTTACTTATTACGAAACCAGAAAGGTCTAAACTCGCTTTAAATTTAACCACAAAATCAGAACTTAACTGGAACAAAACTCATCCAAGTTGTAGCAAATTTAACTACAAAAACAGACTTTAACTGGAAAAAAACTCATGCAAACTGAAGGAAAAACCCGGGCGTTGCGCCGGTTAATGATATAAACATGTATATATATAGTAATTTTATTACCACAACATGACAAACTGAATACTTGTGAGTAAAACTTTGGTAATTAAATTAAAATGACAAAAACAAGGATACAAAAATTAGGAAAATAAGTGGGTTTGCGAACCGAGTAACACTCTTTCCTTACTTCTCGAAATGTCACTTAGTGTGATATGAAGTTCTGAATCGCAAGATACAACCACATAATTCATATGATTCGGATCACTCGAAAGCATAATCTCTCGATCTCTATATTTGTGTTATATTCTCACACAAAGATAAAAATAATAATAAAAGAATAGATAGAAAATTTGTGTAGAATGGTATCTAAAAAATGATGAATTTTTCTCTCCTGAGCATGCAATATTTTTTGGTTTCACCAAGTAGTCCATAACACCACCAATACTCACATTTAACATATAACTTAATGTCAAACTTGGTGGTTACACCATTGAATAATAAAATCATTTATTAATTCAATTTAAGAAGAAGATTTTTATTTGCCAAAAATTAATTCTTTTTATCATTAGAATTATTATTTTCTTTGACCAATTTTAAATATCCATCACATGAAAAATATATCACTTGACTAGGATAAAATATATGTAATGATCAATTACATAAAGATTTATTTTGCATCATAGGTTAAAAATGATGGATTTTGCTGCTTATATAGAAGATGATGCAACTCTTTGGTTTCACCACAAGTACTCACATTTAACATATAAGTTAATGTCAAACTTGGTGGTTACACCATTAAATAATAAAATCATTTATTAATTCAATTTAAGAAAAGATTTTTATTTGACCAAAGCTTAATTCTTTTGACCATGACAATTATTATTTTCTTTGACTACTTTTAATTCTTCATCACATGAAAAATATACCACTTGAACAAAATAAAATATATGTAATGATCAATTACATAAAGATTTATTTTGCATCATTAGTTAAAAAATGATGTATTTTGATGCTTATATAAGAGATGATGCAAGACTCTATGGTCTCACCATGTAGTCTATAACACCACCAAGACTCACATTTAACATATAACTTTATGTCAAACTTGGTTGTTACACAATTGACTGATAAAATCATAATTAATTCAATTTAAGATGAAGATTTTTATATGACCAAAATTTAATTATTTTTATCATGAGAATTATTATTTTCTTTGACCAATTTTAATTCTACATCACATGAAAAGTATATCACTTGACAAAAATAAAATATATATAATGATCAATTACATAAATATTTATTTTACATCATTGGTTATTGAGTCATAGCTCAACATATTTTTCAAAACACAATGATATATTTACAGCTTAAAATAAAAAATAGGAAAAAACAATACAATATATGTTTACCTATAATATATAATAAAACTATATTATATGGCACAAAATTATTACTAAATAACATTTTTATACGAAAATAATAAGTTTTAACAATTATAGTTGATTTTGACTTATGAGTAAAATTAATCATAATTGTAACATAAATTGATTGTATTTTATTTATAAGCTTAACATGTTATTTTGAATTATTTACCAAAAAATATTCTTTTAATTTAATTAAAAATGAGTAAACACTAAGACAAATGTCAAAATTTTAGGTGGACACTTGTCACCATGAGAATGCAAGTTAAAAAAAACTTTCAATCATATTATATAAGATTCTTTGTTTATACTATTATGAAATCATTTCAGTTTTACATATTTCTCATATGAGTAGGCATTGATCAATAGTTCCTTTCTCTTTATGATTTATATAACTTTTTGCATCCTTATTTACTTATTTTACTTATTTTTATAATATCTTTAAAGATATAATTGTTTTTTTTTGTAATATGACAACTTGACTCATATCATGAATAATAATAATAATATTATTATTATTTTATGATAGTTTATTTTTAATTGAGGATTGACTTAGCTTCCCAAGATAGTTTAAAAGCATGTGAGGTTAAAATTACCCGAATAATAATCATATCCATTCTCCAAACTTTGTCAGTTGAGCAAACTTATCATATTTCCAGATGATTTTCTTGAATGGTACATTTATCATAACTCTTTAATTTAAAATGTTTATTGTTTGTGTATAGTATAAAAATGTATTACTAATAGTTATGGATCATATCTACATGTTAAGTAGGGTGCAATTGGCACTCCTTAAATAATAAGAATATATGTTTGAGAATAAGTACAAGAAAAATGAAACTATACATTTGGTTAAATTCTCTATTACTGAAGTCTCTAACCCGAGTTCTAACATGAAGTCCACCAGTCCAGGAGTGTCCACGTGTCATTCACCGGGAGAAAGTTCTTTTACTTTTATAGTATAGATTTTTACTAGAATTAAATCCAAATTCTAAAATAGAATTAGTGTCACATAAATTATTAGATTACAAATCCTTGTCCAATAAATGATAAAACAAAAAAATTGGCTAAACTTGTACATTTTTTTTAACCTAATTAGGAAATTCGGTGATTTTTCCCCCAAATTAGCGATTAGGTTATTTAGGTTGATGTAAAATTAAATTCGAACCTTTACACCCTTAAACGGTATATCATATTGGTTTACAAGACCAAGGTTATCGTTAAACCGGTTATGGCAAAAATAATATGAAAACCGAAAAAATTTAGGAAACAATGACAATATCATGTTTATATTTTTTTCACAATATTTTTATTTCCTCTTTTTAGATCACGATATATTTTTTTTCGGAAAACCAATCTCAAAAAACAGAGCACGGTACATAGAGATACAGTTTTAGGGTTCTTATCAAAAACTTTTGCTTTTACTCACCATCACTTGTTTATAATCTTGGTGGATTGCAGATTGTCTCAATGGATACTATGGATTCTCTTCGCAAACTTTTACACAGATAATTATACAATCATCGTTCTTTCTTTCTCTATGCCTCTGCCTTTTTCATAGCTACTTGTTTAGAGGTAGAAGACGAGATTAAGATACATGACATGAACACGGCATAAACATTCATAAGCGTACATTAATGTTCAGACCACCTGCTCATGTTAAAGGTCCTTCAAAAAAGCTTATTGATGTCTTTGGTAAAGAAAATCGTGTTGATGTTACATTTGAGGAACAAGACGATGAAGTCTTAATCGTTGTTGCTGATGCGGTGTTCACATCATATTAAAACAAGACAAAAAACGAAGTTGCAAGGGCTGGTATGCTTACAAACTTGTACAATGTGCCTATTACTAGTGCATATGGTGATGAACTTGCAGAAGATGACAATTGAAACGATGGGAGTGATGGTTACATTAGCCCCGATAATTACGATTACGATTTTTGGGAGGAACTAATTGATGAGGAGAATAATGAACCAAAATACAAAGACGATAACGATTTTGTAGAAGTTCCACCTAATAACAAAGTCGGCCGTCACGCGACCTTGCACTATGTACGCTTGAAATTACCTCCGGTGACATTTACGGTTTTGACGATGTATCTACAAAGGGCAGGTATTTGATAACAAGGAAGAGTCTAAGTTAAGGATGACAATTGATGCAATCAAAAGAATGTTTAGGTTCAAAACAACAAGACACGCAAAGAATAACACGACGATGACATGCGTAGATAAGAAATGAGATTGGCGTGTCTATGCTACTGCCATTGATGGGACTGAAAAATACGAAGTGTGGAAGGTGTATCTACAACACACGTGCACAATTGAGGCAAGAAGCCAATTCAACAAGCATGCAACCTCTAAAGTAATGGCTGTTTAATTATGCTCAAAGTACGGTACCATCATATCAGGACCATGAGAGCCGAGATCTCCCTGAAATGGTATTGGCTGAATACAACATTGATGCATCCTATTGGAAGTGTTGGAAAGCAAGGGAACTCGTTATAGCTAGTGCTATGGGGACAAAGGAGAAATCGTACAAGATGCTACCGTTATACTTACATGTATTCAAGCAGTCCAATCCCGGTACTATTTGTCACATCAAGATAGAAGTAGATAAGGAAAATAATGAAAGATTCAAGTGCGTCTTCATTCCTATAGGCGCATCTATCGCATCGATGGTACACATCTCCATGGTAAGTACAAGGGTACATTGTTGACAATAAGTGGTCAAGATGCAAATTACCAGATTTTTCCTCTTGCTTTTGTTGTTGTCGATGGTGAAAACAAAATTTTTTTGGCTTGCTTCATGGAAAAGACGAGTGAATTTTGTCCCGGCAAAAAGGACCTAGTATTCGTTTCCGATATACATCAATATATCTACAAGGGTTTGCGTAAGTTTTACCCTCGCGCAAGGCATGGAGCATGTATTGTTCACATATGTAGCAACGTTGCCACTAAATACAAGGGAAAACTCCTAGGTAAGATGGTTTCAACGGCTGGCCACGCGTTCCGTCTTTCAAATTTTTTATAAAATGTACACGGATATTAGAAGGAAGGATGTCGAATAATGGGATTGGCTTGAGGAGATGGGCGTAGAGCATTATTCTACGGTGCATTTTCCTGGAAATCGTTACAACTTGATGAGTAGTAACATTGTTGAGTCGCTAAACAAAGCACTTCTTCCTGCTAGGGATTCACCTATTGTACCGCTTATAGAGTTCATTAGGAGGATGCTTGCCTGGTGGTTTTGCACAAGACGGAAAAAGGCATAGAGATTAAACGGTGAAATACCACCAGAAGTTGACAAGGTTCTACAAGAGTATCTCAAAGAATCGGTCGGTTTGATAGTCTTGCCCATTTCGAAATGGAATTTCGAGGTTTGCGGGAAACAACTTGGTAATTTTTACGTCTATCTCGAGGTATGTACTTGCACATGTTTAGCTTTTCAACAACTAGGTATGCCTTGTAGTCATGCCCTAGCAGCTATACGGAAGGTTGGTTTGAAAGAATCAGATTTTCTTCATCCATTGCACGATAAAACAGAATGGAAAGGTACTTTTGATGGGATTATATTACTTGTTCAAGATCCTGATGATCTAAGTGTCCCTAGGACAATCAAAGCGCTAACATGTTTCCCTCCAAAGCCAAGGAGGCCACCAGGTAGACCACCTAAAAAGAGGAAGAAGTCCAGCATTGACCCCTTGGTATAACACGTATTTACTTCGTTTTGTTTCATAATTTATAAACTAACATACTAAATTTTGTTTGTAGGGACCTAAGTCATCATCAACCCACATGTGTTCTAGGTGAAACCAGGGAGGACATAATAGGGAAACATGCACTACTCTGTTGGATTAGTTTTAAAGCTTTCGAATAGTTTTAACTCCTTTTTTTGTTTTTCGTATATTTTTAACGTAGTTTTTAAGTTTTTCAGTTTGTGTTACTTTTTAATTTCATTTCATGTATAAACATTTGTTGCTGCTTTTTATTCTTCTTTTTATTGGATTTGACTCATAATTACTCAAAGTTTTTCATGGTTTTTGTAGAATGTTACATTTAATGCTACGAACGTTCACGTCATGACATTAATGAACATAACCTGTTATGAATATTCACATATGTCAACTTGATTACCATGAATGTTCATTCAAAGTCATGAATATTCACATATATAAATGAATGTTCATCTGCCATCATGAATATAATCAGTGGATTAGAGTTCGATTTCAAATGAAAGACGTTATGACAAACATCCTAATTATCCAAGAATAACAGAGCCATATCAAACATTCCAAAAAACGTTACATAACCCAAAAGTACTAAAACAAAGAGTTGTTTCTTCACTTCTTCACATCTCTATTCTTCACATGTTCCCTCACTTGTTTCAATGATTTCAGCATCACCCAACTTTGCATTATCATCATCTATTACTTTAGATGCTTCTCCATCTTCGTTTGCAAACTTTCCCTTTCTTTTCGTCTTCACCGCATCGGCGTTGTCAAGTAGCTACATTTTTACAACAAAAAAGGTCTTAAAATTACTTATATTTGTTTGACAAGTATTTTTGTTGGAAAAAATACCTTGTCATGCGTCCCAACAAACTCGACATAAGCATCCCTTGCGTACTTAATCCTGATCAGCTCACTTTGTTCTTCTGTTATTTTAGCCATGTCAGCCCTACTCAAACCAAATGCATGCATCTCAATGAACCTCACGGACAAAGGTCCACATCCAATAATTCCTTCATCCTGATAAATGTCGTTCTTACGAGTCAAGGTAAAAGTCCTCACACCCTTGCTTTTATCGTACGTGTTATGCACATATTTCTGTACATAATACGATATCATTTCACAGACAGGAACCATGTACTTTTTCACGTGCCTATCACGAGTTCGACGAGGCAAATGATCCAATATATCTACTCTCTGACCAAGTCAAACATAATGAGGCCCAGGCCACTTCATTGGTACGTATATTGTATTGACATCCTTCACCCACATGCTCTTTTACCACGATCACTTCTTTTTCCAAGCATGTATGGTGTCACTTGGTTGGCCCACGGGTAATTACCTTTCGCATACGCTAAAACAAAGGATGCATAGTGTGTTCCAAGTGTGTATAGTAGAGAAGGACTGTGAATTACACACCTACCTTTCATATACTCATCAGACCCGCGTCTCAACAACATCACAACGATGATACTAACATCCTGTTGCATATATAAAGATTATCAGTCCTTCATTCATCACTTATACATTTACATGTATAAAATACTTACATCTACGTCGATCCATTTTTTGTCCACGATGTTTAGGAACATTCTATTATCCACTGCATGGCCCATAACAATTTGGTAAGACCTATAACAAACAACGATACTTACTTTGAATAGTCAAAAGAATACGTGAACACGCATAAACAAATCATTAATATTCACTACATGCTATGAACATTCATGTACATGGTGTGAACATTCATGTACATGTTGTGAACATTCACATGATCTTCATAAATAGTAAACTTTAAATGGTTTTGCATTTTATACTTACTCGTCCTCTCCTTCTTTCTCAAGCGCCTTTTTGAATGTCTCAAAATCTTCAATATTTGGTTGTGTTAGTGGATGATAAGGGACGACCTTTTTGGTAGATGCAAATAGTGTTCGCAGTCTCGATCCTGGAGTGAGTGGATCTTGAAGCTTCTCTGACCTCGTACGCTTACGCTTTCCACGTTCCGTTTGAACTATAGCCTTTTGTCCCTACAACAATACACACAATTTTTTCACATTTCGAAGTTTAGCTAGTGTTTAAGTTAAACCAAACATGTGATCATGCCTTCTCATTTTCACCTCTTTATCAACTCCAACTTCTTGTTCCGTTGTTTGAAGTTCACTTACCGCCTACAAATTTGTTGAAGTTTTAAATCTACTCTTTATAAACAAAATATAATTTTACCGCTCTGAAAATATTATTGAGTACCAAACCTGTGCGAGAGGTTCATTACTTTCCTCTATAACACGCTCGCGGTAATTTATAGTAGAAGGGAACAACTCATTATCCTTTTCATTCTCCTACATTTTAAAAGGGTTGTTAGTCATTTACATGTTCGTTTCAAGTTTATTTATAATCTATTTACTCACCTCCCCTTCGTTGACATTATTTTCGTTGATGTCGTTAATAACTAAGTATGCTAACAGACATATCATATTCTGGATCAACTTACATGAGTTCGCGCATCGACTAACATGAGTTCGCGCATGTTAACAAGATCTTCAACATTAAGCTCTCGATTTTCACCTAACAGACTGTAGCATGCTAAAAGACTGTAGCATGTTATCCGACTCGTTATTTTTAAATTGATTGATCGTTGTCGCGTCAGGGAACTGACCACATGGAAGACAAGTTGTCAACGCAAATTCTCTTGATGAGAATTTTAGTGGTTTCCCTCCAAACACCATCCACATCTCGTGTCTTCGCTTCGTAACCAATTGTCGACATATCATATTCTGGATCAACTTACATGAGTTCGCGCATCGACTAACATGCAACTCAAACAGTCTTCTGAAACATGATTATCTAATAGTTTCCAACTCAGGGTTTGTCTTCAAAGTACTTGGCAATAGTCGAAAGATAATCCATCTTGTTGTAAACTTGAGTTGTTCCATTCAATGGCATTCCACGCCTTTGAAACAATCTTTTAGGTAGCTTTGTATCACAAATCTATTCTTCTTTGTTAGGATCCATTCAAAATTCCACATGCACCAAAATCACATTATAAGCTGTGAAAATAAGCAACAAATGAACTAAATCGATGAAAAATCACAAAGGGCACACCGGATTTACAATGCGATGAGAAATCAGCGGAAAAAGTACGTGGAAGAAACAACTCGTTTTCACTAAATCTTAACTTTCAACCCAAAATCACTTGATAAAATCACCCAAAATAGAATAAACCCCAAATCTTTAAAACCCAAAAAACTCTCAAAACTCAAAATCACTGAAAATAAGCCAATAAACCACAACCAAATCACCTTATCAGACGGCGGAAAGTGCAAAAAATGGAGGAAAAAATCAAACCTGTGAGATCGTAGGAGAGAAGAAGGGCGACAATGGAGTCAAGGATCACCGATGTCAACAAGGTGGATATATTAACCCGATCGACTGACGAGCGTTTCGAAGCACTCACCTCGGGGAAGCTCGAAGTCGAAGAAGACCGATCGCGAGCCCTTGCCGAATATTTAGCGAAACCTCTTCAGAGAAACATCCGCCTACACGACTCCGCTCGCATGACGGGGCTACCAGAACCCATTGGAGAGATCCACTTCGACTATTACTCCGCGAGTCGCCAACCCGCTTACAGGTCTTCTTTATGGGACTCAATTCGTCAATCAGGCCACCGGCCCAGGTCTATCGAGCCCCGACGCACATCACAATTGCCATCGCTTAGGCGGACAGGCACTCGTTGATCCTCGGTTCACCCACTCTCAATTATTCCCAATGAACCTTCCACCTTATAACGCATCTGCCACGACACAAGGCGCGAAGGATTATGAGTTCCAGCAAATGAGGCAAGAACTCTGCGACATGAACTCTCGTTCACGAAACGGTCAACGCTGCCCCGGAAATGGGTCGCGTATTGCGAGAAATGCAGAACGTCCCCTTCACGAGCGAGATCACACATTTCCACGTTTTGAACCCCGGCAAGATCACAATCCCGAAGTACAACGGAACAACTAACCTCGTCCAACACAATACGACCTTCGCCATCGTGATGAGAATAGATCAGTTCGCACCCAAACTACGTGACGCAGGATATGACAACTCTTCGCATAAAATTTACAAGGAGCAGTGCATAAGTGGTTCAATAGACTAGCGGCCAACTGGATCGACAACTTCCACCAACTTCAAACCGCATTCCTAAAACACTACTCGATGTTCATCCACCGAGAACAGTCAGCTGCCGATCTATGGTAGATGGCTCAAGGACCCGACGAAACTCTTTACAAGTTCATCGGGTTGTTCAAAGAGATCGCATCAAAGATCTCAATAACAGACAAAGTGGCCGTACATTCACTTCGCAACAGGCTATGGTATGAAGCTCATTTCCGCGACAAGATCTCACTCGAAGAACCAAAGACAATGGAAGACGCATTACACAAAGCGATCACCTATATTAGAATGGAGGAGGAAAAAGCGATCTTAGCAAAGTCAAGGAAAAGGAGAAGCAGGAATACCACGAGCCTCGACAACACTATGACGCGGAGTAAAAAGACGCGAGAAACAGGAGAGTTCACATTGTAGAGGAAGACTTTCTCGGACGGAACCAAGTCGGGGAAATCACGCAGGATACAAAGACAAAAGTCAGGGAAGGACACAAGGCTATCAAAAGAGGAACACGGGAGGTTATCAGCACAACAATCAATCCGATGGTCACGATCTCAACAAATGATGTGACTTCCACAAGAAAAACGAACATTTGACTAGGAATGCAGGTTCCTTAGGGGTCTACTCGTTCTAGAATGCGACGTAGGCGACATTAAACTCCCGACCTCGTAGAAAATCCAGGGGAACTATACATACACGCGACCGACACTGCGAGAAACGAGCGAGAGAGGATCTCCGACCCATCAGAAGAAGAAAAAAACGAGAAGAAATCCCCGGACCGCCAAAAGCAGCTCGCAAAAAGATCGGAATGACACAACAAGAAAACACTGTTTTTTCCTACCGTATTTCCGACCAAATTTGGCGGTCGGAAATTTCCGACGGAAATTCGACCAAAATCCGACGATAATCCGACGAATAAAGATTTGGTCGGAAAAGGTCAAAAATTTCTGACGAGAACAGGGTGGTCGGATTTTGGTCTACAATGTTGCTTTTAACCGTCTGAAATTGGTCGGATTGTGGTCGGAAATTTCCGACCAATTTCAGACGGTTAAAAGCAACGTTGTAGATTTCGTCGGAAATTGGTCGGAAATAATGTGGTCGGAAATCGGTCGGAAATTTCCTACCGATTTACGAAGAGAATGAAACTGTTTTTTTGCCGTTGTAGTTTCGTCGAAAATCGGTAGGAAATTTCCGACCGATTTGCCACCACAATATTTTCGACTAATTTCCGACCGATTTCCGACCAATTTTAAAACGTTTTTAGCTGTTTTAAACGACTAGAATTTTGGTCATAAATCGGTCGGAAATCGTTAGGAAATATCTGTTATATATATATCACAAGCTCATTTGCTCATTTTTCACAAATTTACTTATCCATCACCTCATTTCTCACAAATTCACTTATAAATCTCTTTCTATATCACAATCTTCATAGAAAATATATATCATGAGTTATTTTAGATCGTGGATGGATGAAAATCATCTTAATCCGGAGACGGGATTACTTACGGATGAATTTGCGGATGGACTTCAAAAATTCATGGAGTTTGCCACAAATCAAGAGAAACTGTAAAAACAGGTAAAATGTCTTGTCCTTGTCAAAATTGTGATAATCATAGAAGGCAAAAGGTACAAGTAGTATGAAATCATTTATATAGTGTTGGTTTTACTCCGGGGTATAAATATGGTATTCAGATGGATAAAATGATTCATTAATGGCTAATTATCCTAGTAGTAGTAATGTTCCATATTTTAGTGATAATTTAGTTGTCCCTCCAGTAGTAGAGCCCATTATTATATATAGGACTGTGCAAATGGTAAATGATATTTTTCTTGAAAGTATGTCGTCGTTTGAGCAGCCAAATGTCGAGGCGCATAAGTTCTTTGATATGCTCGATGCCGCTAAGAACCCGTTATACGGTGGATGTAAAGAAGGTCATTCGCCTCTTTCTGCTGCTACAAGAATGATATCTATCAAAACGGATTACAATCTTTCAGAAGACTGTGTGGATGCTTGGGCGGATTGATCAAAGACATTCTACCTGGAGATAATATGGCACCGGGAACATATTATGAAATCGACAAGTTCGTATCTGGTCTTGGGTTACCTTATCAGATGATCGATGTCTGCGTTGATAAATGTATGTTATATTGGAAAAAGGGATGAAAACCGCTCAGCGTGTTGGTTCTGTAAGAAGCCACAATATAAGGAAACTAGTGGAGGAGTATCAATACCTTATAAGAGAATGTGGTATTTGCCTTTAACGGATAGGTTGAAGAGGTTATATCATTCGGAACGCACAACAAGTTCGATGAGATGGCATGCGGAACATACGATGTATAATGGAGAAATAGCACATCCTTCTGATGCTGAAGCATGGAAACATTTTAAAAATGTGTATCCTTGCTTTGCAAGTGAGAGTCGAAACGTATATCTGGGGTAATGTACTGATGGTTTCAACCCTTTTGGGAAGCATGGGAGGCAATATTCTTTATGGTCGGTGATCGTTACGCCATACAACCTACCTCCTTCATTATGCATGGCTAGAGAATTCTTGTTTTTATCTATTGTGGTACATGGGCCGGATCATCCAAAGAGAGCACTTGATATATTTCTGCAGCCGTTGATATATGAGTTGAAGATGTTATGGTCTAGTGGAGCAGAGACATACGACATATCAGTTCAACAAAACTTCATGATGCGTGCAGTACTAATGTGGATTATTAGTGATTTTCCGGCGTACGATATATTATCCGGTTGGACCACACATGGACGGTTATCTTGTCCTTATTGTCAAGATAACCCTGATGCTTTTCAACTACAGAATGGACGTAAATCATGTTGGTTTGATTGTCATCGACGATTTTTACCAAACGATCATCCATACCGTAACAGCAGTACTTTGTTTACGAAGAAGAAGAAAGTGTTCGAAGGACCTCCTGAGGAAGTGAGCGGAGATCATATATTAACTCAACTTAGAGATTTTGGAGCAGAGAAAACGGTAAGTTGTGGTGGTAACAAACATCAAGTTTTCCAAGGATATGGAGAGTATCATAACTTGCATAAGAAGGATCATTTACTTCGGCACAACCTAGATGTTATGCACATTGAGAAGAAGTTCTTTAACAACATCATGTTTACCATTATGAACGTGAAAGGGAGGACAAAAGACAATTTAAAGTCTAGATTAGACTTGCTGAGTATTTGTTCCCGGAAGGAACTTCATGTGACAACTCAAGGGAGATTTCCTCAGCCTATTTTTCGGTTAGATGCTTCAGCAAAACATGATTTCTTCAACTGGATAATTGAAGGTGTCAAGTTTCCGGATGGTTACTCTTCGAACCTTAGAAACTGTGTTGATTGTGGGGATGAAAATGTTTCAGGGATGAAGAGTCATGATTTTCATGTTGTTATGCAGCGTCCTCTTCCATTTGCATTCGTCGGGCTTCTTCCACCTAAAGTCCATGAGGCCCTTTCACGGATAAGAGCTTTTTTCAGAGATATTTCTGCAAGGTCACTTACCGTTGAAAAAATTTGCAACCTACAAAAGAAGATTCCAGTTGTTTTGTGCAACCTAGAGAAGATATTTCCACCTTCGTTCTTCGACGTTATGGAACATTTACCTTTTCACTTGCCTCGAGAAGTAGAACTTGGTGGTCTGTTCGGTATCGATGGATGTATCCTTTTGAACGATACATGTATCATTTGAAGAAAAAAGTGATGAACTTAGCGAGGGTTGAAGGGTCTATTATTGCTCAAAGCATTAATGAAGAGAGGTCAAACTTTGCAAAGTACTACTTTCCACCACAAACGCAAACAAGAAGTGGAAAACCAAAACGTCATGATGATGGAGGAATGCAAGCGTGTTACCCTTTATATGTACCTGAACTTTTTAGGCAGATTGGACGTTTAAGTGGAAAGGGTAAAAGTCGAAGACTCAGCAAAGTGGAACATGCTAATGTACACATGTATATTTTGACCAACTGTGAAGATTTACACCCGTACGAGGATATTTACATTGGTCAGAAACGAATGGAGAATTCGCAATCAACAGACGATGAATTATATGAACTCAAGGAAAGAGAATTTGCACAATGGTTGAAGTTATATGTATACGGCAGGCAGTGCGAAGGAGAACTAGTTTAGACATGGTTAGAAGAGGTGGTGAACGGTCTAAGATTTGTTACAGCTTCACACCCGATGTATTGCACGCGAGGATATGATTTCAAAGTATTTCGTGAGGGAAGTTCAAGCTCGACGACAAACCATGGTGTATCATCAGTAGCGGGAGATGTGGTGTATTACGGGGTACTACGAGAGATATTAGAAGTGCATTATAGTGGGATGCTCGACTTACGATGTGTTACCTTTTATTGTGATTGGTATAACCCCGTTCCAGGATACGGTGTACGTACAAACGAGTTTGGTGTTACCACATTACACTCAAGGAGGAGGTAGCAAAAGTATTATCCGTTCATTCTTGGATCCCAGGCCAACCAAGTATCATACATGACTTATCCGCGACCACAGAGCAGACAAGATCCTTGGATAGTTGTTACAAAAATAAACCCGAGGGGAAGAGTTCATGGTAGTTCATCTGAGGTCGATTCTCCTTTACAAGCGACAACAGTGGGACATTTGGGAGAAGTAAATGTTTCATTACAAGTGGATTTGGTTGTAGATTTAACAGAAGATGATGATAATGTTGTACATGAAGATTCAGAAAAAGAGATAGGAGAATTTGAGGAGAGATCTGATTCTACCAATGAAGATTCTACCGAATCCGAATAAAAGATTTACAATTGTATTTTTAAAATATTTCAAAGTGTTTTTAAAGTGTTTTTAAAGTTTTTTTAAAATGTTTTCAAAGTGTTTTTAAATGTTTTCAAAGTGTTTTCAAAGTGTTTTTAAAATGTTTTCAAAGTGTTTTCAAAGAGTTTCTAAAATGGTTTCAAAATGTTTTTAAAGTGTTTTCAAAGTGTTTTTAAAATGTTTTCAAAGTGTTTTCAAAGTGTTTTATTTTTTAAAAGTGTTGTATAAGTGTTTTATTTTTTTAAAGTGTTTTATTTTTTAAAATGTTTTCAAAGATTTCAAAGTTTTTGTAAATATTTGTAAGTGTTTTAAAATATGTTTAAAATGTTTTTAAAATATTTTAAAATTGTTTTTAAAATTTTTATTGTTTTTATTTTTTTTGTGGTTGGAAATCGGTAGGAAATTGGTCGGAAGCCGCCAAAATTCAGATTCCTCGTACGAAACTTGGGTTAAATCGAAACCACAAATGCCGTCGGAAATCGGTCGGAAATTTCCTACCGATTTCCGACCAAAGTTTCATTATGGTCGGAAATCGGTAGGAAGTCGCCAAAATTTAGATTCCTCGTACGAAACATGGGTTAAATCGAAACCACAAATGCCGTCGGAAATTGGTCAGAAATTTCCTACCGATTTCCGACCAAAATGAAATTTCCTACCGATTTCCGACTGATTTCCCCAAATCCATCCGATTTATTTCTAAGTGTCAAGCTTTCACATTCGGTCGGAAATCGGTCGGAAATTTTCTACCGATTTCCGACCACTTTATTCGTTTTTAAAGAATTAAAAAAAAAATGTCAAAATTAAATGTTCGGTCGGAAATTTCCGACCGAAGGTGAATAAACCCATCTGATTTTTTCTTTGTGTCAAACTTTCACATTCGGTCGAAAATCGGTCGGAAATTTCCTACTGATTTTCGACCACTTTATTCGTTTTTTAAGAATTAAATAAAAATGTAAAAATTAAAAAACCGGTCGGAAATCGGTAGGAAATTTCCGACCGATTTCCGACGACTTTTCATTTTGCCCGCCATTTTCCTTCAATATTTCGGCTTGGCGGTCAAGTGAAAATGTATATATAATTCACTTCCTTCTTCTTTCTCATTCACAACTCAAACTACTCTCTCTCTAAAATTTTTTCTCTCTCTAAAAAAAAAAGTTCCTAAAAAAACATCAAAAAGCTCCAAAAAATGTTGTAACTTTTTTAAAAAAATTTTTTTTATCAATATAATCATGTTTTTATTATACAAGTACTAATCTTTTTAGATACTTGTGTCAAGTCGAACAACGAAGGCATAGGTTCGGATGTTCCCGCTACACAATCCTCGGGAGAGGAGAGGATGACGGTTGAAGACTTTGTTCAACGAGGAGGGCGGGCTAAGCTCAAGCGGATTGATCCCAACTACGAAGCCATCTCGAATGCGACTTGGTAACAAATTTATATATATAAAAATTAAATCTTTATTTTTATAATTAAAATTTATTAAATTAAATCTTATCTATTAAATGGAAAACATTTTTTAAAAAAGCCCTTAAAAAATTTTTAATTACAATACAATGCCACTACATCTTTTTAATATAACTTATGCTTTTGATTTTATTTTCAAATTATAATTTTAAAACCACTACAAAGGCCCAAATGAATTCATAATGTAGTTTAAATATTTGTAAAAAAAAATTTTGATAACAAGAATCATTCAAATTTTATTCTTCACAAATTTTACCTCTAATTCGAAATATATTCTACAAAAACGAATAAAGAAAAAAAACGATTTAAAATTTTAAAATTTAAAAATAATATTCGTGAAATATCTTTGATAACAAAGGATTTAAAATTCAAATGAAAATCAATTAAAATTTTAGCAAATAAAATAAAATTTGATAACAATTTTCATATCGAAATAAAAGAACTTGAATTATTCAAATGAAATAATATCTATAACAATCTAAACTTGATTTATTTTTAAATTTATATATAGCTAATTAAGACATAAGCAAAGAAAGGAATAAGAAATACATATTTTAATTTTTCTAACGGGTCGTTACAAAAATCGCAAAGCGAATTTGAAATGAATGATAATTGTTATGAGATTAAATCGAATTCAATTTATGTATAATTCTAATTTGTAACGGGTCAAAAAATAACATAAATAATTGATAAGATATAACTAAATTATATTCATAATATTAAAATATACATAAGTATAGTTTTGAAATTTATATTAAATATAATCCAATAAACAATTTTTAAATATTTCTTATACGCGGATCAATCTCGGGTTATCCTATATTTATCAGTTACCCCGCACAATGTATAGATTTTATTTAATGTACTTTATGAAATAAGAGACTATATAAATATAATCCAAGTTATGAATTTTTATTATATATATTTTCACTAAATAATTTTAAATATATAAATATAAAGAATATGTTAAACTCCGCACGTATGTGCGGGTCCTCATCTAGTTTATAATTAAGGTTTAAACATGATGGAAGAATTCCAAAGTTAATTCTCAAATGTATTAAGAACAATTTGGATTATCCTTATCCTAAATACCGAGATTTTCCTCCCCAACTACGGGAACTTTGGTTCCGTTCTTTTGTGGTTAGTAATATATAAATTTTATCTATAAAATTGAAATTAAATCAAGTAAATTTACTTACTAATAAACCCTAAACTCTATATCTATAATTTCAGCAATATTTTAATTGGGATCCCCAACATATCAATCAAATTCGAAAATAATTTGATAAAGCATGTGTCACGTCGTACAAGAACCACATGTACGAGTGAAAAAAAAAGTGGTGCAATGAGGAAGATAAGCCTTCCATTCTAAAGATTCCGTTTGGACGGGATTAAAGGCTTATTGGGGTTCCGAATCCGCCCGTAAAAAGGCAAAAAGAAACTCCGTAAACCGTAGAGGGGGGATGAAACGTTGGAAAAACCGTCGGGCACTCACAACGCAGGCGCTAACACGTTCCAGCAAATCTCAGATAATTTGGTAAAAATATCTTAACATAATACATAAGTCAATTTAATTAATAAATTTTAGTTTGATAACTAATATATTATTTAAAACTTTTAAAAGAGGGTTAGAGAAGGTGGCATCGAGCCTCATTGGTTATCAATGTTGACAACCACCCATACGAACAAAGCGACGGGACATATTGAAAATCCGAAGGTCCGTGACATCGTCGATCGAGTGAACACAAAAATCATCCAACTATCTTAAACTTCTGACGAAAGTTCTAGCAATTCGAACTCCCTCTCCAACACCGAGATTAACCAACTTGTTCTTCGGTTAATTATTAATTATTTCTAATTTAAAGTTACTAAAATAACATTTAATTTATTTTTAAACAATTAATTTTGTTTTTTAGGAAAATCCTCTTTCCCGAGGAAGACCTTTCGGTTTAGGGAGCCTTCCCGAAACCCAAGAGACAACCTTTCTGTATGTGCCAAGCTCCGTTAGAGAGCTTATACGTGAGGTTAATCGGCTTAAGACCCAGGTTCAGGAAAAGGACAAAACTTTCCTTTCTCTTACCGAGCAACTCAACAAGATGAACGCGTATATGATGGATCGCTTTGAGGATTAAGATGGATCGGGATCGAGATCAGGAGCGGGACCGTGTGGAACAGGACCGGAATTCTAATTTTTTTTCTTTTTTTATAAAAAAATGATTGTTTTTTTGTGTTTATTTTTCAGTTAATTTTATTTTCGTTTTTTTATAAAATATTTTTTCCGTCAGAAATATTAAAAAAAAAAAATTATTCCGTCGAAAAATTATCGTCGGAAATTGGTCGGATATTAGTAGTCCGAAAATGGTCGGAAAGTCGTCGGAAAATTTTCCGACCGCATTTGCGTAGGAATTTGGTCGGAAAATTTTCCGACCGATTTTCGACCGATTTTGATTTCCGACCACCTTAGCCAGACGGCTTGTTTTTCGTCCGTAATCGGTCGGAAATGGCTATTTCCGACGATTTTTACGGTAGGAAATCTGTTTTTTTCTTGTAAATCAAGAGACCTCGTCGACTGAACGACTTTATGAGATAAATCAAGAGAGCTCAGCGAAAAACCGTCGCGATAGTCAACTGGGCAAGAACCAAAGACACATTGGAAAGGAGATCAGATTCACCGAGCAGGATGCAGTCGGAATCGTCTTCCCCCATAACGATCCACTAATCGTAGAGCTCCTCATCGCATATTGCGAGGTCGCTAAGATCATGGTAGACACAGGCATCTCAGTCGAACTCATCTTCTACAACACGTTACAAAGGATGGAACTAAAGGACTATACAATCAAACCATGCCGCAAACCTTTGACCGCGTTTAACGGCTAAACGACCATGTCGTTGGGTACCATTAAGGCGCTCGTGCACGTCGGAGGAATCACGAAGCTTTTTAAGTTCACTAGCGATATACAATGCCATGATGGGTACCCCGTGGATCCACACAATGCACTACAAGAAAACATGCAATTTACGACTGCTAAATTAGTCGTTTATTAGTCGTTAATGAACATGAAGCGACTGTTTTACGACTAAAGCGGGTAGTCGAAAATCCTTAGTCGCTAAATCGAGTAGTCGTATTGTAGTCGCCATTTGGCGACTACAATACGACTACTACAAGTTGTCGTCAAACAGTCGCAATATAGTCACTGTAGAGTAAGACTATTTAACGACTAAACAACGACTAAAAGAAACGAATAAGCGAACCATTTGATAGTCGTAACGTAGTCGTCAAATATAGTGACTATTTGGCGACTGATTTAAGATTAAAATGTGTTTCTTAAGGTGGTCGGTAAATAGTCGTATACTTTTAGTGACTAAATTATGACCATGTAACGACTAATTTGCTCGAAAAAAATTATTGTATTTAGTCGCAAAATAGGCGTTAATAGTTTGCGACTACTCCACGACTGTTTTGCGACTACATAACGACTGAATAATGACTATTTAGCGACTTCATTTAGTTAAAAACTGTACATTTGGTATTTGTTTTGTTTGTTATTGCCATTTTAATTTATTCACTAACCTGCTGTAATCAAAATGATAATGTTATCATAACTTATAATTAACATCAAACAACATATATAAAAGAGAATTCACATACAATAAAATTAACATTAACTTCCAAAAATTAAAGTGTTTTGTTCATGAAAAAGAGATTAAGTAACCTAAGAAGAAGGGGAACTTGATCGAGGTGTGGTGGTGTCTTGAGCTGCTTCATTCTCCATGGAGTCAAGAAATGCCGGATCAGTTTTGCGCAAATACTTCCCTCGTTGTTTTTCCAAAGCTTTTTGATGCTCTTCTTCCTGCCTTTTATTAGTAAGACCTGTTTCTTCGATTTGTTGTTGTGCTCTTTTCAGCTGCTCTTGCATAGACATAAACATTGAAGAATCCCCTTGTGTGTTGCTCATGCCAAGACTGTCCTTGAGGCTTCCAAGTCCATAGATATTGCCACGTGAATCCTTTTCAGTAGACTCTGTGAATAGAAAGAGCAAAACAATAGACAAAACCAATAAAAATTAAAGTGTATGAATGTTGGTTATGAAAAATGTTTTATTTTACCTCAAGAAAGATGGCGGTATAGTCATCAGGTGTGAGCTCACGAGGTCGCGAAGCACCGTCTGAAATGGCAGAGTTCTCTTCTTCGAGGCGAGACAATTTATCTTGCAAGTTCTTCTCATAGTTTGACGCAATCTTCTCAGCTTTCTTATCCACATATGTACCATCGGCTTTGTGTGTGTCTTAATGAAAACCTCACCAATAGACACCGGCCTTCCTAATTTCTCTTCCTACAATGTTACAAAACAAAGTTAAAGTTAAAGAGCTGAATAATAATTAAAGGACACATCTATTTTTGTTACTAACCATTCCATATTGGATTTGTTGGTACGAGGTCGGTCCCGATAAGTGGATGTGATGACCGAGACCACCACGTTGAGACATACGAGCCTGAGAATAAGTCAAACTCTTATCTTTTGCTTCGTTTGAATCCCAATATGTAGTCATTTCTTTCCAGAGAGTTTCGCCGATCCATGTTGGGCGTTGTCGACTAGTCCTCACAACAGAAACCATGTCTTTCATACGACGTTGAAAGATATTCACAAAATTTTGTTGAACTGTCCCGGTTATCAAAGGATCCCAAGTGTGAGTTTTCTACAAAACAAAGAGTATACATTTATGTTAGGTAAAAAAATGTAGAGAAAGCTATGAGAAAGCTAAATTTACCGCGAACTCGAGAAAGTATCTCTCTTGTCTATCCCGAGGCACACAAGTCTAGCTATAGAAGGGACCATCAAACTTGTTCGTAAAAACTTTAGTTATCTTACGAACAAGCTTAGAACCCTTGTCGCGAGTAAACCTGTAAAAGTACAGAAGCAATGCAAAACAAGAGAACAAAAGACAATGAATCATGTATCAATGAACAAGACAAATGAACATATCATTCAACAAGTACTCTCAGCCATATGATTAGCAACAAAACACAACAAAACATGAATCAATGAGACAATACAAAACGAATCATTGAAGAAAAAGAGTCATACCAAGTAGTGTTTGGCATCGGCGCGAGAGAGAGAACTGTCACAAAGCTCTCACGTCCTGGCATTGTCAACAAAGAGTTCAATGTCGTTAGCGTATCCAGCTGAAGCTCCGGGACATTGTCCGTAGCGTCGTGGAAGTTATTGCCTTCTGAAGACGGACGACTATGGGTTCCAGAATGATGATTTCCCGAGTTCTCTTGATTGGGCGAGTCCTGGAATAGGGTGATAGGCGGTGGATAATCACGGACTCCCGGTGGTGACGACTTTGAAGGTCCAGCGTGTTCTTCAGTCGAGTGATTAACCACGGGATTGGCTTGGGCTGGCGTGAAGTTGTACTGAGCCGGAAGAGATGGTCTTTTAGGCAACGCCGGAGTCAACGCAGCGTTGGGGACAGTTTTCCTCTTTCGGCCTCCATTCATTGTGACGACAGAGAGGAGAAGACGCGGCGAGGAGAGGAGAAGACGCGGCGAGGAGAGGAGAGGAGAATCGCGGCGAGGAGAGGAGAATCGCGGCGAGGAGAAGACGAATCGCGGCGAGGAGAGGAGAAGACGCGGCGAGGAGAGGAGAAGACGCGGCGAGGAGAGGAGAAGACGCGGAGAGGAGAGGAGAGGAGAATCACGGCGAGGAGAGGGCGGCGAGGAGAAGACGAATCGCGGCGACGAGAGGAGAAGAGGCGGCGAGGAGTGGAGAAGCGCTGCGATTAAAGAAATGTCGAAGAAATTAGGTTTAGTAATTGGGGAAAAAATTCAGTCGCTTAACAGTCGCTAAATAAGTAGTCGCTAAACAGTCGCTATACTCTAGTCGCTAAACAGTCACTAAACATGTAGTCGCTAATTAGTCACTAAATTAAATGATTTTACAACAAATTTTACTTAGTATTTACTACTATGTATTACAAAAAAATTAGGAAAACTAATATTTATTTCAATTTTATTTTAATACATTAATAATAATACATTATTTCGAATTTTACAAATACATTAATAATACATTATTTCGAATTTTACAAATACATTATACGACAAATTAATCTTCGTCTTCTGTTTCATCATCGAAGAAGATAAATTACATTGAAACTCATCTTCGGTTCTGCATCTCCGACATTGTAATCAAGATTTATTCGGTTAACTCCTTCTTCAAAATTGTCGAGTTCGAGATCTTCAATTGTAGTCAACGAGTACACCATCGTCATTTTCTGTTTGCAAAAGTGTTGGTTCGTTGTTCACATATTGCACCTCTATGTTTTTCCTCGGATTGACATTTACAACATTCAACCACGCTTTTTTCGGCTTCTTTACGTACGGGTACGGAATATAACAAACCGATGCGCTTGAGAGGCTTTTTGCAAGATTAAAAAGTTTAAGTTACATATAAGATATATATGATAATAATATTATTTAACGTGTATATATATGTATATATGTATACGTACCTAAAATAAATGGTTCATACTTATTGTATTTTCTCGATGAAAGAACGTCTACAACACCACCATTGCTCCTACGAGTGCCTCTACCAATAACAGGATCATACCACTGACACTTAAATAGTGTGATTCTTAAATTGACCATCCCCTCGTACTCAAGTTCCATTATATCAGTTAGAGTTCCATAGAAATCCGCTACATCAGATGCATCTGTGTAATTTTCACCTTTAACACTGACTCCGTAGTTACATGTCCTTCGTCCAGCGCCGTGATTTTCCGTATGAAACAAATAGCCTTTTGTAAAATACATTGGCCATGTTTTGACCTTGTTCAAAGGTCCATGGACTAGGTCTTGAACCCATGCAAGAAATGGATTTGTGGCATTCCAATAAGTAACCTGCATATATATATGTATGGAAACTAATCAGAAAAACTTGTGTAAAATAGACATAAATAACATTAACATACATATGACTATATTATTTACTTACATAATCTTTCACCCATAAATGATATTCGTCAGCTCTTTTTATAGAGAGTTCTTTTTCGGTAAGTCCTGTATATTTGTCGTGATAAAATCCTCGAACATGCTATATATTCAACAATTATATAAATATGTGTTGAGAAATTGTGTATTTATTTACATGAAAAGGTGAAGAAGTTTATGTACCACTCAATAGGCTGAAAATAATCACAATTTCTCAGCACATATGAGTGTGCGCATTGATAGTCTCTCTCTGAAAGCCAAAGCTCATGCATTTGCCCATTTGGGCGACCTGGTTGAGTAAATATCAAAGGAACTTCAGGGGACATTATATACGGGGACATCACCTTCATCAAATCTAGTTAACCTGCATAATAAATCACTTTTAAGTAATTCACATTAATTAATATATTCCGCAAAGTATATATTGTTCATTTACCTTGACTTTGTTTGTATATTCGCGGCAAAGTATTGTTCAGAAAAATATGCAATCTCGTCATTGATATATGATTGAACAATTGATCCCGCTGCATACCTTTTGTTCTTCGCTTTGGCTTTCAACTTTTTGAAAAACCTTTCGAAAGGATACATCCACCTATACTGGACATGACCTCCCAATTCAGCTTCGTATGGGAGATGTATAGATAGGTGTTCCATCACATCGAAAAACGATGGCGGGAAGATCTTCTCCAAATTGCATAGGATTAGAATTATGTTATGTTTTAGAATTTGAACGCGAGTTGTGTGCAAAGTTCTCGAACATAAATCTCGAAAAAATGCTCCAACCCCTGCATTATATATATAGGTAATTGCATCGAACTGTTAATTATTCAAAAATTAATATATTAGAACGTAAATGAATTCGTACCTGATATCGCTTGGTGGACATTGCGGTGTAAGAGTTCTGCAATTATAAATGGAAGTAGTCGCTCCATAAACACATGACAATCATGGCTCTTCATGCCTGAAAGCTTTCCATTCTCTATATCAACACAATTAGCCAAGTCTGAAGCATAACCATCTGGAAATTTAACCGAATGTTTCAAACATTCGAGTAAACTTGTTCTCGCAACTTCTATCAATGTATAGGGTGGAAAAGGAGCCCTGCCTTCACTATCAATGTGTAAGTGTGGCCGAGCACAAAATCGTTCAATATCCCATCTTGACATGATGTTGTCTTTTATTTTGCCCTTCACACTCATAAGAGTATTCATGATGTTATCAAAAAAAATATTTTATGTATGCATCACATCAATATTATGTCGAAGATTAAGGTCCCTCCAATACGGCAGCTCCCAAAATATACTTTCCTTGTGCCAATTATGTTCCTTCCCATAGCCACGTATCTTTTTGTCGTGACCATTTCCACCCACGATCTTAGTTCTCGGAGGATTTACACCTTCTACCCGCTCACAGTAAACGTGCTAACCGGTCAAAGACTCAGGTGGGTACTCTCTTGATGCGTCTTTTCCTTTCAAAAAGTCTTTTTTATTCCTTCTTAGTGGATGTCCATAAGGAAGAAATCTTCGATGACAATCAAACCAACATGTCTTCTTTCCATTTGGTAGATAAAAAGACTTTGTATCTTCCATGCAAACCGGACAAGACAATTTACCATGGGTTGTCCATCCTGATAACATGTCATATGCTGGAAAGTCGCTTATCGTCCACATAAGCACTGCTTTTAAATTAAAATTTTGATTTAACGACACATCGTATGCATCGACTCCAGTAGACCACAACTCTTTTAACTCAGCAATAAGAGGTTGGAGAAAGACATCAAGACTAGCTCGCGGATGATTATGCCCAAAATTCAAAATAGTAAGAAACAAGTACTCTTCATTCATGCACATATCAGGGGGTAGATTATATGGTGTCAAGATCACAAGCCACAATGAATGATTACGAGACATGCCAAATGGATTAAACCCATCTGTACACAATCCAAGGTAAACATTTCGTGGTTCAGCAGCAAACCGAGGATGTTGATTTTGAAAATATTTCCATTCCGCCGCATCGGAAGGATGACTCATTACTCCCTCATTTGCTTCGTGCTCGGCATGCCATCTCATTGCCGCTGCAGTCTTGTGGCTCTGATACATTCTCTTCAATCTGTCAGCAACTGGTAAATACCACATACGACTATATGGAACTTTCGTTCTACGTCTGTCGTTCTTAGGTTTCCATCTTTGTGCACCACAAAAAACACATTTTTCTTCGTTTTCGTATTCTTTCCAGAATATCATACAATTGTTAAGAAAAACATCAATTGTATGATACGGAAGACCTAAATTACGCATCAACTTCTCAGTTTCGTAATGAGAATCGGTAGACTTGTTTCCTTCTGGTAAATAATCTGTCAGTAAATCGCAAACCGAATCTACTAACTTTTCACTCATATTATATTCAGCCTTATTTTGCATGACTCGAGTAGCTAAGGATAACTGCGAGTGACCTTCACGACAACCATCATATAGTGGATCTTTTGCACCTTCTAACAAGTTGTAAAATTTCTTTGAATTGTTAAATATTGGTTCTTCTACATTTGCATAACTACCTTCTTGATGATAATTTTCATCAAAGCCCATGTTTTCACGAAATGCATCATTAACCATATCCACATACCTATCTTCAACTACATGGCTCCCACTTATATATGTAGGATCAATGTAGCTAGTTCCTAAATCGAAATTGATTTCTTCCCCATGCTTATACCAAACAAAATAATCTGGCATAAACCCTCTACTATAAAGATGGTTCCAAATTCTTGTCCGGGGAGAAATTTTTCGTTTTTGCAAACACTACAAGGGCAGAAAAACTTACCCCCGTTATCTTGTGTTAGAGACCGACTATTTGCAAACGTCATGAACTGCTCCACTCCTAATCCGAACTCTTCGAAAAATTTCCGGTATCTTCATCGATCCGCCGATACATCCACTCCCGAGAATTGTTATAATGACTCGACATTATACAATCATATGAAAAAGAGAATTTGAGATATCAAATTATATGATAAGAACCGTTTTTTTTATGTTGGAGAAGGAGATGTTTGTGGGTTGTTGAGGAAGGGAAGTGGTTGAGCTTTCTTTATAAAGAAACTAATAAGCAACTACATAGCGACTAAAACTATGTAGTCGCCAAAAACCAGTATACCTACCAACAAAACACGTGTTTTTGCACCTAACAAAGACGACTGATTTCCGACTATATAATGACCCGCCGAAAGAGTAGTTTTATAGTCGCAAAAAAAACCGACTATTTTACGACTTTTCGAAATAGTCACAAATTAGCGACTAATTACCGACTTCATTCAAAAATATTTTTCTCATAAAGATATTAGTCATATATCAGTCGTTAAATTACGACTACATTACCGATTACTGTTTGTAGTCGTTAAATAACGATTGATATATGACAATATCTCTGTAGTCGTTATACAGTCGTATAATAGTCGTTAAATAGTCATCAAAGTTTGCGACTAATTGTTTAGTCGCTATATGTAGTCGGAAAATCGCTGTTTTCTTGTAGTGATGGAAGCCGTCCCTTCGACGTTTCATCAATGCTTGAAATTCCCGAGCCCAACGGGAACTCGGATGATTCGCGAAGACCAAGGCAAAGCTCGTAACTGCTTCATCACCGAATTTAAAATCAGGAAATCATGCGTGATAATATAAGAGGAAGCAACTAAGAAAGACTAGGACGCCGACATATCCCAAACAAACTAATCAGGAATCAAGAAGATAGGTCGAAAGCCGACCTCTGAACATCCTGTTCCCCTCCTTACATAGAACAAAAAAGAGAGTAATATCCTTGTAATAGCGAACTACGGTTGGCTTGATCCATTTTTGGGTACGTAGGCAACCTTCTGAGGTACAATTAGAAATCTATATGATTTTCGAATGCCCCGCGACATTACATACATGGGCGCTAGCGGGATATCCGGTTAGCCAAAATCGATTCCCA
The DNA here is from genome assembly GCA_963556525.1 of Cochlearia excelsa. NCBI lineage: Eukaryota > Viridiplantae > Streptophyta > Magnoliopsida > Brassicales > Brassicaceae > Cochlearia > Cochlearia excelsa. The sequence goes on from OY748329.1 coordinate 10,465,484, forward strand.
ACGAGGAGCTTGGGAGCGAATATGGACTTCTTTTTTTAGAGGTGGACCCATCCTCACGAGAAGGTCCCAATGTACCCATGGGTGGTGTGGTATATTTGGAAAGCGCGTAATGATAAATTATTTTGTGGCATTGACCGAGGCCCTATGGAGACCAAGGAGGATGCAGCTGGAGAGCGCAGAGACATGGAATAGGGCGCATGAGCTTATATTGACCAACGGGTTGATGTTAGACTCCGAGAAACAAGACACGTCAATTATTAACCAAAGAAGTGCAATGGAGGCTTCATGCTTCATAGATGCGTCGTGGAAGGATGAGGATCTAACCACTGTAGAGAGGGGGGGGGTCCTCGGAATATATCATGGTGTAAGAGAGTTTCTAGGAATGACGAGCTACAATAGGAGTATTTCGCCGCTTCATTCGGAGTTGCACGAACCTCTGTTTGCATTGGATAGTCTAAGGACCTAAAGACACAATTGCAAGACCTTGAACACGTACTATATGGATCTAGTAAAATTAGTTTCTTCTCCGATTTGGAAACCCTATGTGATATGTGAGCATACTTCCCCGGTTTCACGCTCCAATATATCACTATGGAAGGTAATACGAAGGCGAATCTACTGGCAAGAAGTGCGAGTAGCAGAAAAATTATTTTCCAATATATTTGTTCTTCTCTTCCTAATTGGGTTCCCGATACGTCAAACGTATTTGTAATAGAGAAGGGAAGATCAACTACGGTGACAAAAAAAAACACAACAATTAATAAAAACACACATAATCCATGAAATGCAAACAAGACATGTATAATAAGAATCCATTATGTATTATATTAATGTATAAATCACCAACTATATACATAAACTACTTTTGAAAATAAAACGGAACTCACAAATATTTAGTTTTAATTTTATTTAGTAATATATAAATTAAAGAAATATCTTCAAAGTAAATTTAAATTTGTATCTAATATTAAATTCGCGCACTCTCTAATTTTGAAAATTAGTGTATTCCCTCTTACTTGATGTTTCAGCAATTATTTTAAACACAATAAATAAAATACAATAATATACAAAATAAACCTCAACAATTAATAAAACACACAACACGTACAATCCAATAATATGATAACAATCATTAAAACAAGTTAAACCCCCACTACCTGGAAAAAAAACTTACAAAACTCTTAATCTAGTAACCACCTTCGGAAAAATTGCAAAAACAAAACCCCAAGGTTTTGACATTTCGACAGAAAAAACCTGACAAATTTTCGTGTTTAAAAAAAACCTTGATTTTTTTATTTCACATTTTAAAACCTAAAGTTTGTTTTATAGCAAAACGAACCCTATCCGAAAAATCGGTTAAATTTTAGCAGAGATAAACGACATAGTTCACATAAAATTAAAACGGGTTTGATTTATCATCGTATATGAAAAAGAATATGAAGAAAAAACGAGAAAAACAAAAAAAAACACAAACAAAGATTATATTATTTGTCCTAAAATCCATAACTTCAGTCTTTGATAAAGTGTTCAAAATCACAAAACTTATTTTCGTTTATCTCGTTTTTTTCTTATATCCATTTTGTATACGATGGTGAAACAATCACATTTTCATTTAAGTGAAACGAATCATTTTTTCTCCGCTAAAAATTTAACTGATTTTTGGCTAGGGTTTGTTTTGCTAAAAAAACAAACCTTAGGTTTTAAAATGTGAAATAAAAAAGTTAAGGTTTTTTTACACCTGAATATTTGTCATGTTTTTTCTGTCGAAAAGGTGAAACATTGGATTTTTTTTGCAATTTTTCCACCACTTTCTATAACCTCATATCAACACAAATCTAGGGTTCATTAATTTCTTAGGCTCACACTCATTAGAAAATTTCTTGGGAGTATCTATTTTGTTATTGATGGAGTCGACGCTCATACCTGGTTTGTCGGACGACGTGGCTGAGCGTTGCCTCGGGAGAGTCACATGGTCTAGGTTTCGTATAGTTTCTCAAGTCTCTCGACGATGGAAGTCGTTCTACAATAGCGATCGTTGCTTCTCCATTCGTAAATTAACGGGAAAGGTCGAGCAGTTTATGTGTGTTGTTATAGATATTCCGTATAGCACATATGTGCACATAGAGATTTTCGACGCCTCCGGAACAAATTGGGACTAATCCCTCATGTCCCTAGTCCTTTGAAGGATGGTTTCCGCGTCGAGGTGTTAGGTGGCGGGAAAATCATGCTCATTGGAGGATATACAGATGGGATACGCTATGTGATTAATACTAGCCCAATCTCTGCTTTGTCCAATGTTTACGAGTTCGATCATGCTTCTAACAGGTCATCCAATGTCTGAAAATCTCTCCTTCCGTTTAATGTTTGTTCTGAACATGTTGGAATATGAGAGATGTATAGGGAGAGTGCGTGTGAATGTATTTATATATATATCAAAGGTTTTTTAGGTCACAAGCTAACATCAAATATTCTTCTAATCTATTAAGGATCTATGTGTGTATATCCCAAAAAAAAATATCACAACGTAAAGATATTTATTTTGTATTTATTTTAATAGCACAACACTTATACACTTAAAAAAATATCACAACGCTTATACACTTATAACTCTATGTATTGCTCAAATAAATGCTTAAAATTGCACAACGGCCGTATGTATATAATTTTTAGAATTGCACCTTTAATAATATTATAGGAGTAAAGCTTATATGTGAATTAATGTAAACTGATTATATTATGATTAATAAATGAGAAATTCACAAATATACACTATTTCAATCCTTTCTTCACAAAATTACACATAATTCAATTTTTTCCTACTTTTACACCCTTTTCAAATTTTAAATGGTTCAATTATGCTCTAAAATATTAGCAAAATTAAAATATTTTCATTTGAGTTCGCTAATTAGTGTTTAGGGTATAATAATGAAGGTGTAGGGTTTTGTGGGTAAGGCTAATTTCGATTTAATTTTTAGTAATTAGGTGTAGTTTTGTGAAGTGATTTTAAAAAGGTGTAGTTTTGTGAAATGCAATTTAAAAGGTGTAGTTTTGTAATTCTCCCTTAATAAAATAGTTAGCATGTAGTGTATACATGGCGTAATTAATCTGTCCATTAAAAAGTATATAACGGCATATTATGAGAATAGCCTCCTCTATTTAAACTAAAAACTATGTAGAACACGAATGTAACATATGAAAATAACGAATCGGCAAAGACCCATACATTGCCAAAAGCTGTGGATTATGTCTACCTCAAACAAGCATGAAAAAAATGGGTATATTCTTTGTTCATGTGTACCGACCAAACCGCAAAGTCGATCTAATGTTTCACTAATTCCGTGAAGTGAAGAGCTTCCACCATCAAAGAATATCATGACGTAATCTGCGAACATTAATTGAGAGATTTAAATAGGCCAAGTTCTTGGGCGATAGCTAGGATATGTGGTATGAATCATAGCGCAAACAAAATGACCCGAGAAAACTTTTAAACCTCTCAAGAAAATACAAGGCGACATGGGGTCGCATTGTCCAAGACCTTTAAACCCTTGAAATAGCCTATATGTTTTACCATTTATGGAGACTGAAAAACTTGCCGCTGAGGCGCATTTGATTGATCATGACAATAAATTTCTCGGATAAGTTCACTGCTCATAGAGTTTCCATGATGAAACCCCATCTCATTGGGTCAATATCCTTTTAGTAAATATACTTTAAGCATTGCACTTCCCGCAATATCTTTCTTGTTATGCACGCGGACAATGGAGGGTAGTAGCTCTTTTAGACATCATAAAAAGTTTTTCACTTACAAATTTGAAATACTATAGTTTTATACCCTTGGCTAGTGCTATGGCCGGGACATACAATATTTTAATAGAAATTATATTTTGTCTTGGATAAGTAATTAAATCGGTTACTAGTATTTTTCACTAAAAACAAAATTTATATCACACGCTATCCTAAAGTTTTAGGGGTCAAAGTTCAAGATAAAAATATTCAATGTATTTATTAATAATTTTAAGAATTTGGAGCTATATTTTGTTAACAAATATATGGGGTCAATATGCAAAACAAAATTATTATGTCATTTTTTCAATAAATCGTTATGTAATGGGTTTGGGCCATTAGGAAGTCATATACTCATAAGATAGCATAAAACATGTATTCTGATATAAAACACAACAATTATATACGCTATAATCATACACAAGAAGTTTATAATATTTTATGTATATCCAAGTTTATAAACATAAAAATTAATCTATATTTATCGAAAATCGAAAAACTATAACATAAATGACATTTTAAATAATTACACCTTAAGGTATTAAAAGAGCAAACCTTTATTTAATTATTAATGCACCATTTGTAATTTATACGATGGTGTTACTATTTCACAAACAAAAGATATTAGTCTATACCAAATAGGTATGTAGAAACAATCTATAATTATTTTCTAAACCACTATGTGCATTTAAATGGTGTTAAATATCCATAAAATTATATTTAGAATTATATTTTTCATGTATTAACATATTCTTGTAGCAGTTTATAAAAACCATATAAGTATTTTGATCACGTTTATGAAAAAATTTCAAGTGGTATTGTTGAACAACTTTTGTTTGTTAGCAACCTTTTTAACTAAGTTTGTTACTTACTAGAAGTTGGCTTCTGAAGAACTCCTTAAGTGGCTTTTGTTAATAAGTTTTGTACCCGGAAGAAGATGAAAAATATACAATATAAAAATTTGTTCTTTTGTGTGTGGTAAAATGATGAGAAATGGTTTAGTGTGTTTGTGGAAATTGTGCATGTTTTGGGGTGAATCCTAACTTCTCCAAGACACTAAGATGTTACAAAAAAATTCATACATTTGGTTAGTTAGATGAAAGAGAGTTTAGCACTAAGACAAAAACATTGAGGGACAAGAACGAAAGTTATACCGATTTTAAAGGGTCTGTTTCAGTGAGTTTAACTATGTACCCAACCATCTTTTCTCCAATTTCATGTAAATACAAAAATATTGTAGTGAAACCAACATAGATTCCCAGAAGTTCATAGTTTACATAATTATTTAAGTTTAACTCCATTGGATCTTCCCTCTTAGCTGCAAGTGATCTCTATAATAAGAGTTGAAAAATGTTAGCGTTAAAGTTTATATATTTGAAAAATGTAAACTTTCATACCTTGAGATTTGTGCTCCAAGCGTTGAAGTTTTGGGAGATGCTTGTTCCTGAGACAGGAAGATTGTCGTCGCCGGAAGATTGTCGTCGCTAGAAGCTTGAAGTTTTGATTCCTTATCTACACTGGCTCTAAGGGTATTTGAGATCTTCCTTGACCTCGCAGCCAAGCTAACTGTCCGAATAGATTCATTGTATTCTCCTGGATTCTAAATTCTAACAACAAGAACATAACAAATATATTCATTATCTGATTAGTCAAAAAATTATTTATTAAAGAAAGCAATAACTTGATCTTCTTACCATACATGCAACAATGAGAGCCTTCCTTGTTCCTCCACGTGAATCTTGAAGAATTCTAGTCAATTTGCTTTCCCTGTATGGAACTCTTGGCATGTTAGTTGAGTGCATGAATAACATTGGATAAGGCAAACAATGACTTATTGATTTTGGCACTTTCTTGTAGGCGGGCTTCTTCGTTGCAAGTCCATCTATTGTCTTCATTACATGTTTAATCCATACAATATTATAGATCAGAACGCGTAAGAGGCTCCTTTGATTCAAACAAATACTTGGAAAAAGTGATAAGAAACATACCCGCTAGATCAATAAAATTAATATTTACATTGACAAAACCTTGAGAGGTTACCGAGATCACAACCGTTGTTTGCGACATTTATAAAGTTTTTATGTAACATTTTTATTAATAGATATAATGAATCCTCTCTAGAAGTTTATATACATGACCACTGTCGTGCTAAGAGTTTTAGGGTTGGAGGCAAATATCAAATATATATATATATATATATATTCCCGATAAAAATAATTACTAAAATGAGTTATATAACTGTTAAAAACAAATAAATATCATCAACCATACATTTTTCTTTTGTTTTATTACATAAATAAAAACATTCAAATATTTTGAACTTATGAATTGTTAACCGAAAATAATTTTAGATATTTATGATTTTTTTTTTAATTTTGTAATGATTTTATGATTTTTTAACTGGAAATATTATGACTTTTATGATTTTAACCTAAATAAGAACTTGATTTGAAGTTTACTCAACATAAAAATGGATTTTGTATTTGCAAGAGACTTTAAATAAAAGTATTTTTTAGTTATTACTCCATTTACTACTAAACTAGTCTTCATAATATTTGGGGGCCCTAAACTTAATTTTTTTTAAATGGGGGCCTGAGGCAAATGCTTCGGCCGTGTATATGACATTTAAGATTTCACAACAACATGTTTTAATTATTTGCATATATATTAACATATAATATTTGCAAATTTAAATTTTTAAATGGCTTTATTAATTTACTTTCAAAGAAATGATTTGAAAATACATCTATATACAACGGTTGTTGATCCATTATGGCAATTTCAGTATAAAGTAGATACTTATAATAAAGAGATTGATGAGTGTGTATTTTAGGTATTTTAAGCATGCATTTCCATATCTTTTTAGGACTTTAGTTACATGTTTCATATAATTTATATTCTTTATTAGCATATTTTCATTAAGTAGTTTTGGATAGAGTCTTAGTTAGTTTTAGGTCTATTTACATTGAATCATGTGCATTTCAGGTACTTAGAGCAATATGGAGCGAGGTGGATTCAAGGGGAGCTTAGGAGAAGCTTGAAGAAGGCAAGGAAGAAGAATTGAATTTCCTAGCGGTCGCTAAACCGCCGACACAAGCCTGCGGAGGAGACACAGAGATGAGAAGATTGAAGGTTCGTTGAAGTTGATCTCGACGGTCCACAAACCGCCTAAGCATGCCGCTGAAGAAGACGCCAAGAAGACCAATCTCTGTGTCCATCATATTGGTCAACAAACCGGACTCGACCGCTGCAACGTACGCGAGGCAAGACAACGAAGAGGTTCATTTATTGTTGTTGAATCTTATGCTTATTTAGTTTTAAATCTCTTTTATAATCTTAATCATGTCTTTATCTCTTATGATTAGCTTGTGTTTCATCATGATTAGTGAGTAGTCATCTTTTGGGTTTTGGGGTTTATTTAGGTTACGATGTGATATATTGCATATTTAGCATGTTTTTACTTTGATTTTTGCATTAGAACTAACACATTTAGGTTGCACTTAGTATCATATAGGTTGCATTTGTGTTTGTTCATGCGTTTTCAGGTTCAGGAGTGCTAAAGTGACAAAAAGGCGAGGAAAAGGGTTTAAAGTAGAGAAACGACCATTATCAGCGACTTGTGCTGATTAGCTGTGGTCGAGACGCGAAGAAAAGGCGAAAAAGAGAAGAAGGAGCCAGTATCGACCAGTTGTATCGACCAAATTATGGTCGATATTGAGCTAAAACTCATATCGATCAGTAGTATCGACCAGAAACTGGTCGATATCGACCAAGAGTATCGACCAAAATCTGGTCGATATCGAGCGCGTAAAATAAAGAGAAGAAAAAGGCCCAAGACGTTTTTGAGAAGCCCAAGACGAATTTTTTAGGTCTAAACACTATGTTTTGAGCGACTTTGTTTTTTTATCTTATCATACTTTGTTCTTGAGTTTGTTCTTGTACTTTGGATTGGAGAATTGCTTGCTTGGATTTGTTTTTGCATCAAGATTCTTGTACACCTTAATTTCAATAACAAAGTTCTTTTTTCCCTTAATCTTGTTATTTTGTTTTTCATGTTGTTTTCAATCTTAATTGTTTTGGTATTCATAATGATTAGTGAGTAAACTCCCTTAGGCAATTAGGTTGGGGAAAAAGGGTGAATCAACATTAGAATTGTTAATTGTCTTGATCTTAAACTTTATAAAACTCTAATCTAGGGTAATATTCTTAATGCTTTGATTGAATTGGCCATTCGATCAATAGAAACCAGAAGCTTCACCTTTGGGAAAAGTATGGGGGTTCCTGAACAATTATCCTAAAACTAAACCTAGCTTAACCGAGGAATCTGTGTTAATAAGTTTAGTGGTTGAATTGAATTGAGCTTAATGTTTTCTAAAAGTTAAATTATCCAAGATATTGTTTTAGTTTAACTATTAGGAAAAGGATCATTACCACGGGAGTGGATTGATCTAATCAAACGTTTTCAAAACCTTAAAGTTATCTTTGTTAAAAGACATTTAGAAATCTGAAAGTTGATCACCCGTTAAAGTACCCAACCAGGTTGTTTTGCCTTAAATTTAATCTTTAAAACTTGTCAAATTAATCTTTCGTTTTCTTGGTTAATTCACCATCGGTTACAAAATCAGAACAACTCTTTTGAACTCGCTTAAACTGAGTGTAATTTCTCATAAGGTTTATTACATTAGTTGCTCCTGATTCGGATTGACACCTTAAATACTACATTAAGGCATTCGAAATAACGAGAGTGTAAAATCTCGTTTATCAAATTGGCGCCGTTGCCGATTCAGGAACTCGACTAATTATTAAAACTTTGAAATCACTTGGGATTAAGTTTTACTTCTTGTTACTAATCGTTTCTCTTTTGTGTGGTTTCTCGTTCTCTCAGGTGTATGCAAAGAAGAAGTCACATACAAAGCGACAACCTACTCTTCTTTGCGGATATCAAAGCACGCGAACGAGCAATCGCCAGAGAAAGAAGACTCGATCAATAGTCAGACTCGTTCCAATCGGAAATATCGGATTCAGATTCATATTCTGAAATGGGTGATGCAATCAACACCAACAATGGCCCACGTACGTACGATTGGAACCGACGACGTGCCTTCTAACGTCACCAACCGTAGTGGTATCACACCACCAGCCATCGCCAACAACAACTTCGAGATCAAGTATAGTCTCATAAACATGATCTCGGGCAACAAGTTCTATGGTTTGCCTAGTGAGGACCCGATTGACCACCTTCATCAATTCGACATGCTATGCGATACGGTGAAGATCAACGGTGTCAACGAGGACATGTTCAAGTTGCGCTTGTTCCCTTTCTCACTAGGGGACAAAGCACACCTATGGAAAAAGAACCTTATCAAGGACACCATCCAGACTTGGGATGCTTGCAAGAAGGCTTTCCTAACAAAGTTCTTCTCGGTGGTTCGGACATCAAAGCTAAGGAATGAAATCTCAGCTTTCGCTCAAAAGGACCAAGAAACATTTAGCGAAGCTTGGGAGAGATTCAAGGGTTATACGCTTAGATGTCCACACCACGGATTCTCGGGAGAAAGCTTACTCAGCACGTTCTACCGAGGCCTAAAACCGAAGTTTCGAATGCTTCTCGATTCAGCTAGCCAAGGAAATTTCCTTGGGAAGACGGAAGCGGATGGACAACTGTTGGTGGAAAACTATGCGCTGAGTGATATCAACTATGGCGAGGATTACGATCGCAATATCCGTAGCTCTGGTAATGATGAGCAATTCAAGCGAGAGATAAAAGCGGTGAATGAGAAGCTTGACAACCTAATCATGTCTCAACAAGTGGGGATCAACTTCGTGGGGAACAGTTGCCCCCAATCGAGGGAAATCAGGAGGAGATAAACTACATGGGGAATCAGAACGGTTGGCGTTTCAACAATTACTCTCAACACCCAAACCTCTCCTACCGCAACAACAACGTCGCTAACCCTAGTGATCAAGTCTATCCCCAAGCAGGACAAGGAGGTTACCAAGGTAAACCTCAGTACAACCAAGGAGGGTACGCACCGAGACCACCACTTAATCGACCTCCGGGTTACAACCATCCTCCCGCTGCTCAAGGTGTGGTTTCTTCACCAGCTTCTCAAGGTGATCAAACCACCCAACTCTTGAAACAAATCCTCGAAGGTCAAACCCGTCATAGCATGGAGTTCAACACCTTCAAAAAGGAGATTCACGCAAAGGTAGACAACTCCTACAATGATCTCCACGCCAAGTTTGAATCAGTGAGCTCGCACTTGAAAGCTCTGGATAACCAAGTTGGTCAAATCACCTTCTCATCTAAGCGACCAATGGGTCAACTACCAGGGAAACCAGAAGCTAATCCGAAAGAGTATGTCAACGCTCTACACCTCCGTAGTGGTAGACAATTACCATCTGGGGATCGCATCGAGGACAATGCGAATCAGGACGAGGGGGTAAACCATTTGACAGAAGCAGAGAACGCGGTTACTCGCGAGGGAAACCCCGAAGCTGAGGCAAAGGAAAATTTCGGTGAAGAGAAAATATCAGATGGTCCATATCGACCTGTCGTATCGACCACAACTGGTCGATATCGACCAGTGATATCGACCAAAGATCCGGTCGATATAGAGGGTAAAAGGTAGGATGGTCAAGATCGACCAGTGATATCGACCAAAAATCTGGTCGATATCGAGGGTGAAAAGCCGGATGGTCAGGATCGACCAGTGGTATCGACCACACCTGGTCGATATCGACCACCAATATCGACCAGAAATCTGGTCGATACTGAGGAGAAACTCGTCAACAAAGGTAAACCGGTCTACGCGACGTCTCCTTACGCGCCCAAACTTCCTTTTCCGGGACGAGCTAAGAAGCAGCTTTTAGAGAAGTACAAAGCGCAATTCGAAAAGCAAATGAAAGAGGTTCAAATTGCTATGCCCCTCATCGACGCTTTCAAACTTGTTCCTCACTATAGCAAGTTCCTAAAAGATGCCATCAAGAACAAGTTTCAAGACTTTGACGATACGGTGATTCTTTCGCACGAGTGTAGCGCTATCATCCAGAGAAATTCCCCTAAGAAGCTAAGTGATCCGGGGAGTTTCACAATACCATGTGCCATTGGTCCGTTGGTCTTTGAAGGGTGTTTGTGCGATTTGGGGGCTAGTGCTAGTCTTATGCCATTGTCCATTGCTCAAAGACTTGGATTCTCGTCCTTTAAGGATCCCCGCGGGAGTGTTAGAAGACATCCCGGTTAGGCTTGGAAACGCGTTCATTCCCACGGATCCGCTAATCCTAGGTAGACCATTCTTAGCCACCGCTGGGGCCATCATCGATGTAAAGAAAGGAAAGATCGATTTTCACCTTGGAGAGGACCTTGTCCAAAGGTACGACATCAACGATGCAATCAAGAAGCCAACTATCGACGGGCAAATCTTTTACATCGACTTGATGGATGAGCTCGCCGACGAGTTCTTGGAGGAGCTAGCAGCTGAAGATGAGCTCCATCTTGCCTTGACAACACGTGAAGAAGGAGGCCAAACCGCTAGGAGCGACGTCATGGCAATGCAAAGGAGAATCGACTCCCACCCCGTTGACAAGGAGGCCGATTTTCTCGACCTACCCGAAGTACTTGCGTGCGACGCAAAAGCCATAATGATGGAGAACAACGCTAGCAATGGTAAGCCTAGCGACGATAACGACGATTGGAGCGAGCTCAAAGCGCCAAAGGTAGAACTCAAACCTCTTCCTAAAGGGCTAAGGTACGTTTTCTTGGGGCTTAACTCCACCTATCCGATAATTATCAATGCCTCGATTAGCGATGAAGAAGTTAAAACCTTGACTCATGAGCTTAAAAGATTTAGGAAGGCCATAGGTTATTCTCTAGATGATATCAAAGGGATATCACCCTCATTGTGTATGCATCGTATACATCTAGAGAACGAATCTATGTCCTCAATAGAACACCAACGTAGGCTGAACCTAACTTGAAAGAAGTAGTCAAGAAAGAGATAATCAAGCTATTTGATGCGGGGATCATCTACCCTATATCCGATAGCAATTGGATCTCTGCCGTGCATGTAGTGCCGAAAAAGGGTGGAATTACCGTGGTTAAAAACGAAAACAACGAATTAATCCCAACGAGAACAATCACGGGTCATAGAGTTTGCATCGATTACCGTAAGTTAAACGCTGCGACTCGAAAAGACCACTTCCCCCTACCCTTCATTGACCAAATGCTTGAACGATTAGCAAACCATCCATATTATTGTTTCCTCGATGGGTATTCCGGATTTTCCAAATACCCATCCACCCCCAAGACCAAGAGAAAACAACCTTCACATGTCCCTATGGTACAATTGCTTATCGTAGAATGTCTTTTGGGTTGTGTAATGCACCCGCGACATTCCAACGATGCATGATGTCCATATTCTCTGATTTAATTGAAAACATTGTGGAAGTTTTTATGGATGATTTCTCTGTATATGGTTCTTTGTTTGCCCCTTGTTTGTCTAATCTATGCAGGGTACTTAAAAGGTGCGAGGAATGTCATTTGGTCCTAAATTGGGAAAAGTGTCACTTCATGGTGAAAGATGGTATAGTTTTGGGTCATCGAATCTCCGAAAAGGGTATTGAGGTTGATAGAGCGAAGATCGATGTAATGGCTAACCTTGGAGCTCCGAATTCGGTTAAGGGTATAATAAGCTTTCTCGGTCACGCGGGTTTCTACAGGAGGTTCATCAAGGACTTCTCAAAGATAGCTAGACCGCTCACGAGATTGCTATGCAAGGACATCGCTTTTCAGTTTGATAAGGAGTGTCTCGAAGCCTTCCACAAGATCAAGCAAGAGCTGATAAGTGCTCCTATTGTGCAACCGCCGGATTGGGATCTTCCTTTTGAGATCATGTGTGACGCTAGTGACTATGCCGTCAGCGCGGTTTTAGGCCAAAGGAAGGATAAGAAGCTCCATGACATCTACTACGCTAGTAAGACAATGGACGAAGCTCAAACCAAGTACGCTACCACGGAGAAAGAGCTTCTCGCCATCGTGTTCGCTTTCGAAAAGTTTAGATCCTACTTGGTGGGTTCGAAGGTGATAGTCTACACCGACCACGCGGCGTTGAGACATTTGCTAGCAAAGAAGGATGCGAAGCCTAGATTGTTGAGGTGGATCTTGTTACTCCAAGAATTCGATTTGGAGATCAAAGACAAGAAAGGCATCGAGAATGGAGTCGCGGATCACTTGTCACGATTGCGCGTAGACGACCTCCTTCCCATTGATGATTCATTCCCCGAGGAACATCTAATGACGATCATGTTAAAGAAATCTCGGGGAGAGCAAGAGCATGAGGTTGAAAAGCTTTTTGCCGCAGAAAAAGAACCTTGGTACGCGGACATTGTGAACTACTTGGCCGCGGGAGAAGAACCGCACCACTTGGAGGGGTACCAAAAGAAGAAATTCTTTCACGACTTGAAACGGTTTTATTGGGACGAGCCCTATCTCTACACCTTGAGCAAAGACGGTTTATACCGAAGATGTGTAGCGGATGAAGAGATAAATGACATCCTTATGCATTGCCACGGTTCGGCCTACGGGGGACACTTCGCTAGTTTCAAGACGGTCTCTAAGGTATTACAAGCTGGGTTTTGGTGGCCTACGATGTTCAAGGATGCCCACGAGTTCGTTCAAAGGTGTGATCCTTGTCAAAGGAAAGGGAACATAAGCAAGCGCAACGAGATGCCACAAAACCCGATCATGGAAATTGAGATTTTCGACGTATGGGGGATTGACTACATGGGTCCTTTCCCATCTTCATACGGAAAGAAGTATATCCTTGTGGCGGTTGACTATGTTTCCAAATGGGTTGAGGCTGTAGCGAGTGTAACGAACGACTCGAAAGTAGTTGTTAATCTCTTCAAGACGATCATCTTCCCAAGGTTCGGAGTTCCTAAGGTGGTGATTAGTGACGGTGGATCCCATTTCATCAACAAGGTTTTTGAGAGTCTTCTCAAGAAGTACGGTGTTAAGCACAAGGTGGCAACGCCTTATCATCCCCAAACAAGTGGCCAAGTTGAGGTTTCCAACCGACAAATCAAAGCCATCCTCGAGAAAACGGTTGGCGTTACGCGGAAAGATTGGTCCGTCAAGCTCGACGACGCACTTTGGGCATATAGAACCGCGTTTAAGACGCCCTTGGGAACGTGATATGAGCGTGGAACCAGAATCGGATACCGATGCCGATCAACATCGACCACTCGACGATCAACATCGACCACTCGACATCGACCAACATCGACCACTCGATATCGACCAACCTCGACCACTCGATACCGATGCCGATCAACATCGACCACTCAACATCGACCAACATCGACCACTCGATACCGATGCCGATCAACAAGGCGCACGTGCACCAATCACCGAAGGACGGGAAGGCGTGATCACACGGTCCAAAAGCTGAGGAGTTAGCCAAGATAGCTTTATCAAGTACCATGGACAAGGAAGTATCACCTAGGAGCTACTTCAACATATTCACCGCCACCACGTAAGAAGACCAAGCTATGAAAGCTAAGCGGACTAGGTGTCTCGCTTGATACTCTTTTTCCCACCGGGTTTAATGAGGTCAAGAAGAACACCACGTCGTCCATTAGCAATCATGGCTTGAAGAATGTAAGAGACGAGGCATTTTCACACTACTCGTTGTTCTATCTTTTCTTTAAGGAACGCCGTGTTGTTTTGGCGATTTCCTTTTCTCTTTGTGTTTTTCCATTTTTGTGCGGATTTCCTTTTCTCGGATTTCCTTTTTGTTAAACGCACAACCCTAAAAGAGAGTTGCGACTTGTGCCTCCTCTATATAAGGGTTGCGCCGCACCTTCTTCTTCTTCGGTCAACTTTTACCTAAAAACTTCTTATAGTCGACTCCTCTCGGTTCCTTTGTGAACTTGAGCCGCTTACAAGCATACTTGCTTCCAAGCGTCTCTTCTATCCATCGGGGCGGTTGCTCCATAGCCTCCTTGAGACGTCCCCTTTCCATCCATCGCTTCCACACCCTCCATCCCCACCTCCTAGCCGGAGTTATCCGCCGTTTTCCCTTCGACCCACCACGGTTTTCACTTCATCGTAGTACTCGCCTTGTCACGGAGTATCGGTCTAGAACTAAGGACGTATCGGTGGTATCGAGCCAAACTCTGTACCAAAGGCCGAGTCACTTCTTTCCCTTAAACTTTTATCACCTCGTATCTCGCTTGTTTAAAACTTGTTGTGTGCGCATCTGTTTGAGTTGATAGTAACTAAGTTGTTTTTGATTGTTCGTCGTGTTCTTGTGATTGTTGTGCGCGGCGGCAACTTTTATGTTTTGATCTTAGAAAACCCTAAACGTAACTTGAAAACGTGTTGTGAAAGATTTCCTTTTTGAACAAAACTCGCGTTTTTACTTAAAAATCCGATTTCCTTTTTCCTTGTTTCAAAACCGCGTAGCCATTTTCCTTTTTGCCGCGTACCGAACTCCTTTTACTCTTTGTAGCTTGTGTTTTGTGTGAGAACAACTTACTGCGAGCTACCCGCTTTTGCAACGGTACCATGTCCCTATCACCCCGAGCGATTGACGACCTCAAAAAACTCATAGCAACGCAGTGGTGAAGCAATGGCCCAAGTGCCGCCTCAACAGATTGCCCAACAACTTACTGCGGAACGTGAGCGGCAAACCAAGGAAACCGCAAAGGGAACCTCGGACTCGAGGGTGGGTCAACTCCAACTCCATCCGATGCCATGCGGATTTGCAAAGGTAAGGGCGTTGCCGGTACATCTAGATTCCAAGCGGTCCGCAACCTCCGTTCAACCAACGCAAACGAGCGAGAGAACCACGGCAACGGGTGCATGCCGAGCCGAGCGAGCCGAGAGGACGAGCACCCGGGGGCGTAGGGCCACACGCTGCTCCCACACCGTCCTACACGGACCATAGCCGGGCAACGCGTCTACATCGGCTCTAGCGACGAGTATTACGGCGTCAACGTCTCGGACCGTAGTAGGCGAAGCCGGAGACGTGCGAGACGAGACAGGACGACCCGAGAGACTCGGAGAGCCGGCAGCTAAAGCATATCAAGGCCAAGTTCCCACCATTCCTCGGCAAGAATGATCCGGAAGCCTATCTTGACCCGGGAAAGGAAGATGGAGTCCGGCTTCTTGTGCCATGATACGTATGCCTCAAACAAGGTAAAGATAGTCGTCTCGAGTTTAGTGAGTACGCCCTTTTTGTGGTGGGATCAGCTTTGCACCACACGGAATCGTCATAATGAGCTGCCCATCACCACTTGGCACCAACTCACAACCCACTTGAGAAAAAGGTTTGTGCCGAGCCATTACCACCGGAAGTTCTCAACAAGCCGAGGAAGCTCACCCAAGGGTCCACCACGGTCCGAGACTACTTCCAAGAGATGGAAACCCTTCTCATCCGAGCCGGACTAGAGGAAGATGATGAAGTAACCATGGCACGGTTCATTGGTGGACTCGGCCCGGGACATCCAGGACAAGGTGGAGCTCCGGACTTATATGGATCTTGAGGAACTCGTGCACAAGGCAGAACTAGTGGAGAGTCAGAACAAAAGAAGGTACGCCAAGCCGAGCTTCTCCCTCCACGACCAATAAACCCAAGGAATTCCTACCTTCTCGGCCACTTTTCTCCAAGGATGCCAAGCCTACTTCCACGACGAAAGAAGAGGTCAAGTTTGATCCCAAAGGCCGAACCAACACCTCCTCCGGCAATGTTAGGTGTTTTAGATGCCAAGGGATGGGACACTACTCGAGAGATTGTCCCAACAAGAAAGTCTTCATGATTCTGGACAATGGAGAGGTAGTTCCACAGATTCGAGTCGAACCAGAAGATGGAGATGAGGAGGGAAGCCGCACTGTTGGAGAGATGCTTGGTAGTCGGGGAGGGCGTTGAGTGTCCGGAACCAGCCGGAGGAGTTAGTGCGGAGAAACCACCTCTTCCACACACGCCGCCTGGTCAAAGGAAAGGTATGCAGCTGATCATAGATGGGGGTAGCTGCACCAATGCCGCCAGTGAGCTAATGGTCCGAAGCTAAGCCTAGAACCCATCACCCATCCCCGGCCATACAAGCTGCAGTGGCTCAACGATAGTGGTGCTCTCACCGTCACACAACGAGGTCCGTTTCACTCTCTGTCCATAGGGCAAATATGAAGATGAGGTCCTGTGTGATGTCATACCCATGGGATCCAGCCATGTGCTGCTTGGCCGACCGTGGCAATCGACCGGAAAGTACTCCATGACGGGTACACAAACAAGCACACGTTTGAGTTCAATGGCCGCAAGATCACTCGGTTCCTCTTACTCCAAGTGAAGTGTACCAAGACCAGCTCTATCTCAAACTCAAGGAAGAAAAGGAGAAGACGCCGGCCCACACGCCAACCTCTACATTAACCAAAGAGAAGTGTACGAACTTATGAACTCCAATTGCTCTATGTTATTGTTTGTGTACAAGGAAAGCCTTGTTAGTACTAACCCCTCACAGGAGCTTCCTAGTGAAATGGCTAAGCTATTGCAGGATTTTAGTGACGTTTTTCCCCGGGAAACTCCACCGGGCTTGCCTCCTATACGCGGCATTGAGCACCAGATTGACTTTGTGCCAGGTTCCGCACTCCCCAATCGACCCGCCTACCGAACCAATCCGGTGGAGACCAAGGAGCTTCGAAACAGGTGGAGGAGCTAATGCGGAAGGGGCACATCGGAGAGAGCATGAGTCCATGTGTTGTACGGTGTTGCTTGTGCCCAAGAAGGATGGATCATGGCGCATGTGTGTTGATTGCCGAGCCATCAATAACATCACGGTGAAGTATCGCCACCCTATTCCTAGACTTGATGATATGCTTGATGAATTGTGTGGTTCTAACCTTTTCTCTAAGATAGATCTTAAGAGTGGTTATCATCGATTAGGATGAAGGAGGGTGACGAATGGAAAACAGCCTTCAAAACTAAGCAAGGCTTGTATGAGTGGCTTGTAATGCCGTTCGGTCTCACTAACGCACCTAGTACTTTCATGAGACTAATGAACCATGTGTTGAGATCTTTTATAGGTGTGTTCGTGGTGGTGTACTTCGACGATATCCTCATCTTTAGCAAGAACTTGGCCGAGCACATTAGCCACATACGAGCCGTCCTTGAAGTCCTACGGAGGGAGAACTTATTCGCCAACATTGATAAATGCACTTTTTGTACTAAGCGAGGTTGTTTTCTTAGGCTTTGTTGTGAGTGCGAAGGAGTACAGGTTGATGATGAGAGAGATAAAGGCTATCGGGGATTGGCCGAGACCTACCACGTAGGGAGAAGTCCGAAGTTTCCATGGTCTAGCCGGTTTCTATAGGCGCTTTGTCAAGGATTTCAGCACTCTCTTGCAGCACCACTTACGGAAGTCATTGAGAAAGACGTCGGTTTCAAGTGGGAGGACGCCCAGGACCAGGCTTTCCAAAGCCTTAAAGAGAAGCTTATCAATTCCCCTTTACTCATGCTTCCTGATTTTCTTAAAACATTCGAGATTGAGTGTGATGCTTCTGGTGTAGGTATTGGTGCGGTTCTTATGCAGGATAAGAAGCCAATTGCCTACTTCAGTGAGAAATTAGGGGGAGCAACGCTGAACTATCCTACCTATGACAAGGAGTTATATGCATTGGTGAGGGCTTTACAAACCTGGCAGCATTATCTTTGGCCGAAGGAGTTTGTAATCCACACGGACCATGAGTCGCTCAAGCATTTGAAGGGACAACGAAGCCGAACAAGAGGCATGGCCGCCGGATTGAGTTCATCGAGACGTTTCCCTATGTTATCAAGTATAAGAAAGGTAAAGACAATGTCGTAGCCGACGCATTGTCTCGGAGGTACACTCTAATCTCAGAATTGACATCTAGACTCATAGGATTTGAAGTGCTTAAAACGTTGTATGAATCGATTCGAGTTTGGTTCTTATTACTTGAAATGTGCTAAGTTTGCTTGTGAGAATTACTATAGACGGGACGGCTACCTGTTCTTTCACCATCGGCTGTGCATACCTACCGGCTCGGTTAGGGAACTACTTGTCCGAGAAGCCCACGGTGGGGGACTAGCCGGACACTTCGGAGTGGCCAAGACCTTGGCAAGTCTTCAAGCCCACTTCTATTGGCCGCGTATGAGAAGAGATGTTGAAAGAATATGTCTTAGGTGTGTCACTTGTAAGCAAGCCAAGAGTAAGGTTCAGCCGTACGGTTTGTATACCCCGTTACCCATTCCTTCTCACCCTTGGACTCATATATCTATGGACTTTGTAGTTGGCTTACCTCGAACCGAAATGGTAGAGACTCCATCTTTGTGGTTGTAGACAGGTTCTGCAAAATGGCCCATTTCATTGCATGCCACAAGACGGATGACGCCGTGGGTGTAGCTAACCTGTTTTTCCGGGAAGTGGTAAGGCTACACGGCATGCCTCAAGTCATTGTCTCCGACCGTGACACCACGTTCCTGAGCCATTTTTGGCGTACGTTATGGGCCAAGCTAGGAACCAAACTATCCTTTTCCACCACATGTCATCCGCAAACGGACGGTCAAACCGAGGTGGTGAACAGGTCGTTATCCACGCTCTTGAGAACCCTGGTGAAGAGCAACATTAAGTCATGGGAAGAGTGTCTACCCCATGTTGAGTTCGCCTATAACCACGCTAAGCATTCTTCGACTCTCTACTCTCCTTTTGAACTAGTATACGGATTTAATCCCATGTCTCCCTTAGATCTAATCGCCTTACCTTTGAGTGAAATGTCTAGTGTTGATGGCAAGAAAAAAGCTGAACAGGTTAGGAAAATGCATGAGAAGGCCAAGGAGAACATTGAGAGGGAGAACCGAGCAATACGCCAAGCATGCCAACAAGGGCCCGGAGGAAAATGGTGTTTCAAGAAGGCGACTTGGTGTGGATCCATCGAGGAAAGAACGGTTCCCAGCCGAGAGGAAGTCCAAACTCATGCCCCGAGTAGACGGACCTTTCAAGGTGGTCCGGCGGATCAACGACAACGCCTACAAGATCGACCTCCAAGGTAAGTACACGATATCGGATTCCTTCAATGTGTCCGATTTGTCTCCCTTTATTTATGATGCGATTTGAGGACAAATCCTTTTCAAGAAGGAGGGGATGATATGAGCGTGGAACCAGAATCGGATACCGATGCCGATCAACATCGACCACTCGACGATCAACATCGACCACTCGACATCGACCAACATCGACCAACCTCGACCACTCGATACCGATGCCGATCAACATCGACCACTCAACATCGACCAACATCGACCACTCGATACCGATGCCGATCAACAAGGCGCACGTGCACCAATCACCGAAGGACGGGAAGGCGTGATCACACGGTCCAAAGCTGAGGGAGTTAGCCAAGATAGCTTTATCAAGTACCATGGACAAGGAAGTATCACCTAGGAGCTACTTCAACATATTCACCGCCACCACGTAAGAAGACCAAGCTATGAAAGCTAAGCGGACTAGGTGTCTCGCTTGATACTCTTTTTTTCCCACCGGGTTTTAATGAGGTCAAGAAGAACACCACGTCGTCCATTAGCAATCATGGCTTGAAGAATGTAAGAGACGAGGCATTTTCACACTACTCGTTGTTCTATCTTTTCTTTAAGGAACGCCGTGTTGTTTTGGCGATTTCCTTTTCTCTTTGTGTTTTTCCATTTTTGTGCGGATTTCCTTTTCTCGGATTTCCTTTTTGTTAAACGCACAACCCTAAAGAGAGTTGCGACTTGTGCCTCCTCTATATAAGGGTTGCGCCGCACCTTCTTCTTCTTCAGTCAACTTTTACCTAAAAACTTCTTATAGTCGACTCCTCTCGGTTCCTTTGTGAACTTGAGCCGCTTACAAGCATACTTGCTTCCAAGCGTCTCTTCTATCCATCAGGGCGGTTGCTCCATAGCCTCCTTGAGACGTCCCCTTTCCATCCATCGCTTCCACACCTCCATCCCCACCTCCTAGCCCGGAGTTATCCGCCGTTTTCCCTTCGACCCACCACGGTTTTCACTTCATCGTAGTACTCGCCTTGTCACGGAGTATCGGTCTAGAACTAAGGACGTATCAGAACGACACCTTTCAACTTGCTGTATGGGAAAGCATGTCATTTACCGGTAGAGATCGAGTACAAAGCCAGCTGGGCAATCAAGCTTCTCAACTTCGATCTTAAGAGCGCGAAAGAGAAGAGGGAGTTTCAACTCGAGGAATTGGACGAGATAAGGCAACAAGCCTATGAGACCTCGAAAATCTACAAAGAAAGAACCAAAGCCTTCCACGACAAAAAGATCATCAAGAAAGAATTCAAGGTGGATGACTTGGTTTTGCTTTTCAACTCGAGGTTGAAGATTTTTCCGGGTAAGCTAAAATCCCGTTGGTCCGGTCCATTCAAAGTCAAAGAAGTAAGACCACTCGGAGTGGTGGTCCTCTGGAACAAGCACGGGGGGGAGTTCGTGGTGAACAGTCAAAGACTCAAGCCGTACTTCGCGAACAAAGCTGTCACCGAGGGAGACTCATTGTCTCTTTCGGATCCCAACGTCGCTTAGAACAACGGGTAAAGTCAAGCTATGTGACTATAAACAAGCTCACTTGGGAGGAAGTCCCATGTTTATCCTTGTATATACATGCTTTATTTTCGTTTTACAACTTTTATTCTTTTAGTTTTCTTTTGTCTTAGTGGTTTTCAGGAAAAACAGAGCGGAAAATGGCGAAATCAGGCAGTATCGGACAGTTGTACCGACCAGATTCTGGTCGATATTGAGCTTAAACTCGTATCGATCTGTAATATCGACCTGAATTGGTCGATATCAGAAAGGACCCGAAGGCCAAATACATATCGACGTGTAGTATCGACCAAATCTGGTCGATATTGAACCAGGCATCGAGGATCGAGGAGTAATATCGGTTTGATCAAACCGATTCAGGTATTTAATATCGACCAAATTAAGGTCGATATCAATTGGTCGATATCGACCAGTTGTATCGACCAAAATCTGGTCGATATCGGGTAAAATTTCGCGACTTAAAAACAGAAAACAAGGGTTTCTCTTTCCTTTTTCTAACTTTTCACAGCCGTTTTCTTTTGAGCGAAAAAGTGTGCGATTTTTACAATTTTGAAACCTCGATTTCTCTCTCGTTACTCAACGAAATCTCTTGATTTTTGGCTCAATCTCTTTATTTTCTTCCCCTCTTTCAGGTCATACCAATTTCATCCTCGATTTACAAGCTTTCGCATCCTCCAAAAACCTCCTTAGAGCTTCAATGGGGCCAAAAACGAATTTGAAACCAAAGGCAAGTTCCAAAGATAAGGGAAAGGGAATTGTTATCCCGGAGGAGCCTCGAGTCAAGAGGATTCATCGAGGAGGAGGTCCGGTGATAAGGGACCACGTTGATGAACCCCAAAGAGCTCCACCAAGCCGAGCACGGCGAGATACGGAGAGCTACGCCGCTCACGCGACGGATTTAGAGGAAGGGGAAGAGTTCGCGACGGATAACGAGGAAGAAGAAGAGGTTCCACGGGTTCGCGGTTTCACCTTCCCACCAAGGCCCGAGGACGAGCCTTTTGTGCGAGACTCTAAGGTAGAACCAACCGCGAAAGAGCTCTTTTACGCGTTCATGGAGATGGAATTCTGCCCCTCCGCCTTCCCGGATCCGGTGACATTGAGAAAGTTGGGTATCTACGACGAAGTCAAGGAGGTCATGGATCACATGGGCATATCGAGCACCCTTGGTATGAGCTTTGCGGCCTTCCAAGAAGAGACTTGCCAATTCCTCGCCACCTTTAAGATTAGGTGCCACCGAGAAGGTATAGCGGACTACGAAGAAGACCACGGGGGTTTCATCGAGTTCTCGGGAAACAACGGGACTACCTACCGCGTCGCATTCGCAAGATTGGAACAATTTTACGGTTTCTCGAGCGAGGGCCCTTCTACATTCGAAACCGCGGTGGGCGAGAGCGTATACCTTTGGGAGATGATAGCCGATGGAGACTTCATACCGGGTAAAGCCAAAGCGAGAAAGATTCGACATCCGGCTACACGGTATGTGCGCCAACTACTCTCTCACGCGTTTTTTCCTAGGCACGAGACGGGTTGCGTCCATGCGGATGAGATGGCATTCCTGCAACAAGGACTCGCCCCCATAATACGGAGAGGTAGTGGCAGAGACGAAATTTTTCCGAGATGCGAGGAGCAAAGGCCAAGCATCTTGAATATCTTCCTCAAAGGTCTACTTAGCTTGCAGCATTGGGCGTGGTCCCACAGGGTTAAGAAGCCAACTTTGAGCATTGGAGGATGGATCACACCGATCCTGCGACTTGCGGCTCATATCCCATTGCGAGGTAATTGCGAGGAACCAAAGCTCATGGATGTACCCTATATGGCCAAGCTGACATGGCTTAATGGTGAGCTCAACAGGAGCTACGGGTACACATTCGACCTCGACTCTCATCAGAGCATGGTCCTCTTGCCAAACGAGCGGTGGAAGTCTTTTCGGTACCGCGACGCGGTGTATTTTCGGCCAAGCAAGTTCCACAACGCGGTCGAAGCGCCACTTGCACCTATCAGAGGACCGCGCAAGCCCGTGATACCAATCGGACCACCTCAGGTTCGGGGTCCCAACCTCTCCTACATAACCTACGGAAGCCAGCGATACCGCACAGGGAGGATGGCGATGCCAAGCAAATCAGGGCCACTTCAGGATATTTACGTGGAGATGAAGAACATGATGCGCTGGAACAGGTTCCAGGATCGCACCATCGGGAAACTTGTCAAGGAAGTGAAGTCCTTGAAGAAGAAGCTGGCCAAAGTGGCCAATTGTGCGAGTTGTAGTACGAGTCGGGACGCACCATCCGATGTGAGGGAACCCGAGGGAACCCAAGTTGAGCCGCGCAGGTCCGCGAGGAGACCCCGACGCTACATCTCTTCACCACCTCGTCCTGAGTCAGATAACGAGTCTCCAACCTTCTCGACGAACGACGAGGAGTTCGACGCATCGTGACACTACTATTGAGGTAACTCCTGAAACCGTTGTACATAAGCATATTTCTTTTGCATTAGTTTTTGGCTTTTGCATATAGGATCTTCTCCAAATACTTTCTTCACACAGAGACTGTGTGATTTAAGTTTGGGGGAGTAGTCATATAGTTTCATATTAGTTGGCATAAAAAAAAAATATAAAAAAAAAAACTCAAAAACACAAAAAAAATGCATGTAGGATTAGTTCATCTCATTTAGTTCATATGCATAGGGGATCTATAATGATTTTAGCCTTATAAAGCGACGCGTCTAGTGTTTTGAACGGTATCTTAAGTGTAGTGTCTTCCTCAAACGACTTAGAACTCGCCGAAAATCTTGAAATCTCGACCCTAGACATTGATGTTTAAAAAGCCAATAGTGTGGTTATGAAGCTTGATAGTTCTAGATAGCCTTCAAAAATTATTTGAACCTAAACTTGACTTCTAATTAGCATGATTGAGAGTTTTTAAGAGTATTTCTATGGCTTTGTGATTTCTACGGATTGTGGCTTCCTAAACCAAAACACTTTAAGCGCAATCCGGTCATTCTCATTCTAAGGATGATTCCCCTCTCACCCCTAAACCTTAACCCAAACACTTGTCATGAGAATTCTTTTCATTTAGTGATTGTTTGGTTTCGCAAAAACTTGAAAGTATAGGGAGCGACAAGAAAGGACATCCATTGGGCAGTTTTTCTTAGACTAGTGATTTAAAAGGGGATAATGGTTTGGTGAGACACGTCTTTGAGTTTTGAAAATTAAGAAATAAACACGAGTGATTGTAAAACACCTAGGGGTTAAAAGAACGGCTAAGTAAAAAAAAAAAAAAGAGAATAAATAAAAAAAAAAAAAAAAAAGAAGAACTTAGCCAAAATAAAATCCCCTAAGGTTGTTAAGAAAAGAAAAGAAACTCGTAGTTTAAGCGTTTAAATGTTTAAAAGAAAGACGATGGGTTAGTGGATATAGTTATATAGGGATGGATGTCCGGACTTGTATTGTTCCTTATCTTTCCCGGTTTTGTTTAACACTTTCACTCCCCGAGAGAAACCGCGCTACAACTAACCACATGCATGAGTGTTAACCTCCTCGTTTGATTCGAAATCCCGTTCTTACCTAGACAAATAGAAAAACTCTTTGGAATTCTTGATCATGTTTCATGCTTTGATTTTTTTTAAATTAATGTGAAAGGTGCTTAGACTAGACAAGTGGATCACATGCTTTTGGTAATGATAATTGATTTAGACGGAGTTTGAGATGAATGGTAATAGGTAGAACTAGCTCGGTTGCGATAGGATACTATGTTTAGGATACTCGTTCACTACACTCTTCGCGTTACTTTTGGTTCTGAGGTCCCCGCCTCTATACCCTTTTAAACTTTGATGTTAGTTCTCTTGCTTGAGGACAAGCAAAGGATAAGTTTGGGGGAGTTGATATATTGCATATTTAGCATGTTTTTACTTTGATTTTTGCATTAGAACTAACACATTTAGGTTACACTTAGTATCATATAGGTTGCATTTGTGTTTGTTCATGCGTTTTCAGGTTCAGGAGTGCTAAAGCGACAAAAAGGCGAGGAAAAGGGGTTTAAAGTAGAGAAACGACCATTATCAGCGACTTGTGCTGATTAACTGTGGTCGAGACGCGAAGAAAAGGCGAAAAAGAGAAGAAGGAGCCAGTATCGACCAGTTGTATCGACCAGATTCTGGTCGATATTGAGCTAAAACTCTTATCGATCAGTAGTATCGACCAGAAACTGGTCGATATCGACCAAAATCTGGTCGATATCGAGCGCGTAAAATAAAGAGAAGAAAAAGGCCCAAGACGTTTTTGAGAAGCCCAAGACGAATTTTTTAGGTCTAAACACTATGTTTTGAGCAGACTTTGTTTTTTTTATCTTATCATACTTTGTTCTTGAGTTTGTTCTTGTACTTTGGATTGGAGAATTGCTTGCTTGGATTTGTTTTTGCATCAAGATTCTTGTACACTTTAATTTCAATAACAGAGTTCATCTTTCCCTTAATCCTGTTATTTTGTTTTTCATGTTGTTTTCAATCTTAATTGTTTTGGTATTCATAATGATTAGTTAGTAAACTCCCTTAGGCAATTAGGTTGGGGAAAAAGGGTGAATCAACATTAGGATTGTTAATTGTCTTGATCTTAAACTTTATAAAACTCTAATCTAGGGTAATATTCTTAATGCTTTGATTGAATTGGCCATTCGATCAATAGAAACCAGGAAGCTTCACCTTTGGGAAAAGTGTGGGGGTTCCTGAACAATTATCCTAAAACTAAACCTAGCTTAACCGAGGAATCTGTGTTAATAAGTTTTGTGGTTGAATTGAATTGAGCTTAATGTTTTCTAAAAGTTAAATTATCCAAGGTATTGTTTTAGTTTAACTATTAGGAAAAGGATCATTACCACGAGAGTGGATTGATCTAATCAAACGTTTTCAAAACCTTAAAGTTATCTTTGTTAAAAGATATTTAGAAATCTGAAAGTTGATCACCCGTTAAAGTACCCAACCTGGTTGTTTTGCCTTAAATTTAATCTTTAAAACTTGTCAAATTAATCTTTCGTTTTCTTGGTTAATTCACCATCGGTTACAAAATCAAAACAACTCTTTTGAACTCGCTTAAACTGAGTGTAATTTCTCATAAGGTTTATTACATTAGTTGCTCCTGATTCGGATTGACACCTTAAATACTACATTAAGGCATTCGAAGTAACGAGAGTGTAAAATCTCGTTTATCACGATGTTGGATGATGGTTAGTGATGATTAGGATGTTTCATGCCCGGAAGGTGTTTGATGAAATGTATAGTTCAATCTCTTGTTAGTCTTTTATACTTAGCCAATGGAAGTTGATGTCTAAGGTTTATGATGGACTTTTTAAGGACTTATATTTAATGATCTCTAATCATCTAGGCTCGATTGGAAGATTTGTGGTTTTTATGATTAGAGAATGGATTTGAGTCATGGAAGTGATCTAATCTATATTAGTGATCCTTGTTCTAGAAAGTCATCTCATTTGTTAGTTTTATCATCACTAGCTTGATCCCATCTATCCAAAATCAATGATTTAAACCCTAAGATCCAACATTTATCTTATTTAAGTATCTTTCTAGTTATTTATTGATTAGTTGACTTTAGTTGACTTTTTGTTTATTGCACTAGTTATAGTTTGGTTACAAAACAAATCTAATTGATAGGTCTATTCTAAGTTAGATTCTTTCATTCTTGTTGTTCTAAGTTCATTTCTCCTTGTGGATTCAATACTAAATCACTACAACAACTTGTGTCTTGCACTTGGGATTGTACGTGATCGAGGTTAAAACTCGATCTCATCAAAGATCAATTTTCCATATATTATCAGAAAAACACAATACTAAACAAAAATTAGAGTAACATGTTGTTTTAACATTATATTAAGTTAAAAAGAGCATTGCTCTCTTAAATTACCAAAAAAAAACATTATATTAAGTTTATTAGTGTAATTATTATGATCTAATACATGTTTTGTAGTCAAGTCCACCAGATATTATTGTTAGTTAAAATGTTATTAAACGGGTTTATAAAAAAATGTGATCAAAAGGTGTCAAAATCAATTATTCTGAAGTTAGAAACTGGAATTATTATAACCGAAAACTATTTTTTTATTTCTAAAATTAGTGAGAATATTAGAAAACGATATCGTGTTTTTAGTTAAGATCATTTAAAAAAACAAAAAATTCATCTCATATTAAGTAAGAGAAAACAAAAACACAATAGAGAGATTGAATTAATGTGATTTGGCTTAGAGACCAACAAACCATTATCGGACGGCTGGAACGTGGCGGCATGTAAATCAGTTTCCGCCGCCTGCCAAAACTTCTCTTATGCATCACATGTGACACAAATATCCACTCTTTCACGCGCTACGAGCGCGCGTGTTGCTTTGCAAAGTATGCAAACAAGCTTCCACCGCCGTCTCTATGCGTCACCCGAGATTCAGACATCCACACAACTAATCCACACAAAGCCGAAACCGCCATCGCTAAATTCTGAGCTTCCGTGTCTTCCTCCACCATGTCGGTTTTGCGACGGTCGCAAGATCTCGGCTTGTGACACGTGGCTGATCCATAACGATTTCACGGAAAAAACCGAAACATTTCCAACTTTACGTTCTTTGGTTTTCGATTTCAGAGTATCCACCAGTTAACGACTCCGATTTAGACAGTTTCGTACCGTTTTAGACCAAAACAGAGCCGATTCCGTTAACCAAACAACATATGAACTGTTTCGTTAATATAAAAATGGTAACACGTAGATTTAAAGAATAATTAATTTACTTACACAACTTATAATAATTATCACTTAGTGTATGTAGTTATTTAAAATAGAGTTAATTAGTGTTTTGGGTACATTTTAAAAGATAATTTCCCAATTGGGTGATTTTGATGTAGTAATTAAATTTTCGGTAATTTTGTTTGATTTTTGTATTAAAATGACAATTTTACCCTTATACACAAAATTTATTCACAAAAATCATTCGCATAGATCATTCACGGGAGGTCATTCACGATTTACTATTCACATGGATTATTCACGAATACTATTCGTTATTCACATGTATTATTTATCATTCACAGAGATCATTGATCATTCACAGAGACAACACATTATTCTCAACGATCATTCACTCATAATCATTCACAGAATACCATTCACAGACAATCATTCATGAGATTTGACAATTTCGAAGTTAAAGGTAAAATTGTAATTTAATACGCGAAAATCACCTTTTAACAAATTAAAATAAAAATCACCCAATTAGGAAATTTATGTCTCAAAATAAAACTCTTTTACCAATTTTCTTTTTAAAATATCATGTTTTCATTAATTTTGTTTCTAACTTGTACTATAATTATATAAACCAATATTTTAGTGTTAGTTATACATCATGCTAAATCTAGTTATTTGTTTAAAAGTATAAACAAAATTATAGTAAGAGTATATTGTATACATATGAAACATGTGTTCTATTACAATAAATTTGGCTCTAGTTAAAACAAAAAAATAGGCTTTGGCATAACCCTAAATACATCCCCAATGATTCTCATACTTTGAACTTGTTGGTAAAAGTGTTATTACCATATATTTAGAGAAGTAAATGATCAAAAATAGTATTCTAAGATTTTAATTTGTTTAATATTAGTCTAAAAATATATAGTATATAAGACGGTCCATTGTGGATTAATATTAATGTTGTGTACTTGAAGGAACTCACCACTTAGTCCTATGTTTTGTACCTTGAAGGTATATCCTAAAGTCTCATATGAGGCTTGTGTGGTCCACTACTTGCACCGCGACATATGCATCATCTTTGGAAATTGGAACCTCGCTGACTTTGTATCTATAGTCACATTGAAAGTCGTATTTAGTATTGTAATAGTAACATTGCAAAGTATCTTCATAATACTATAAAATCGTAGTATACCAGTCTTACAGTAAGACTCTTACCAGATAAAAAATTTGTAATCTTAATCCCATTAGTTTGTAAGCCTTCAACATGGCCTAATCTGCAAACAGCCGAAGTTCTACGCATTCAGTGATATGAGAAATGATTAGAAACGTAATTAAATCTACTTAAATTCAAAGCATGATATCTTATATACACATATAAGTAATCGTCCAAAAATTTCGTCTGTGTGTAAATATTAGAGAAAAAGTCCTAATCCAAGCAATTTTTTATCAACAAATTCACTAGTAGCATACGGAGAGTGGTTGCTAAACAGTAATATCGAAATTATAGTAAGGAAAACTAAGTTATTTTCTAAATATAAAGAGAAAATTTAATCACAAATCATTGTAGTTTATGGAAGTTATACACAAAAATGAAAACTAAATAGTCTTTATGGGAAGTTTAAATTCTTTCACCCACCAAGCACCGTTCACGGGTGGGTCGTCTAAGAGCTCATGTAACCCATTTCCATATAAACAAGTGTTAGCTTTACTCCACAATGACCATCGCAACAGAAACTCAAAAGAACCAAAAGTAATCAAGAACCAAGATTTGTGTACCTTTTTCACTCTCAACAGTCTACTAAACATCACTATTATGATTCGTCCGATCACAAAGGCCTATAACACACATCTACTTGGAATCACTACAAAAGTTTCTTATGGATCTTTGCAAGAGCATATGCGACAGTAGGAAGAAGAGACTCAAACTCTTCATCATTGACCTAAAAAGGCAAAAAAGTCCTCAATAAACTAAACAAAAAGTCCTAATCTAAGCAATTTTTTATCTACAAAGTCACTACTAGCATACAAATAATGGCTCATAAACACTAATATCAAAATTCTCCCAAGGATAATGATTGTTCACGCATTCCATAAGGTTTCTCTATCTCTAAGGCACCAAAAAGAGTGATCAAAGATAAAAACTTACAACTCTATGTTTGTGCTTTTGAGAATTTGATCAGGATCTCAGGGCAAAAAAGCATACAATCTTTGTCCTTTACTACTTGTAAATACTCTTCTAAGTACACAATCCACGTGACTATTCTTTCTTAAATCAATCTGTCTCATCACAACAACAAACAAAAACCCATTTATCTTTTCTTTTTCTTCTCAAAACACACATACCCATTTAGCAATTTTTTATCTACAAAGTCACTACTAGCCTACAAAGATTGGCTGCTAAACACTAATATCGAAATTCTCATAAGGATAATGATTGTTCAAAGACAAAAACTTAGAGCTGACCATCTCTCTATGTCTGTGTTTTTGAGAATCTGAACAAGCCTCGGAGAAAAAAAAGCATACAATAATCTCTCCTTTACCTACTTGTAAATACTTTTCTTACTACACAATCCAAAGGACTATTTTTCCTTGAATCAATCTGTCTCATCACAACAACAACAAACAAACCCATTTAGCTTCTCTTCTCCTCCTACAAAACACGCACACAAGCTTTTATACAAAGTGACTCACCACAATGGCGACTTTCTTCTTAAAAGCCATAAGAACCCTGCGATTTTCGTCAAAACGCTTCATAATCAATCATCGTCTTTCATAATCGCATCTGAATCGGAATTTTCTCTTTTTTCTTCCGTTTTTTTTAGAATTTGAAGTAAAAGAGTATGAGAACGCCATTGAAATTGAAGGAGAGAAGCAACAATATGTGAAATTCGCCGGCAAATTTAGATAATGTGTAGAGAGAAAGGTAACGTTGTGACTCATTTTGCAGTTTTACCACTACAAAAGTGTAGAGAGAGGTAACGTTGTGATTGCTTATATTTTTCAATTTTACCACTATAAAAATACTGTGTAAACACGACAACCTATATTTATATGGACCCGTGATTTCTCTTTATATGAGCCAAAATAATCGTTTATAATTGTAAAAGCTTAATAATACATTTAAAAAGCCGAAAACAATTAGTAGATGGGGGCCCACAAATGACACGATATCCCTAAGACATTATTTTAGAATTAAGTTTAATGAAAAATCCTACGTGTCTACACCAGAATGACAGGAGAGATCATTAACAACCAATAGAAAATGTGACATGGAAAAAACATTTACTAAAATAAACATAACGAAAAAAGGTTTTAGGCTCAATAAGTATATATCAAAAAATTACCTAGTTACATAAAAAAGATAATTTTTATCGGCCAATTCTCATGAAAATCACTTACAAAAATTAAATACTATTATCGGCCAATTCTTATCGATAAATTAAATCACGTTTTTGAAATTTTTATAAATACTATTAAAATGTTTTTAAATAATACTAAAAATCTAAAATTATGTTAATACTTTCAAAACTACACCATAAACTTTCAAAATTATACCATATCCCCTTCAAAATTATACCCTAAGCACTATATAGCAAACCCAAATGAATTTTTTTTAAATGTTAACACTTTTTTTTGTACTTGTGGTGTTTTTGTAAGCTAATAATTTCTACTTTTACCACTTAATAAAAACATAAATGATAATATAAAATTAATATATATAGAAAAGCATATTAAAATAAAAATATATCGAAAAACTAGTCTCCGATTAATCCCTTATTAATCTTCGATTTGTTCGGTAGGCGCTAGACCCCGGTCGTCCGCACGCGTAGCGCCTACCGAGTTATAGAACATTTATTTCTAATACTCCCTTTGTTCCTTTTTGTTTTATTTTATAGGTTTTACATACAAATTAAGAATACACATAAATAACTACTAATAAATGTGTGTTTAACAATTTTCAATACTTTTAGACCAATAGTGTTGCAAAACTTTCAATTAATATATCTTGAAAACTACAATTCACAAATATTAATAGATAAAACTACATTGATATTTGTGAAAATCAAACAATTAAAAAAAAAAATTCTAAAACATCAAACATAAAGGAACGGAGGGAGTAGTATTATTGAGAGAAAAAACATTTTATTGGTATTTTTAATTTTTATTATAAAAAAATTTGTAATGGTATCTTCAAAAATGAAAAATGATTTTGGCGGTAATTTCAAAATGAATTTCTCAATTTTATTTTATTTATTTTTATATATTCAGAAACTTTCTTCCATGAATGGATGTGTTTAGTCAAATTAAAAATCTGAAACTTGTTTAAACATAACCGGTCTGTTAAAATGGGTCTAATATTATAAATCGATTTTACGATTTTTAAAATAAATTTTACTTTTAGTTTATGTGCGAAACCAAATAAAACCCTAAACAAAACTAGAAAATATTAAAAATGGAGAAACCCAAAATTCAAAATTCATCGGTAGAGAGAAGAAGACGGACTCTCCGAAGACGACGATGACTATGGCGTCAGTTCAGTCCCGCGGTAAGCGAGAGACGATAGAAGTTTTCGATTTCAATGACGAGGAACGTGTCGAAGAAACGTCGACGAAACTCGTTCGAGTTGGATTATGTAAGCTCCTTTTCTTCTTTGAGATTATGTGTGTCGATTTTTCGCGTTGAATATTCATGGAGTGTGTTTATTGTTGGGGTTTTTTCGAGTTAATTTGTATATTTTGTTGATGTGTCGATTTTGAGTGTGTGTGTTGGGTTTTATGAAAATACGAAGAACAATGTATTTATGGGTTTTGTAGTGTTCATTTGCATATGTTGTTGCTATTATTGATTGATTTGGAAAAAAATAATCTTCTAATAATGCAAGAGTTATTCACTATGTGTGTGTTGTATTTTGAAACTATAGAAGAGAAAATAGAGAGAAACATTAGTTTATTTATCCTATCTTATATTATTAATACAGAGGACGGAGAGAGAAAATCATTCTAAAATTACACGTGTCATCACCTGAGCATTTTTGGTCCCCACATTATTAAAAATTTATAAAAGCCCAAAACAAAAAGTCGAAAACAAAAGCCCAAATTTAACACAAAATGACTTAAATTGACATAATAAATGGATAATATTAAAAAATGTTGAAAAACCCATAAAATATAATATTAAAAAATTCATAAAAAATACAAGTTTATAATTTGTAATAGATCTCTTCATATTTATATATTATATTCTATTACATTGAGTTCAAAATAATGATAAAACATATTGTTCATTTACAAATAACAATATTATTTTGTAAAATTGTATTTAACACCAAAATTCATGTCAAATGAAAAACTTGAACACACAATTTACCCGACTCATCGGTTGAACCACCAGTTCCCAAACTTTGAAAAAAGAATTTTCGGATAAGTTTACACATGAAAGAGTGATTAAACTTTCCTAGAAAATATGTTTAAAATATTTAAAAAAATAATGAAAAACACAATTTTATAATTTTTCTAATGTTTGTATGTTATATTTTCGCACAAAAGAATGATAAAACATATTGTTCATTTATAAATAACAATATTATTTTGTAAAATTGTATTAAACATCAAAGTTCATGTCAAATGACAAAACTTGAGCAGAAAATTGACTCGAGCCCCCGAAAATTCAGTGGTTTTATATATTCGAGGTTTTAATAGTCCGATTTTATGACAAATAGAGAGACTGGATTGACATACTTTTCATTGTTAAACGAGTCATATCAAAGTTTCAAAACACTATGTAGTTATTGTTTTTAATGATAAATTGTAAATTATACGTAAAGGTAAATATTCAACATCGAAATGGCAATAATAATCTTTTTCGATGATAAATATTAAAATAGTAATACTAATAAATTTTTGTAAATAAAACATTATAAAAACCAAAATACAATATATTTTCTATATATACTTCAAATTTAAACTCGCGTTTAACGCGGATCACATGAGATACAAATTCTTTTTATTTCATTTTATACTACACATTGTTTTTACCAATAAACATTTTTTTTCTATTACATAAATTTTTATCCCGCGCTTGGCGCTGGTAAATTCCTAGTATATGCTAATTGAGAAACATTACTTGAGCTAAACAAGGAAATATAACACGTGTCATCACTAGAACGATTCTAAAAAACTAACAACAATTCATTACTAGCCCACATATCAAAGCTCATATAATTACATTACATTTTTTCATTTTAAACAGAGGTCACATATGTTGGTGCAACACTATCAAAAATCAAATAACAAATGTAATCTGATTTTTATACATTTTACATCACAAAAAAAAGAAAATTAATGAGTAATTTTATACATTATAACCTTTTGTTAGGAGAATTTTGATACTTTTTAGTATAAAATTAAAGTTGATCAGTATTTTGTATTTAAAGTTGTTGTGATAAGTTGTTGTGATAATTATTTTATTTTACGAATCATCGAAAATATTTGACTAATGTGAGATATGTATCGTTTGATGAACTTAAAATATTTATAGTTATAATTAAATTATAAATCATACCGAATATTCATTTTCTTATGAAGTTAAAATTTTTTTTATTATGTCCAAGTTATAATCAGTGTTTTATTAAAATAATTGGTTTTTAAAATATCCATAAAAATGTGTTGTTTAAATGAAAATCAGTCTAAATTAAAATACAAGTTTTATTATGCACACCTGTTAATTTGACTTCATATTCTTATAATATATTAGAATTGACTATGATTTTTAATAGAAATTAGTTATCTTTATATTCATTGTTAGTTAATCTCATAAAATGTTTTACTATTTCTAAAGTAAATTATTTATATATATATTTTTAATCATGATATATGCTAAATATAAATATTTATTTAATCTATATATTAAATTCCTTTAGGCAAATAATATCAAAGAATGATAAAAATACATTAACGAAAAATCACTTACTATACAATAATTAGAGTTCAAATATTCTTTCTTAACTTGGTTGATTATGAGATAAAAATACAATAACGAAAAATCATTTATTATACTATAATTAGATGTACTATTTTCAAATAATTTATGGAAGCAAACAAAATAAAAGTAAAAACTTTGTGGTTTTTCAAAAAGAGTGAAATTCAATACAGAAGAGAAAAATTTGACTTTTCCGGGTTTTAAAGTATTTGCACGTCACAATGAACGTTGACGGTGTTTTTCATCGTACTTGAGGCGGTGTGTTGTGCATTAGGTGTTCTCGAGACAGATGAAGACCTCTTATGTGATGTTATCTTTCCCCGAACCTAATTGTTTACTATACATTTATTACATTATGTTTTCTTTACTTTTAAAACATGTTTTCTCTTAATTTTTACAATATTACTAAAATCAATTATTCCGCTTCTATTTAATAAATCACCACACAAAATAGTCTTTTACAACATTCAAAAATATTACTTAACTCTCGCGCTTGGCGCGGGTCAAAATCTAGTTTGTTCATTGATTTGGTTAAGTGTTTCTACAACACCAAGAAAATCTAAATAGGAGAAAAGATCTTTTAAGAAGATATTTTAACCTAAGGGCTCATTTTGTAAACTTATCATAATCATATTGTTTTCTTAGAGCTATTACAACATAATGGTATAACTAAAACACATTATGGTGTCGATTTTGCGTTTGAATTTTCTGGGAGTGTGTTTATTGTTGGGTTTTGTTAAGTTAATTTGCGTGTGTTGTTGTTATTAATTATCCTGGGAAAAAGAATCTTATAATGCAAGAGTTATTCACTATCTATGTGATGTAGAAGTTATAGAAGAGAAGATAGAAAGATAGTTACTTTAATTTTTTCATTGATTTGGTTAAGTGTTTCTACCAAACAAGAAAATCTAAATAGTCTATAGAAGAAAATGGTTTTTAACAAGATAATACTCCCTCCGTTTTTTAATGTAGGATTTTCTAGAAAAAAATCACAAATTAAGAAGTTATTTAAAATGACTTTTATAACCTCATTTATTGTTGTTATTATGATTGATAAAATATAAACATGATAAACCATAAATGTATAAGTAAGGACATAATGGGAAAATATGTGTCAATTATTGCTAGAAAATCCTACATTTCAAAACAAATTTTTTTTCTAGAATATCCTACATTAAAAAACGGAGGGAGTATAACACAAGGGCTATTTTTTAGACTTATCATAATCAATATACTATTTTCTTAGAGATATAACAACATCATGTTAACGCAAAGAGAAACCGATGTTTATTGATCTTTTTGTGTTATGTCTTCCTAAGGCAGTACGAAGCGAGAGAAGAGGCCACAAAGCTATTGATGTTGAAGGTAAAACATAAGAAACTTAATATACTTTGCAATAGATAATTTATAGATGCTAGCGCTAGTGTTGCATATCATCAATTGCTTATGTTATAGAGTTTTCAATTTTCAAAATATGTTATGCATATTAGGGATTATTATCCCACATCGGAAACTCAAAGGGTTATAGACTAATATATATTAGGGATATGGTCCCCTCCATTTATCGCCAATTGGTTTTAAGTTGGAAGCTCATAATCCTAACATGGTATCAGAGCCAGATTCGATCACAGGTCTGACCCGACTGGTCCGCCCCTCTTGCCCAAACCACCCGAGATTAATGGTTAACGAGATTCATTATCTCGAGGGTCATATTAGAGACTATTATCCAACATCGGAAACTGAAAGGTTTATAGACTAAAATATAAGGAATATGGGCCCCTCCACTTATCGCCAATTGGTTTTAAGTTGGAAGCCCATAATCCTAACAATACGAAGTTGGGGGTAAAGAGGGCTTTGCTACTCGTATACAAAATTTGACAATTTCATTGAGCCTTGAAAATTAGTCTTTCTATATCGAAATAGTAATTCAGAGATGATATGCTAATGCTGCATATCATCATACTTAAGTTAAAGTGTTTTAATAGGGGAATTGTTGTTTTTACTACTCATTTATAGTTTTCCACTTTTGTTTAGCCCTGAAAATTACTATTTTGTGTGTGATTATAGTATTTTGATGGATGAATTAATTATTGAGATTGTCTATATAAGTGAATTTAGTGATAATATATGTATTTGCCATCTATCTTTGGTTGAACTAATTTGTCTTCCAATAGTGTTAACAAAAGTCGAATATGAAATTGTAAGCCTTTATCATGAACAAGTCATTATAAGAAATTAAAATTTCTAAATATTTTAACTTATGTTGTTTAATATAGGGAAAATTCCATATTAATACACCAACTAAATTATTATTAGCTTTTTAATACACCAACTTTTTGATTGCCCAGAATAATACACCAACTATTTTATTTGTTCATTTTAAATTACGAACTATTTTACTTACTTATTTTAAATCACAAACTCAAATCATCTATCCATTTAACCAAATCACCGTTAGTTGACCGCTAGTTTATTTTTAAAGAAAAATCTAAATTTCGTTATTTTAATAAAGAAATACTTTAAAATTATGTAAAAAACTAGAAAATTTAATAATATATAAAAAGATTGTAGCAAAATAAAAGTTTCAAAAAATAATATTTTTACAATTTAAAATCATAAACAATTAAAAGATAGGAAAATAACAATTTTTAAATTTAATTTGTGAAAACATTTTCCTTTTTATTTTTAAATTTTTTATTGTGAACCTCTTGTATATTTCCAAATTTTGTAATTTTTGTTGGATTTTTTACATAATTTTAAAGTATCTTTTTATTAAAATAGAAAAAAATTATTTTTGTTTTAAAAATATGTTACGGTCAACTGACGGTCAACTAACGGTGATTTGGTTAAATGGATAGATAATTTGAGTTTGTGATTTAAAATAAGAAACTAAAATAGTTCGCGATTTAAAATGAACAAACAAATTAGTTGGTGTATTATTCTGGGCAATCAAAAAGTTGGTGTATTAAAAAGCTAATAATAATTTAGTTGGTGTATTAATATGGAATTTTCCCTTTAATATATTGCAGGGTGACATTATTGATGTAGTCTCGGATGGAAGTAATTTATCATCTTCTTTCTTAGTGTTGGAAAACAATGAAGGTTTTTAAGCTTTTATCTCTATCTAGTTTTAGTTTTTTCTTATGTTTCATTTCTAAGATAACTTCTTTGTTCTAATGATAAATCTGGAATTATTTTAGCCGCATCTGGAGGAGAAGTCACAAGTTCTACTTCTGATCTGCATGAAGATGTAAGTCTTTTTAGATTATATACCATTCTTTTTATAAGATCTATTAAGGATTACAAACAAGGACAAAAACTTAAACTCTTCATTATCGAAATAGTTATCTAATTTGTTGTTTTCCTTGAGAAAATATGTGTGTTTGTGTGGGTTTATATGGTTATAGTAACCTATGTTTTTTTCTTTATTTTTCTGTCTTTATAGGATAATAAGAGTTCAGAAGTTCTAATTATTCCTAATTTTATAATATATAGAGATATGTATTGTACAAACTCGAGGTTAACGTTTTCGCACAAGTTTATGAGTGTGGAAAGTTCATCCATGAATGTACCTTTAGTTGTCAGTGGAAAATAGAGGATCTTATCATAATTGAGTCGCATCGGTGTTTAGAGGTGAGTTCTTTAGATCCTCATATCTTGATTGATGGGTCTTTCTTATTAGACTTGAGTTGTATATTTTTTAGGTCTGCATCCAGACAAATCAAATCAGATCCGATCGAGTTGAAAATAGTAAGAGATGTTGATGATATCTACAAATATCTTTTGTGTAAATATCTCAGGACGTGGACGGTTCGATCTAAAGTTATGGTTCCACCTCTGAATCCTTTAGATTCTGTCCCTTTTCCAGATTTATCGAGTTACTAAATTTATGATGTTTGGATGGTCTAGTGATGTCCGTTATGGCTAATATTCACAGGAACCAAGTCAAGACAGAAAACTAAGTGTGTGTAAGAGGAGAAGTCATTTGGAAACATGGCGAATCCGTAGGAGTATGAAGATGCAACGAATATGACCAAACACAAAGGTGAGGCTACTCTGTACAAATTCTGCGATTGTAATGAACTCTTTTAACATGTAATTTGGCAACTAAATGTGAAGTCTCTTTGAGTGAGTCTAATTAGTTTTGATTGAATTAGACTTAGGGGTGTAGATTATTCAACCCATTGCTTGCTTCATTTTGTATTTGTTTATAGTT
Organism: Cochlearia excelsa; assembly: GCA_963556525.1. Lineage (NCBI taxonomy): Eukaryota > Viridiplantae > Streptophyta > Magnoliopsida > Brassicales > Brassicaceae > Cochlearia > Cochlearia excelsa. The sequence continues at coordinate 10,504,800 of OY748329.1, forward strand.
GTTTGTATAAATATAGAGAGATATGTATGTATATGGAGATGGTTTTTCTGTATGATGTGTGTGCGAGCGAAGGAATTGAGACGAGTTGTTGGGTCGGCCGCCTGTTTCTTCGTTATTTATGCGGGCCCCAGAACCGGGTGTCGGTACCGCAGCCTCAAAGTGGTTTGGGGACGGGCAGCACTGTCGATCCGTTGTCCGTTCCCTAGGGATCGATAAATCGCCTCCGGGAGGTGATGTGGACACTTAAGCCACATAGGACCATTGTTTGTTATGTTTGAGCATTTTAGGGGTTATGTTTGCTCATATTTAGTCTATGCTATATTGTTATTGGTGTGATATTACCTGACCGGTGATGTACGTGTTTTAGCATCCCCCTCACTGAGTGACTCTCCAGTCACTCACCCCTCTCGGTTCCCTTTTTCTTTTACAGGTTTAGTTATGGATGTGATGATTCAAAACTATGTTGGTGGTATTTAATAAAGGTTTTTGGTGATGATATTAGTTGTACGACGTTGTTCCTGGTAATCCCGGGTCGGGGTGTTACACTAACCTTTTATCTAACATGTACGTATTTAAATTAAATCACCAATAAGTCATTAACATGTTATGTTGACTACTTGATTGTATATTTTGTATAATAATTATTTTACTTTTTTCTTTAAGCTTCAATTTATAGAGTATTTTTTTAAAACTAATTTGTATATATTTCATAAGTGTTACAATATTATTTACGTTTGTTTTATTTAATTAAATTCATAAAAAGGAATTTGAAATATAAAATTAACATTTTCATTTTGGAAATATATATCCATATATAAAAACAAATTACAAAAGTAGTTATTAAATTTTTTCGAAAATTTGCAAATCGTTTTCATCATTTGAATTAATTTAAGTTCTTTATTCTAAAAGTTATCAAGACTTGTAAAAACCAATAACATCCCCTAAACTAAAAATAACGACAATAGCATTTTTTGATATTTAAAATCTAGTAAAAAGAAAATGTTATGATCTATTAAATGCACAATATCGTATTGGATTCATCCCCTAAACATTATTTGCGAACCCAGTTTTTTAATATAACATGGCAAAATTTTAATGTGACATAGCTTGAGAAAAATGTGACATGACGTTTGGAAGTTTCATTTAGGAAATTATGTAACATTTATCTATATATATTATTATTTTTAAAGTAATCTTTTGAACTTTTCAAAAAAACCTTACTTATTTACACACCATACCATTGGTTTAAATATGGAAACAATTCATTAAGGGTAAAACCATAATTTATGGTTACCAAACAAAATCTATAAGGATAATTTTATCCTTAACTTTGATAATAATTTCAAAACAAGTTTTAAATCAAATATACACACAAACATATATCATTAATATTATTATATTCTAAAATTTTGGTTAAAATTTGAATTAATAACAAAAAAACATTAAAAACAATTATTTTCAACAAAAAAACCAACCACTAATATTAAATATTATGAATATATTTAAATAAATTAGTTGTATCTATAATTAAAACTATTTCTATTTTAAATAACTTTTGGGTAAATCGATAGTTCGGTTAAATTTTAAAAATTTAGGCTCGACTTGGATTCGGTTCCGGGTTTTCGGGTAGTAAAATTTTCTATCCGTTCGAGCTACTTATTTTTTTAGATTGTTTTCGGTTCGAATATTTCAATTTTGTTTTGATATGTTAATTTGGATTCGAATATTTTGCCCGTTCTTATAATATAATTAATAACAATTTTCATAGTGTAAAATTTGGGTAACTCTGAAAATTCGGATCAGTTTTACAAACTTAGATTATTCAGATTTGGTTCCATGTTTTCGGGTAGTAAATTTATGTACCCATTCAATTTATTTATTTTATGAATCAGTTTTTGTTCGAATATTTCAATTTGGTTTCGATGCGTGAATTTAGATCCGAGTATTTTGTCCACCTTGTAATATAATAAATAACAATTTATATAGTGTAAAAAAATTTGGAATAAATAACATTATAAATTATGTTAAAAATTTACTATATAGAATATTTACTACAAAGTATTATATAGTAACAAAAAAATTTACTTCAATAATTTTTAATATTTAAATAATTTTGGGTCATTCGGTTCTATTTCAAAAAAATGAATTTGTTTCATATTTCGATTTCGGGTTTCGGTTAGTAAAACTTTCATTCCTATTCGAGATATTTATTTTTTGGATTAGTTTCAACTTGAATATTTTATTTATGTTCCGGTTTAGTATTTTAAATCCGGGTAATTTGGATAATATATAATAACAAAAAAATTTATAACAATTTTTATTATAAAATCATTAAATTATTATTTGTATGTAAAATAATAAAAAACTATAATAAAATAAAAATTTCTAAATAGTTTTATATATTCTTTAAAAACAAAAGATGTATCACTAAATTCTAAATTTAATTTATAGACATAGAAAACGATTTCAAAATTTATAGACATGTGGTAAACCACGGGTTAAATCCTAGTTATTTAAATATTTTTGGAAACTTAAAACACATTATAAAATTATTCAGAAAATTTATGGAGATTCTTGATTGATATAACATATAACATAAAAATAATAATATTCTTTTTCAACTATATATAATAACAAAAAGTTTTATGTATTATGAATATCTATTTGGTTTTTCATTTGATATTTGATATATCCAAACATTATATTTTTGGTATCTAAACATTATTTTTATTATTTAAATTATTTTTTAATATCATATTATTATATTTTTTAAGTTATTTTTCCGCGCATGATGTATAATAATGCTAATAATATAAATATTTTGACCAATAATGACTAATGGTGGAGAATAATAATATTGTTATTTGACATATGCGCAAGTTTCTCTTATTTATAGGTCCATCCAATTTGAAAAATATATTTACATATACTAAACATCAAGATTTTTGAGACAACAAACTATTGCGAAGTCCACATAAACTAAGGTTCAAATAAGATTTTTCCTTTTAAAATACACATAAACTAAACTATTACTTATTTACATATCTACTCTTACTTATACGAGCAAACCAATGACTAAAATATTTTAACATAATACAACACCATTCTCTCATGTACCATATGGACACAAACGTGAAACCATTAAGTGATATAGAAGACAAAACGACGTTTTTACCAACCGCAACAACAAATAGAGTGTTTGGTTTCTTGGTATTTACACCAAAGGCAAGTCTGAAGATGTCAGTGAAATGGTCGGGAGACGTGGCTACAGCGGATGCACCGCGTGAGCTGAGGGGGTCACGTGCATTACGGATGACGTGAACAAGTGGTGAGGGGGTTGAAGACTTGAAGTTGCATCTGAAGTCTGGAGAACATCAGAGGGCTGAAGTAAGGATAGAAGGCTGAAAGGACGTTCAACAAGGTGTTGAGACTCAGGACTCTGATATGACATGACGAACAAGAAAAGAAAAAGGGAAACATTTCTATCTTGTGACATGACATGAAGGAGAAATGAGGAAAGAGGAAAATTCCTGATATCTTCAAGGGTGAAGAAAAATGAATATTATTTAAAGAAAAATAAAGGAAAAACTTCATTGGAGAAAAATATGGAAAGATCCTATTTTCCTAACAAGAAGATTTAGGGAGATTTAATTGTTAGAGTTTCATGTTGTATCTATATAAGGGTTGTAAGGGTGCACGAAAAACGTCAACACTCTTAGCCGCTTATCATAGAACCATCGAGAGAGATGTGAGATCTTGGTGAGTGTTCCGAATCAATAATGCTAGTTCAGAGTAGTGATTGTTTCGTATAGGATATTAGAAATCGTCTGGGACAATCGGAGAAAATTGTGTAATAGCCAGTTTAGATTAGATCTTGTTTAAAGTTTAATTTAAAGAGATTTTCTAATATAATCATTCGTGTGAAATCGACTCTATCTCTATGAAACTCTCTTTTCATCAAGTCTCTGATTTTGTTCATCACAAATCAGAGGGTTTCTCCGCACTTTCAAAGTCATTTCAGAAGGGCTTGGGTAATGAGATACAACATAACCATCCTTGCAGCCATCACTAATAATACTTCAATATTTTTTGTAACGAGGCTCGAGTCCATGTTTCTTCATTCCATCTATCCATATCCCCTTGGCCACATCTTCTTGCTTAAACATCTATACAAAGTTTCGAAATTTCGCAAAATCGATTACATGTGAATTAATCTAACATAAGAGTAGTCTATGCATAATATACCTTTAGGCTTCCTTCTTTGAAAAGCTTACTATCCCACTCCGAAATGTCAAGAGACACAATGTAGCCTGAACCATTTGACCATGGTGGATATTCTCTTATGGCCACTCCTATGGTTTAAATAGAAAAATCCGTTAAATAATCGATCATAAAACAATTCGATTTTCCTCAAGTAGCCCATGAATGTATAAATTTGTTTTGTTACCTGATAACTTATGTACCATTTGCTTTCGAGTTTTCGAATCGGGTGTGAGTCGGTATCGATTAGTCTGTATACTAACTCGCGAGTATTGTTGATCATTGATAGAGAATGTAGTAGTTCATCAACACGGACAAATGCATCATCATCGGTTTCATTATAAACTTAGCCGAGTCAACCTCTACATGTTCAAAAGATGCGTGCGGGGTTAGCGAGAAAAAAACATACATTATGTCAATAAAAAGAAGAGACAAATGATTACTTCGAATATGCATATTGCTAGTGTTTTCCAACTGATGAGACTATATTAATCAACAAATGGCATAAGATAAACAGCACCGTAAGTCCGAGCTTTGTTCCATAGTTCCTCGTTAACTATATGACTTTTGTGCTGCATTACATTATCCCCCCCAAACAAATAAATTAATGAGTAAGAAAAATTAAAAAAGGGGATTGGGTTTGAACTATTTTGACTATTTATGAGGGGGAAGAAAAGCTTACAAGGCCAACAAAGAAGCGTACTACGACTCTTCCTTATCTTACATCATCGAATTGTATCCATGTTCTTCTCACAACCATCCGTCGTTTAAAATTGTTCGCAGTGGAGGAAATGCAAATGACCAGGTCCAATGGTCGTAGCGGTGAAAGAAGACATGGAGGTGCTTTTAGTGCCTTTACATCAATTATATGTTATGATGTGGGTAAACCACTGACAAGATTAGATATTAACCTCAAGTCACCCGTGCTCTGTACTTGACTAACAAGCCATGGCTCCAATGTATAGAAAGAAAATATATATGAAAATAAATATGAGGAGACAACATATAAAATCTAAAAAATAGATTTTGCTATAAGGAAATATTAGACCTACATGGAAAATATATAATGGAGATGGTTTTACGTCACGGAAAGCGAATGAAGTTATATGTTTTCCATCAACTGTCATATGAGTTCCTTCTGTTCTCACTCAAAGTGTAGCCACCGATAAGAAACCATTCTTAAAAAGGAAAATATGTATTCGTTTTTTCTCTGCCCACGACTTTGACGAATTGATTTAAACCATCCACTTTCTTACTCATTTCATCAAGTTTTGGACATCTTTCCTCGGCGCCCCAATGATTAGATGAAGTCCAACTACTTTGTACTATGACAGGATTCTCGCTCAACTTGTCACCGAGAAGCCTAACATTGTAATGTAGGATAATCGGCAGTTCATGTTCCCTTGGGAGTGGTTCTCCGGTTAGATCAATCCGGGAGCTACCAAGTAGACCGTCTGGGATGCCGATAACCGTTACGGAGGAGCCTTGGATCATACCATAAGGGATTTTAAACTTGAGACTAGTTCCGTCGACTTTGGTAGCGTTCATTTTGCTAAGAAATAGAGGACAAAGCTCCTCTTTTCCTCTCTTTAGACTATTTACAATGGGGTGTTGAATTAATTTATTTAACTATTTGAATCTCTACAATGGTTTGTTGAAAATTAAAAATTGATGATGTGGATTAAATGGTGTTGAAAAGATTCAACATGTTGAATTTATAGAAAAAGAGATAAAAGTGTAACACATGGTATTAATTGATTGGAAGTGGAAATTATGTGGGATTTTGTAGATTCCTTTTTCACCCAAATAATTTAACATCAATTATTTTATAGTAAATAATTTGTTTATTTATAATTTTTATATCAAAATTCATCATTTTTTATACTCTATAAATAAAGATTGTTTCATTTAATTTGGACACATGAAAAAAATCATTTTTAATAAATACATGGAAAGAAATTGGTGGGGTTAATGTTGAATTTTATTAAACAAAATCATTGTAGATGATTGATGTTGAATAAGTGTTGAATTAATAGGTAGAAGAAAGAGAAGATGATGTGGAATGTATAAAGGTGAAAAATAAAGTGTTGAATTATTAAACCATTGTAGATAGTCTTATTGTTTCATTTTCATTCACATCGGCTAGTTTCTTTGTTGAGACAAGGATTTCCCAAACAATCTTCGCTTCCTTAATCGAACTAACTCCGTTTGCTATGCTATGTGCGTTACCGACAAGAATCTGTAGGCGGATCCATGTCACCATAGCCGGCTCTCTCTTTTCTTTAGAAGCATTATTATAATTATTACTACTATTGTGATCTACAAACAAACTTAAAAACTAGAGCTTTATCATCTTGAGTATTGTAAGGCTTCTCCATAGGTTGTTTCAAATCCTCATATTTGTATATATCATGTACATGAACAATGACATTTCAAACAACTCTCACACATAATCTCTTCATTGATTTTCAAACAACTTGTCTCAAGTAGTCCTTGTAAGCAATGTTGTTATTGTTTTAACTTCAACAAATAAGAACACTATCACACAAGACCTACAATACTTTGAAATTAAAACTTGTGTATAGGCAAAAATGAAAAAAGTACCTAGAACTTGCTTACATTAAAAAAGTTATGTAGGAATGCTAAAATCGAATTTTAAAGTTGCTTTAAAAGTTGTATAAAATAACGATGAAATCCGGAGATAAAAACGATTTTGAAAACGATTTTGTCAAGAGCCTACCAGCCCACGAGCCCACGAGCCGAGCCGGCAGCCGACGCGCGCCGGCGAGGGCGTTCCATCATCTCTCACATGCATCATCAGGTACCACTACAAGAAATTTGGACTTTAACAACGACCATAATCGTTGTTAAATCGTGGTAAAACCGATGTCCCGACGATTTAACAACGATTTCCAATTCGTCGTTAATCGTTCGAAGTAAAAATCAAATCGTCGTAAATTCGTGGTAAAATTTACGACGAAATGATTTCGTCGTATAATCGTGGTATAATGTACGTTGTAAAATCGTTGTAATTTTTACAACCTTTTTACAACGACTATTTGGTTGTAAATTTACAATTATAATAAATTAGTAATTGTTACAAATCGTTGTAAATACGTTGCTAAATATCGTCGTAACATCTTCCCTAGTTAGGGACGATTTTACGACGATTATAAAAAATATTATTTTAAGGAATTTACGACGATTGACAATATTATATATAAAAATAATAATATTTTATAATAAAAAATATTTTATATTAATAAAATATACAAAATTTTATACAATTTCAAATTAAATACAAAAATATATCAAAACTAAACGCGATCCCGATCTTGGTCGTCATGCATGTTGAAATCGATGTTATCCCCAAAATAGTTTTGCGTTGCGTTGTCGGGATCGATGGTGCTTGGTCCAGCCTGAGTCGGGCTTTCGGGATGTGTCTGCATCGTCCGAACTAGTTATGGGTTGGAAGCGAAAGTACCGTGAACAGGCGTTGTAGAAGCCCATAGTCTTCGCCCCCTCCACCTGAGTCGTCCATAGCTCCTGAATCTCAGCCTCCAACTGAGCCGGAGATCGATACGTAGTAGGAGCAAGTGGGACGTCCTGCATGGATCCCATGCCTATAATCCGTCCTTTCTTCTTTGGAGCAACCTATAAAATTAAGCGATTAGTAAAAATGAACGTTTAAAAAAATAATTTTAGAAAAAAAGAAACATTATAAGTAAAATTTTACCTCTTCAAAAATCTGATCGAGCTCGGCGGTCGTAAGCGGCTCGCCGAGGTTGCCGAGTGCCTCCCGGGGATCTCCGAGATCGCCGAGTCTCGATCTCCGTCTTCGAGCTTCCAAGTCGTTGAATATCCGCTCCAAATGGGCGTCCACGAACTCGCCGGTCTTTTTCCCGTGCGTCTTCTCGAAGACGACACGACCGTCGGCTTGTGACCCACCGCTTGGTCTAAAATCAATATTTAAACACATTAGTATATATGTAACATTAATAATTTAAAAATAAAAATAAATTTAAAAGATTAAGTAAGAAAAAACTTACCATATCGTACATCCGACCTACGAAGGGGATTTGTCCGGATGTGTGAGCCATCTCGCTTCGGCGTACCGTCGGGTAGCTTAGCGTTCCAAACCTCGACCGAAAGATAGACCGGCTTCCCCGCGTCGCCGACGAGCATCCACTTGTCCTTCCAGTCGGAGACCGTGTTGGCGAGACGAAACTTCGCCGTCTTGTTGAACTCCGTCTTCACGGACTCGTTGATCGAGACATCCCAATCCCACTTTTGCTGCAAAATATGAGAAATTATAACATTAGTTTACAAGAGTAATATATAATAAATAATTTAAAGTTAAATAAATTAATTTAATTAAGAAAAATCAAAACATTACCGCGAAACATTTGAACCACGACTTCTTGATGTGCTCCGATGTCTTTCTCCAGTTAGGATGCGACTCGGTGAAGTACCCCTTGATTATGTCCGCGATAGAACGCGCGACTTGGTTGTCATACTTGAACCTGAAAAAAACAAAATTTGATTGATTAATATATAAACAAATGAAAGTATATTAATATATAAAGTATTAAAATAATTAACAAAACTTACCAATAAGTGTCCGCGGACTTGTGCGGATCCAAACGGCGCAGACTGTCATGTCCGAGTTGAGCGAGGATATCCTCAACCCGGAGGGTGGCGTACGGCACGTGTCCCGGAACATCCAACTCTAGATGTACCGGGCCCGGGAAAACTCTGTCGGCTCCGTCATCTGCGGCGTCTGGGGCGGGCACAAGAGGAGGAGGAGGCTGCTCGGCATGGACGGATGGAGGCGTCCCGATCTGGACAGGTGATGTCCCGGCATGGAGATGTGGAGCCGGGGTAGTAGTAACAGACACGGTTCCGGAACCAGAACCGGAACCCGTAGCTTCCCGGGAAGCGGCGGCCCTCTCCGCCATTATCTGCATGTAGCCTGGAGCTATAGTCTTGTCCTTCCTAGGAGTCATGTATACCTGCCAAAAAAACATTAAGTATTTTAATAATTAACATTAAGTATTTTAAAAAATAATGTTAATAATTAATTATGTTAAATAATAATTATTAAGTATTTTAAAAACTAAACATTAAGTATTTTAATAATTAAGTATTTTAAAAACTAATGTTAATAATTAATTATGTTAAATAATAAGTATTAAGTATTTTAAAAACTAAACATTAAGTATTTTAATAATTAAATTGCAAATCCTAAAACTAAATTTCAAATCCTAAAACTAAATTTCAAATCCTAAAACTAAATTCCAAATCCTAAAACTAAATTCCAAATCCTAAAACTAATTCTAAAACACATATATTAAATATATTTACCTTTTGGGATGTTGAGAAAGAGTGTGAGAGTTGTAGAGTGTGAGAGAGGGTTTTAGAGAGAGAGAATTTTAGAGAGAAAGAATTTTAGAGAGAGAGTGGTTTGGGGAGAATGAGCGAAGAAGAAGAAATATGGTCGGGTATATATAGTATTAGCGATCGTCGTAAAATCGTCGTAAACGCGTTGCCTAGTAAGTTCAAACGTTTTGGTTTGCCGCGTGTTGGGAATAATGAAATTACAAATCTTCGTAAAATCGTTGCACATTTACAACGATTTTACGACGATTCCTCGTACAACTGTCGGTAAAAGAGAATTTTGAACGGTTCCGATTGGCTTATGTAAATGTGAATTTTAATTTCCAAAACACCAAATCGTCGTAAAATCGTCATTATATTACAACCAAATTACAACAATTACCTTTTAAATCGTTGTAAAGTCGTGGTAATCGTTGATTTTGACAACCTCGTACACACAAAACACATGAGGATGTGACATTTAGAGTTTGATCAAGTTTCATATTTGGTCGTAAAATCGTTGTTAGATTACGACGATTTTACATCGATTTTGTTAGAATCGTCGTAAAATCGTCGTAATCTAACAAAAAATTTATGACGATTCTTTACACTAAATGGAATTCAATGAAATTCATCAGCCATTTGACTTCATGTTGAATATAGTTATGGTATTGTATGCATATGAAATCATACTAAGTCATATGATTGAAAAAAACAAGTTTTGGTAAAATTAGAACATATATACGTATCAAGCACAATATATAGTACACTTTATCTTAAACTTTATAAATTCTAAGAATATGTAACAAAATTTATTGATAAGCAATTTTAGCATTGTTTTTATAGTTATCCATTAACTTTAGAGGTCTCTATGAGTGTTTGTACGTAATATAAGACATACTTTTGAAAATGTTTGGGGTTTAGGGGTTTATAAAAAAAACGTTGTAAAACAGAGGTAAATATACGATCGTTTTACGTCTAATTTACGACGATTGTGTATTTGTACGACAAAGTACAACCTCGTATGATCTGACAACGATATATAAGACGGATCGTCGGGAAATCGTCGTAAAAAAAGATTGATTTTATTTTACGACGATTTCACGACGATATTTTAATTTATTTTATAAAAAAGATTGATCGTCGTTAATTCGTCGTAGAAACATTAATCGTCGGAAATTTACGACGATTTGACGACGATATTTTAATTTATTTTATAAAAAAAATTAAAATACATAATTTTCATTTTACATTTAAACAAATAACTTATTTATTATTCGGAGTCATCATTAGACTCATATTCGTCCTCCGAGTGAGATTCATCAAATTCGTCAATCTCTTCTACTTCTTCTTCGTCCTTATTCACCTCTTCAGCTTCCCTATTATGTGGATCAACGAGTAAGACCATGTTCGTGCTTAGTTCTGGCGAAGGAATATCGACGGGCGTGTCATTCTGGAGTGCTGATTCTTCTTCCCTGACTATGTACCCTCTTGGGGCAATTTTGATGACGGATAGCCAATGTATTACCGTCGACTTAAGAAGCGGATGAAGCTTACTTGCTCAGCTTGCGATGCAAGTATGAAAGACTCGAACTTGTTGTATCTTCTATTCTTCCGATCGTAGGATCAAACCACTCGCACTTGAAGAGTACACACTTCAACATGAGCAACCCGGAAACGTTATTTCTATGATTTCTTGGATGATTCCGTAGAAATCAATGTCTCCTCTAGCACAAACACCGTAGTTAACATTTGTTCGATGTCGGCCGTACTCGTACGCGTGGAAAGTATAACCTCTTGTAAAATACATTGGTGATGTCTGAATCTTCGCAAGGGGACGTTGTAGCATCTCGTGGAACCACACCGGATAAGATTCGTCCTCGTACTCAATCTCTGACATCAAAATTAATTTTGTTTAAATATATTAGGTTGGTTTGTAATTTCATATTCGATATTTTCATACTTGTCTTTGCAACCACATCACAAAGTGTTGAGCTTTACGGGAATCGAGCTCATCTTCTGATATCCCCTGAATTCCTTCTTGAACTTGTTCGACGAAGATACTATATGACAATATCATAAGTAAGCAATATTTTATGACATGTTGTAATGAACGAGTATTAAAAAATTGAATTTTACCTTTCCCATGGAGTAACAATATCGCAGTTCAATAGAATGTACGTGTGAGCACAATGAATTTCATTCTCGTTGCTCCACCAAACCTCTTTTATGCGTCCGCTGAGCCGACCAATTGGAAAGAATATGTCAGGTACTCCTTCCACCGCGTACGTTGTTTGAATGCCTCCATCATCATATCTCCTTGGCGCTCTTTTACGTGTCCTCACGGTTGGTGCAAAGTAGTACGACGTAAAGTGAGACGTCTCCTCTGTAATACTACCCGCAACGATTGAACCCTCGACTTTAGCTAGATTCTTCGCCTTCCCTTTTAGATGTTTCATAAATCTTTCGAAAGGGTACATCCATCGGAAGTGAACGGGCCCCCCTAGTTCTGCTTCGTGTGGGAGATGTACTGGTAGGTGCTCCATAATATCAAAAAAGGATGGGGAAATATCTTCTCCAAATTGCACAAAATGAGAAGAATGTTCTCGTTGAGTTGTCTTATTACTTCATCGTTCAACGTTCTTGTGCAAAGATCAAGAAAGAACAACCCAACACCTACATAAATTAAATCAAACGTATTACGATTTATTCAGTTATGAAATATTTATTAATTAATTAGACATTATGTTCCAACAATTGCTTCGTGCACATTCTGTGGAACAAGTTCGGCCAAGACAAATGGTAGCAGTCGTTGCATGAACACATGACAATCGTGACTTTTCATACCTATTAATTTACTACCATCTACACATCGGGAAAGATTAGAAACAAAACCATCAGGAAACTTAACTTCAGAGATCACCCACTGGAACAACGACGTCTTCGTTGCACTCGATAATCTGAATATAGGTACTGGCTCTTTTCCGTCTTTATCAATGTGCAATTCGAATCTCGCACATATCTCAGCCAAGTCAAGATGTGATTTAAAATTGTCTTTTGTCTTTCCCTGCGCATTCAAAAGAGTTTTCATAATGTTATCGAAAAAGTTCTTCTCTATGTGCATCACATCAAAATTGTGTCGGAGTAGATGATCTTTCCAGTATGGAAGCTCCCAAAAAATGCTTTTCTTATGCCAGTTGTGTTTCGTAAGATAACCATCAGGCAGATTAGGCAGGACATGCAAGTTACCTTCACGGGGAACTGTGTAATTCGCAAAGTAATGATCCATATGCGCCTCAACTTGTTCGCCTGTGTAATACACCGGTGGAGGATCACGATTCCTCTTAAACATTCGCTTGTTTTTCCGGTAAGGGTGGCGCAGACTAAGAAAGTGATGGTGACAATCAAACCAGCTAGTTTTCCTTCCTTGCTTAAATTGGAAGGCGTCAGTAAGATGCATGCAGTAAGGACAAGAGAGTCGTCCGTTTGTAGTCCAGCCCGACAACATTCCATAAGCGGGAAAGTCGCTAATTGTCCATAGAAGCACTGCACGCATTGTAAAATTTCGTTTCCTCGAACAATCGTAAGTCCTTACTCCAGTGTGCCATAACTCCTTCAACTCTTCCACCAAAGGCTGTAGAAAAACATCAAGGGATCTTTTTGGATGTTTAGGTCCAGGGACTAATATACTCAGAAATAAAAATTCTCTTAGCATACACATCCCTGGTGGGAGGTTATAAGGGGTGACGATGACGGGCCATAAAGAATACTGCCTACCTGACATACCAAATGGACTAAATCCATTCGTACATAGACCAAGGTAGACGTTACCTTTTCGTCTAGCAAAATCGGGGTACACCGAGTTATAGTGTTTCAAGGCTTTCGCATCTGATGGGTGGGTCACCTCTCCAGGCTTTTGTGTATGTTCTGCATGCCACCTCATCGAAGAAGTTGTCCTCTCCGAGTGATACATCCTTTGTAGTCTGTCTGTTATAAGCAGATACCACATCTTCTGGTACGGTACCCTCTTCCGACCTACTCCTTCTGGCCTATATCTTGGTTTTTTGCAAAAACGACATTCCTCAAGAATGTCGTCGTCTTTCCAATATATCATACAATTGTCTACACATACATAAATTGACTGATACGGAAGACCAAAACTGATAACCAATTTTTGAACCTCATAAAACGTTTCAGCAGCTAAATTATCAGAGGGTAAATATTCTTTTAACAATGAAGCCCAGTCATCCATGCACACCTCAGATAAGTTATGGTCTGTTTTAATATTCATCATTCTAGCACCTAATGACAATTTAGAGTGCCCTTCTCTACAATTATCATATATTGGTTGATTTGCAACATTTAACATGTCGCATAATTTTTTAGCATCTAAATTAGGTTCTTCGACTAAATTTCCATCAGATGAGAATGCAACAGTGTTAACTTCAGGACGAAATGCATCGCTAACCATGTCATTTATCCTATCTGGTTCATTTTCATGATCATGATGAAAATTATAATAATCATACTCATTTTCTACATGTTGGTCATAGTCTACAGTATTCCCGATGATAATTACTACTACTAGCAACATTACCACAATAACCTTCCCCATGCTGAAACCATATATAATATTGTGGTGTAAATCCTTTATTTAACAAATGCTTCCAAACAATTTCAACCAAAATGAACCGTCTATTGTCGCATTTGATACAAGGACAAAACATCTTACCGCTTTCGATAGTGACATGTATATTTGTGGCTTACTGCATGAATATTTCAACCCCGTCGAGGAACTCCCGTGTCATCGATCCGTCATCGCCTCGATTTATGTACATCCACTTCCGGATTTCGTAAATATCGCCTTCGGACATATTTTTTTTTAGAAAAAGAGTTTTTTTCGTATGTGAGAGAGAGATAAAATTGGTGGTGTGATTTGTGGTGAAAGATGAGGATGTATTTATAGGAGTTTTAAAAATTTCCCAACTTTTTACCAAAGAAATTTAAGTACTAATTTATAACGATGCATATTTAACAAGGGATTTACAATGATTTTACAACGATTGCACGACTAAAATGAAAGTTGTAAATAATTAGGTGCAACAGTAAATACACGTTTTCACCTACCAGATTAATGTCTGCAAATCGTTGTTAAAATGTCCCAAAATCAGAAGTTGTAAACTCGTTGTAAATTAGCAACGATTTAGCGACGATATTTTTTTTTAAACAAAGATGTCATTAAATTGTTGTAAATTTACGAAGATTAAACGACGACTACGTTTATCTTAGGAAAATCGTCGTTAAATCGTCGTAACATAACGACGTATTTCGTTGTTAGTTTACGACGACTTTACGACGATTGATGCACTCGTCGTAAAGACCAAAATCGTTGTAAAGTTTTCGTCGTTATATGCGCATATTCTTGTAGTGTACCCAAGCCTATTGACCTTAGTAATGTGTCTTTCACTATATATACTAGTGATAAATGTTCTCAACTTTCAATGTGGGACAAATGCACTTGGCTTCATTAACATATTGATCAAACTTTGTCTCATATTGATCAAGGTTCTTAGGCCCATGTTTAAGACCCAATACATTTTACAACCACATTTTTTATTCACATTAACTCAATATTAAGATATGATTATTCAAAGTTATGACATAAACTTTACAAATATATCATATTTAAATTTGAGTTCCAACAAGTTATGGAATAGTGGGCACGTCTTCACCATGATTTTTATCATTATGGTTATTTTAGAACGTGGAGAAAAATTTTGGTTGTATTTTTATAACAAAAATTTAGATTATGGTATTTTTGCATTTTAACTGCCAAAAGGTATACGGTAATTTTGGGTACAAAAATATGAGAATAGTAATGCTATATTAATTGTAAATTTTTGTAAAATAGTTTCACATCTATGTTTGAAAAAAAATTAGTTGTATTTTTTATAACAATAAATTAGTTTGTGGTATTTGTTGCATTTTTAGCTTCCAAAAGATATAAGAGAATTTGGGGTACAAAAATATGAGAATAGTATGCTATATTATTTGTATTATAGTTTTATAATTATGTTTGAATGTTATTTATGCATAACTAATGGTATAGGTAAAATTTCATAAAAAGGTCTCCCACTAATTTTTATCATATTCTTATTTTAGAACGTGGAGAAAAAATTTGGTTGTATTTTCATAAAAAAATTTATGTTATGATTTTTTTGCACTTTTAGCTGCCAAAAGATATACGAGAATTTGGGGTACAAAAATAAGAGAATAGTAATGCTATATTAATTTAAGTTTTTGTAAAATAGTTTCAAAATTATGTTTGGATGTTATTTATGTATAAATAATGATACATCTAAAATCTAATAAATACGACTACCACTTCATACGGTTTTATCCAAAAATACTAATTAAAAAATGAAAAAGTATGAAAGAGAGTGACATTTTTTTAAAGTTGTTTCCTAAATAAGAAACATTTATAATAGTGCAAGAAACTTATAAATGATGTGTTCATTTTTTATTGTTTTAGTTTTATTTTTAAATATTAAAATTTAATTATAAATAAATTGATATTAAAATATTAATAAAACAAAATTAAGAAACTCAATTTGAATGTTTTCGGTTGATCATGCTCTTAACATCTTATGGGTCCATTAAACAAAAGTAAGCGAGTTCCCAATACGTGTCTTATTTTAATTGGTTAGTTTCATCTATTGGTTTTTATTAGGATAATTCTTATGAATACCATTAAAAAAAGTTTTTTTAACACAATTAGAGCACAAATTTTCGAAAGTTTTACAAATACCATTAAAAAGTTTTTTCTCATAAATACCACAAATCTTAAATTTTCAAAATTACACTCAAAACCACCAAAAAGCTATACCCTACCCCCTTCAAAACTATACCCTAAACACTATATAGCGAATCCAAATTATGAAAAAATTTAAAATCTAAAAGTGTTAAAACTCGTTTTTTGTATTTGTGGTATTTTTGTAAACTACTTTTTGATGATATTTTTTGTTAGAAAAAACATTTTAATGGTATTTTTGTTATAAAAAACTTTTTAATGATATTTTCAAAAATATGATAATCTAAGGAATTTCTCTTTTTATTATTACCCACCACACCACCACCGCCAAAATTGTCAATGTTTTAGATTTGCCGAGGATTTTTTAAAAAACAGTCATGGCTTCTTCTTTAAATGGAACCACCACTCCACGTAAAACCTTGGAATTTTCCCTCCTTGAGAAGCTATTGAAGACGCTTAGGTCTCTCGGATTATCTACACATGGGAGTTGAAATTAAGCTATTTTAGAAGATTTCATTAATGATAATTTAGATATAAAATTAGTTAAGTTAAAACGAGATTTTCTCGGGAAAGTTAGCGGAAAAGCTCTGATACCATATTAAAGTTCTTAATCAAAATGAAAACCATTATCTTCGTTAACGATAAAGTTTGTTAGAGAGTTGTTTATATACAACTAAACCAAGCAATTAATTACTAAACCAGAAACTAAACCAGAATGATTACTAAACCGGAAACTAAACCTTAATGGTTATTAAACCGGAAACTATTAAATATGTCCTAATACATGTTCTGATACATGTATTGTCATATAAAATTTAATTTTATCTCATACCGCTTAAGATCTATATAAAATTACAAAAGTGTTGGGTAATAATTACTTAAAAGCTGTATGAGATAAAATTTTGGTCAAATACCGATTGAATTTTTTTATTCCAAAATCACAATGATTTTATTAAATTAGCAAACAAGGTAAAAGATTATAAGGTATATTCATAAATGTTTACAACTAAAAACTATATATTTATACAAAATATTTATTTAAAATATATACAATATTTTTTATCATACGCATGTGTGAGTGTAAAAACAGGTCAAAATTATTTGAGTGTAAAACCCCATCAACCCAAATGGATCAATTTATTTGAACCAAATATGTTCATTGGTCAAATGGGTTGATAGGTCAAATGTGTTGGGTCAACAAGGGTCATATTCAAATGGTCCATGAGTCATTTGATTGACACATCTGACCCATTAAATTTAATTAATCAATTTACATCTAATTAATCAACAACAAAAAACTAACCAAAAATAAAAATATCTTAAAATCGTAAAATTGTGTTATTGTCGAAATCGTGAATTCGCATTAACGCCGAAATCTTAAAATCGCGTTAACGTCGAAATCGTGAAATCGCGTTAACGTCGAAATCGTGTTAACGTCAAAATCGTGAAATCGCGTTAACGTCGAAATCGTGAAATCGCGTTAACGTCAAAATCGTGAAATCGAGTTAACGTCGAAATCGCGTTAACGTCGAAATCGTAAAATCGAGTTAACGTCGAAATCATGAAATCGCGTTAACGTCGAAATCGTGAAATCGCGTTAACATTGAATTCGTGAAATCGTGTTAACGTCGAAATCGCGTCCACATCGAAATTGTGTATGTTTTAAAAATGGTATTTTTTAGGGTTTTCAAAGTATATTTTAACATATTTTAAAAATCTTCAAGTGAAAGCTCAAAACACTTTTTATTAACAAATCGACAAAACTACACCTTTCCAAACACTATTTTACAAAACTACTACACTCATGTCATAATTTTGATCTTTCTAAAAGCAACAAACCTCTAAACAATTTTCACTTGCTCTTCGCGGTAATGCCTAGGTTTTCATCATTGTTTTTTAACAAATCATTCATTGTATTCTCTGTTACCATGACCATGTGGCTACTACTTGTTCTTGAAATGCAACCATCCATAGATTCATGTTTATAACTAAAACCAATGTTAGAGTTTGGTCCAAGCATTTGAAATTGGCCGAAATTACTTTGCCAGAACCCATTATTGTTGCTCCCTTGGGACTCAAGTAACTGAGGAACATCATTGAAACACTATTTGTGTTGTTGTAACCAATTAAGCCTTTCAATTTCCTTTTAGAGTTAACTAAAATTGTATATATATATATATTAAACTTTCGAAACTGTGATAGTTAAAATTAATCTAATATTTTCGTTTCACGTTTGATATAGGTTAAACCTCGAAAGTGATTGATAAACGAGATTTTACCCCGTTTATTCTAATATCTTATTTGTAGTACTTAAGATGTCAAACGAAATTAGGAGCAAACAATTTATTTGAATTTGTGTGAAACGAACTCAGTTTAAGTGTGATCAAAAAGATTGTTGTTTGAGTGATTTTGTAACCGAATGTTAAACAAAACGAAAAACGAGAATTAAAGGTTTTGAAAGATTAATAAAAAGCTAAACAATCAGGTTAAGGTGTTTTAAAGGATGATTAAACTTTCGGATTTCAAATTGTCTTTTACAAAAATAACTTTAAGGTTTTGAAAACGATTTTAGATCAATCCACTCTCGTGGCAATGATCCTTTTCTCAACAATTAAACTAAAACAATGTCTTGGATAGTTTAATCGTCGAGAAACTTTAAGAACAAATCAATTCTAACCACCAAGCTTATTAACACAGATCTCTCGGTTAAGCTAGGCTTGGTTCTAAGGTAATTGTTTAGGAGGCTTTATAATCTCTCGATTCATAAAGCTTCCTGGGTTCGATAATCGAATGGCCAACTCGATTAAAGCTTTAAGGCTGTTACCAAAGACTAAAGTTTTTAATCAATTAAGCTTTTGACAATTATCTATCCTAGATTCAATCAAACCCCTTTTACCCTAACCCAATTGTCTATTTAGAACTACTCACAAATCATATTGAAACTCATAGCAATTAGGTTTATAGATATCAATAGCATAAACAAAAACAAGGAGAATAAAGGGTAAAGAAAACTCTTATTGAATGATGATGATGAAGATTACAAGGTGGCCAACAAGCAATCACCAAGAAATCTCCTCTCAGTCTCAAAAACAAAACAAAACGATCCCAGAAAAACAAGATCGGATGGGTGGCTGTGTAGTTCAACCCTAATACAAAAATCCAAACCGAAAAATAATAAAGGAAACCGAAATTGGTTTAGTCGGTTTTCCTTTTTTACACATTAAATTCGGTGTTCTTCCTTCAGCTCTGTTTTCTTCCATCGGCCAGGTTAAAGCCGATACGACAGGTCGATATACGTGTCTTCGAGTCTTTTTCTCTTGTATCGGCCACTCCAAACCGATATGGTTGGCCGATACAAGCTTCGGCGAGCTTCGACGAAACTCGTTTTCAATATCGGCCACGAAACCGATATGCTTGGCCGATACAGACTTCGGCGAACTTCTCGTCTTCGTATCGCCAACGAAACCGATACAACATGCCGATGCAAGTGTATCGTTTCTTTTTGGCTTAGATTCATCACTTTCGCCGTCTTTATGCTCCAAAACCTGAAATACACGAAACAAACCAAAATGCAACCTATATGACACTAAATGCAACCTAAATGAATGAGTTCTAATGCATAGACTAAGGTAAAATGTGTAAAATATGCAAGTTATCAGTGATATACATAACAAAGTTTTAACTTGAATTGTTTGAGTACAATTTCAAATAATTTTTGTATATATTAAAAAGTTAAATATCAAAATAAATTATGTTAGGATTTTAGAATAATCCAATAACTTTATTTTTTATTTTTGTTTGGTCAAATTCTCATAACATTATTTAATGTATTTTGTTTATCTTCAACTATGTTAAGTATATAACATTTTCTGTTTTTATTAGTTTAAATATGAAAAGTGTGCAAAGATTTATCAAACAAACCCTGGAAATGCTTATTACATAATAATGAGAAAATTATACTAAAACAATGCAAAAAACATCTACTAACTTCCATCAAAAGAATCATCAAACACATGTCAACGAGAAGCAAATCAGAGAAACCGACCAAACACACAAGAAAAATGAAAACATCCAAAACAGAAAGAGATAGAGAGAGAGGGGGGGGGAGGGAGAGAGAGAGAGAGAGATTCGTGCATGTTGCATGTTTCTTTAAAAATAGGTCAAAATACTCTACGATAAACTGCGACAATGTTTAGAGTAAAATCAGAAGTAATGTCAAGGAAAGCACAACACACAAGATGTTGTAAAAAAGAACCTTGATTGTGGAAAGAAAGATTGATAGATACAATTCAAAGTAAGAAAATGTGAAAGAGAAAGATCTCCGCGGACATGGTGAACGATCTCTGCGAGTAGGCTTATACGCCAAGGTTCAAAACAAGCTAGAATGTTGACAAAGAACACAAGTGTGCTTTTTATATACATTGATGAAGAAGAAAGACCAAGCAGAGAAGCAGTTCGAGCAGTTTTTCGGAGATTGGTTCATGAGAATCAAGATGAGCTTACAACCAGAGAAGCAATTTATGCCAATGTGCTTAATACTAACAAGCTTTTCACTCAATAATCATCGCCTAAACTATAATAATAACTCATGTTTGTGTTTTTTTTGAATGCTTAGAAAGTTTGGTGGGTTCGTACCTTGGGTTGACACCTTCATTAGTGACGTTGTCATTGAGAAAGATTTATGACTACAAATTTAACGTTATAGTCATAGTTTAAGCCAAGCAAAATAGATTTTCTCATATCCAAAAACTTAACACAACAAAAGAAAAATGAAACTGTCTACAATAGGGCTGGGCAAAACACCCGGACCCGAAAACCCGAACCGAAACCGACCCGAAAAACCGGTCCGGGTCGGGTACGGGTAATACAATATTATCCTTTTGGGTCCTAAAGTCATGGATCCGTGGGTATCGAGTAAATCTGAACCGAACCCGATATCCAAACATGTGCCCGATTACCCGTTATTTCATACATTTTTACATATATTATATATGATTATATCTAATATCAAACTATAAATACAAATTAGTTACCTAAACTTAAATGCATTTATTTGTAAAAAGTTAAAATTAAATTTATTTATACTCAAACACTTGAATTTTTAGATTATATATTTTAAAAAATTAATAATGTTGTAATATTTTCGGGTATTTGTGTAATTTTTCGGGTAAATGGGTAATTTTTCCGGGTTTTGGGTAAAAATACTCGAAATATTATCATTTGTTCGTTTATTTCGAGTTTTGTTCAGTTCTTTTAGTACGTCGGTTTCAAAAATTAATTGAACCGATGATAACCCAAGAGTAATTCGGTATTAATCGGATTTTTGATTGAAGAACAAAACCGATCCGAACCGGACCGAACCGGACCGAACCGATTTTTTAAAAATATACCGATTGGGATTATTTTGCCTTACACCGAGAAATCCGAAACCCGATTTGGTGGATCTGAAACCCGGTTGGGTACCCGATTGCCTAGGCCTAGTCTGCAACCAAACCAAATTAAATAATTAACGTTAGTTTACATATATACTTGTGGGATCCACTCACCTACAAGTTCTAGTTGAGTTCCTTGTCTATATATAATAACACACACACAATGCCACAAAACCAAATACAAAGAAAAACATACATGAATAGAAATTAGTTATAATCAGTTTCATCATGACAATTTTACCTTCTTCTAACAATAATAAAGTACAAAGACAAGTTATCAATATTTTTTAAGCTAAGCTTCAAAAAGAAGGTGAATGGATCCCACAAGTATTCACATCAGGAACCTTGAATGATGTATGAAACAAATCTTGTAGTCAACAAAGCTCGTTTCAATTCTAACTATTATAGCTCCAACATGAGTGTGTGTGTAAGATAGTGAAAAGCTCAAATGTGTCACTTTAGTTTGTTTTACTAATGACCAAGGTAAAAAGTATATGTGATCTGCTTTTACTTTAATCTTAAATTTGAGCCGGTGGTCAAAGATTGTAGTTAAACATGATTATAGGTTATAGAATCCCTTAAATACTCTTCGTTAGTCACTTTACCTTGATAGGAGAGGAGCTAAAGTGATGTATGCATTGATCTATATAGCTCATCAATCGCCAAGGAAATGTTGTCGTTGCACATAACCACATTTAACGGTTTTGTTTAGAGATTTTTATAGTTTTTGTTAAGATACATGCAAAGCCATACTAGTTACCTAGAATCATCTTTTAGCAAGAAGTCGCTATTGTATGTCATAACTCATGTCATGCTTGCAATCACCTGTTTGATCGATGAGGGAGCATCAATACATCTAAATTTCAAGGATCTTACAAGAACATGAAAACAACACTATATCAAAGTAACAAACAACATCAATACCTACTTAGAATGTTACACGAAGATGCTCCTTGTTAGTATGTTACATAAAGAAAATCTTGAAGAGACGTTCAAGTTTAGGGAAGAAACAAAGCAGTGACTATAATGAAGAATATTTCCCTCTAGATGTGCCAAAAGGTTACTTCGTGGTCTACGTAGGTGTGAACCAGGCCAGGTTTGTTTTACCTAGTTCATATAAATATAAGATGTTTAAGTGTAAGATATCAAAATCTTTATCAAGTCGAAAAAAGAAACTGTCTACAAGTAAACCAAAAAAAACAACAGTCAATATAGCATGCCATGTCCCCTTAAGAGCAATATAGGAGATGGACAATAACTTAGCTAAGGAAAAGATGTAATCATATAGAAATTAGAAACATAGCAAAAAGGTTTTCGTCCATTGTCTCACCTTAACATGTGCACCCTTTCAATTATCTGAATCGAGAGGCTTCAAATGTGCAAGGTAGAGGACATTCTCATGTCCACGGACAGAGATAGCATCAACCTGGGAAGCAAATGAGGAATGTTGGTCTGGACGAGATGGCTATACTACTAGAAAAGAAACGTGACAACAAGAGGGTTCTCTGTGATTACCTTGAAAGACCTAGTACTCGGGTTAAGCTGTCCATTCCCAGTAGGTGCCGTCGGGGTAAGCAACTGATCATAAGGCCGATATTAAAATCGAAGAATGCTTTAAGCGACGCAGAGGAGAATACGATATAAGCAAATTGTTATAATTCTTCCACGGCCCCGTGTTCGTAACTTCCAAAACCATATATTTCATATCACCTTTCATGGGTAGCCTCAAAAGCTTACGAAGTATACCGTCGCTAAGCACGAATATCATAATCTTGTTAAAGACAACAGTCGACATAAAACAGAAATTTGCGGTCTGATAGTAACATGTGTCGTCGCCGCAATGATAAGTTGTTCTGTAAGCTCTCAAGATTGAGCGGACTCTGCCTAGTTTGGATACGTTTTTGGATTGATTTGTACCATGTTTCGACCACGAGTGATGTTCTTATTTGCAGTTTCAAGATTCAATGTTTCATCGTCACTTAGCATATCACTGTCTTCAATGTCAGTATCAGTTTTGACATCAGTGTCGTCCTAACAAGACGTAACAAAGAGAAGATAAAAACATGAGAAATTCATTTAAAATTCCACCCATATTCTTGAAACATATACAATAAGTAATAGACATAAGCCACACAAAAGATCAATTCAATGACACAAACACAATACCAAAGACATAAACATTGTCTGTAATTCGAATTGTTCGAATTTTTCTATGAGCTAAGAAGGCAACAAGAGATGAATCTCAATCACGAACACAAACTAAACGTAATACCAACAAAGAAGCTTATCACATCAATGGTAAGATAAAAAAGAATCAAACAATTGTCGGAAAAAAACAACATACAGTAAGTAGACATAAGTAAGAGAAAATCGATTCAACAAAATAATACACACACAATAACGAAGACAAAATCGGCTAAAAACACGGCCTGTAATTCGAATTGGACACGATGGATCTCAAATTCGAACACAATGAATCTCAAATTCGACCACAGACACGAACTAAACGCAATAAGAAGGAAGAAACTAAACAGAGCATAGAAGAAACAGAGCTTTCGAAATTAGAGAAAAGAAAGATAAGCATGTATACCTTTGATTCGACGAGAGTAAGAGTAAGAAGAAGAAGACGATTAGGGTTTCCTTTTTTTTTGTTAAACCAGGCGGGCCGAAGCCCATAATCCCCTAAGCCCGCGACCAGCCTTTGATAATACCAATTAATGGCGTAAATCATCGCTCTTATCGCGGTTCGAATTCAGGAGTACAACAACACCAACGACTGCGCTTAACCGACTAAGCCAAACCGTCTTTGGTGATTAGGGTTTATGTTGTGAATAAGTTTTGAACTTTTTTGTTCGTTTGAAAGGTTTCAAAAAGTTTGACCAATTTATTAGAGTCAACCTTATCGGTTTAATAAAAGAATATATTATTTAGAATAAATAATTATAATATCCGTATCACATTATTAAAGGGATTCTTCCTATGTATGTCAATATAAAGGCTTCACGTCCGATTAAACTAATTTTTTCGGCTTTTAATTTTGGCAATTCTTAATAATCTAAATGTAACAATAAAAATATCATAAACAAATACAAAAAATTCACAAATCACTTTTAAAGTAGTTTTTTTATTTTTTAGAATTCGACTGGTTTAGCAGTAGTACGGGTGCGAGAATTTGCAGAATGAAACAATTATCGTTTAAACGTTCGTACAAAATTTAACGATTCGTTCAACGGTTAAAATCGGTTGTGATCGTCAAAGATTTTTGACTCTTTCACTAGTTGGCGCAGTAACGATTAACCAAAATATTATCAAAATAAATATAATACTTAACTTTTAAAAATGTAAAAACATTAAAATAATATTATTACGATCAAATCTATATTATTTAACATAAATAATAACTAAAAAATAAAAAAGATAGAAATATTTATTCAAAAACTTTTTTATTTTTATCATTATCATATATATAAATTTTGGTATTGTTATTGTTATTATGTATATTAGATAAACTTTTACAAATTAATTTTTGTTTATTATTATCATAAAGAGTTTTTAATTTATTTAAACCACCACAATCGCTCGTTGTCGCGAACGTTAACGACTACGAGCTTCTAAAATGTGGCGATTTCAAAAGTGTAAAATTTTAGTATAATTTGTTATTTTGGGTATTACTCCTTGCAAAAATGGTTCTCTCGTTGTAAGCATATATAATTATTTAAAAAGTTTAACACTCAACCTCAAATAATTTTGATTACAAAATAATTATATTTGTAATCTACTTCATTGATCACATACAATAGAATCTTCTAATTTAACATTTCAATAATTTTGATTATATTAACACCCCAACTCAATAGTTACAAACACTACCATCTTCTTTACCTATTTTAAAAACAACTCAAACACTACCATCTTCTTTTAACAATAAGATTACCAACTCAATTGCAAACACTACCCTCTTCTTTACCTATTTTAAAAACAAACACACACAATAGTTACATTTCATTTTGAATAATTATAATTATATAAAGAAGCAAAACAAACAAAAATTATACCAAGAAATCTATAACTTGTCTTCTTTTGCATGATGTTTAGTGGAGGTTGACGGTACTCTTTGACCAAATTAAAGCATTATTTACATTTTCAAGTGATACAAAGTCGACCGCCACCTTCGTACAAGACTTCAAGTTTCTTACTTGATGAGGGCATGCAAGAGGTATTAAGACAACATCTCCAAGATTTTGAACACATGTCCATGCTTCAATGCCTACACAACAAAACACAACACATCACACACATGAAAAATGGATTTTATTATAACCTTATTGTTATCATAACAAATCGTGTTCTTCTTTCAGCTTATTTATATGATATCGAGTCAAATAGGAAGTCTGATCATGAATGGGATCCATTATCTGAAAAAAATAATAGAATATAAATAAAACCAATACCCACAATTATTGTAGACATAAAATATTAAGAGGAAAAAAACATACATGAGAAACAGGGGAGTAATATGTCTGTCTGATCTTTGTGTGATGTTCCTCAATATATTTTTGTAACTTTGGAATGTCTTCTCTGCGGAAAATGTGCCAAAGAGATCCTCCATCAGTTCTAAGATACTCGCGTACTTCTTCTTGTATAGTAGTGTTATTTTCAATGTAGTTAGGTACGGAGCCAAACAATCCTTGAGATCTTGTTTGGTATGCTTCTCTATGAGATTTGTTATAATCGATTTCTTTTTATCAGAAATAAGCACTTCACTTACATCGGTCAACACATTCACCTGCAATTACCATTACATCAATGTTAGATGATCTTCGTTAACCTAATCATGAAAGAAGGAAAATAATAATAACAAAGAGTTTGGTTGTTAATTTATACATATATATTGAATATTCGGTTTGTTTTATTAGTATATGATTGTGTTATTATCGTTAGGCTATGGGATCATTATAAGTATAACAAAGACTAGAAAATGAGAAAAGAAATGAAATGAGTACCAACAAGCATCGACATGTCGCAATGGAGTTTGGTGATAGAATCAGCGCGACCATATCTTTTAGTTTCAGAACTTTAGGCCAGTCCATGGAATCAAAACATCCCTTTGTGTAACCCTTAAAAAAATCGCGAAGTTTAGTCGTTTCCTGCATCGATGAATTACAAACCATTAAATGAAGAAGATCATTAGTTACAACTAAAGAAACAGAGAGAGTAGTGTGATTATTTGAGGAGAAAACTAACATCGCAAAAGTCCAGACAATGAACAACGTTAAAATTTAGAATTTGGTCATGTTTTGTGTTTTTGACCTGGCGGCACGCTCTATACATTACCATTAGCTCCCAACTCAAACCAGTTGTAATATCGAGCACAATTCTTACAACCAAAGGCTCGCCTTTTTCCCAATGATGCCGAAAATGATTCAAATCATTGTCTTAAACACTTGGTAAGACATGTAGTTATCATGTGAGGTTTTCCGATAAGCCGCCTTCAAAGTTTTCTCATTGTTAAGACATTTAGAGTTAAAGCAAGCGCATGGCTCCTTATTAACCGTGAATTCATGTAACTCCAAAAGCTTGTCGAATTCTTCTGCTTTTTTGACCAAATCATATATGTGATCAATAGGAGCATGTGCTTCAGTTCTACATCAACAAAGCAATGATTACAAGTATTATTCCAGCTTTATTCGTTGTGCACAGAGATGGCAAGCTCCTCTGTTTTCTTTTCCTCGACTGAAGCGGTTGTTTTCGAGATTTAACAACAACTTCCTTGCCACCGTGTTGATACTTGAAACCTTGGTTAACATATTTTTGTAAAACTTGTTTTAAAGATGCCTTAAGCTTTTTTCGGCCGATATTAACACAACAATCATAGCATATATCAGCTTTACACGACGAGCAACTTCTGTGAAGATCATAGATAGAAGTATTGAAGATATTGATGTATGTCCAAAGAGTTAGAAACAAGGATTGATTATGATAAGATAAAAAATTGTCGTTTTGATATTATTGTTAAGAAAAAGTGTCAAATGCGATTTAAGTGATTACCAATATAGTCTTTCATTAAGGGGACAATTAGCGAGTTCATACTTCACCTCTTCGAACTTTAGACCTGTTAAATTTTAACATTTTTAAGATAATCAATTTACAATGCCTAAACCTATAACATAACTTAAGGAAATAGAAAATTTGTGTGATGATAAATAAAAGCATGGAGAGTGCCTGATATGTGTGCTTCAATGTCTATTTCTCAGTTTTGGTCATCGTGAATCTCCTTGAGTCGTGGGAGAAGTCTATTAAGCATATACTTGGAGTATTGAATAGTTTCAGTTCTGAATTAATCCACTACCAAATGTATTTGGACTAATTAATCATATGTTGTTATTAGAATCTTAAAAATGCAAAAAATAACAAAAGAAGTTAGGTGTATAATAATAGATGGTTACTTCAATTTTAATGTCAAGACGCAAGCAAGATTTGCAATTACAAATATAATTGCAAAATGGGCATTTCTCGGCATTGTTCTCTTTATGTGTGCGACGGTACCTAATATACATGCATATACCACTTAAATACGTTAATGGTGGCTTCATACAAAAAACACAAGGTAAGTAAATGTAACTAGTCAAGATAACATAAATAGATAAGATACCACTTGTCTAAGCAAGGGATGCAATAATGCTTCCGCTTCAGTTCAAACAACGAACAACACTCCCTTTGTCATTTCTTTGACACTAGTGACACATGTTTGATTTTGAACCACCTCCTTCTTCATCACCAATATTCTCCTCCTACAAGTTTATCCTCTGTATTAATACAATGCACAAAACACTACAAATAATATATTCATTAAAAACATATAGTCTCAAAGTCTAACCAAAAAGATAGTATTCTAAAGCACGTAAATTTTTGAATATAAATGCAAACAAGTGATGAAGACCAAAGTCCAAAGATTTTTTGATCTCTTCTAATCCAAGTAAATTAATAATTCGTCCTTGTTTGAATAAGTGATGTTTTAGGTTTTTGTAAAAAATTATGTGATGTTTATAAGTTTATATGCAAATTAAATGTATTCAGTTTTGGTTTTTTAAGCTATATTTAATAGAGGAATTCACAAAACTACACTCTTTCAACCACTCCTTCACAAAACTACACCTAATTTAATTTTTTCACATATTTACACTCTTTCAAAATTTTAAAAGCTCGATTTACCCTTTTAAAATTTACCAAAATAAAAATATTTTCATTTGGATTCGCTAATTAGTGTTCATGGGTATAGTATTAAGGGGTAGGATTGTGTGGGTAGGGTTTATTTGGATTTAATTTTGAGTGTTTAGGTATAGTTTTGTGAAGTATTTTTGAAATGGTGTAGTTTTGTGAACTGTAATTCAAATGGTGTAGTTTTGTAATTCTCCCTATTTAATATTGTTTTATGAACCTTAAACATAAATTATAAGTATTATTACTAGAACAAATGTGTTGTTTTAATGTGTCATTGCAATTAGTATTGAAATTTTAACTAATGTGTTGTTTTTCTTTATTTATCAAGATACTCAATTAGTCTTTAGGTGAGAAAAGCTAAAAGAAAAGAAGCACAAATAGGAAACACAATACCACAAATATTAAAAAATTAACCCATCGAGGATGAATACTAAACCCTAAATCAAAAACGTAAGTATACCAATTCAATTTTTAATTAAAGAGTAATCTATTAACCTTTATGATTGTATTCGTTTGTATTATTTTGGGTTTAAAGAAGATAAGAAAAGATAAAGAAACTTCAATAAAATATAAGTAAAGATTCAATAAAGATGTTCTTCATCTAAAAGAGGCAAAGAGAAAGAGGCTAGATCCAAACTTAGGTTTACAAAAGCTTAAAAACCTATTTATAAGAGTCTCCAAGCGAACCGGGTCAACCCGGGACAAACCGGGTCAAACCCGAATCATTAAGTGAAAATGTTAATCTCGGCGGTTTGGTTCCAGCGGCCTAACGGCCTCCGAGATTTACACCTGCGCACAGAAATCTTCTTTTTCATCGTCGTATGGCTCGGCGGGTTGTTTCGGCGGTTTGCCACCACCCATATATACATCCTCAAGCTTTCTTGCTAATTTTTAGCTCCAAATGCACTCTCTTTGACCCTTTCTTTGATCCAATATGGCCATCTCTTCTCAAACACATCCAAGCTCCAAGAATCCCCTTAAAATACAATGAAATGCTATGCAAATGCATGATTACTATCCTAGGATTCTACATGTGACTATATGAAGTTAAGCTAATAATGACTATAAACAATATGATAATGCACTTAATGATCTAATATGATATGCAAATGATGGCTTAAGAACACCTAAATTACACACTTATCATTATCCGCGACGACGATGGAATGCGCGTCTGTCCAGTAGACGACCAACCCTTTCCACACCGCCACGGCCATCGACTCCGGCTTCGCCTGATCTCCTTCTTGTTTCCAGTCTTTCTACAAACTGGAAACAATGCCAGTAAGGCGATCCATCACCTTCTCGTTGAACCCCTTACGGATTTTCACCGTATCACCCTCGCGCCAATGTCATTTTTGCTATTAATTAAAACTAAGTTTTAGTATAACTTTTTAAATTTGAATTTTTAAATTTAATTTTTCAAATAATTTTTTTTTAAATTAAAATTTTAAATTAAAATTATTTAAAATTTAATTTAACTTAACTTACCGCGAAAGATTCAAACCAGATGTCCCGTATGTATCCCAATGTTTGGGACCAATTCATGTGGGGCTCGACAAAGAACGACTTCATAGTGTCCGCGACACACCAACTGACTTGGTTTTCGCAAAACCTAAAAAAGTACATTTTTTATTAATAATTATTATTAAATAATTTTTTATTATTTTTAATATTTTTTATTATAAATTTGATATTACCAAAATGTGTTTCGCGACCGGTCTGGATCTATCAACGACAGACGGTTGTGGCGTTCTTGCCGTAGGAGATCCAAAATCCGCATCATGTGGCGTTCCGGCGGCATATCTCCAACACGTGGAATGTTGGAAGCAACATCTAACGGGATGTCGGGTTCGGTTGGTTCTGAAAGTTGTCGTATCAGATTAGAATCAGATCCGCTATCAGAATGGGGATTGTTACGGATGAAATTGTAGTAATGTTATGTACGAGGAGGCATTTTTATAAAAGGGTTTGAGTGTTTTAGGAAATATTTAGGATTTTTATAGAGAGAGTTTGTAGGGAGATGGTTGTGTGAAAAAGTGAAAGAATTCGACCATATATATAGATTTGTTGTCGTTGCAAAATCGTCACTAAATTTTTTTAACCTTTTTCGTTTTCCGGATGTAAAACGAAAATTTAGCGACGATGTAACAACAAATCGTTGCTAATTCGTCGCTAGACCCAAACGTGTACTTTGCCTAGTACAACAAGTACGACGGATATAGTGTATGTGTCCGATCGATTATTTAGCAACGATTTAGCAATGATTCGTTGTTAAATCGTTGCTAAATAATTGATTGGACACATATGTTACATTCTTTGTATCAGAAGTACGAGGTTAATTTTAGAAATATTAGCAACGATATAGAAACTATTAGTTGCTAAATCGTTGCTATTTGGTCTTTAGCAACGAATGATCAACGATTCGTTGCTAAACTCAAACCCTATTTTCAAGGTTTGAACCCCTAAAATGGTTTTCTATGCTATACTACATACTTAATATGTAATTATAGATTGAGAATAACAATTCAAATTATGATATTTACTAAAAAAGTGAAAATATTATGTATTATAAATTTTATAGTATTAAAACATATAAGTTAACGGTAAGTTAGTACACGTTAAGTATAATCTTGTAATCAATTTTTTTTATTGATTTATACAATTGTTTTTACTTTTGTTTACACTTTTTCAGTTAACATTAATCCTTTAAAACCTTTATTTAGGGGTGGTTTGTAGGTTTAAAGATTTGTATATTGTAATTAAATCGCTAAAATAGCAACGAATTAGCGACGAAAAGTTAGCCCCCCTGAAAGTACTAATCGTTGCTAAATCGTTGCAAATAATTGATTGGACACATATGTTACATTCCTTGTATCAAAAGTACGAGGTTAATGTCAGAATTATTAGCAACGATTTAGCAACGAATCGTTTCTAAATCATTACTAAACTCAAACCCTATTTTTAGGGTTTGAACCCCTAAAACGGTTTTCTAAGCTATACTACATACTTAATATGTAATTATAGATTATAAGATTGAGAATAACACTTTAAATTATGATATTTACTAAAAATCTAAAAATATTTTGTATTATAAGCTTTTTAGTATTAAAACATATAAGTTAACAATAAGTTAGTACACGTTAAGTATAATCTTGTAATCAAATTTTTTTATTGATTTATACCATTGTTTTCACCTTTGTTTACACTTTTCAGTTAACAGTAATCCTTTAAAACTTTTATTTTGTTGCTATTTTAGCGACGAATTAGCGACAAAAATTTACACCCCTAAAAGTACTAGCCTTATGAATTCGTTGATAAATCATCGCAAACTTTCATTATTATCGGAATCAAATGATTCGATATCGCTATTTTCATCGAATTCTTCATTTTCTTCCGCGGATCCTTCGTTTTCATCATCCACAATATCTTCATCTACTTGATTATCAGGATCAACAAGAAATACCTCTTCGGTCGATTGATTTGTTTGTATAATTGTCCTACCAATGACATCTTGTTGCATAGGAACTTCATCGTTACACATAATTAAACCTCTCAGAACCACTCGAATTACTGCGCTCCACGATATACCACTAGTTTAAACACGAGGATACATAATGAATGTAACTCGCTCAGCCTGCGATCCGATGATAAATGGTTCGAACTTCCGATATCGTCGTGATTGGTTAACGTCGATGACACGAAATTTGCTGTAACGTACACCACGACCTAACTTTGGATCAAACCAATCACATTTAAAGAGCCTTGTTCTTAAATTGACTAATCTCGGGTAATGCACTTCAATAATATCCGTGAGAACCCCATAAAAAACCGAATCACCCTTAATAGTGACACCATAATTTGCGGTTGTTCGATGTTGACCATAACTTACTGTGTGGAAGACGTAACCACAAGTAAAATACATAGGTGAAGTTGTGATCTTTCCAAGCAGTCCCTATATCAACTCGCGAAACCAAATCGAATATGTGGTGTCACCATATTCAACTTTCTTTTTTAACCTACCCGCAAAATCTCGTTCTTTATAAGCAATAAGTTCGTCTTTCGAAAGTCCTGGATAGACTTCCTCCACTTGTTCCTCAAAAATTATAATTGAAACCACCACGTTATATATATAGATAGATAGTTAGGGAAAATATAATAGCTTATAAAAACATATATCTTTAGTACCTTTCGAAAGGGCGTGTGTAATCACATTAATTAACGACGATGTAAGTATGTGCACTTTGTCGATGTTGATCACTTTCCCACCGAAATTCTTTTATTTTTCCGCTAGCTCTTCCAATTGGGGAAAATATATCGTGTACCCCTTCTACTGCATGCACTACGCCAACGCCGCCGTCATCGTATCGTCGTGTTGTTGTTCTACGTGTTTGTACTTTGTAACCAAAATAGTATGATTTGAAATGAGAAATTTCTTCGGTAAAGATCCAGCAACGATAGATCCCTCAACCCTTGCCAGGTTTTTCGTCTCTCCTTTCAAATGTCCCATAAATTGTTCAAAGGGATACATCCACCGAAACTGCACATGCCCTCCTAGTTCTGCCTCGCGAGGAAGATGTATTGGAAGGTGTTCCATTACATCGAAAAAGGATGGAGGAAAAATCTTTTCCAAGTTGCACAACAAGGTAGGGATATTATCACGCAACTGTTCAATGACATCTTCTGAAAGTGTAAAAGTACATAAATCTCGTAAAAACGCACCGATACCTGAAATTTTTAAAAATTAATGAATCTATATACATAAATATTGTAATTAAAAATATAATTAATTAATTATTAATTAGTACTTGCAATTGCTAAGTGTGCGGGTTCGGTAGAAGCTCGTCGAAGGTAAAATGTAATAGTCTCTACATAAATACATGACAATCATGACTTTTCATACCTGAAAATTTTTGCCCATTCTCAACACATGCGGATAGCTTTGAAACATATCCGTCGGAGAACTTGACATATGACGCTACCCAATTAAATAAAGCGTTTTTCGCTTCAGGTTTCAATCTGTAGATCGGGATATGAGCCGTACCATCGTTCATGATATGCAACTCACCTCTAAAACATATTTCTAGAAAATCTAATCTTGTCTTCAAATTGTCTTTCGTTCTCCCCTGCACATTCAACAAAGAAATTTTTCTCAATGTGCATAACATCAAGGTTATGTCTCAACAAGTGATATTTCCAGTAAGGGAGTTCCCAAAAGATGTTTTTCTTGTGTCAGTTATGGGTTTCCCCGTATCCGTCAGGTAAAATCGCAACATTCCAATTTTCACCCCTTCTACATGTTTCTTGCGCCCGTAATAATCCAACTCGTTTAGTAATTGTCCCCGCCGGATATAGTAGGGGTGGTTGTTTAACGACTTTGTTCTTCTTAAACAACCTTCTGTTCGTCCGGTACGGATGATTAATTTGAAGAAATCGTCGGTGACAATCAAACCAACTTGTTTTCCTTCCGTGTGGGAGTTGAAACGCATCAGTCCGATGACGACAATAAGGGTAAGACAATCGTCCATGCGTTGTCCAACCGGATAACATGGCATAAGCAGGAATGTCCTAATAGTCCACATAAGAACTACATGCATCATAAAATTTCTCTTGCACGATATATCGTACGTACGAATCCCAGTGTAGCATAACTCCTTTAGCTCATGGATTAAAGGTTGCATAAAAACATCTAGAGCTCTCTTTTGATGTTTCGGACGAGGAACTAATATACTTAAGAAGAGGAATTCTATTTGCATGCACATATATGGAGGAAGATTATAAGGGGTTACGATAACTGGCTACAAGGAGTATTGTCTACCAGACATACCAAATTGACTAAATCCGTCAGTGCATAAACCAACATATACATTACGAATCTCTCTAGAGAAGTCAAGAGTATACCGTGTTATAGTGC
The DNA here is from genome assembly GCA_963556525.1 of Cochlearia excelsa. Lineage (NCBI taxonomy): Eukaryota > Viridiplantae > Streptophyta > Magnoliopsida > Brassicales > Brassicaceae > Cochlearia > Cochlearia excelsa. The sequence continues at coordinate 10,539,811 of OY748329.1, forward strand.
TTCCAAGCCTTTGCATCTAACAGATGAGTTACTTCCCCATCTACGACTGAGTGCTCTGCATGCCATCTCATTGAATCAGATGTCCTTTCCGATTGATACAATCTCTTGAGTCTGTCCGTAAGGGGTAAGTACCAAATCCGTTGATACGGGACCTTACTCCCATTTACATGCACCTTATATCTCGATTGACGGCAAAAACGACATTCATGCAACTTATCTTTCCAATAAATCATACAATTGTTAACACAAACATCAATCATTTCTGAAGGCATTCCAAGACTAGAAACCAACTTTTGTATTTCATAATATGAATCAACAACTACATTATCCTCATGCAAATACTCTTTTAGTAATTCCGCCCAGGAGTCCATGCAAAATTCACTCAAATTATGATCATATTTGATATTCATCATTCTAGATGCTAATGATAGTTTTGACAATCCAACTTTATATCCATCGTAAATTGGTTTATTCGCAGCGTCTACATATCATAAAAACGTTTAGCATTTTTGTTAGGTTTTTCAACAACATTTTCAGATAAATACTCCCTCGTATCATGAAATGCATCAGCAACCATGTCATGATATCTATTATCATCTACATGCACATAGACCCACATTAATGATAATAGCTACTATCAAAATGATGCGGTAAATTAGCAGATTCGTTAGTTTCAACAACATGAAAAGAACTACTTTCTCCAAATTCGGTGTTATTATAACTATACCCTTCCCCATGTTGAAACCAAACAAAATATTGTGGAATAAAACCCCTATTAAAAAGATGTTTCCATACGGTATCAATACGAATGTATTTAGTGTTCACACACTTTTTACATGGACAATACATTTTACCAGTTTCTTGAGTAGTATGTATGTTTCCAGATTGATAAATGAATGTTTGAAGTCCCTCCGTGAACTCTATTGTCACTATCCCTGATCGATTTTTGTGTATATACATCCAAGATCGTAACTTGTATATATCGTTATTATCGTGAGACATTTTGAGTATATAGGTTATGAAAGAATGTTTTGAAAGAATGTTTTGATATTTTGTTGTAATTTTGATTTGCCCGAATGAGTTTATATAGGGACATTGTAAATTTTAGCAACGAATTAGTAAGGAAATTTAGCAACGATTTTGCAACGAAATATTTTTAGCAATGAATTAGCAACGGTTTTGAGAGTAATTTGCGACGAATAATTCGTCGCCAATTAGCGGTAGAGCTTAATGAAAACGTGCTCACCAACTTAGCAATATTCCTTGCAAATTCGTCGCTATTTAACAAGGAAAAACGTTCGTCGCTATTTAGCGACGATATCATAATTTCTCCCTAATTCGTCGTTATTTCGTTGCTATTTAGCGACGAATTAGCAACGAACAATTTCGTTGCAATTTAGCAATGAATTAGCGGCGTAATTTAATGTCGTCGCTAATTCGTTGCTAAAATATTTCTCGCTATTTCCTTGCTAAAATTCGTTGATATTTGCCCATTTTCTTGTAGTGAACACAATCAAATGTTGGGTTATCTAGCTATGTTATGATTTTGCAATCCAATAATCTACAAAAATATTATCTATTGATAAACTATCCTAAGGTTTGTTGTAAAACTAAACATCAACGAAGATCATTCAATATAACTAAATCTTTTCATGTAACCTAATCTTGAGAGAAACTATTTATGAAGAAAAAATACACTTTTGTCACGGTTTGATAAGAGAGAGGATGTGAATTGCAAAGCGTTCCAGTATACGAGCTCAAACCATGGGTGTTGCTGCGAGAAGCTTTTCGGATAGACATCTACATAATCAATTTACTCAACAAGTTTGCTTTTTAAAAAAATATCTCACTAACCTCTATTTGAGATTATTATTTTATATACCAATCGTTGTTATATCTTTATATAGCTAATTTTTATAGATAAAAATGGTAAAGCTTGTTTCATGTTTTTATTATACAAGTGATTCTAATCGTGTCGAGTATTATTATAGTAGAGGAATCAAATTCGTGAAATTGAGAAAGAATAGGGACTAATGGAGGAAGTGACAGTAGAAGCCTAATTTCTCTAGAGAAATTTCTTAAACTATGAAATTTTCTTAAAATACCACAAAAATTAACAAGTTTTAACACAACCAAGTTGCCCAAACCGTCTCTTCATCAAAGAGTCCCCTGGAAACACTAACTGGTAAATCGAAAATAAACCATTGCTTATGTTTAGGCGTACTCACGTGTTTAGGTCGTGACTATAAAAATATATTATGTCATTATAGCATATTCCCTTTTGAAAAAACATTTTGACCAAGATATAAGTTTAACAAGACTATGGGTTCATAACACATCAAAATAAATACCAAAAATAATTGAAACCACATAATTCCAGTTAAAAATGCATCATAACATAAAGATATTAAGATCCTTATGAACTCTTCGGGGCTCTTTTGGATTTGCTATTGTTGCTTCTATGTCACACATATCACTTGAAGACATCAACGACGGTTTGATCATCATTGTCCTTATCACCATCCCTTGCGTTATGAAACGTGAAGGTAACACAAACTCTTCCTCTGAACCGCTACAATTATACAACCATACCGTATATGCATTGAAGTCAACGTTTGGAAACGGTTTTGACTTTTGCCAAAACTTCTTATCATGAAATGTACTAGTGGAAGACTCAACTTCTTTCTTCTTTAAACCATTGTTATTCTTTACGAAAAAAGCATATTAACTTGATAAAATAAATATGTAAACTTAACATGAAATGAACATACCTTGAATACAATTTCAAGTTCTATGGTTTCACCAAACCATGGAGCTAAAACTTCTTTCAACATTGCAAACTCTTTTGTAATCATCAAATCTAAGCTAAGACAACTACTCAAACCTCTTCATACGATGATTGTAATTGTTCGTCATGAATTCATGCCCAATGTTTGTTTCCTCGTAATTAGATTCATAGATACATCAAAATATCAAATTAAGTATTGACATAATTTCTACTTATGTTAAAATACATTTACATGCAAAAGAAATAATATAAATACTTGATGAGAGCATGATATGTTATAACTGGTGTGAGGAAAGCATTTTCAGATAGTTTAGTAGCTCACTTTGTGAAAGATCTTGATTTTGTTCAGATCGGTAAGCATGCCATGCGCGAAGCTCGAGGTGGAGAAGTATAATGGCACAAACGATTACAATCTATGAAAGGAGAAGATCTTGGCTCAATTAGAGATTCTCGGCTTGATGAATGCTCTAAGGCTTCAAGAGGTTGATCTGGTTGTTAAGCCGTCGTTAGCCAAAAATGATGATCTCAAGGAGATGTCGACAGAGACGGATACTAATTATTCGAAGGCGTCTGCAGAGGTGGATTCAACCATTGCTGAGAAACAGAGGAAGGTAAGGAGTACGATAATCTTGAGTGTGAATGATCAGGTTCTTAGAAAGATCATGAAGGAAACCACTGTTGCTGGAATGTTTAAGGTGTTGGATAAGTTGTACATGGATAAGTCTCTGCCTAATAGGATTTACCTGAAGAAAAAGTTGAATGGTTTTAAGATGAAAGATTCATCAACAGTTGAGAGTAACATTGATGAGTTCTTGAGGATTAACATTGATTAGGAGAATGTTAGAGTAAGAATCTCAGATGAAGATCAAGCTATATTACTATTGATGTCTCTGTCAAAACAATTTGATCAGTTAAGGGACACTTTGAGATATGGTAAGGAGGCTCTAACATTAGATGAAGTGATGAGTGCAATAAACTCAAAGCAGATGGAGTTTGGTTCAAATCGAAACGTGAGCAAAGCACAAGGAGAAGTGCTTTACTCAAGAGGAAACTTCAGGGGAAGATCAAATTTCAGAGACTCCAAACAGTTCAAGAAGAAGGATAAGGCAAGATCAAAGTCAAGAGAGAAGAAATTGGTTTGCTGGACTTGTGGTGAGGAAGTTCATTTTAAGAGGTCATGTACAAAGAAAGTTCAACCATGTCAGAAGGATTCATCTTAGGATAAGGAGAAGTTTCTGCCATTTCTGGTGTGAGGTTTGTGGAGTCCTTGGTGGTTACTGAAGCAAACAACACTGAATCAATTTATTTCAATGAGATTTGGATTCTGGATTTAACTTGTACTTACCACATGACACCACGTAAGGACTGGTTTACTGAGCTTAAGGAGTTTGAAGTTGGCGCACTTAGAATGGCAAATGAAAGCTTCTCAAGAGTAAAAGGAATTGGAACAGTAAGGGTAAATACATCTGATGGAGTTCTTGTGGAAATTCATGATGGAGTTACCAAGGAATATCTTGTCTCTAGGCACATTTGAATGCAAAAAGGGATGCATGACAATTCTAAAGGCAAAAAAGCATGGAAATACGTATTTTCTATAGGGAAAATTTATATCATGTAAAGTTAAACCTTGTCTCAATAAAGATCAAAAATTTATATATCATAATACTTCGTGTAAAGTGAAACCTTGCTCCATAAAGATCAAAAATATATATTTATATCCAGAAGTTTGTTTAGGATTTTCTGTTTTTCGTCTTTTTATTTATTTTTAAAACTAGGATATTATCCTCAATAGTTACATGTTATAACAATATTGGGTGTTTAAAATAAATCTAGAACAACTAATTTTATATATGAAACAATAGAGTTACAATAAATTTCCGTGATCAAAAGGTATAATACACACATGTATGTATTGTTCTAGATATAGCAAGACTAATATATTATGCAACTTAATTATTCTCTACTTACAAAAATTGAAAAAGTTTTCTACCAAAACAAGAAAAATGAAAAATGAAAGTGAACCATTGTGTAAGCTAACACGTCAGGACCAGTGGCTAATCTATATAGTCATGACTCATGAGGGGTCAATTGACCCATTTGACTTTTATGTTTTTTATTGCGTGCTTATATGTATTATATACTTTTTGAGATGGTAAAATATCAAATTTGACCCCCTGATTTTTATTTAGTTCTTTTCTTACTTTTATTTAGTTTTGCTAATTGTTTTTTTTCTTTGTTATGTATTTTCTAACAAAAAATAATAATAATCAATGGAGTTCATCACATTAATAATGCTATTATTTGGTGAATATTAGTTCCCGCTCCGCACTGGTCATGACTCACGACTAAGGATAGTTAGGGAAAACTCAACCTATATTTGTGGGTAAAAAACAATGAAGTTTTGAGAATCAATTGCTTTTATGCTCCTTATTAAAAAAATTTAATCTCTTATGTCACTTCTATTTTTTAAATTTTTTAAAACATTATTTTTTAATTCAAATTGTATTGAAACAAAAAGAGAACAAAAATTTACATAAAATCTTTCAAGTTTGATTCAAAAGATATGATTGAATATTAATCTACATTATAGTTAAACACTATATGACAAGTCACAAGAGAAAAAAAATTTACACGAAATAGTTTGATCCAAAAGATATGATTAATTTTACATTCTAGTTAAATACTATACAACACATGTAGCTCATACAAGAAGAACCAAGCTTGAAAAAACCGTACAACACCATATTTGATTTCTATAATTAATTTAATAGAAATTCTTTAAAATACCATACCATCAAAATAAGTTTTTGTTTTGAAAATACGATCACAAAGTTTTTTATAAAAAATACCATTAAAATATTTTTATAACAAAAATACCATAAAAATGGTAGTTTACAAACATACCACAAATACAAAAAACAAGTTTTAACACTTTTAGATTTTAAACTTTTTCATTTGGTTTCGCTATATAGTGTTTAGGGTAGAGTTTTGAAGGGGTAGGCTATAGTTTTTTGAAGGTTTTTGGTGTAATTTTGAAAATTTAAGATTTGTGGTATTTATGAGAAAAAACTTTTTAATGGTATTTGTAAAACTTTCAAAAATATGTGCTAATCATGTTAAAAAAAAAAAATTTCGTGGTATTTATTTGGGCAAAAGTTAGGGATCCGTTAGAAGAGTTAGAGAATTCAATAACGGTTTGAATCGGTTTAAAGTGTTTGTTTTATTGATCAATGAGGGTTTACAAGATGAGAGAAATATGATATAAGATTTAGACCTAGAAAAATCTAAAAGCTTATAATCGAATAATCTCTCTAAAAGTAAATATTTTATGTATTGAATAGAATGAATCTATGTCTACAACCTTGTCTTCTTTATATAGATGTCTATTGGTTAATGAACATCATTTTCATTTTATGAAGAGGATTTGACCTTTTTCCTTATTTTTAAATATTCCCCAAGATTTTCTCCTTTATGATTATTTGAGAGAATCTAGCAATATATATTTTCCTTTTTCTTCTTAGGTAGATTACTAAGCCCAAATAAGGCCCAATATCAACACAAAAAGTCGGTTCCAATATTGTCGCCGGTTTTGGTTTAGTTGGTCCGATCTGTCGCATGTTCCGGTCCGATCTGCCGTCGGTTAAATCAGAACCGGGATGATTAAATTTCTTCTCAACGGTTTGCCCTCAGCTTTGGTCTTCTTTGACCCCGAATAAGAAGGGGAAAGTAGCTTGTCGAAGGATGAATTTATGAACCTCACACTCGTCTTGATCAGTGACTAATTTGACTTCTTCGAATTTCCACCTTTTGCCTAACCATAATTCTGAAATTAGCTCTTTCCTATATTTGCCTATTTTTAAGCCTAAATTGCGCAAATATCCTTTTTTGACCTAAAACAGTCGCGACCCTTCCCCTTCCATTTCTTGTTTTCTCTGCGGTGACTTCTCTTTCTTCATTCCTCAAGATTCTTCTATCAATCACTCCATTCTCGTCCAACTAAAGCTCGATTTCGTCTCCATTACCGATCATATTTGCGATTTCTTCTCTGCGTAATCAGGTGAGCTACTCGACTTCTTCTTTCATCTCTGTATGTCATCGCTCCATTGGGATCCAACGGATGCCGGTCTGTAAGAAATCGGTATACAAAGCTTTGTTCAGCTACGAGTTTCGCGGAATCGTCCCTTCGCTGGTTGCCGAGGTATCGCGTTATCTTAGCTTATCTCCGGGGCAGCTTTCTATGGAGGATGTTGATGGCGCTTAAAGTGATGGGTGATTTGAACTCCATCGAGGTGTCGGTGGCCTCTGTCTTATACGCCTTCTACTTCAAACCTTACGCGGGTGATATCAACCGTTATCATCTCCATCCTCGGCGTAACCTGGAATTGGTCACTAACTCTGAGATCGGCGATCAAGGTGTTTCGGAAAAGAGTTGGCGTCGTCGATTCTTGTTCTTGTCGATTGGACCTAGTCCCAATTTTCCAACCGCGTGGTCTTACTCTGGTGGAAACCTTTGTTTTAATCCTCATGATTCCACTGACTTTCTCTTATTGTTCTTTGTTATTTTTTTGCAGATATTGGCCACTTGAACAAGGGTAACGACGCAGCTGGGAAGCGGACCATATAACAACTGTTGGAAATCCCTTCTGAACGGAGATCCCTTGAGTTTCTCCCCAGCTACCTTGCCTTAGAACGCAACGCCATCTGGGGTAAGTTTTCATTCCATCTTCAAGTCCCTTTTTAGTGTTAATCTTGAAAGTGACACATTACTTGTTAGATTGAAACATGTACGAGAGCCAGCGAGCTTCTTCCACTGATCCTTTTGAACTCTTCCTTGTTGCTTCGGGGAAGTTAGCCGAGATTGGGAGTTCTGTTTCTGCGTCTGAAAGTCAGGTAAGGGTCACCAAGGTTCCAAGGGGTGGAACAGTGGCCGCCGACAAACGCAAAGCCAAACACAGTCCTGTGGTCGCATGGAGAGTCAAAGGGTAAAGGTTTCTCTCTTCTCAGTCCGTAAAATTGGCAGCTCCCGCTCTTCTTCTTGGGTAGAAGAGATGAAGAACAAAATTCTATCTTGGGAAATGGAGGCCATCGCCGAAGGTGGTGCTGAATTGGCCGCCGATGAAGTCTGTCGCACTCTCCTCAAGGTAAAAAATCCTTATTTACCAAAAGATTTCTTTTTGAATAGCCTGAACTTTTCGATGTCTGTCTACAGGTGATGTTCTCCTTTTGCAGCGTGGAGGCAAAACTCGCTGAAACTGTGGAGGAGTCTTCCAAAGATCATGAGGCCTTCGTCCTTATGAGGGAGAGGTACGAGGCTGAGAAGAAGAAAGGTGTGGACCAGCTTGCCGCCATTGACGCCAAGGAAAAGGAGATAAGAGATCTCATGGCCTTCATAGCTGGACATGAACAAGCTAAGGAAGAGCTTCCGCAAAAGGTCGCCGAGCTAATGAAGGAAGATGAACTCAAGGATGAGGAATTGAGATCCCTGAAGAGGAAGAATGAGTTGCTGCAGGCTGAATACGACTTCTTCCTTGGTGGATCTGCGGTGATAACCCGGTGGGAGACGGTGAAGGAGTACTTGGTCGGGCAACATCTGTCTTGGGACCTTGAGGGCCTCGATCGTTGTTATGCCCAGGGGGTGAAGGCTCAGGCTCAGTTTAAAGGTCTGCCTGCTCCGGAGATTGTTGAATGGTTAGTGGCACTGAACGATGCTCCTCCGTCTTGATTTTCCTCTCATTTCTTAATTTTTTTTACTTTTGTTGTGGTCCATCCTTGTTTCGAGATGTACCACTTTATGTACTATTTGTTGGGTCTCTAAGAACTTTCTCGGCTATAGCGGGCCCATCGACTTTTTGCCCTTAGTGGGTTTTTTGAATTTGCCCCCGAGGCTAGTCTTGCTTTTCAGTTATCTTTTCTTTATTTATGTTTTTCACAAATTCGACAGTATCTGCCAAACAAAAAATCTAATTAAATGAACCTAGGAAATCGGTAAAGCCTCGTTGAGACTTTTAGCCGCCGACTATTTCAATCTCGTTGAGATTTTAGTCACTAGCTGTTTTGATGCGGATGGGATCGCTGAGATCAACCATTTCTTAGACGGGATCGTGTGGGATCGACCATCTTATTAGTGAATCAGTTAAATCTCAACGATATATTAACCGCAGACTGCTTGGATAGGACCGCTGAGGTCGACCATCTTTTAGTTAGTCGTTAAGTCTCGTCGAGATTTTAAAACGTTGACTGTTGGTGCAGATGGGACCACTGAGGTTGGCCATCACTTAGATGGGATCGCATAGATCGGCCATCTTTATTTTTGGGTTCGGTGAGGTTTCGTCAGCCTTGTACACCCAAGACGCTGATTTTATACTTATGAGAAGGTCATTAATGCATCAGTTAGTCTCCATCTTTTCGACTGGGGCAATTAAGTAACTCGCTCCCGTTAGTCTCAATAGTTAGGTGTCGTCGCTCTTGTACACTTGGCTGCTAGGTTACATGTCCGCATACAAGAACTTTCGCCATGCCTAGTTTTGATTAGGCTAAGTAACCTCATAGAACCTTTTAAGCGTTCGGAGTTTTAGCTGACAAATATTTGTCAAGCTTTTTTCCGGCTTAGGAAATAGCCCGAGGTTGATAAAATTTATCCACCTCTGTTGACTGAGGCCAAAGCTGAGTAAATTTGATTCGCCTATCTGAGCTTTTATTTTTTGTTTTCGAGTTCGAAGGGATATCATTTGAGGGCGGATATGCGGTGGATCTGCGGTGATAACCCGGTGGGAGACGGTGAAGGAGTACTTGGCCGGGAAACATCTGTCTTGGGACCTTGAGGGCCTCGATCGTTGTTATGCCCAGGGGGTGAAGGCTCATGCTCAGTTTAAATGTCTGCCTGCTCCGGAGATTGTTGAATCGTTAGTGGCACTCAACGATGCTCCTCCGTCTTGATCTTCCTCTCATTTCTTAATTTTTTTTTACTTTTGTTGTGGTCCATCCTTGTTTCGAGATGGGCCACTTTATGTACTCTTTGTTGGACCTCTAAGAACTTTCTCGGCTATAGCGGGCCCATCGACTTTTTTCCCTTAGTGGGTTTTTTGAATTTTTCCCCCGAGGCTAGTCTTGCTTTTCAGTTATCTTTTCTTTATTTATGCTTTTCACAAATTCGACAGTATATTCCAAACATAAAATCTAATTAAATGAACCTAGGAAATTGGTAAAGCCTCGTTGAGACTTTTAGCCGCCGACTATTTCAATCTCGTTGAGATTTTAGTCAGTAGCTGTTTTGATGCGGATGGGATCGCTGAGGCCAACCATTTCTTAGACAGGATCGCGTGGGATCGACCATCTTATTAGTGAATCAGTTAAATCTCAACGATATATTAACCGCATACTGCTTGGATAGGACCGCTGAGGTCGACCATATTTTAGTGAGTCGTTAAGTCTCGTCGAGATTTTAAAACGTTGACTGTTGGTGCAGATGGGACCACTGAGGTTGGCCATCACATAGATGGGATCGCATAGATCGACCATCTTTATTTTTGGGTTCGGTGAGGTTTCGTCAGTCTTGTACACCCAAGATGCTAATTTTATACTTCTGAGAAGGTCATTAATGCATCAGTTAGTCTCCATCTTTTCGACTGGGGCAATTAAGTAACTCGCTCCCGTTAGTGTCAATAGTGAGGTGTCCTCGCTCTTGTACACTTGGCTGCTAGGTTACATGTCCGTATACAAGAACTTTCGCCATGCCTAGTTTTGATTAGGCTAAGTAACCTCATAGAACCTTCTAAGCGTTCGAAGTTTTAGCCGACAAGTATTTGTCAAGCTTTTTCGGCTTAGGAAATAGCCCGAGGTTGATAAAATTTATCCACCTGTATTGACTGAGGCCAAAGCTGAGTAAATTTGATTCGCCTAGCTAAGCTTTTATTTTTTGTTTTCGAGTTCGAAGGGATATCCAACATCTGGCTCCATTTATCTCATTCACTTTGTGTCGCCGGCCAGTGTAATACCAACAGTGGTACATTAAACGGTGAGTCGGTTTTTAAAGATGAATCGAGGTTGGCGAGCGCATCCGCTAGCCCGTTCTCTTATCTGGGGATCTGGGTGATTTTGCAGCTGCTGAATCTCTTCTCGAGCTGCTTGACTATCGCTAGGTATCTTATCATGCTCGAGTCCTTGGCTTGATACAGACCAAAGTCACAAGCCAAATACATACCTGCTATTAGCGCTTCATACTCTGTCTCGTTGTTTGTTGCTCGAAAGTTGCATCTGATCGCCCGAGAGGTGTTATTCCCAGTCGGGGAAGTTAGTTTGAGTCCCAAAACGGTTCCTCGTACATTGCTGGAACCGTCCACGTAAAGTTTCCATGTTCCCGTCATCGCCTGGTGTTCTAGTGCATTCACTTCCTTCTGAACTTCCGAGAGAACCTTCGGTGTGAACTCAACCACAAAGTCGACGAGGACTTGTGACTTGATGGCAGAAGTTGGTCCATAGATTACGTCATACTCGCCAAGTTCTATGGGATATTTGGCTAACCTTCCTGATATATCTGGCTTGTGGAGCACGTTCTTGATCGGATGTGATGTCACCATGATAATCGGATGTGATTTGGAAGTATGGTCGTAATTTCCTTGATGCCACAACTAAGGCGAAAGCCAATTTCTTGAGCTGAGAATATCGAGTCTCGGCTTCTAGCAAAGATTTTCTAACATATTAATCGGGATGTTGTTTACCATTTTCTTCTCGCACCGTACCCCACTTACGCATGCTCGATACGACTAGGTATAGAAGTAATGCCTTGCTGATCTTCGGTTTTGACAAGAGTAGTGGACATATCAAATAGTCCTTAAGCTGCTTAAGGGCTTCATCGCATCCTTGACTCCATATGAATCCCTTCGACTTCTTGAGAGCCTCGAAGAATGGATGAGATCGGTCGGATAGTCGAGAGATGAATCGACTGAGGGCCACCATTCTTCTTGTGAGCCTCTTGACTTCCTTTATGCTTCGAGGTGGCATGATCGTCTGGATGGCACAAATCTGATCGGGGTTCGCTTCGATGCCCCGGTGAGTGACGATATACCCCAGGAATTTCCTTGAGCTTACACCGAATTAGCACTTAGTCGGATTGACCTTCATATTGTATTTCCCTAGTGTATCAAATGCTTGGTGTAGGTGCATGATATGGTAATCAGCGACTAACGTTTTTACGAGCATATCTTCAATATACACCTCCATGATATGGCCGATCTGATCGGCGAACATTGCATTCACCAAAATTTGGTAGGTTGAGTCGGCGTTCTTCAATCCAAAAGGTATTACCTTGTAGCAATATATGCCCTTGGAGGTCATGAAGGTTGTCTTCTCTTGATCTTGGGGATGCATCAAGATCTGGTTATACCCGCTGAAGGCGTCCATGAAACTCACCAATTCATGACCGGCTGTTGCGTCTACGAGCTTATCGATATGAGGCAACGAGCAAGGATCCTTTGGGAACGCCTTGTCTAGGTCAGTGAAGTCAATGCAAACTCTCCACTTACCATTTTTCTTTGGAACAACTACCACATTGGTTAGCCAGTCGGGCTACTTCACCTCGAGGATGAATCCAGCTCGGAGTAAGTTATTCACCTCGTCGTTCACGATCTGGTGCAAACTTCCTCCTTTTTTCTGTATGATTGGTTGATGATCGGGGTCAACCTGTAGACGGTGGGTGATGATTTCAGGAAGGATACCCGGCATGTCTTCATGCGATCAAGCGAAGCAGTCAGCGTTCGATCTCGAAAATCAATGAGCTTCGACGTATGTTCTTGGGTAGCTTGGACCCAATATTCACTTTGCGTTTCGTATTGGCTTCGTCCAGTGGGATCTCGTTAATCTTCTCTACATCGGGCTCCTCAATAGAGTTCGCTGCCCGTTTCGTTGTCGGTTGATCCTCTATCCGTATAGTTGTCCCCGTTTTACCTCCGAGCGTAGTTTGGTAACGGGGAGCGTGAGTTCTCCTGGTCCCCCTTTATCTTTCTTACACCCAAGGAGTCATTAATTTTATCACCTGATGAAATGTGGATGGCACGACTCTCATGTCGTGGATCCAAGGTCTCCCCACTATTGCATTGTAGGCCGATGTGCAATAAAGGACGAGGAATTTTGTCTACTTGTTGATTCCTTCAGTGTAGACGGGTAGAGTTATTTCGCCTATAGTCTGCTTGACCTCTCCGTTGAAGCCTACCAAAAGTGGCCGATTGGGACACGATCTTTGATTCGTCGAGGCCCATTTCCTTGTACACGGCTATGAACAGAATGTTCGCCGATCTTCCATTATCGGCAATAATCCTCTTTATTAGTCAGTTTTCCACTAACAAAGTGATGACGAGTGAATCGTGGCGAGGAGTCATCATTCTTTCACTTTCCTCGACGGTGAAGGTGTTCGCGCACTGGTTGGTTGGTGAGAGTTTCCATCATGGACCCTGAAATTTCCTTGCGATCCTAGTATTCCTATTGGCCGCCGAATGCGATATCCCTATGACATCCGAACCTCCGGATATCACATTAATTACCCGATCCTGTCTTGGCGGGGATTCGGGCCTCTCGCCCGTACTTTCTCGTCTGATGTTCTGAGAGCTTGGTCGGTTGCGAGCTCTTTCGAATGAGAACTCCTTCAGGTGCCCTTTCTTGATTAGATCGTTTACTTCTAACCCGAGGGCTATGCAATCATCGGTGTGATGTCCGTGGTCGCTATGGAAATCACACAACTTCTGCGTTTACTTCTAACCCGAGGGCTACGCAATCACCGGTGTGATGTTCGTGGTCGCTATGGAAATCACACCAGTTCTGGGCCACTTGATCATGCTTCCCATCTTTCCCAATACGTAGCCTAGTTCTGAGCCTTGGATAGATAAGATGTTCACGTTGGGCCACGAATTGTCTCGGTATCCCCGTTTCCTATGTGGGTGATTGGTCGGTGGAGATTACCTTTGCGAGGATCTACTCGTGGTCATATATAAGGTTTCTTGTCTCTAGGAGCTTTCTCGGGTCAGACAATCCTTGACTCGATCTTGGGGGGAAGGGGTTTGCCTTGAGATGGATCCTCATCCCACTTAATCTGCGCCCATGCTCTGCTTAGGACATCTTCCATCGTTTTAAGTCGGTACTTGGTGAGCTCCTTGTAAAGATCGCCGGTCACCAAGAGTCGTCTTTTGAAGGCGGATTTGGCCGTCGGCACGTTGCACCCTAGGATATTCACCTTTTCCCCATTGAATCGTCCCACATACGCTCGCAGAGATTCCCCGGTTTGTTTGATGACTTCGTAGAGGTCGTCGGCACTCGTTTCTATGCAGCGGCTGCGTACGAACTGTTTTATGAACCTGTCAGTCAGGATGGCGAAGGAATCTATCTCGTACGAGCCATTGGAGCGCTGGTCCCGTTAGACTTGAGCCGAAACCCTTGCACATGATGGCTTCTCTTGACCCGGGGGGATTGTCAAGGTGAGCATGTTCGTCGAGAACGGTTTAGTAGGTCGCTCCGTTATCGCTCATCGTAGCGCTATACTTATGGCCCTCTCTCTAGCGCCAAACTGTTTGGGCAAAAGTTAGCGATCCGTTAGAAGAGCTACGAAATTCAATAACGGTTTGAATCGGTTTAAAGTGTTTGTTTTATTGATCAATGAGGGTTTACAAGATGAGAGGAATATGATATAAGATTCAGACCTAGAACAATCGAAAAGCTTATAATCGAATAATCTCTCTAAAAGTAAGTATTTTATGTATTGAATCGAATGAATATATGTGAATATATGTCTTCAAGCTTGTCTTCTTTATATTGTCTTCTTTAGATGTCTTTAGGTTAATGAGCTTCTTTTTCCTTTTTCGGAGAGGATTTGACATTTTTCCTTATTTTTAGATATTCCCCTAGATTTTATCCTTTATGATTATTTGAGAAAATCTACCAATATATTTTTTCTTTTTCTTCGTAGGTCGATTACTAAGCCCAAATAAGGCCCAATATCAACACAAAAAGTCGGTTCGAGATATTGCCGCCGTATCGGTTTAGTTGGTCCGATCTGCCGCCGGTTCTCGTCCAATCTTCCGCAGTTTAAATTTGAATCGGGATGATTAAATTTATCCCTTACAGTATTCATAAGAATTTCCCTTAATTTAATCCTCCTCACTATTTTTTTGTTGGTTTAATCCTCTTGTTGTTTATAATTATACTTTTATTATTCTTAAAATTGAATCTTCTAATGTAATATATTTGTAAAAAAGTGTTGTTAGATGTAACAAACTTTATGCCTCTAAATCGTATTGAACTTACATGATTTACATAGTCAACGTTAAAAAAAATTACTACGATATTTTGTTTTGTACTAATAAGCAATAATATTGTAGCATAATCCAGATTCATGCAATATAATATACAAATAAAAAAACCATAATGTTTATGAATCTATGTAGAAGTGGTAAAAGTTATAAAGGTAATTGTCGAAGTCGAGGTGGTTGAATATCGAGGTGGTTAGAAGATAATGTTTTTCGGAAATCTCGTTGGTGACAACTAGCGAGGTGGATTGTCGAAGTGAGATTGAGCTTGGTTATTTTATTAATATGAAATGTTTTCAAAGGTATCGAAATGCTTCTTGCGAGCTAAAGATAGTTAAATATAATAAGTTGTTTCTCTCTCGTAAATTCTCTCTCTAAAATCCGGTGTCGGATCACCCTTGATTGTGCAAGTGAGTTCTCTATTTATAGAGGCTTCCCGAGTAACGTATCGACGGCGATGGGACCGCGAGGAACTAGGCTTCCAGGTCAGGCCTCTATGCTCTGCAAACTTCTCAGGCGGATCGGGTATTGTTGGGCTCGAGCCCACATCTAACATTAGTCTCTCCCCCAATTCGTCTTTTGACTTCGAGGAGTAAAGGCGAGCTCCTTTTTGTGGCCTTGGCACGTTTTGAGAAGTTGCGTGGAGAAAATGTGGCCTACCAGATGCTAGGTGGGATCTTTTATTTGACTATTTAGGCGCGAAGGTGGCGCCGCTTTGAATTTGTTTCTCGCCCTTTTGCGATGCTTGAAGAGAGGTGACACGTGTAACAGCGCCTCGTCTTTGAGCGCAAATTTCTAGGTATAATGATGGCGCCGTTTTGATGCGTCTCTTCGTTTTCCCTTTTTCTCTATATATTCGGCTTCCCGGACCATTTCACGTCTCAAAGGTACTTTTTCTCTCTAGCTTCTCTTTCTAAATTCTTTTGCAATATTGTTTTTATCTACGCTGAACTTCACGATGATGGTTGCTTATAATTCATCGTCGAGCTCGTCTGCTTTTCATCTTCTTGAAGCCTTAGGTGACATACGAATTAACGTTATGTCCAGCGGTCCGATTCGGCCCTCGACCAATCGGCTCACGGCCTACCTGGGGTCGTCTCTTTCTCTCGGGTTCATCTTGAGGACATAGGCGCTTGGCCTGAGGTACCTCGAGGGACTTTGGCTAGATCCCGGGGAGCTTCAATTCGTCCTCAGGGAGCTTCAACCAGACATCGGGGAGCTTCGGCTAGACCTCGGGGAGTTTCGGATCGTTGTAGGGCGACGGCCAACCCTCCTAGTCCTGCATCGACGTCCCAGGGACCAAAGAAACCTCGGAGGAACAATCAAATCCCTTTCTCATTTTTTGAGGTCGAATCCTTCAAGGAGCTCCAATTCTGCTCTCGAACTCGCGGTAAGCTCGAGCTGGTGGTGCCTCGCCATAACCAGAGGCCATGTGACTGTCCTCCTGGTACATATGTCTTTATGAGGCATTCTTCAAGGAGGACGGTCTGTGGTTTCCTCTTCCCAAGCTCCTAATTCCATATGTCGAATCTCGCAGATGGCGTTTACTCGCCTACCGCTTCATCCGTTCGGGTTTTTGTCTCCTCCATCGTGACGACTAAGAGGTTGGGCTTCGAGATGACTCTTCATTAGTTTCTACATTAGTTTCATGTAGGGTTTCTCGCTTCGAATCGATAAGAGCGTTCAATTCAACAAGTGGTGGCACAATTAAATCTTTGTCAAGATCGACGAGGTGTCTGTCCAAGACGTTGACAGAGATTATCGAGCTATGTGCGCTACCGTCATTGGTAGGCTCAAATTTTGTCTCGGATTTTCGAAGATTCCTAACTGACTTTTTCTTTATGTTTAATATCGTTATCCTCCCATCTACCCATACCCGGAAAATTTCTTCGAGAACAAGGAGAAAATCAAGGTTCTCAACCAAGTGTTGTGGGAAGAAGTCCTCGAAGATTAGAAGCGTTACTTCGAGTCGTCGAATTGAGGTATATATATAGTTTTTTTATTTGAAAAAGTGTCAAATTCTTTTGCAGAGTCGTGGGAATTACTATCTCTGAACGAATATTACGAACGTGGTCAGGTCGGCATGGATAACTTCCCTAATTTGTTTGGTTTGACAAGGGAAACACCAGTCGAGGTGTGTCGCGAGGCCGTTCATCCGCGAAAGGTGGTGTGTCTGACGGAAGAGAGGGAGAGGGGTCTGTCTCGACTCCTCGTACGATGAGGTGTCGGTTCGAGAATCTTCCTAAGGGAAACTGGGAAGGTTGCGACTTCTCCTGCTGTCGTGTTTGCAGCACCTCCTACTGCCAAGACGTTTCCATGTCGATGGTCAGTTTACTCAAGAGGTCGCTCACTCCTCTCTTTCTGAGGTTGCAATTCTTAAGACGGACGGTGATAATCCTCACGGGTTTTACTTCGCGTACAACGGAAAGGAGCCATTTTCCTCGAGCCTGGAAGGTTGCAGTAAGTTCCAACATCTGATGTACGGTGTTATCGAAGGGAACCTCTCGCTTTCCTCTCCTCGCGACCTAGAGCTTGGGCACGAGGTCCAAGGTTTGGCTTGTGATGCAAAGCGGGTAGGTGGTTTTGTGTACTTGACGCGAGTATTTTTTTTTGCTGAAGTTGTTTTTGTTCTTCCAGGTCGTATATCGCGATACTCAGCTCGCCTATGCTTACGACGAGTTGTTCAGCCCGACTCGCGCGGAGAAAGAGGTGACTAAAGATGAGGTCGAAACTGCGGTTGCTGCCAAGGTCGCGGCGGAGACAGAGCGGGACGAAGCTCGCAAAGAGTCAAAAAAACTTTAGAGGGACTTGCGTCGCTTGAAGAAAAGGAAGCTGAAAGAGCTCGAGGAGTTTTTGGTGGTCATGGAGAAACGTCTTGAAGCCGATGCCGAATCTTCGAGGGTCAAGGACTGAGAGTTAGGGGTTGCTCGTGGAGTCGAGGCGAAGTTGGAAGCCGAGGACGACGCTCTCGTGGAGCGTTATAGATGGTTGACCGGCGTTCTTCACATGGAGGTGGAGAGGCTTCGTTGATCTCTCTTTGGTCAAGTCGAGGCGTGGAGGCCGCGATTCGAGGGTCTTCGTGAGGCAACGGAGGTTCGTTTGGGAAGGCTTAGGCTTTTCCTTGATTATGAGGAGGAGACGAGGAATGCCCATCTCCTTGGGAACCAGTGTAAGGGTATCCTCGAGGTCTTCGGGCTGATGGAGAGGGAGTAATCGGTGACCCCTTCGGCCACTCTCATCGCGACGCTTCAGAACAAGGATGCTGAGCTCGAGCAATGGCTTGCTTTTCACCATGAGTTGGCCTTTACGGCATCCGATTTCAGACTCCCCGAGGACTTATACATTTGTCCTTCCCCTATCGACTCTTGTGACCCAGTTCAAGATGAGAGACGATGAAGATCAGGAAGTCTTCAATACTAGAGTTGCTGCCAAAGATTAAACTTACGAGCATGGAGACTTCTAGGCAACATGCCTTTTGCTGGTTGCTTTGTTTATAATTTTTTTTATGTTTTCTTTGCTTTTTTTATCTTTTGTATCTTCTACTATATATGTTTCGACTTCACAATGGTTTTTTGTGAATGAAGTGAACTTAAAGAGAGCTTTTCATGTGCTTTCCTATGTTTCCCTTTTCCCGTCTCGACTCGTTGTTTGCTCGCCTTTGCTAAGTGGATTTTGTCAAGTTTTGAGCTTGGAATCACATCATGCGAGGTGATACTCGGCTTTTCAACGTTAATTGATCTTGAATAAAGTGAGGTCGTACTCGGCTTTTTAGTATGAACTGATTTTTGAATAATGCGAGGTCGCACTCAGCTTTTCAGTATGAACTGATTTTTGAATAATGCGAGGTTGCACATGGCTTTTCATTATGAACTGATTTTTGAATGATGCGAGGTTCCACTCGGCTTTTCAGTGTGAACTGATTTTTGAATAATGCGAAGTCGCACTCGGCTTTTCCAGTATAAACTGAATTTTAAATGATGCGAGGTCGCACTCGGTTTTTCATTGCGAACTGATTTTTGAATAATGCGAGGTCGCATTCGGCTTTTCAGTTTGAACTGATTTTTGAATAATGCGAGGTCGCACTCGTCTTTTCTTAGTTTCAAATTGGACCAGTGCAAGGACGAGTCTTACCTTGCAAAGGGGGTCATCAGTCCACTGCATCCTTGTGGAGTGGCTAACATGTTTTGCACCTTTGACATGTGCCTAAATGAGAACTTAACTCTTTGAGCGCTTTTTGCTAGATGAGAACTTAGTAAGCACGAGGCTCGTATGTTAACACTTTTGCTAACTAGCAACGTTATTTTCCACCCTTGGCAGGTGGCTGACTTCACGGTTTGGACCGACTTAGATTTATTTAACGTTGAGCTCGTACGCTCGCACTAGTGATAAGTGGGTTAATTATCTTTTGGGAGGATGCTAATATTGTGGTTTAGACATGCTTAGGTTCAATGAGCGTTGAGCTCGTAATTCGGGGTTTTTGCGAAGCGACGTCGACTGTTGGAGCATTAAGCTTGTTTGTTTGCGCTTTTAGACAGGTGACTGATTTAAGAATATTCAAAAAGGGGTTGTCGTACCTCGAGTGAGGTTGTCTGGTCGCAGTCCGCGCGCGAAGAGCGCAAAGCTTACGTTGAGCTCGCTTTCATACTCTGGGTTTCCCAAGGATGTTTCCTCATTAGGCTGATACGTTTTTCTCATTATCTCGCCTTGTTGCGTTGTGGTTATAATTGTCTCAATGAGCTTTGTACAAGTTTGACGAACTTATGAAACAGGTAACAACGCATTTCTAGGAGTCTAAACCCAGTTTAATGCAACATGAGTGCTTATAAGTTCCTCAATGAGCTTTGTACAAGTTTCACGAACTTATAAAACATCAAACAACGCGTTTCTAGGATTCTAAACCAAGTTTCATGCAACATGAATGCTTATAATTGTCTCAATGAGCTTTGTACAAGTTTGACGAACTTATGAACATCTAACAACGCAATTCTAGGACTCTAAACAAAGTTTCATGCAACATGAGTGCTTATAAGTTCCTCAATGAGCTTTGTACAATTTTCACAAACTTATGAAACATATAACAACGCGTTTCTAGGACTCTAATCCAAGTTTCATGCAACATGAGCGCTTATAAGTTCCTCAATGAGCTTTGTCAAAGTTTGAAGAACTTATGAAATATATAAACAATGTGGTTTTCTAGGACTCTAAACAAAGCTTCATTCAAAATGAGTGCTTATAACACTACAAAAAAACCACATTCATAACACCCCACGATAGCACGTTTTACTAAATTGCTATTAAAAATGAATTTTTATGTTCCTTAGTATACGATAGCATTTGAGAAACGCCATGAAAAAGTTTCTTTAAGCGGGAATCTTAATGCTAATAAATCGTGTAACAGTTAGTGATTTTTTGTTTGTTTAATTATTTTCCTTTGCAAAAATAAAAGAAAATTAGATTAAAAAATGAGAAATTCCTTGGATCATGGCTTATTTGTAACTATCCCAAAATGTTTAGGTTATTTGCCACTTTTATTATTCTGGATTTTAAAAGAGCAAAAGATCCATTAAAAAATTATTTTTTAAATCTGAAAACGTCAATATTTTTTATTTAATTTTATAAATATTATATAAATTGAAAAAAAAAGTTAAATTTTTTTGATAAAATCATCCAAATATGATTATAAAATCGATTTTAAATTATTTTTTTGAAAATTTTTAGGGTTTAGATTAGTTTAGGGTTTAGATTTGTGAATTTTGAATTTTTTATATGATATTTTCGGAATATAAAAAAAAAAGTGGCATAAAGATTATTGGGTGGTAGGCCAGATCATTTTTTATGGAAAAGTGGCAAATAAGACTCCTGCTCAAATTCCTTAGAATACCATCAAAATAAGTTTTTGGTATTACAAAAAAAATTTATAACAAAAATACCATTAAAATGTTTTTATAACAAAAATACCTTAAAAAAATACGACAAATACAAAAACGAGTTTTAACACTTTTAGATTTTAAATTTTTTCATTTGGGTTCGCTATATAGTGTTTAGGGTATAGTTTTGAATGGATATGGTATAGTTTTTTGAAAGTTTTTGGGTGTAATTTTGAAAATTTAAGATTTGTGGTATATATGATAAAAACTTTTTAAAGGTACTTGTAAAACTTTCGAAAATATGTGCTAATTGTGTTAAAAAAACATTTTTAGTGGTATTCATAAGAATTGCCCTTACAAAAAACCCTAAATAAACTATTTCCCCTTCCCCCAAAAAAACCCTTTCTCCTCTTTCTCCTCACCATCGCTTCCACTGATTTCTTAGCTAGGTTTCACCGGTTCATCTCCGGTTGATTTCTCCGTCCAACTCCGTTCATCTCTGTCGCCGATTCATCTCTGTTCATCTCCGTCGTCGATTGATTCGAAATCGAAGGCAAGTACTTCTTCTCCTGTTTTCAATCTGTTGATTTCGTAAGACCATAATGGCTTTCTTGTAGTCGTTGACTTATCTTTGGCTTATTACACTTTGTAAATCTGATTCTATTGAATGCATGTCGTCTTTGTGAATAAAATGGATCTAATTTTAGGTTTAGTGTGTGTGTGTGTGTGTTTGTAGTGAAATGTTAGACTATCTTCTAGTGGTTGACTTATCTTTGGCCTTGTTTCACTATGTAAATCTGATTATATCGTCTTTGTGAACAAAATAAATCTGATTTTAGGGTTTATGTGTGTGTTTATAGTGAATGTTTGACTTTCTTGTAGTTGTTGACTTATGTTTATGCTTGTTTCACTTTGTAATATGATTCTATTGAATGCATGTCGTCTTTGTGAACAAAATGAATCTGATTTTAGGGTTAGTGTGTGTGTGTTTGTAGTGAAATGTTAGGCTTTCTTCTTGTTGTTGGCTTATGTTTGAGTTTGTTTCTCTTTGTAAATATGATTCTAAAGGGAAAAATAAACGAAAGATTGATGATTTCGTAAATCTGTGAATCTGATTGTATCTTTGATTATGTAGATGCAAATTAGTGTTTAAAACCATATGTTCTTTTAAACTTTAGTATTCTCATACTTTTTCTATATGTTGTTTTGTAAGTGTGCTTGAGTACGCTAATGGAATTTTGAAGGTTTTCTTTGTCTCACACCACACGACAGGTTAGTACTTTGTCTCATGATTGATATAACTTGCTCTGAAATTATTTAAAACAAGTTCTAAGATTATTTCATGATTGATATAACTTGCTTTGAAGTTACTTATGAATTGATTTGTTTTTATCGTGGTGGATTGTGTTTATCATTGAGTACAAAAAATATGTGAATGTTTTTAATTTAGTTATCAAATGAATTAGCTTTAACTTGCTAAGTTGGGTTTAACATTGAGTACATATAAACTATGATGGGTTTTAATTGAATTGGGTTTAATTTGTTAAACTGTGTATAACATTGATGATTTTTTTCTTGTTTAAATTGAGTTAGTGTATGTGATTGTGTTGTTATGTATGTGATGGTATTATTTGTTAATTACTCTATTCTGGTGGTTACGAAACTAAAGGTTTCAATTAGTTATGGTGGAAAAAGATTGGGTGCATCTTTCCCGGTAAGAAAAAACATTTAGATAGTTTAGCTTAGGTTTCAGTACGGTTTAGAGAGGTTTGAGTAAGTCTAATCTAGACTTCAAGTTATCTTTCGTCCTCCCTTTCACGTTCATAATAGTAAACAAGATGTTGTCAAAGAAATTCTTCTCGATGTGCATAACATCTAGGTTGTGTCGAAGTAGATGATTCTTCCAATAAGATAAATCCCATAAAATGCGCTTCTTGTGCCAGTTATGATGTTCTCCATATCCGTCCACAACTTGATGCCCGTTACCACCACAACGTACCGTCTTCTCGGATCCAAAGTCTCTAAATTGAGTTAAAACATGTTCTTCGCTGACTTCTCTGGGAGGTCTTCAAACACCTATTTCTTTTTTGTAAACAAAGTAGTGCTTCGTCGGTATGGATGATCGTTTGGCAAAAAGCGTCGATGAAAATCAAACCAATATGATTTACATCCGTTCTTTAATTGAAAAGCATCAGTGTTATCTTGATAATAATGACAAGATAAGCGTTCATGTGTAGTCCAACTTAATAACATACTATATGCCGAAAAATAACTAATAGTCCATATTAGTACTGCACGCCTCACGAAGTTTTGTTGCACCGATATGTTGTAGGTTTCAGATCCACTCTCCCACAACATCTTCAACTCATATATCAACGGCTGCAGAACTATGTCAAGTGCTCTCTTCGGATGCTCTGGTCCGGGTATAAGAATAGATCGAAACAAGAATTCCCTAGCCATGCATAATAAATGAAGTAGGTTGTAAGGCGTAACGATCACCGGCCATAATGAATATTGTATCACATGCTTCCCAAAAGGGTTGAAACCATTAGTAAATAACCTGAGATACACGTTTCGACTTTCGCATGCAAAGCTAGGATACACACTTTGAAAATGTTTCCAAGCATTAGCATCTGAATGATGTTCTATCTTTCCATTTGACATCGTATGTTTTGCATGCCATCTCATCGAACTTGCGGTGCGCTCAGATTGAAATAACCTCTTCAATCAATCCGTTAGCGGCAAATACCACATTCTCTTGGTTTAGAGTCCTAGAAACGCGTTGTTAGATGTTTCATAAGTTCTTCAAACTTGTACAAAACTCATTGAGACACTTGTAAGCACTCATGTTGCATGAAACTTGGTTTAGAGTCCTAAAAACGAGTTGTTAGATGTTTCATAAGTTCGTCAAACTTGTACAAAGCTCATTGAAATACTTTTAAGCACTCATGTTGCATGAAAATTGGTTTAGAGTCCTAGAAACCCGCGTTGTTAGATGTTTCATAAGATTGTCAAACTTGTAGAAACCTCTTTGAGACACTTATAAGCACTTATGTTGCATATAACTTGGTTTAGAGTCCTAGAAAAACGTTGTTAGATGTTTCATATGTTCGTCAAACTTTAACAAAGCTCATTGAGGAAATTATAAGCACTCATGTTGCATGAAACTTGTTTTAGAGTCCTAGAAACGCGTTGTTAGATGTTTCTTAAGTTCGTCAAACTTGTACAAAACTCATTAAGACACTTATAATCACTCATTTTGCATGAAACTTGATTAAGAGTCCTAGAAACCACGTTGTTAGATGTTTCATAAGTTTGTGAAACTTGTACAAAGTTCATTGAGGATTTTATATGCACTCATATTACATGAAACTTGGGTTAAATTCCTAGAAACCACATTTTTAGATGGTTCAGAAGTTCGTCAAATTTGTCCAAAGCTCATTGAGACACTTATAAGCACTCATGTTAAATGAAAATTGGTTTAGAGTCCTATAAACGCGTTGTTAGATGTTTCATAATTTCGTCAAACTTATACAAAGCTCCTTGAGACACTTATAAGGACTCATGTTCCATGAAACTTGGTTTAGAATCCTAGAAACGCGTTGTTAGATGTTTCATAAGTTCGTGAAACTTCTACAAATCTCATTGAGACACTTATAAGAACTCATTTTGCATGAAACTTAGTTTAGAGTCCTCGAAACGCGTTGTTAGATGTTTCATAAGTTCGACAAACTTGTACAAAGCTCATTGAGACACATATAAGCACTCATGATGCATGAAACTCTGTTTAGAGTCCTAGAAACCACGTTGTTAGTTTGTTAGATTATTCATAAATTCGTGAAACTTGCACAAAGCTCATTGAGACACTTATAAGCACTCATGTTGCATGAAACTTGGTTTAGAGTCCTAGAAATGCGTTGTTAGATGTGTCATAAGTTCATCAAACTTGTACAAAGCTCATTGAGACACTTATAAGCACTCATGCTGAATGAAACTTGGTGTAGAGTCCTAGAAATGCGTTGTTAGATATTTCATAAATTTGTCAAACTTGTACAAAGCTCATTGAGACACTTATAATCACTCGTGTTGCATGAAACTTGGTTTAGAGTCCTAAAAACGCGTTTTTAGATGTTTCATAAGTTCGTAAAACTTGTACAAAACTCATTGAGGAACTTATAAGAACTCATGTTGCATGAAACATGGTTTAGAGTCCTAGAAACGCGTTTTTTGATGTTTCATAAGTTCGTGAAACTTGTACAAAGCTCATTGAAGAACTTATAAGCACTTATGTTACATGAAACTTGGTTTAGAGTCCTAGAAACGCGTTGTTAGATGTTTCATAAATTCGTGAAACTTGCACAAAGCTCATTGAGACACTAATAAGCACTCATGTTGCATGAAACTTGGTTTAGAGTCCTAGAAACGCGTTGTTAGATGTTTCATAAGTTCGTCAAACTTGTACAAAGCTCATTGAGACACTTATAAATACTCATGCTGAATGAAACTTGGTTTAGAGTCCTAGAAACGCGATGTTAGATGTTTCATAAGTTCATGAAAATTGTATAAAGCTCATTAATACATTTATAAGCACCCATGTTGCATGAAACTTGGTTTAGAGTCCTAGAAACGCGTTGTTAGATATTTCATAAGTTTGTCAAACTTGTACGAAGCTCATTGAGACACTTATATTTACAAATGTTGCATGAAACTTGGTTTAGAGTCCTATAAACGTGTTTTTAGATGTTTCATAAGTTCGTAAAACTTGTACAAAGCTCATTGAGGAACTTATAAGCACTCAAGTTGCATGAAACCTGGTTTAGAGTCCTAGAAACCCGTTGTTAGATGTTTCATAAGTTCGTGAAACATGTACAAAGCTCATTGAGGAACTTATAAGCACTCATGTTGCATGAAACTTGGTTTGGAGTCGTAGAAACGCGTTGTTAGATGTTTCATAAGTTCTTCAAACTTTTACAAAGCTCATTGAGACACTTATACTCACTCATGTTGCATGAAACTTGGTTTAGAGTCCTCGAAACGCGTTGTTAGATGTTTCATAAGTTCGTGAAACTAATACAAAGCTCATTGAGACACTTATAAGCACTCTTGTTGCATGAAACTTTGTTTATAGTCCTAGAAACGAGTTGTTAGATGTTTCATAAGTTCGTGAAACTTGTACAAAGGTCATTGATACACTTTTAGTCACTGATGTTGCATAAAAACTTGGTTTAATGTCCTAGAAACACGTTGGTAGATGTTTCATAAGTTCGTCAAACTTGTACAAAGCTCATTGAGACACTTATACACACTCATGTTGCATGAAACTATGTTTAGAGTCCTAGAAACGCGTTGTTAGATGTTCCATAAGTTAGGGAAACTTGTACAAATCTCATTGAGACACTTATTAGCACCCATTTTGCGTGAAACATGGTTTAGAGTCCTAGAAACACGTTGTTAGATGTTTCATAAATTCGTGTAACTTGTACAAAACTCATTGAGACACTTATAGGAAGTCATGTTAAATGAAACTTGGTTTAGAGTCCTAGAAACGCGTTGGTAGATGTTTCATAAGTTCATAAAACTTGTACAAAGCTCATTGAGGAAATTATAAGCACTCATGTTAGATGAAACTTGGTTTATAGTCCTAGAAACGCGTTGTTATATGTTTGATAAGTTCGTGAAACTTGTACAAAATTCATTGAGACACTTATAATCACTCATGTTGCATGAAACTTGGTTTAGAGTCGTAGAAACGGGGTTGTTAGATGTTTCATAAGTTCGTCAAACTTGTACAAAGTTCATTGAGACACTTATAAGGACTCTTGTTGCATTAAACTTGGTTAAGAGTCCTAGAAACCACTTTGTTATAAGCACTCATGTTGCATGAAACTTGGTTTAGAGTCCTAGAAACGCGTTGTTAGATTTTTCCTAAGTTCGTCAAACTTGTACAAAGCTCATTAAGTCACTTATAATCACCCATGTTTCATAAAACTTGGTTAAGAGTCCTACAAACGCGTTGTTTGATTTTTCATAAATTCACGAAACTTGTACAAAGCTCATTAAAGAACTTATAAGCACTCATGTCACATGAAATTTGGTTTAGAGTCCAAGAAACGCGTTGTTAGATGGTTCTCAAATCGTGAAACTTACACAAAGCTCATTGAGACACTAATAAGCACTCATGTTGCCTGAAACTTGGTTTAGAGTCCTAGAAACCCGTTGTTAGATGTTTCATAAGTTCGTCAAACTTGTACAAAGCTCATTGAGACACTTATAAGCACTCATGCTGAATGAAAATTGGTTTAGAGTCCTAGAAACGCGTTGTTAGATATTTCATAAGTTTTTCAAACTTGTACAAAGCTCATGGATACACTTATAATCATTCATGTTGCATGAAACTTGGTTTAGAGTCCTAGAAACGTGTTGTTAGATGTTTCATAAGTTCGTAAAACTTGTACAAAGCTCATTAATACATTACTAAGCACTAATGTTGCATGAAACTTGGTTTAGAGTCCTAGAAACGCGTTGTTAGATATTTCATAAGTTTTTCAAACTTGTACAAAGCTCATGGATACACTTATAAGCACTCATGTTGCATGAAACTTGGTTTAGAGTCCTAGAAACGCGTTGTTTGATGTTTCATAAGTTCGTGAAACTTGTACAAAGCTCATTGAAGAACTTATAAGCACTCATGTTGCATGAAACTTGATTTAGAGTCGTAGAAACGCGTTGTTAGATGTTTCATAAGTTCGTAAAACTTGTACAAAGCTCATCGAGGAACTTATAAGCACTCATGTTGCATGAAACTTGGTTTAGAGTCCTAGAAACGCGTTGTTTGATGTTTCATAAGTTCGTGAAACTTGTATAAAGCTCATTGAAGAACTTATAAGCACTCATGTTGCATGAAACTTGGTTTAGAGTCATAGAAACGCGTTGTTAGGTGTTTCATAAATTCTTGAAACTTGCACAAAGCTCATTGAGACACTTATAAGCACTCATGTTGTATGGAACTTGGTTTAGAGTCCTAGAAACGCGTTGTTAGATGTTTCATAAGTTCGTCAAACTTGTACAAAGCTCATTGAGACACTTATAAACACTCATGCTGAATGAAACTTGGTTTAGAGTCCTAGAAACGCGTTGTTAGATGTTTCATAAGTTCGTGAAAATTATATTAAGCTCATTAATACATTTATAAACACCCATGTTGCATGAAACTTGGTTTAGAGTCCTAGAAACGCGTTGTTAGATATTTCATAAGTTTGTCAAACTTGTACGAAGCTCATCGAGACACTTATATTCTTTCATGTTGCATGAAACTTGGTTTAGAGTCCTAGAAACGTGTTTTTAGACGTTTCATAAGTTCGTAAAACTTGTACAAAGGTCATTGAGGAACTTCTAAGCACTCAAGTTGCATGAAACTTGGTTTAGAGTCCTAGAAACGCGTTGTTAGATGTTTCATAAGTTCGTGAAACATGTACAAAGCTCATTGAGGAACTTATAAGCACTCATGTTGCATGAAACTTGGTTTAGAGTCGTAGAAACGCGTTGTTAGATGTTTCATAAGTTCGTCAAACTTTTACAAAGCTCATTGAGACACTTATACTCACTCATGTTGCATGAAACTTGGTTTAGAGTCCTCGAAACGCGTTGTTAGATGTTTCATAAGTTTGTGAAACTAATACAAAGCTCATTGAGACACTTATAAACACTCTTGTTGCATGAAACTTGATTTATAGTCCTAGAAACGAGTTGTTAGATGTTTCATAAGTTCGTGAAACTTGTACAAAGGTCATTGATACACTTTTAGTCACTGATGTTGCATAAAAACTTGGTTTAGAGTCCTAGAAACACGTTGGTAGATGTTTCATAAGTTCGTCAAACTTGTACAAAGCTCATTGAGACACTTATACTCACTCATGTTGCATGAAACTAGGTTTAGAGTCCTAGAAACGCGTTGTTAGATGTTCCATAAGTTAGCGAAACTTGTACAAATCTCATTGAGACACACATAAGCACCCATGTTTCGTGAAACTTGGTTTAGAGTCCTAGAAACACGTTAGATGTTTCATAAATTCGTGTAACTTGTACAACACTCATTGAGACACTTATAAAAGTTCATGTTAAATGAAACTTGGTTTAGAATCCTAGAAACGCGTTGTTAGATGTTTCATAAGTTCGTGAAACTTGTACAAAGCTCATTGAGGAACTTATAAGCACTCATGTTGCATGAAACTTGGTTTAGACTCCTCGAAACGCGTTGTTAGATGTTTCATAAGTTATCGAAACTTGTACAAAGCTCATTGAGAAACTTATAAGCACTCATGTTGCGTGAAACTTGGTTTAGAGTCCTAGAAACGCGTTGTTAGATGTTTCATAACTTCGTCAAACTTTTACAAAGCTCATTATGTCACTTATAATCACTCATGTTGCATGAAGCTCATTGAGATACTAATATGCACTCATGTTGCATTAAACTTGGTTTCGAGTTCTAGAAACGCGTTGTTAGATGTTTCATTTGTTCGTCAAACTTGTACAAAGCTCATTTAGACACTTATAAGCACTCATTCTGAATGAAACTTGGTTTAGAGTCCTAGAAACGCGTTGTTAGATGTTTCATAAGTTCGTGAAACTTGTACAAAGCTCATTAATACATTTATAAGCACTTATGTTGCATGAAACTTGGTTTATAGTCCTAGAAACGTGTTGTTAGATATTTCATAAGTTTTTCAAACTTGTGCAAAGCTCATTGAGACATTTATAATCACTCATGTTGCATGAAACTTGGTTTAGAGTCCTAGAAACGTGTTGTTAGATGTTTCATAAATTCGTAAAGCTTGTACAAAGCTCATTGAGGAACTTATAAGCACTCATGTTGCATGAAACTTGGTTTAGATTCCTAGAAACGCGTTGTTAGATGTTTCATAAGTTCGTAAAACATGTACAAAGGTCATTGAGGAACTTATAAGCCCTCATGTTGCATGAAACTCTGTTTAGAGTCGTAGAAACGCGTTGTTAGATGTTTAATAAGTTCGTCAAACTTTTACAAAGCTCATTTAGACACTTATACTCACTCATGTTGCATGAAACTTGGTTTAGAGTCCTCGAAACGCGTTGTTAGATGTTTCATAAGTTCGTGAAACTAATACAAAGCTCATTGAAACACTTATAAGCACCCATGTTGCGTGAAACTTGGTTTAGAGTCCTAGAAACGAGTTGTTAGATGTTTCTTAAGTTCGTGAAACTTGTACAAAGCTCATTGAGGAACTTATAAGCACTCATGTTGGATGAAACTTGGTTTAGAGTCGTAGAAACGCGTTGTTAGATGTTTCATATGTTCGTCAAACTTTTACAAAGCTCATTGAGACACTTATACTCACTCATGTTGCATGAAACTTGGTTTAGAGTCCTCGAAACGCGTTGTTAGATGTTTCACAAGTTCTTGATACTAATACAAAGCTCATTGAGGCACTTATAAGCACTCTTGTTGCATGAAACTTGGTTTATAGTCCTAGAAACGAGTTGTTAGATGTTTCTTAAGTTCGTGAAACTTGTACAAAGCTCATTGAGGAACTTATAAGCACTCATGTTGGATGAAACTTGGTTTAGAGTCCTAGAAACGCGTTTTTGATGTTTCATAAGTCCGTGAAACTTGTACAAAGCTCATTGACGAACTTATAATCACTTATGTTACATGAAACTTGGTTTAGAGTCCTAGAAACGCGTTGTTAAATGTTTCATAAATTCGTGAAACTTGCACAAAGCTCATTGAGACACTAATAAGCACTGATCATGTTGCATGAAACTTGGTTTAGAGCCTTAGAAACGCGTTGCTAGATGTTTCATAAGTTCGTCAAAATTGTACAAAGCTCATTGAGACACTTATAAACACTCATGCTGAATGAAACTTGGTTTAGAGTCCTAGAAACGCATTGTTAGATGTTTCATAAGTTCGTGCAACTTGTATAAAGATCATTAATACATTTATAAGCACCCATGTTGCATGAAACTTGGTTTAAAGTCCTAGAAACGCGTTGTTAGATATTTCATAAGTTTGTCAAACTTGTACGAAGCTCATTGAGACACTTATATTCACTCATGTTGCATGAAACTTGGTTTAGAGTCCTAGACACGTGTTTTTAGATGTTTCATAAGTTCGTAAAACTTGTACAAAGCTCATTGAGGAACTTATAAGCACTCAAGTTGCATGAAACTTGGTTTAGAGTCGTAGAAACGCGTTGTTAGATGTTCCATAAGTTCATCAAACTTTTACAAAGCTCATTGAGACACTTATACTCACTCATGTTGCATGAAACTTGGTTTAGAGTCCTCGAAACGCGTTGTTAGATGTTTCACAAGTTCTTGATACTAATACAAAGCTCATTGAGGCACTTATAAGCACTCTTGTTGCATGAAACTTGGTTTATAGTCCTAGAAACGAGTTGTTAGATGTTTCTTAAGTTCGTGAAACTTGTACAAAGCTCATTGAGGAACTTATAAGCACTCATGTTGGATGAAACTTGGTTTAGAGTCCTAGAAACGCGTTTTTGATGTTTCATAAGTCCGTGAAACTTGTACAAAGCTCATTGACGAACTTATAACCACTTATGTTACATGAAACTTGGTTTAGAGTCCTAGAAACGCGTTGTTAAATGTTTCATAAATTCGTGAAACTTGCACAAAGCTCATTGAGACACTAATAAGCACTGATCATGTTGCATGAAACTTGGTTTAGAGCCTTAGAAACGCGTTGCTAGATGTTTCATAAGTTCGTCAAAATTGTACAAAGCTCATTTAGACACTTATAAACACTCATGCTGAATGAAACTTGGTTTAGAGTCCTAGAAACGCATTGTTAGATGTTTCATAAGTTCGTGAAACTTGTATAAAGATCATTAATACATTTATAAGCACCCATGTTGCATGAAACTTGGTTTAAAGTCCTAGAAACGCGTTGTTAGATATTTCATAAGTTTGTCAAACTTGTACGAAGCTCATTGAGACACTTATATTCACTTATGTTGCATGAAACTTGGTTTAGAGTCCTAGACACGTGTTTTTAGATGTTTCATAAGTTCGTAAAACTTGTACAAAGCTCATTGAGGAACTTATAAGCACTCAAGTTGCATGAAACTTGGTTTAGAGCCGTAGAAACGCGTTGTTAGATGTTTCATAAGTTCGTCAAACTTTTACAAAGCTCATTGAGACACTTATACTCACTCATGTTGCATGAAACTTGGTTTAGAGTCCTCGAAACGCGTTGTTAGATGTTTCACAAGTTCTTGATACTAATAAAAAGCTAATTGAGGCACTTATAAGCACTCTTGTTGCATGAAACTTGGTTTATAGTCCTAGAAATGAGTTGTTAGATGTTTCTTAAGTTCGTGAAATTTGTACAAAGGTCATTGATACACTTTTAGTCACTGATGTTGCATAAAAACTTGGTTTAGAGTCCTAGAAACACGTTGGTAGATGTTTCATAAGTTTGTCAAACTTGTACAAAGCTCATTGAGATACTTATACTCACTCATGTTGCATGAAACTAGGTTTAGATTCCTAGAAACATGTTGTTAGATGTTCCATAAGTTAGCGAAACTTGTACAAATCTCATTGAGACACACATAAGCACCCATGTTTCGTGAAACTTGGTTTAGAGTCCTAGAAACACGTTGTTAGATGTTTCATAAATTCGTGTAACTTGTACAAAACTCGTTGAGACACTTATAAAAATTCATGTTAAATGAAACTTCGTTTAAAGTCCTAGAAACGCGTTATTAGATGTTTCATAACTTCGTCAAACTTTTACAAAGCTCGTTTAGACACTTATAATCACTCATGTTGCATGAAACTTGGTTTAGAGTCCTCGAAACGCGTTGTTAGATGTTTCATAAGTTCGTGAAACTAATACAAAGCTCATTGAGACACTTATAAGCTTTCTTGTTGCATGAAACTTGGTTTATAGTCCTAGAAATGAGTTGTTAGATGTTTCATAAGTTCGTGAAACTTGTACAAAGGTCATTGATACACTTTTAGTCACTCATGCTGCATAAAAACTTGGTTTAGAGTCCTAGAAACACGTTGGTAGATATTTCATTAGTTCGTTGAGACACTTATACTCACTCATGTTGCATGAAACTAGGTTTAGAGTCCTAGAAACGCGTTGTTAGATGTTCCATAAGTTAGCGACACTTGTACAAATCTCATTGAGACACTTATAAGCACCCATGTTGCGTGAAACTTGGTTTAGAGTCCTAGAAACACGTTGTTAGATTTTTCATAAATTCGTGTAACTTGTACAAAACTCATTGAGACAATTATAAGAATTCATGTTAAATGAAACTTGGTTTAGAGTCCTAGAAACGCGTTGTTAGATGTTTCATAAGTTCGTGAAACTTGTACAAAGCTCATTGAGGAACTTATAAGCACTCATGTTGGATGAAACTTGGTTTAGAGTCCTAGAAACGCGTTTTTGATGTTTCATAAGTTCGTGAAACTTGTACAAAGCTCATTGAAGAACTTATAACCACTTATGTTACATGAAACTTGGTTTAGAGTCCTAGAAACGCGTTGTTAGATGTTTCATAAATTCGTGAAACTTGCACAAAGCTCATTGAGACACTAATAAGCATTCATGTTGCATGAAACTTGGTTTCGAGCCCTAGAAACGCGTTGTTAGATGTTTCATAAGTTCGTCAAACTTGTATAAAGCTCATTGAGACACTTATAAACACTCATGCTGAATGAAACTTGGTTTAGAGTCCTAGAAACGCATTGTTAGATGTTTCATAAGTTCCTGAAACTTGTATAAAGCTCATTAATACATTTATAAGCACCCATGTTGCATGAAACTTGGTTTAAAGTCCTAGAAACGCGTTGTTAGATATTTCATAAGTTTGTCAAACTTGTACGAAGCTCATTGAGTCACTTATATTCACTTATGTTGCATGAAACTTGGTTTAGAGTCCTAGACACGTGTTTTTAGATGTTTCATAAGTTCGTAAAACTTGTACAAAGCTCATTGAGGAACTTATAAGCACTCAAGTTGCATGAAACTTGGTTTAGAGTCGTAGAAACGCGTTGTTAGATGTTTCATAAGTTCGTCAAACTTTTACAAAGCTCATTGAGACACTTATACTCACTCATGTTGCATGAAACTTGGTTTAGAGTCCTCGAAACGCGTTGTTAGATGTTTCACAAGTTCTTGATACTAATACAAAGCTAATTGAGGCACTTATAAGCACTCTTGTTGCATGAAACTTGGTTTATAGTCCTAGAAACGAGTTGTTAGATGTTTCTTAAGTTCGTGAAATTTGTATAAAGGTCATTGATACACTTTCAGTCACTGATGTTGCATAAAAACTTGGTTTAGAGTCCTAGAAACACGTTGGTAGATGTTTCATAAGTTTGTCAAACTTGTACAAAGCTCATTCAGACACTTATACTCACTCATGTTGCATGAAACTAGGTTTAGAGTCCTAGAAACTTGTTGTTAGATGTTCCATAAGTTAGCGAAACTTGTACAAATCTCATTGAGACACACATAAGCACCCATGTTTCGTGAAACTTGGTTTAGAGTCCTAGAAACACGTTGTTAGATGTTTCATAAATTCGTGTAACTTGTACAAAACTCGTTGAGACACTTATAAAAATTCATGTTAAATGAAACTTCGTTTAGAGTCCTAGAAACGCGTTATTAGATGTTTCATAACTTCGTCAAACTTTTACAAAGCTCGTTTAGACACTTATAATCACTCATGTTGCATGAAACTTGGTTTAGAGTCCTAGAAACACGTTGTTAGATTTTTCATAAATTCGTGTAACTTGTACAAAACTCATTGAGACAATTATAAGAATTCATGTTAAATGAAACTTGGTTTAGAGTCCTAGAAACGCGTTGTTAGATGTTTCATAAGTTCGTGAAACTTGTACAAAGCTCATTGAGGAACTTATAAGCACTCATGTTGGATGAAACTTGGTTTAGAGTCCTAGAAACGCGTTTTTTATGTTTCATAAGTTCGTGAAACTTGTACAAAGCTCATTGAAGAACTTATAACCACTTATGTTACATGAAACTTGGTTTAGAGTCCTAGAAACGCGTTGTTAGATGTTTCATAAATTCGTGAAACTTGCACAAAGCTCATTGAGACACTAATAAGCATTCATGTTGCATGAAACTTGGTTTCGAGCCCTAGAAACGCGTTGTTAGATGTTTCATAAGTTCGTCAAACTTGTAAAAAGCTCATTGAGACACTTATAAACACTCATGTTGAATGAAACTTGGTTTAGAGTCCTAGAAACGCATTGTTAGATGTTTCATAAGTTCCTGAAACTTGTATAAAGCTCATTAATACATTTATAAGCACCCATGTTGCATGAAACTTGGTTTAGAGTCCTAGAAACGCGTTGTTAGATGTTTCATAAATTAGTGAAACTCGCACAAAGCTCATTGAGACATTAATAAGCACTCATGTTGCATGAAACTTGGTTTAGAGTCCTAGACACGTGTTTTTACATGTTTCATAAGTTCGTAAAACTTTTACAAAGCTCGTTGAGGAACTTATAAGCACTCATGTTTCATGAAACTGTGTTTAGAGTCCTCGAAACGCGATGTTAGATGTTTCATAAGTTATCGAAACTTGTACAAAGCTCATTTAGACACTTATAAGCACTCATGTTGCGTGTAACTTGGTTTAGAGTCCTAGAAACGCGTTGTTAGATGTTTCATAACTTCGTCAAACTTTTACAAAGCTCATTATGTTACTTATAATCACTCATGTTGCATGAAACTTGGTTAAGAGTCCTAGAAACGCGTTGTTTGATGTTTCATAAGTTCGTGAAACTTGTACAAAGCTCATTGAAGAACTTATAAGCACTTATGTTACATGAAACTTGGTTTAGAGTCCTAGAAACGCGTTGTTAGACATTTCATAAATTCGTGAAACTTGCACAAAGCTCATTGAGACACTAATAAGCATTCATGTTGCATGAAACATGGTTTAGAACCCTAGAAACGCGTTGTTAGATGTTTCATAAGTTCGTCAAACTTGTACAAAGCTCATTAATACATTTATCAGCACTCATATTGCATGAAACTTGGTTTAGAGTCCTAGAAACGCGTTGTTAGATATTTCATAAGTTTTTGAAACTTGTAAAAAGCTCATTGAGACATTTATAATCACTCATGTTGCATGAAACTTGGTTTAGAGTCCTAGAACATGTTGTTAGATGTTTCATAATTCGTAAAACTTGTACAAAGCTCATTGAGGAACTTATAAGCACTAATGTTTCATGAAACTGTGTTTAGAGTCCTCGAAACGCGATGTTAGATGTTTCATAAGTTATCGAAACTTGTACAAAGCTCATTTAGACACTTATAAGCACTCATGTTGTGTGTAACTTGGTTTAGAGTCGTAGAAACGCGTTGTTAGATGTTTCATAACTTCGTCAAACTTTTACAAAGCTCATTGAGACACTTATACTCACTCATGTTGCATGAAACTTGGTTTAGAGTCCTCGAAACGCGTTGTTAGATGTTTCACAAGTTCTTGATACTAATACAAAGCTAATTGAGGCACTTATAAGCACTCTTGTTGCATGAAACTTGGTTTATAGTCCTAGAAACGAGTTGTTAGATGTTTCTTAAGTTCGTGAAATTTGTATAAAGGTCATTGATACACTTTCGAGTCAACGATGTTGCATAAAAACTTGGTTTAGAGTCCTAGAAACACGTTGGTAGATGTTTCATAAGTTTGTCAAACTTGTACAAAGCTCATTCAGACACTTATACTCACTCATGTTGCATGAAACTAGGTTTAGAGTCCTAGAAACTTGTTGTTAGATGTTCCATAAGTTAGCGAAACTTGTACAAATCTCATTGAGACACACATAAGCACCCATGTTTCGTGAAACTTGGTTTAGAGTCCTAGAAACACGTTGTTAGATGTTTCATAAATTCGTGTAACTTGTACAAAACTCGTTGAGACACTTATAAAAATTCATGTTAAATGAAACTTCGTTTAGAGTCCTAGAAACGCGTTATTAGATGTTTCATAACTTCGTCAAACTTTTACAAAGCTCGTTTAGACACTTATAATCACTCATGTTGCATGAAACTTGGTTTAGAGTCCTAGAAACACGTTGTTAGATTTTTCATAAATTCGTGTAACTTGTACAAAACTCATTTGAGACAATTATAAGAATTCATGTTAAATGAAACTTGGTTTAGAGTCCTAGAAACGCGTTGTTAGATGTTTCATAAGTTCGTGAAACTTGTACAAAGCTCATTGAGGAACTTATAAGCACTCATGTTGGATGAAACTTGGTTTAGAGTCCTAGAAACGCGTTTTTTATGTTTCATAAGTTCGTGAAACTTGTACAAAGCTCATTGAAGAAACTTATAACCACTTATGTTACATGAAACTTGGTTTAGAGTCCTAGAAACGCGTTGTTAGATGTTTCATAAATTTCGTGAAACTTGCACAAAGCTCATTGAGACACTAATAAGCATTCATGTTGCATGAAACTTGGTTTCGAGCCCTAGAAACGCGTTGTTAGATGTTTCATAAGTTCGTCAAACTTGTAAAAAGCTCATTGAGACACTTATAAACACTCATGTTGAATGAAACTTGGTTTAGAGTCCTAGAAACGCATTGTTAGATGTTTCATAAGTTCCTGAAACTTGTATAAAGCTCATTAATACATTTATAAGCACCCATGTTGCATGAAACTTGGTTTAGAGTCCTAGAAACGCGTTGTTAGATGTTTCATAAATTAGTGAAACTCGCACAAAGCTCATTGAGACATTAATAAGCACTCATGTTGCATGAAACTTGGTTTAGAGTCCTAGACACGTGTTTTTACATGTTTCATAAGTTCGTAAAACTTTTACAAAGCTCATTGAGGAACTTATAAGCACTCATGTTTCATGAAACTGTGTTTAGAGTCCTCGAAACGCGATGTTAGATGTTTCATAAGTTATCGAAACTTGTACAAAGCTCATTTAGACACTTATAAGCACTCATGTTGCGTGTAACTTGGTTTAGAGTCCTAGAAACGCGTTGTTAGATGTTTCATAACTTCGTCAAACTTTTACAAAGCTCATTATGTTACTTATAATCACTCATGTTGCATGAAACTTGGTTAAGAGTCCTAGAAACGCGTTGTTTGATGTTTCATAAGTTCGTGAAACTTGTACAAAGCTCATTGAAGAACTTATAAGCACTTATGTTACATGAAACTTGGTTTAGAGTCCTAGAAACGCGTTGTTAGACATTTCATAAATTCGTGAAACTTGCACAAAGCTCATTGAGACACTAATAAGCATTCATGTTGCATGAAACATGGTTTAGAGCCCTAGAAACGCGTTGTTAGATCTTTCATAAGTTCGTCAAACTTGTACAAAGCTCATTGAGACACTTATAAACACTCATGCCGAATGAAACTTGGTTTAGAGTCCTAGAAACGCATTGTTAGATGTTTCATAAGTTCGTGAAACTTGTATAAAGCTCATTAATACATTTATAAGCACCCATGTTGCATGAAACTTGGTTTAGAGTCCTAGAAACGGGTTGTTAGATATTTCATAAGTTTGTCAAACTTGTATGAAGCTCATTGAGACACTTATATTCACTCATGTTGCATGAAACTTGGTTTAGAGTCCTAGACACGTGTTTTTAGATGTTTCATAAGTTCGTAAAACTTTTACAAAGCTCATTGAGGAACTTATAAGCACTCAAGTTGCATGAAACTTGGTTTAGAGTCCTAGAAACACGTTGTTAGATGTTTCATAAGTTCGTGAAACATGTACAAAGCTCATTGAGGAACTTATAAGCACTCATGTTGCATGAAACTTGGTTTAGAGTCGTAGAAACGCGTTGTTAGATGTTTCATAATTTCGTCAAACTTTACAAAGCTCAATGAGACACTTATACTCACTCATGTTGCATGAAACTTGGTTTAGAGTCCTCGAAACGCGTTGTTAGATGTTTCACAAGTTCGTGAAACTAATACAAAGCTCATTGAGGCACTTATTAATACTCTTGTTGCATGAAACTTGGTTTATAGTCCTAAAAACGAGTTGTTAGATGTTTCATAAGTTCGTGAAACTTGTACAAAGGTCATTGATACACTTTTAGTCACTGATGTTGCATAAAAACTTGGTTTAGAGTCCAAGAAATACGTTGGTAGATATTTCATAAGTTCGTCAAACTTGTACAAAGCTCATTGAGACACTTATACTCACTCATGTTGCATGAAACTAGGTTTAGAGTCCTAGAAACGCGTTGTTAAATGTTCCATAAGTTAGCGAAACTTGTACAAATCTCATTGAGACACTTATAAGCACCCATGTTGCGTGAAACTTGGTTTAGAGTCCTAGAAACACGTTGTTAGATGTTTCATAAATTCGTGTAACTTGTACAAAACTCATTGAGACACTTATAAGAATTCATGTTAAATGAAACTTGGTTTAGAGTCCTAGAAACGCGTTGTTAGATGTTTCATAAGTTCGTGAAACTTGTACAAAGCTCATTGAAGAACTTATAAGCACTCATGTTGCATGAAACTTGGTTTAGAGTCCTAGAAACGCGTTGTTAGATGTTTGATAAGTTCGTCAAACTTGTACAAATCTCATTAAGTCACTTATAATCACTCATGTTGCATAAAACTTGGATAAGAGTCCTAAAAACGCGTTGTTTGATGTTTCATAAGTTCGTGAAACTTGTACAAAGCTCATTGAAGAACTTATAAGCACTCATGTCGCATGAAATTTGGTTTAGAGTCCTAGAAACGCGCTGTTAGATGGTTCAGAAACTCGTGAAACTTACACAAAGCTCATTGAGACACTAATAAGCACTCATGGTGCATGAAACTTGGTTTAGAGTCCTAGAAACTCGTTGTTAGATGTTTCATAAGTTCGTCAAACTTGTACAAAGCTCATTGAGACACTTATAAGCACTCATGCTGAATGAAAATTGGTTTAGAGTCCTAGAAACGCATTGTTAGATGTTTCATAAGTTCGTGAAACTTGTACAAAGCTCATTAATACATTACTAAGCACTAATGTTGCATGAAACTTGGTTTAGAGTCCTAGAAACGCGTTGTTAGATATTTCATAAGTTTTTCAAACTTGTACAAAGCTCATTGAGACACTTATAATCATTCAAATTGCATGAAACTTGGTTTAGAAGACTAGAACCGTGTTGTTAGATGTTTCATAAGTTTGTAAAACATGTACAAAGCTCATTGAGGAACTTATAAGCACTAATGTTGCATGAAAATTGGTTTAGATTCGTAGAAACGCGTTGTTAGATGTTTCGTAAATTCGTGAAACTTTTACAAAGCTCATTTAGACACTTATACTCACTCATGTTGCATGAAACTTGGTTTCGAGTCCTAGAAAAGCGTTGTTAGATGTTTCATTAGTTCGTCAAACTTGTACAAAGCTCATTTAGACACTTATAAGCACTCATGCTGAATGAAACTTGGTTTAGAGTCCCAGAAACGCGTTGTTAGATGTTTCATAAGTTCGTGAAACTTGTACAAAGCTCATTAATACATTTATCAGCACTCATATTGCATGAAACTTGGTTTAGAGTCCTAGAAACGCGTTGTTAGATATTTCATAAGTTTTTCAAACTTGTAAAAAGCTCATTGAGACATTTATAATCACTCATGTTGCATGAAACTTGGTTTAGAGTCCTAGAAACGTGTTGTTAGATGTTTCATAATTCGTAAAACTTGTACAAAGCTCATTGAGGAACTTATAAGCACTCATGTTTCATGAAGCTGTGTTTAGAGTCCTCGAAACGCGATGTTAGATGTTTCATAAGTTATCGAAACTTGTACAAAGCTCATTTAGACACTTATAAGCACTCATGTTGCGTGAAACTTGGTTTAGAGTCCTAGAAACGCGTTGTTAGATGTTTCATAACTTCGTCAAACTTTTACAAAGCTCATTATGTCACTTATAATCACTCATGTTGCATGAAACTTGGTTAAGAGTCCTAGAAACGCGTTGTTTGATGTTTCATAAGTTCGTGAAACTTGTACAAAGCTCATTGAAGAACTTATAAGCACTTTTGTTACATGAAACTTGGTTTAGAGTCCTAGAAACGCGTTGTTAGATGTTTCATAAATTCGTGAAACTTGCACAAATCTCATTGAGACACTAATAAGCACTCTTGTTGCATGAAACTTGGTTTAGAGTCCGAGAAACGCGTTGTTAAATGTTTCATAAGTTCGTCAAATTTGTACAACAGTTATTGAGACACCTATAAACACTCATGCT
Source organism: Cochlearia excelsa (assembly GCA_963556525.1). Lineage (NCBI taxonomy): Eukaryota > Viridiplantae > Streptophyta > Magnoliopsida > Brassicales > Brassicaceae > Cochlearia > Cochlearia excelsa. The sequence goes on from OY748329.1 coordinate 10,581,037, forward strand.
GAATGAAACTTGGTTTAGAGTCCTAGAAACGCATTGTTAGATTTTTCATAAGTTCGTGAAACTTGTATAAAGCTTATTAATACATTTATATGCACCCATGTTGCATGAAACTTTGTTTAGAGTCCTAGAAACGCGTTGTTAGATATTTCATAAGTTTGTCAAACTTGTATGAAGCTCATTGAGACACTTATATTCACTAATGTTGCATGAAACTTGGTTTAGTGTCCTAGAAACATGTTTTTAGACGTTTCATAAGTTCGTAAAACTTGTACAAAGCTCATTGAGGAACTTATAAGCACTCAAGTTGCATGAAACTTGGTTTAGAGTCCTAGAAACGCGTTGTTAGATGTTTCATAAGTTTGTAAAACATGTACAAAGCTCATCGAGGAACTTATAAGCACTCATGTTGCATGAAAATTGGGTTAGATTCGTAGAAACGCGTTGTTAGATGTTTCGTAAGTTCGTGAAACTTTTACAAAGCTCATTTAGACACTTATACTCACTCATGTTGCATGAAACTTGGTTTCGAGTCCTAGAAACGCGTTGTTAGATGTTTCATAAATTCGTGAAACTTGCACAAATCTCATTGAGACACTAATAAGCACTCTTGTTGCATGAAACTTGGTTTAGAGTCCGAGAAACGCGTTGTTAAATGTTTCATAAGTTCGTCAAACTTGTACAACAGTTATTGAGACACCTATAAACACTCATGCTGAATGAAACTTGGTTTAGAGTCCTAGAAACGCGTTGTTAGATTTTTCATAAGTTCGTGAAACTTGTATAGAGCTTATTAATACATTTATAAGCACCCATGTTGCATGAAACTTTGTTTAGAGTCCTAGAAACGCATTGTTAGATATTTCATAAGTTTGTCAAACTTGTATGAAGCTCATTGAGACACTTATATTCACTAATGTTGCATGAAACTTGGTTTAGTGTCCTAGAAACGTGTTTTTAGATGTTTCATAAGTTCGTAAAACTTGTACAAAGCTCATTGAGGAACTTATAAGCACTCAAGTTGCATGAAACTTGGTTTAGAGTCCTAGAAACGCGTTGTTAGATGTTTCATAAGTTTGTAAAATATGTACAAAGCTCATTGAGGAACTTATAAGCACTCATGTTGCATGAAAATTGGGTTAGATTCGTAGAAACGCGTTGTTAGATGTTTCGTAAGTTCGTGAAACTTTTACAAAGCTCATTTAGACACTTATACTCACTCATGTTGCATGAAACTTGGTTTCGAGTCCTAGAAACGCGTTGTTAGATGTTTCATTAGTTCGTCAAACTTGTACAAAGCTCATTTAGACACTTATAAGCACTCATGCTGAATGAAACTTGGTTGAGAGTCCCATAAACGCGTTGTTAGATGTTTCATAAGTTCGTGAAACTTGAACAAAGCTCATTAATACATTTATAAGCACTCATATTGCATGAAACTTGGTTTAGAGTCCTAGAAACGCGTTGTTAGATATTTCATAAGTTTTTCAAACTTGTAAAAAGCTCATTGAGACATTTATAATCACTCATGTTGCATGAAACTTGGTTTAGAGTCCTAGAAATGTGTTGTTAGATGTTTCATAATTCGTAAAACTTGTACAAAGCTCATTGAGGAACTTATAAGCACTCATGTTTCATGAAGCTGTGTTTAGAGTCCTCGAAACGCGATGTTAGATGTTTCATAAGTTATCGAAACTTGTACAAAGCTCATTTAGACACTTATAAGCACTCATGTTGCGTGAAACTTGGTTTATAGTCCTAGAAACGCGTTGTTAGATGTTTCATAACTTCGTCAAACTTTTACAAAGCTCAATATGTCACTTATAATCACTCATGTTGCATGAAACTTGGTTAAGAGTCCTAGAAACGCGTTGTTAGATGTTTCATAAGTTTGTAAAACATGTACAAAGCTCATTGAGGAACTTATAAGCACTCATGTTGCATGAAAATTGGTTTAGATTCGTAGAAACGCGTTGTTAGATGTTTCGTAAGTTCGTGAAACTTTTACAAAGCTCATTTAGACACTTATACTCACTCATGTTGCATGAAACTTGGTTTCGAGTCCTAGAAACGCGTTGTTAGATGTTTCATTAGTTCGTCAAACTTGTACAAAGCTCATTTAGACACTTATAAGCACTCATGCTGAATGAAACTTGGTTTAGAGTCCCAGAAACGCGTTGATAGATGTTTCATAAGTTCGTGAAACTTGAACAAAGCTTATTAATACATTTATAAGCACTCATATTGCAAGAAACTTGGTTTAGAGTCCTAGAAACGCGTTGTTAGATATTTCATAAGTTTTTCAAACTTGTAAAAAGCTCATTGAGACATTTATAATCACTCATGTTGCATGAAACTTGGTTTAGAGTCCTAGAAACGTGTTGTTAGATGTTTCATAATTCGTAAAACTTGTACAAAGCTCATTGAGAAACTTATAAGCACTCATGTTTCATGAAGTTGTGTTTAGAGTCCTCGAAACGCGATGTTAGATGTTTCATAAGTTATCGAAACTTGTACAAAGCTCATTTAGACACTTATAAGCACTCATGTTGCGTGAAACTTGGTTTAGAGTCCTAGAAACGCGTTGTTAGATGTTTCATAACTTCGTCAAACTTTTACAAAGCTCATTATGTCACTTATAATCACTCATGTTGCATGAAACTTGGTTAAAAGTCCTAGAAACGCGTTGTTTGATGTTTCATAAGTTCGTGAAACTTGTACAAAGCTCATTGAAGAACTTATAAGCACTTTTGTTACATGAAACTTGGTTTAGAGTCCTAGAAACGCGTTGTTAGATGTTTCATAAATTCGTGAAACTTGCACAAATCTCATTGAGACACTAATAAGCACTCTTGTTGCATGAAACTTGGTTTAGAGTCCGAGAAACGCGTTGTTAAATGTTTCATAAGTTCGTCAAACTTGTACAACAGTTATTGAAACACCTATAAACACTCATGCTGAATGAAACTTGGTTTAGAGTCCTAGAAACGCGTTGTTAGATTTTTCATAAGTTCGTGAAACTTGTATAAAGCTTATTAATACATTTATAAGCACCCATATTGCATGAAACTTTGTTTAGAGTCCTAGAAACGCGTTGTTAGATATTTCATAAGTTTGTCAAACTTGTATGAAGCTCATTGAGACACTTATATTCACTAATGTTGCATGAAACTTGGTTTAGTGTCCTAGAAACGTGTTTTTAGATGTTTCATAAGTTCGTAAAACTTGTACAAAGCTCATTGAGGAACTTATAAGCACTCAAGTTGCATGAAACTTGGTTTAGAGTCCTAGAAACGCATTGTTAGATGTTTCATAAGTTTGTAAAACATGTACAAAGCTCATTGAGGAACTTATAAGCACTCATGGTGCATGAAAATTGGTTTAGATTCGTAGAAACGCGTTGTTAGATGTTTCGTAAGTTCGTGAAACTTTTACAAAGCTCATTTAGACACTTATACTCACTCATGTTGCATGAAACTTGGTTTCGAGTCCTAGAAACGCGTTGTTAGATGTTTCATTAGTACGTCAAACTTGTACAAAGCTCATTTAGACACTTATAAGCACTCATGCTGAATGAAACTTGGTTTAGAGTCCCAGAAACGCGTTGTTAGATGTTTCATAAATTCGTGAAACTTGAACAAAGCTTATTAATACATTTATAAGCACTCATATTGCATGAAACTTGGTTTAGAGTCCTAGAAACGCGTTGTTAGATATTTCATAAGTTTTTCAAACTTGTAAAAAGCTCATTGAGACATTTATAATCACTCATGTTGCATGAAACTTGGTTTAGAGTCCTAGAAACGTGTTGTTAGAAGTTTCATAATTCGTAAAACTTGTACAAAGCTCATTGAGGAACTTATAAGCACTCATGTTTCATGAAGCTGTGTTTAGAGTCCTCGAAACGCGATGTTAGATGTTTCATAAGTTATCGAAACTTGTACAAAGCTCATTTAGACACTTATAAGCACTCATGTTGCGTGAAACTTGGTTTAGAGTCCTAGAAACGCGTTGTTAGATGTTTCATAACTTCGTCAAACTTTTACAAAGCTCATTATGTCACTTATAATCACTCATGTTGCATGAAACTTGGTTAAGAGTCCTAGAAACGCGTTGTTTGATGTTTCATAAGTTCGTGAAACTTGTACAAAGCTCATTGAAGAACTTATAAGCACTTTTGTTACATGAAACTTGGTTTAGAGTCCTAGAAACGCGTTGTTAGATGTTTCATAAATTCGTGAAACTTGCACAAATCTCATTGAGACACTAATAAGCACTCTTGTTGCATGAAACTTGGTTTAGAGTCCGAGAAACGCGTTGTTAAATGTTTCATAAGTTCGTCAAACTTGTACAACAGTTATTGAGACACCTATAAACACTCATGCTGAATGAAACTTGGTTTAGAGTCCTAGAAACGCGTTGTTAGATTTTTCATAAGTTCGTGAAACTTGTATAAAGCTTATTACTACATTTATAAGCATCCATGTTGCATGAAACTTTGTTTAGATTCCTAGAAACGCGTTGTTAGATATTTCATAAGTTTGTCAATCTTGTATGAAGCTCATTAAGACACTTATATTCACTAATGTTGCATGAAACTTGGTTTAGTGTCCTAGAAACGTGTTTTTAGATGTTTCATAAGTTCGTAAAACTTGTACAAAGCTCATTGAGGAACTTATAAGCACTCAAGTTGCATGAAACTTGGTTTAGAGTCCTAGAAACGCGTTGTTAGATGTTTCATAAGTTTGTAAAACATGTACAAAGCTCATTGAGGAACTTATAAGCACTCATGTTGCATGAAAATTGGTTTAGATTCGTAGAAACACGTTGTTAGATGTTTCGTAAGTTCGTGAAACTTTTACAAAGCTCATATAGACACTTATACTCACTCATGTTGCATGAAACTTGGTTTCGAGTCCTAGAAACGTGTTGTTAGATGTTTCATTAGTTCGTCAAACTTGTACAAAGCTCATTTAGACACTTATAAGCACTCATGCTGAATATTGAAACTTGGTTTAGAGTCCCAGAAACGCGTTGTTAGATGTTTCATAAGTTCGTAAAACTTGAACAAAGCTCATTAATACATTTATAAGCACTCATATTGCATGAAACTTGGTTTAGAGTCATAGAAACGCGTTGTTAGATATTTCATAAGTTTTTCAAACTTGTAAAAAGCTCATTGAGACATTTATAATCACTCATGTTGCATGAAACTTGGTTTAGAGTCCTAGAAACGTGTTGTTAGATGTTTCATAATTCGTAAAACTTTTACAAAGCTCATTGAGGAACTTATAAGCACTCATGTTTCATGAAACTTGGTTTAGAGTCCTCGAAACGCGTTGTTAGATGTTTCATAAGTTATCGAAACTTGTACAAAGCTCATTTAGACACTTATAAGCACTCATGTTGCGTGAAACTTGGTTTAGAGTCCTAGAAACGCGTTGTTAGATGTTTCATAAATTCGTGAAACTTGCACAAATCTCATTGAGACACTAATAATCACTCTTGTTGCATGAAACTTGGTTTAGAGTCCGAGAAACGCGTTGTTAAATGTTTCATAAGTTCGTCAAACTTGTACAACAGTCATTGAGACACCTATAAACACTCATGCTGAATGAAACTTGGTTTAGAGTCCTAGAAACGCGTTGTTAGATGTTTCATAAGTTCGTCAAACTTGTACAAAGCTCATTGAGACACTTATAAGCACTCATGTTGCGTGAAACCATGTTTAGAGTCCTAGAAACACGTTGTTAGATGTTTCATCAATTCGTGTAACTTGTACAAAACTCATTGAGACACTTATAAGAATTCATGTTGCATGAAACTTGGTTTAGAGTCCTAGAAACGCTTTGTTAGATTTTTCATAAGTTCGTGAAACTTGTACAAAGCTCATTGAGGAACTTATAAGCACTCATGTTGGATGAAACTTGGTTTAGAGTCCTCGAAACGCGTTGTTAGATGTTTCATAAGTTCGTGAAACTTGTACAAAGCTCATTGAGACACTTATAAGCACTCTAGTTGCATGAAACTTGGTTTGTAGTCCTAGAAACGCGTTGTTAGATGTTTCATAAGTTCGTGAAACTTGTACTAAGGTCAATGATACACTTTTAGTCACTCATGTTGCATTAAAACTTGGTTTAGAGTCCTCGAAACACGTTGGTAGATGTTTCATAAGTTTGTCAAACTTGTACAAATCTCATTGAGACACTTATACTCACTCATGTTGCATGAATCTAGGTTTAGAGCCCTAGAAACGCGTTGTTAGATGTTTCATAAGTTAGCGAAACTTGTACAAAGCTCATTGAGAAATTTATAAGCACTCATGTTGCGTGAAACTTGTTTTAGAGTCCTAGAAACGCGTTGTTAGATGTTTCAAAAATTCATGTAACTTGTACAAAAATCATTGAGACACTTATAAGAATTCATGTTGCATGAAACTTGGTTTAGAGTCCTAGAAACGCGTTGTTAGATGTTTCAGAAGTTCGTGAAACTTGTACAAAGCTCATTGAAGAACTTATAAGCACACATGTTGGATGAAACTTGGTTTAGAGTCCTAGAAACGCGTTGTTATATATTTGATAAGTTCGTGAAACTTGTACAAAATTCATTGAGACACTTATAATAACTCATATTGCATGAAACTTGGTTTAGAGTCGTAGAAACGCGTTTTTAGATGTTTAATAAGTTCGTCAAACTTGTACAAAGGTCATCGAGACACTTATAAACACTCATGTTGAATGAAACTTGGCTAAGAGTCCTAGAAACCACGTTGTTAGATTTTTCCTAAGTTCGTCGAACTTTAACAAAGCTCATTGAGGAACTTATAAGCACTCATGTTGAATGAAAGTTGGTTTAGAGTCCTAGAAACGCGTTGTTAGATGTTTCATAAGTTCGTCAAACTTGTAAAAATCTCATTGAGGAACTTATAAGCACTCATGTTGCATGAAACTTGGTTTAGAGTCCTAGAAACGCGTTTTTAGATTTTTCGTAAATTCGTGAAACTTGCACAAAGCTCATTGAGACACTAATAAGCACTCATATTGCATGAAACTTGGTCTCGAGTCCTAGAAACGCGTTTTTAGATGTTTCATTAGTTCGTCAAAATTATACAATGCTCATTGAGACACTTATAAGCACTCATGTTGAATGAAACTTGGTTTAGATTCCTAGAAACACGTTGTTAGATGTTTCATATGTTCGTGAAACTTGTACAAAGCTCATTAATACATTTATAAGCACTCATGTTCCATGAAACTTGGTTTAGAGTCCTAGAAACGTGTTGTTAGGTATTTCATTAGTTTTCAAAATTGTACAAAGATCATTGAGACACTTATAATCACTCATGTTGCATGAAACTTGGTTTAGAGTCCTTGAAACGTGTTGTTAGATGTTTCATAAGTTCGTAAAACTTGTACAAAGCTCATTGAGGAACTTATAAGCACTCATTTTGCATGAAACTTGGTTTAGAGTCCTAGAGACGCGTTGTTAGATGTTTCATAAGTTCGTGAAACATGTACAAAGCTCATTGAGGAACTCATAATCACTCATGTTTCATGAAACTTGGTTTAGAGTCGTAGAAACGCGTTTTTAGATGTTTCATAAGTTCGTCAAACTTTTACAAAGCTCATTGAGACACTTATACTCACTCATGTTGCATGAAACTTGGTTTAGAGTCCTCGAAACGCGTTGTTAGATGTTTCATAAGTTCGTGAAACTTGTACAAAGCTCATTGAGACCCTTATAAGCACTCTTGTTGCATGAAACTTGGTTTATATTCCTAGAAACACGTTGGTAGATGTTTCATAAGTTCGTCAAACTTGTACAAAGCTCATTGAGACACTTATACTCACTCATGTTGCATGAAACTTGGTTTACAGTCATAGAAACGCGTTGTTAGATGTTTCATAAGTTTGTCAAACTTGTACAAAGTTCATTGAGACACTTATAAGGACTCATGTTGCATGAAACTTGGTTAAGAGTCCTAGAAACCACGTTGTTAGATGTTTCCTAAGTTCGTCAAACTTTAACAAATCTCATTGAGGAACTTATAAGCACTCATGTTGCATGAAACTTGGTTTAGAGTCCTAGAAACGCGTTGCTAGATGTTTCATAAGTTCGTCAAACTTGTAAAAACCTCATTGAAGAACTTATAAGCACCCATGTTGCATGAAACTTGGTTTAGAGTCCTAGAAACGCGTTGTTAGATGTTTCATAAATTCGTGAAACTTGCACAAAGCTCATTGAGACACTAATAAGCACTTATGTTGCATGAAACTTGGTTTCGAGTCCTAGAAACGCGTTGTTAGATGTTTCATAAGTTCGTCAAACTTGTACAAAGGTCATTGAGACACTTATAAGCACTCATGTTGAATGAAACTTGGTTTAGAGTCCTAGAAACGCGTTGTTAGATGTTTCATAAGTTCGTGAAACTTGTACAAAGCTCATTAATACATTAATATGCACTCATGTTGCATGAAACTTGGTTTAGATTCCTAGAAACGCGTTGTTTGATATTTCATAAGTTTGTCAAACTTGTACAAAGCTCATTGAGACACTTATAATCACTCATGTTGCACGAAACTTGGTTTAGAGTCCTAGAAATGTGTTGTTAGATGTTTCATAAGTTCGTAAAACTTGTACAAAGCTTATTAAGGAACTTATAAGCACTCATTTTGAATGAAACTTAGTTTAGAGTCCTAGAAACGCGTTGTTAGATGTTTCATAAGTTCGTAAACATGTACAAAGCTCATTGAGGAACTTATAAGCACTAATGTTGCTTGAAACTTGGTTAAGAGTCGTAGAAACGCGTTGTTAGATGTTTCATAAGTTCGTCAAACTTGTACAAAGCTCATTGAGACATTTATACTCATTGATGTTGCATGAAACTAGGTTTAGAATCTTAGAAACGTGTAGTTAGATGTTTCATAAATTAGTGAAACTTGTACAAAGCTCTTTGAGACACTTATAAGCACTCATGTTGCGTGAAACTTTTTAGAGTCCTAGAAACGCGTTGTTAGATTTTTCATAAGTTCGTGAAACTGGTATAAAGGTCATTGAGGAATTTATAAGCACTCATGTTGCATGATACTTGGTTTAGAGTTCTAGAAAAGAGTTGTTATATGTTTCATAAGTTCGTGAAACTTGTAGAAAGGTCATTGAGGAACTTATAAGCACTCATGTTGCACGAAACTTGGTTTACAGTCCGAGAAAAGTGTTGTTATATGTTTGATAAGTTCGTTAAACTTGTACAAAGTTCATTGAGACACTTATAATCACTCATGTTGAATGAAACTTGGTTTAGAGTCCTAGAAACACGTTGTTAGAAGTTTCATAAATTCGTGAAACATGTACAAACCTCATTGAGGATTTTATAAGCACTCATGTTCCATGAAACTTGGTTTAGAGTCCTAGAAACCACGTTTTTAGATGTTTCATAAGTTTGTCAAACTTATACAAAGCTCATTGAGACACTTATAAGTAGTCATGTTGCATGAAACTTGGTTTAGAGTCCTAGAAACACGTTGTTAGAAGTTTCATAAATTCGTGAAACATGTACAAAGCTCATTGAGGATTTTATAAGCACTCATGTTCCATGAAACTTGGTTTAGAGTCCTAGAAACCACGTTTTTAGATGTTTCATAAGTTCGTCAAACTTATACAAAGCTCATTGAGACACTTATAAGCACTCATGTTGCATGAAACTTGGTTTAGAGTTGTAGAAACGCGTTGTTAGATGTTTCATAAGTTCGTCAAACTTGTACAAAGCTCATTGAGACACTTATAAGCACTCATGTTGCATGAAAACGTGGTTTAGAGTCCTAGAAACGCGTTGTTAGATGTTTCATAAGTTCGTCAAACTTGTACAAATCTCATTAAGTCACTTATAATCACTCATGTTGCATAAAACTTGGATAAGAGTCCTACAAACATGTTGTTTGATGTTTCATAAGTTCGTGAAACTTGTACAAAGCTCATTGAAGAACTTATAAGCACTCATGTCGCATGAAATTTGGTTTAGAGTCCTAGAAACGCGTTGTTAGATGGTTCATAAATTCGTGAAACTTACACAAAGCTCATTAAGACACTAATAAGCACTCATGGTGCATGAAACTTGGTTTAGAGTCCTAGAAACCCGTTGTTAGATGTTTCATAAGTTCGTCAAACTTGTACAAAGCTCATTGAGACACTTATAAGCACTCATGTTGAATGAAAATTGGTTTAGAGTCCTAGAAACGCATTGTTAGATGTTTCATAAGTTCGTGAAACTTGTACAAAGCTCATTAATACATTACTAAGCACTAATGTTGCATGAAACTTGGTTTAGAGTCCTAGAAACGCGTTGTTAGATATTTCATAAGTTTTTCAAACTTGTACAAAGCTCATTGAGACACTTATAATCATTCAAGTTGCATGAAACTTGGTTTAGAAGACTAGAACCGTGTTGTTAGATGTTTCATAAGTTTGTAAAACATGTACAAAGCTCATTGAGGAACTTATAAGCACTCATGTTGCATGAAAATTGGTTTAGATTCATAGTAACGCGTTGTTAGATGTTTCGTAAGTTCGTGAAACTTTTACAAAGCTCATTTAGACACTTATACTCACTCATGTTGCATGAAACTTGGTTTCGAGTCCTAGAAACGCGTTGTTAGATGTTTCATTAGTTCGTCAAACTTGTACAAAACTCATTTAGACACTTATAAGCACTCATGCTGAATGAAACTTGGTTTAGAGTCCCAGAAACGCGTTGTTAGATGTTTCATAAGTTCGTGAAACTTGTACAAAGCTCATTAATACATTTATAAGCACTCATATTGCATGAAACTTGGTTTAGAGTCCTAGAAACGCGTTGTTAGATATTTCATAAGTTTTTCAAACTTGTAAAAAGCTCTAGAAACGTGTTGTTAGATGTTTCATAATTCGTAAAACTTGTACAAAGCTCATTGAGGAACTTATAAGCACTCATGTTTCATGAAACTGTGTTTAGAGTCCTCGAAACGCGATGTTAGATGTTTCATAAGTTATCGAAACTTGTACAAAGCTCATTTAGACACTTATAAGCACTCATGTTGCGTGAAACTTGGTTTAGAGTCCTAGAAACGCGTTGTTAGATATTTCATAACTTCGTCAAACTTTTACAAAGCTCATTATGTCACTTATAATCACTCATGTTGCATGAAACTTGGTTAAGAGTCCTAGAAACGCGTTGTTTGATGTTTCATAAGTTCGTGAAACTTGTACAAAGCTCATTGAGACACTTATAAACACTCATGCCGAATGAAACTTGGTTTAGAGTCCTAGAAACGCATTGTTAGATGTTTCATAAGTTCGTGAAACTTGTATAAAGCTCATTAATACATTTATAAGCACCCATGTTGCATGAAACTTGGTTTAGAGTCCTAGAAACGGGTTGTTAGATATTTCATAAGTTTGTCAAACTTGTACGAAGCTCATTGAGACACTTATATTCACTCATGTTGCATGAAACTTGGTTTAGAGTCCTAGACACGTGTTTTTAGATGTTTCATAAGTTCGTAAAACTTTTACAAAGCTCATTGAGGAACTTATAAGCACTCAAGTTGCATGAAACTTGGTTTAGAGTCCTAGAAACGCGTTGTTAGATGTTTCATAAGTTCGTGAAACATGTACAAAGCTCATTGAGGAACTTATAAGCACTCATGTTGCATGAAACTTGGTTTAGAGTCGTAGAAACGCGTTGTTAGATGTTTCATAAGTTCGTCAAACTTTTACAAAGCTCAATGAGACACTTATACTCACTCATGTTGCATGAAACTTGGTTTAGAGTCCTCGAAACGCGTTGTTAGATGTTTCACAAATTCGTGAAACTAATACAAAGCTCATTGAGGCACTTATTAATACTCTTGTTGCATGAAACTTGGTTTATAGTCCTAGAAACGAGTTGTTAGATGTTTCATAAGTTCGTGAAACTTGTACAAAGGTCATTGATACACTTTTAGTCACTGATGTTGCATAAAAACTTGGTTTAGAGTCCAAGAAATACGTTGGTAGATATTTCATAAGTTCGTCAAACTTGTACAAAGTTCATTGAGACACTTATACTCACTCATGTTGCATGAAACTAGGTTTAGAGTCCTAGAAACGCGTTGTTAAATGTTCCATAAGTTAGCGAAACTTGTACAAATCTCATTGAGACACTTATAAGCCCCCATGTTGCGTGAAACTTGGTTTAGAGTCCTAGAAACGCGTTGTTAGATGTTTGATAAGTTCGTCAAACTTGTACAAATCTCATTAAGTCACTTATAATCACTCATGTTGCATAAAACAAGGATAAGAGTCCTACAAACGCGTTGTTTGATGTTTCATAAGTTCGTGAAACTTGTAGAAAGCTCATTGAAGAACTTATAAGCACTCATGTCGCATGAAATTTGGTTTAGAGTCCTAGAAACGCGTTGTTAGATGGTTCATAAATTCGTGAAACTTACACAAAGCTCATTAAGACACTAATAAGCACTTATGGTGCATGAAACTTGGTTTAGAGTCCTAGAAACCCGTTGTTAGATGTTTCAAAAGTTCGTCAAACTTGTACAAAGCTCATTAAGACACTTATAAGCACTCATGCTGAATGAAAATTGGTTTAGAGTCCTAGAAACGCATTGTTAGATGTTTCATAAGTTCGTGAAACTTGTACAAAGCTCATTAATATATTACTAAGCACTAATGTTGCATGAAACTTGGTTTAGAGTCCTAGAAACGCGTTGTTAGATATTTCATAAGTTTTTCAAACTTGTACAAAGGTCATTAAGACACTTATAATCATTCAAGTTGCATGAAACTTGGTTTAGAGTCCTAGAAACGCGTTGTTAGATGTTTCATAAGTTTGTAAAACATGTACAAAGCTCATTGAGGAACTTATAAGCACTCATGTTGCATGAAAATTGGTTTAGATTCGTAGAAACGCGTTGTTAGATGTTTCGTAAGTTCGTGAAACTTTTACAAAGCTCATTTAGACACTTATACTCACTCATGTTGCATGAAACTTGGTTTCGAGTCCTAGAAACGCGTTGTTAGATGTTTCATTAGTTCGTCAAACTTGTACAAAGCTCATTTAGACACTTATAAGCACTCATGCTGAATGAAACTTGGTTTAGAGTCCCGAAACGCGTTGTTAGATGTTTCATAAGTTCGTGAAATTTGTACAAAGCTCATTAATACATTTATAAGCACTCATATTGCATGAAACTTGGTTTAGAGTCCTAGAAACGCGTTGTTAGATATTTCATAAGTTTTTCAAACTTGTAAAAAGCTCATTCAGACATTTATAATCACTCATGTTGAATGAAACTTGGTTTAGAGTCCTAGAAACGTGTTGTTAGATGTTTCATAATTCTTAAAACTTGTACAAAGCTCATTGAGGAACTTATAAGCACTCATGTTTCTTGAAACTGTGTTTAGAGTCCTCGAAACGCGATGTTAGATGTTTCATAAGTTATCGAAACTTGTACAAAGCTCATTTAGACACTTATAAGCACTCATGTTGCGTGAAACTTGGTTTAGAGTCCTAGAAACGCGTTGTTAGATGTTTCATAACTTCGTCAAACTTTTACAAAGCTCATTATGTCACTTATAATCACTCATGTTGAATGAAACTTGGTTAAGAGTCCTAGAAACGCGTTGTTTGATGTTTCATAAGTTCGTGAAACTTGTACAAAGCTCATTGAAGAACTTATAATCACTTTTGTTACATGAAACTTGGTTTAGAGTCCTAGAAACGCGTTGTTAGATGTTTCATAAATTCGTGAAACTTGCACAAATCTCATTGAGACACTAATAAGCACTCTTGTTGCATGAAACTTGGTTTAGAGTCCGAGAAACGCGTTGTTAAATGTTTCATAAGTTCGTCAAACTTGTACAACAGTTATTGAGACACCTATAAACACTCATGCTGAATGAAACTTGGTTTAGAGTCCTAGAAACGCGTTGTTAGATTTTTCATAAGTTCGTGAAACTTGTATAAAGCTTATTAATACATTTATAAGCACCCATGTTGCATGAAACTTTGTTTAGAGTCCTAGAAACGCGTTGTTAGATATTTCATAAGTTTGTCAAACTTGTATGAAGCTCATTGAGACACTTATATTCACTAATGTTGCATGAAACTTGGTTTAGTGTCCTAGAAACTTGTTTTCGATGTTTCATAAGTTCGTAAAACTTGTACAAAGCTCATTGAGGAACTTATAAGCACTCAAGTTGCATGAAACTTGGTTTAGAGTCCTAGAAACGCGTTGTTAGATGTTTCATAAGTTTGTAAAACATGTACAAAGCTCATTGAGGAACTTATAAGCACTCATGTTGCATGAAAATTGGTTTAGATTCGTAGAAACGCGTTGTTAGATGTTTCGTAAGTTCGTGAAACTTTTACAAAGCTCATTTAGACACTTATACTCACTCATGTTGCATGAAACTTGGTTTCGAGTCCTAGAAACGCGTTGTTAGATGTTTCATTAGTTCGTCAAACTTGTACAAAGCTCATTTAGACACTTATAAGCACTCATGCTGAATGAAACTTGGTTTAGAGTCCCGAAACGCGTTGTTAGATGTTTCATAAGTTCGTGAAACTTGTACAAAGCTCATTAATACATTTATAAGCACTCATATTGCATGAAACTTGGTTTAGAGTCCTAGAAACGCGTTGTTAGATATTTCATAAGTTTTTCAAAGTTGTAAAAAGCTCATTGAGACATTTATAATCACTCATGTTGCATGAAAATTGGTTTAGAGTCCTAGAAACGTGTTGTTAGATGTTTCATAATTCGTAAAACTTGTACAAAGCTCATTGAGGAACTTATAAGCACTCATGTTTCATGAAACTTGGTTTAGAGTCCTCGAAACGCGTTGTTAGATGTTTCATAAGTTATCGAAACTTGTACAAAGCTCATTTAGACACTTATAAGCACTCATGTTGCGTGAAACTTGGTTTAGAGTCCTAGAAAAACGTTGTTAGATGTTTCATAACTTCGTCAAACTTTTACAAAGCTCATTATGTCACTTATAATCACTCATGTTGCATGAAACGTGGTTAAGAGTCCTAGAAACGCGTTGTTTGATGTTTCATAAGTTCGTGAAACTTGTACAAAGCTCATTGAAGAACTTATAAGCACTTATGTTACATGAAACTTTGTTTAGAGTCCTAGAAATGCGTTGTTAGATGTTTCATAAATTCGTGAAACTTGCACAAATCTCATTGAGACACTAATAAGCACTCTTGTTGCATGAAACTTGGTTTAGAGTCCGAGAAACGCGTTGTTAAATGGTTCATAAGTTCGTCAAACTTGTACAACAGTTATTGAGACACCTATAAACACTCATGCTGAATGAAACTTGGTTTAGAGTCTTAGAAACGCGTTGTTAGATTTTTCATAAGTTCGTGAAACTTGTATAAAGCTTATTAATACATTTATAAGCACCCATGTTGCATGAAACTTTGTTTAGAGTCCTAGAAACGTGTTGTTAGATATTTCATAAGTTTGTCAAACTTGTATAAAGCTCATTGAGACACTTATATTCACTAATGTTGCATGAAACTTGGTTTAGTGTCCTATAAACGTGTTTTCAGATGTTTCATAAGTTCGTAAAACTTGTACAAAGCTCATTGAGGAACTTATAAGAACTCAAGTTGCATGAAACTTGGTTTAGAGTCCTAGAAACGCGTTGTTAGATGTTTCATAAGTTTGTAAAACATGTACAAAGCTCATTGAGGAACTTATAAGCACTCATGTTGCATGAAAATTGGTTTAGATTCGTAGAAACGCGTTGTTAGATGTTTCGTAAGTTCGTGAAACTTTTACAAAACTCATTTAGACACTTATACTCACTCATGTTGCATGAAACTTGGTTTCGAGTCCTAGAAACACGTTGTTAGATGTTTCATTAGTTCGTCAAACTTGTACAAAGCTCATTTAGACACTTATAAGCACTCATGCTGAATGAAACTTGGTTTAGAGTCCCAGAAACGCGTTGTTAGATGTTTCATAAGTTCGTGAAACTTGTACAAAGCTCATTAATACATTTATAAGCACTCATATTGCATGAAACTTGGTTTAGAGTCCTAGAAACGCGTTGTTAGATGTTTCATAAGTTTTTCAAAGTTGTAAAAAGATCATTGAGACATTTATAATAACTCATGTTGCATGAAAATTTGTTTAGAGTCCTAGAAACGTGTTGTTAGATGTTTCATAATTCGTAAAACTTGTACAAAGCTCATTGAGGAACTTATAAGCACTCATGTTTCATGAAACTTGGTTTAGAGTCCTCGAAACGCGTTGTTAGATGTTTCATAAGTTATCGAAACTTGTACAAAGCTCATTTAGACACTTATAAGCACTCATGTTGCGTGAAACTTGGTTTAGAGTCCTAGAAACGCGTTGTTAGATGTTTCATAACTTCGTCAAACTTTTACAAAGCTCATTATGTCACTTATAATCACTCATGTTGCATGAAACGTGGTTAAGAGTCCTAGAAACGCGTTGTTTGATGTTTCATAAGTTCGTGAAACTTGTACAAAGCTCATTGAAGAACTTATAAGCACTTATGTTACATGAAACTTGGTTTAGAGTCCTAGAAACGCGTTGTTAGATGTTTCATAAATTCGTGAAACTTGCACAAATCTCATTGAGACACTAATAAGCACTCTTGTTGCATGAAACTTGGTTTAGAGTCCGAGAAACGCGTTGTTAAATGTTTCATAAGTTCGTCAAACTTGTACAACAGTTATTGAGACACCTATAAACACTCATGCTGAATAAAACTTGGTTTAGAGTCCTAGAAACGCGTTGTTAGACTTTTCATAAGTTCGTGAAACTTGTATAAAGCTTATTAATACATTTATAAGCACCCATGTTGCATGAAACTTTGTTTAGAGTCCTAGAAACGCGTTGTTAGATATTTCATAAGTTTGTCAAACTTGTATGAAGCTCATTGAGACACTTATATTCACTAATGTTGCATGAAACTTGGTTTAGTGTCCTAGAAACGTGTTTTCGCATGTTTCATAAGTTCGTAAAACTTGTACAAAGCTCATTGAGGAACTTATAAGTACTCAAGTTGCATGAAACTTGGTTTAGAGTCCTAGAAACGCGTTGTTAGATGTTTCATAAGTTTGTAAAACATGTACAAAGCTCATTGAGGAACTTATAAGCACTAATGTTGCATGAAAATTGGTTTAGATTCGTAGAAACGCGTTGTTAGATGTTTCGTAAGTTCGTGAAACTTTTACAAAGCTCATTTAGACACTTATACTCACTCATGTTGCATGAAACTTGGTTTCGAGTCCTAGAAACGCGTTGTTAGATGTTTCATTAGTTCGTCAAACTTGTACAAAGCTCATTTAGACACTTATAAGCACTCATGCTGAATGAAACTTGGTTTAGAGTCCCAGAAACGCGTTGTTAGATGTTTCATAAGTTCGTGAAACTTGTACAAAGCTCATTAATACATTTATAAGCACTCATATTGCATGAAACTTGGTTTAGAGTCCTAGAAACGCGTTGTTAGATATTTCATAAGTTTTTCAAACTTGTAAAAAGCTCATTCAGACATTTATAATCACTCATGTTGCATGAAACTTGGTTTAGAGTCCTAGAAACGTGTTGTTAGATGTTTCATAATTCGTAAAACTTGTACAAAGCTCATTGAGGAACTTATAAGCACTCATGTTTCATGAAACTGTGTTTAGAGTCCTCGAAACGCGATGTTAGATGTTTCATAAGTTATCGAAACTTGTACAAAGCTCATTTAGACACTTATAAGCACTCATGTTGCGTGAAACTTGGTTTAGAGTCCTAGAAACGCGTTGTTAGATGTTTCATAACTTCGTCAAACTTTTACAAAGCTCATTATGTCACTTATAATCACTCATGTTGCATGAAACTTGGTTAAGAGTCCTAGAAACGCGTTGTTTGATGTTTCATAAGTTCGTGAAACTTGTACAAAGCTCATTGAAGAACTTATAAGCACTTATGTTACATGAAACTTGGTTTAGAGTCCTAGAAACGCGTTGTTAGATGTTTCATAAATTCGTGAAACTTGCACAAATCTCATTGAGACACTAATAAGCACTCTTGTTGCATGAAACTTGGTTTAGAGTCCGAGAAACGCGTTGTTAAATGTTTCATAAGTTCGTCAAACTTGTACAACAGTTATTGAGACACCTATAAACACTCATGCTGAATGAAACTTGGTTTAGAGTCCTAGAAACGCGTTGTTAGATTTTTCATAATTTCGTGAAACTTGTATAAAGCTTATTAATACATTTATAAGCACCCATGTTGCATGAAACTTTGTTTAGAGTCCTAGAAACGCGTTGTTAGATATTTCATAAGTTTGTCAAACTTGTATGAAGCTCATTGAGACACTTATATTCACTAATGTTGCATGAAACTTGGTTTAGTGTCCTAGAAACGTGTTTTCGGATGTTTAATAAGTTCGTAAAACTTGTACAAAGCTCATTGAGGAACTTATAAGCACTCAAGTTGCATGAAACTTGGTTTAGAGTCCTAGAAACGCGTTGTTAGATGTTTCATAAGTTTGTAAAACATGTACAAAGCTCATTGAGGAACTTATAAGCACTCATGTTGCATGAAAATTGGTTTAGATTCGTAGAAACGCGTTGTTAGATGTTTCGTAAGTTCGTGAAACTTTTACAAAGCTCATTTAGACACTTATACTCACTCATGTTGCATGAAACTTGGTTTCGAGTCCTAGAAACACGTTGTTAGATGTTTCATTAGTTCGTCAAACTTGTACAAAGCTCATTTAGACACTTATAAGCACTCATGCTGAATGAAACTTGGTTTAGAGTCCCGAAACGCGTTGTTAGATGTTTCATAAGTTCGTGAAACTTGTACAAAGCTCATTAATACATTTATAAGCACTCATATTGCATGAAACTTGGTTTAGAGTCCTAGAAACGCGTTGTTAGATGTTTCATAAGTTTTTCAAAGTTGTAAAAAGCTCATTGAGACATTTATAATAACTCATGTTGCATGAAAATTTGTTTAGAGTCCTAGAAACGTGTTGTTAGATGTTTCATAATTCGTAAAACTTGTACAAAGCTCATTGAGGAACTTATAAGCACTCATGTTTCATGAAACTTGGTTTAGAGTCCTCGAAACGCGTTGTTAGATGTTTCATAAGTTATCGAAACTTGTACAAAGCTCATTTAGACACTTATAAGCACTCATGTTGCGTGAAACTTGGTTTAGAGTCCTAGAAACGCGTTGTTAGATGTTTCATAACTTCGTCAAACTTTTACAAAGCTCATTATGTCACTTATAATCACTCATGTTGCATGAAACGTGGTTAAGAGTCCTAGAAACGCGTTGTTTGATGTTTCATAAGTTCGTGAAACTTGTACAAAGCTCATTGAAGAACTTATAAGCACTTATGTTACATGAAACTTGGTTTAGAGTCCTAGAAACGCGTTGTTAGATGTTTCATAAATTCGTGAAACTTGCACAAATCTCATTGAGACACTAATAAGCACTCTTGTTGCATGAAACTTGGTTTAGAGTCCGAGAAACGCGTTGTTAAATGTTTCATAAGTTCGTCAAACTTGTACAACAGTTATTGAGACACCTATAAACACTCATGCTGAATAAAACTTGGTTTAGAGTCCTAGAAACGCGTTGTTAGACTTTTCATAAGTTCGTGAAACTTGTATAAAGCTTATTAATACATTTATAAGCACCCATGTTGCATGAAACTTTGTTTAGAGTCCTAGAAACGCGTTGTTAGATATTTCATAAGTTTGTCAAACTTGTATGAAGCTCATTGAGACACTTATATTCACTAATGTTGCATGAAACTTGGTTTAGTGTCCTAGAAACGTGTTTTCGTATGTTTCATAAGTTCGTAAAACTTGTACAAAGCTCATTGAGGAACTTATAAGTACTCAAGTTGCATGAAACTTGGTTTAGAGTCCTAGAAACGCGTTGTTAGATGTTTCATAAGTTTGTAAAACATGTACAAAGCTCATTGAGGAACTTATAAGCACTCATGTTGCATGAAACTTGGTTTCGAGTCCTAGAAACGCGTTGTTAGATGTTTCATTAGTTCGTCAAACTTGTATAAAGCTCATTTAGACACTTATACTCACTCATGTTGCATGAAACTTGGTTTCGAGTCCTAGAAACGCGTTGTTAGATGTTTCATTAGTTCGTCAAACTTGTATAAAGCTCATTTAGACACTTATAAGCACTCATGCTGAATGAAACTTGGTTTAGAGTCCCAGAAACGCGTTGTTAGATGTTTCATAAGTTCGTGAAACTTGTAAAAACTCATTAATACATTTATAAGCACTCATATTGCATGAAACTTGGTTTAGAGTCCTAGAAACGCGTTGTTAGATATTTCATAAGTTTTTCAAACTTGTAAAAAGCTCATTGAGACATTTATAATCACTCATGTTGCATGAAAATTGGTTTAGAGTCCTAGAAACGTGTTGTTAGATGTTTCATAATTCGTAAAACTTGTACAAAGCTCATTGAGGAACTTATAAGCACTCATGTTTCATGAAACTTGGTTTAGAGTCCTCGAAACGCGTTGTTAGATGTTTCATAAGTTATCGAAACTTGTACAAAGCTCATTTACACACTTATAAGCACTCATGTTGCGTGAAACTTGGTTTAGAGTCCTAGAAACGCGTTGTTAGATGTTTCATAACTTCGTCAAACTTTTACAAAGCTCATTATGTCACTTATAATCACTCATGTTGCATGAAACGTGGTTAAGAGTCCTAGAAACGCGTTGTTTGATGTTTCATAAGTTCGTCAAACTTGTACAAAGCTCATTGAAGAACTTATAAGCACTTATGTTAGATGAAACTTGGTTTAGAGTCCTAGAAACACGTTGTTAGATGTTTCATAAATTCGTGAAACTTGCACAAATCTCATTGAGACACTAATAAGCACTCTTGTTGCATGAAATTTGGTTTAGAGTCCGAGAAACGCGTTGTTAAATGTTTCATAAGTTCGTCAAACTTGTACAACAAGTCATTGAGAAACCTATAAACAATCATGCTGAATGAAACTTGGTTTAGAGTCCTAGAAACGCGTTGTTATATTTTTCATAAGTTCGTGAAACTTGTATAAAGCTTATTAATACATTTATAAGCACCCATGTTGCATGAAACTTTGTTTAGAGTCCTAGAAACGCGTTGTTAGATATTTCATAAGTTTGTCAAACTTGTATGAAGCTCATTGAGACACTTATATTCACTAATGTTGCATGAAACTTGGTTCAGAGTCCTAGAAACGTGTTTTTAGATGTTTCATAAGTTCGTAAAACTTGTACAAAGCTCATTGAGGAACTTATAAGCACTCAAGTTGCATGAAACTTGGTTTAGAGTCCTAGAAATGCGTTGTTAGATGTTTCATAAGTTTGTAAAACATGTACAAAGCTCATTGAGAAACTTATAAGCACTCATGTTGCATGAAAATTGGTTTAGATTCGTAGAAACGCGTTGTTAGATGTTTCATAAGTTCGTGAAACTTTTACAAAGCTCATTTAGACACTTATACTCACTCATGCTGCATAAAAACTTGGTTTAGAGTCCTAGAAACACGTTGGTAGATATTTCATTAGTTCGTCAAACTTGTACAAAGCTCATTGAGACACTTATAAGCACTCATGTTGCGTGAAACCTTGTTTAGAGTCCTAGAAACACGTTGTTAGATGTTTCATCAATTCGTGTAACTTGTACAAAACTCATTGAGACACTTATAAGAATTCATGTTGCATGAAACTTGGTTTAGAGTCCTAGAAACGCTTTGTTAGATTTTTCATAAGTTCGTGAAACTTGTACAAAGCTCATTGAGGAACTTCTAAGCACTCATGTTGGATGAAACTTGGTTTAGAGTCCTCAAAACGCGTTGTTAGATGTTTCATAAGTTCGTGAAACTTGTACAAAGCTCATTGAGACACTTATAAGCACTCTAGTTGCATGAAACTTGGTTTATAGTCCTAGAAACACGTTGTTAGATGTTTCATAAGTTCGTGAAACTTGTACTAAGGTCATTGATACACTTTTAGTCAATCATGTTGCATTAAAACTTGGTTTAGAGTCCTCGAAACACGTTGGTAGATGTTTCATAAGTTTGTCAAACTTGTACAAATCTCATTGAGACACTTATACTCACTCATGTTGCATGAATCTAGATTTAGAGCCCTAGAAACGCGTTGTTAGATGTTTCATAAGTTAGCGAAACTTGTACAAAGCTCATTGAGAAATTTATAAGCACTCGTGTTGCGTGAAACTTGGTTTAGAGTCCTAGAAACGCGTTGTTAGATGTTTCAAAAATTCATGTAACTTGTACAAAAATCATTGAGACACTTATAAGAATTCATGTTGCATGAAACTTGGTTTAGAGTCCTAGAAACGCGTTGTTAGATGTTTCGAAGTTCGTGAAACTTGTACAAAGCTCATTGAAGAACTTATAAGCACACATGTTGGATGAAACTTGGTTTAGAGTCCTAGAAACGCGTTGTTATATATTTGATAAGTTCGTGAAACTTGTACAAAATTCATTGAGACACTTATAATAACTCATATTGCATGAAACTTGGTTTGGAGTCGTACAAACGCGTTTTTAGATGTTTAATAAGTTCGTCAAACTTGTACAAAGGTCATCGAGACACTTATAAACACTCATGTTGCTTGAAACTTGGCTAAGAGTCCTACAAACCACGTTGTTAGATTTTTCCTAAGTTCGTCGAACTTTAACAAAGCTCATTGAGGAACTTATAAGCACTCATGTTGAATGAAAGTTGGTTTAGAGTCCTAGAAACGCGTTGTTAGATGTTTCATAAGTTCGTCAAACTTGTAAAAAGCTCATTGAGGAACTTATAAGCACTCATGTTGCATGAAACTTGGTTTAGAGTCCTAGAAACGCGTTTTTAGATTTTTCGTAAATTCGTGAAACTTGCACAAAGCTCATTGAGACACTAATAAGCACTCATGTTGCATGAAACTTGGTCTCGAGTCCTAGAAACGCGTTGTTAGATGTTTCATTAGTTCGTCAAAATTATACAAAGCTCATTGAGACACTTATAAGCACTCATGTTGAATGAAACTTGGTTTAGATTCCTAGAAACACGTTGTTAGATGTTTCATATGTTCTTGAAACTTGTACAAAGCTCATTAATACATTTATAAGCACTCATGTTCCATGAAACTTGGTTTAGAGTCCTAGAAACGTGTTGTTAGGTATTTCATTAGTTTTCAAAATTGTACAAAGATCATTGAGACACTTATAATCACTCATGTTGCATGAAACTTGGTTTAGAGTCCTTGAAACGTGTTGTTAGATGTTTCATAAGTTCGTAAAACTTGTACAAAGCTCATTGAGGAACTTATAAGCACTCATTTTGCATGAAACTTGGTTTAGAGTCCTAGAGACGCGTTGTTAGATGTTTCATAAGTTCGTGAAACATGTACAAAGCTCATTGAGGAACTCATAATCACTCATGTTTCATGAAACTTGGTTTAGAGTCGTAGAAACGCGTTTTTAGATGTTTCATAAGTTCGTCAAACTTTTACAAAGCTCATTGAGACACTTATACTCACTCATGTTGCATGAAACTTGGTTTAGAGTCCTCGAAACGCGTTGTTAGATGTTTCATAAGTTCGTGAAACTTGTACAAAGCTCATTGAGACCCTTATAAGCACTCTTGTTGCATGAAACTTTTTTTATATTCCTAGAAACGCGTTGTTAGATGTTTCATAAGTTCGTGAAACTTGTACAAAGGTCATTGATACACTTTTACTCACTCATGTTGCATAAAAACTTGGTTTATAGTCCTAGAAACACGTTGGTAGATGTTTCATAAGTTCGTCAAACCTGTACAAAGCTCATTGAGACACTTATACTCACTCATGTGTCATGAAACTTGGTTTACAATCATAGAAACGCGTTGTTAGATGTTTCATAAGTTTGTCAAACTTGTACAAAGTTCATTGAGACACTTATAAGCACTCATGTTGCATGAAACTTGGTTTAGAGTCCTAGAAACGCGTTGCTAGATGTTTCATAAGTTCGTCAAACTTGTAAAAACCTCATTGAAGAACTTATAAGCACCCATGTTGCATGAAA
Source organism: Cochlearia excelsa (assembly GCA_963556525.1). Classification (NCBI taxonomy): domain Eukaryota; kingdom Viridiplantae; phylum Streptophyta; class Magnoliopsida; order Brassicales; family Brassicaceae; genus Cochlearia; species Cochlearia excelsa. The sequence goes on from OY748329.1 coordinate 10,605,162, forward strand.
CTTGGTTTAGAGTCCTAGAAACGCGTTGTTAGATGTTTCATAAATTCGTGAAACTTGCACAAAGCTCATTGAGACACTAATAAGCACTCATGTTGCATGAAACTTGGTTTCGAGTCCTAGAAACGCGTTGTTAGATGTTTCATAAGTTCGTCAAACTTGTTTAAAGGTCATTGAGACACTTATACTCACTCATGTTGTATGAAATTCGGTTTAGAGTCCTCGAAACGCGTTGTTAGATGTTTCATAAGTTCGTGAAACTTGTATAAAGCTCATTGAGACACTTATAAGCACTCTTGTTGCATGAAACTTGGTTTATAGTCCTAGAAACGCGTTGTAAGATGTTTCATAAGTTCTTGAAACTTGTACAAAGGTCATTGATACACTTTTACTCACTCATGTTTCATAAAAACTTTGGTTAGAGTCCTATAAACACGTTGGTAGAAGTTTCATAAGTTCGTCAAACTTGTACAAAGCTCATTGAGACATTTATACTCACTGATGATGCATGAAACTAGGTTTAGAGTCCTAGAAACGTGTAGTTAGATGTTTCATGAATTAGTGAAACTTGTACAAAGCTCTTTGAGACACTTATAAGCACTCATGTTGCGTGAAACTTTGTTTAGAGTCCTAGAAACGGGTTGTTAGCTGTTTCATAAGTTCGTGAAACTGGTATAAAGGTCATTGAGGAATTTATAAGCACTCATGTTGCATGATACTTGGTTTAGAGTCCTAGAAAAGAGTTGTTATATGTTTCATAAGTTCGTGAAACTTGTAGAAAGGTCATTGAGGAACTTATAAGCACTCATGTTGCACGAAACTTGGTTTACAGTCCGAGAAAAGCGTTGTTATATGTTTGATAAGTTCGTTAAACTTGTACAAAGTTCATTGAGACACTTAGAGTCCTAGAAACACGTTGTTAGAAGTTTCATAAATTCGTGAAACATGTACCAAGCTCATTGAGGATTTTATAAGCACTCATGTCCCATGAAACTTGGTTTAGAGTCCTAGAAACCACGTTTTTAGATGTTTCATAAGTTCGTCAAACTTATACAAAGCTCATTGAGACACTTATAAGCACTCATGTTGCATGAAACTTGGTTTAGAGTTGTAGAAACGCGTTGTTAGTCGTTTCATAAGTTCGTCAAACTTGTACAAAGCTCATTGAGACACTTATAAGCACTCATTTTGCATGAAACTTAGTTTAGAGTCCTCGAAACGCGTTGTTAGATGTTTCATAAGTTCGTGAAACTTGTACAAATTTCATTGAGGAACTTATAAGCACTCATATTGGATGAAGCTTGGTTTAGAATCCTAGAAACGCGTTGTTATATGTTTGATAAGTTCGTGAAACTTGTACAAAGTTCATTGAGACACTTATAATCACTCATGTTGCAAGAACTTGGTTTAAAGTCGTAGAAACGCATTGTTAAGTGTTTCATAAGTTCGTCAAACTTGTACAAAACTCATTGAGACACTTATAAGCACTCATGTTGCATGAAACTTGGTTTAGATTTCTAGAAACGCGTTGTTAGATGTTTCGTTAGTTCGTGAAACTTGTACAAAGCTCATTGAGGAACTTATAAACACTCATGTTGCATGAAACTTGGTTAAGAGTCCTAGAAACCACGTTGTTAGATGTTTCATAAGTTCGTCAAACTTTAACAAAGCTCATTGTGGAACTTATAAGCACTCATGTTGCATGAAACATGGTTTGGAGTCCTAGGAACGCGTTGTTAGATGTTTCATAAGTTCGTCAAACTTGAACAAAGCTCATTGAGGAACTTATAAGAACTCATGTTGCATGAAACTTGGTTTAGAGTCCTAGAAACGCGTTGTTAGATGTTTCATAAGTTCGTCAAACTTGTACAAAGCTCATTAAGACACTTATAATCACTAATGTTGCATGAAACTTGGTTAAGGGCCCTAGAAACGCGGTGTTAGATGCTTCATAAGTTCGTGAAACTTATACAGAGCTCATTATGACACTTATAAGCACTCATGTTGAATGAAACTTGGTTTAGAGTCCTAAAAACGCGTTGGTAGATGTTTCATAAGTTCGTGAAACTTGTTCCGAGCTCATTATGACACTTATAAGCACTCATGTTGAATGAAAATTGGTTTAGAGTCCTAAAAACGCGTTGTTAGATGTTTCATAAGTTCGTGAAACTTGTACAAAGCTCATTAAGACACTTATAATCACTCATGTTCCATGAAACTTGGTTTAGAGTCCTCGAATCGTGTTGTTAGATGTTTCATAAGTTCGTCCAACTTGTACAAAGTTCATTGAGGAACTTATAAGCATTATTGTTGCATGAAACTTGGTATAGAGTCCTAGAAACGCGTTGTTAGATGTTTCATAAGTTCGTCAAACTTGTACAAAGCTTTTTGAGACACTTATAATAACTCTTGTTGTATGAAACTTTGTTTAGAGTCCTAGAAACACGTTGTTAGATGTTTCATAAATTCGTCAAACTTGTAAAAAGCTCATTGAGGAACTTATAAGCACTCATGTTGCATAAAACTTGGTTTAGAGTCCTAGAAACGCGTTGTTAGATGTTTCATAAGTTCGTCAAACTTGTACAAAGCTCAATGAGACACTTATAAGAACTCATGTTGCATGAAACTTGGTTTAGAGTCCTCGCAATGCGTTGTTAGATGTTTACTATGGTCGTGAAACTTGTACAAATCTTATTGAGGAACTTATAAGCACTCATGTTTCATGAAACTTGGTTTAGAGTCCTAGAAACGCGTTGTTATTAGTTTTATAAGTTCGTGAAACTTGTACAAAGTTCATTGAGACACTTATAATCACTCATGTTGCATGAAACTTGGTTTAGAGTCCTAGGATTGCATTGTTAGATGTTTCATTAGTTCGAGAAACTTGTACAAAGTTCATTGAGGCACTTAGAAGTACACATGTTACATGAAACTTGGTTTAGAGTCCTAGAAACGCATTGTTAGATGTTTCATTAGTTCGTGAAACTTGTACAAAAGTAATTTAGGAACTTATAAGCACTCATGATTCATGAAACTTGGTAAAGAATCCTAGAAACCACGTTGTTAGATGTTTCACAAGTTTGTCAAACTTTAACAAAGCTCATTGAGGAACTTATAAGCACTCATGTTGCATGAAACTTGATTTAGAGTCCTAGAAACACGTTGTTAGATGTTTCATAAGTTCGTGAAACTTGTAAAAAGCTCATTGAGGATTTATAAGCACTCATTTTCCATTAAACTTGGTTTAAAGTCCTAGAAACCACGTTTTTAGATGTTTCATAAATTCGTCAAACTTGTGCAAAGCTCATTGAGACAATTATAAGCACTCATGTTGCATGAAACTTGGTTTAGAGTTCTCAAAACGCGTTGTTAGATGTTTCATAAGTTCGTCAAACTTGTACAAAGATCATTGAGACACTTATAAGAACTCATGATGCATGAAACTTGGTTTAGAGTACTAGAAACGCGTTGTTACATGTTTCATAAGTTCGTCAAACTTGTACAAAGCTCATTGATTCACTTATAACAACTCTTATTGCATGAAACTTGGTTTAGAGTCCTAGAAACACGTTGTTAGATGTTTCATAAATTCGTCAAACTTATACAAAGCTTATTGAGATACTTATAAGCACTCATGTTGCAAGAAACGTGGTTTAGAGTCCTCGAAACGCGTTGTTAGATGTTTCATAAGTTCGTCAAACTTGTACAAATTTCATTGAGGAACTTATAAGCACTCATATTGGATGAAGCTTGGTTTAGAATCCTAGAAACGCGTTGTTATATGTTTGATAAGTTCGTGAAACTTGTACAAAGTTCATTGAGACACTTATAATCACTCATGTTGCAAGAACTTGGTTTAAAGTCGTAGAAACGCATTGTTAAGTGTTTCATAACTTCGTCAAACTTGTACAAAACTCATTGAGACACTTATAAGCACTCATGTTGCATGAAACTTGGTTTAGATTTCTAGAAACGCATTGTTAGATGTTTCGTTAGTTCGTGAAACTTGTACAAAGCTCATTGAGGAACTTATAAACACTCATGTTGCATGAAAATTGGTTAAGAGTCCTAGAAACCACGTTGTTAGATGTTTCATAAGTTCGTCAAACTTTAACAAAGCTCATTGTGGAACTTATAAGCACTCATGTTGCATGAAACATGGTTTGGAGTCCTAGGAACGCGTTGTTAGATGTTTCATAAGTTCGTCAAACTTGAACAAAGCTCATTGAGGAACTTATAAGAACTCATGTTGCATGAAACTTGGTTTAGAGTCATAGAAACGCGTTGTTAGATGTTTCATAAGTTCGTCAAACTTGTACAAAGCTCATTAAGACATTTATAATCACTAATGTTGCATGAAACTTGGTTAAGGGCCCTAGAAACCCTGTGTTAGATGTTTCATAAGTTCGTGAAACTTATACAGAGCTCATTATGACACTTATAAGCACTCATGTTGAATGAAACTTGGTTTAGAGTCCTAAAAACGCGTTGGTAGATGTTTCATAAGTTCGTGAAACTTGTTCCGAGCTCATTATGACACTTATAAGCACTCATGTTGAATGACAATTGGTTTAGAGTCCTAAAAACGCGTTGTTAGATGTTTCATAAGTTCGTGAAACTTGTACAAAGCTCATTAAGACACTTATAATCACTCATGTTCCATGAAACTTGGTTTAGAGTCCTCGAATCGTGTTGTTAGATGTTTCATAAGTTCGTCCAACTTGTACAAAGTTCATTGAGGAACTTATAAGCACTATTGTTGCATGAAACTTGGTATAGAGTCCTAGAAACGCGTTGTTAGATGTTTCATAAGTTCGTCAAACTTGTACAAAGCTTTTTGAGACACTTATAATAACTCTTGTTGTATGAAACTTTGTTTAGAGTCCTAGAAATACGTTGTTAGATGTTTCATAAATTCGTCAAACTTGTAAAAAGCTCATTGAGGAACTTATAAGCACTCATGTTGCATAAAACTTGGTTTAGAGTCCTAGAAACGCGTTGTTAGATGTTTCATAAGTTCGACAAACTTGTACAAAGCTCAATGAGTCACTTATAAGTACTCATGTTGCATGAAACTTGGTTTAGAGTCCTCGAAATGCGTTGTTAGATGTTTACTATGGTCGTGAAACTTGTACAAATCTTATTGAGGAACTTATAAGCACTCATGTTTCATGAAACTTGGTTTAGAGTCCTAGAAACGCGTTGTTATAAGTTTTATAAGTTCGTGAAACTTGTACAAAGTTCATTGAGACACTTATAATCACTCATGTTGCATGAAACTTGGTTTAGAGTCCTAGGATTGCATTGTTAGATGCTTCATTAGTTCGTGAAACTTGTACAAAGTTCATTGAGACACTTAGAAGTACACATGTTACATGAAAATTGGTTTAGAGTCCTAGAAACGCATTGTTAGATATTTCATTAGTTCGTGAAACTTGTACAAAAGTAATTTAGGAACTTATAAGCACTCATGATTCATGAAACTTGGTTAAGAATCCTAGAAACCACGTTGTTAGATGTTTCACAAGTTTGTCAAACTTTAACAAAGCTCATTGAGGAACTTATAAGCACTCATGTTGCATGAAACTTGATTTAGAGTCCTAGAAACGCGTTGTTAGATGTTTCATAAGTTCGTGAAACTTGTAAAAAGCTCATTGATGATTTTATAAGCACTCATGTTCCATTAAACTTGGTTTAAAGTCCTAGAAACCACGTTTTTAGATGTTTCATAAATTCGTCAAACTTGTGCAAAGCTCATTGAGACATTTATAAGCAGTCATGTTGCATGAAACTTGGTTTAGAGTTCTCAAAACGCGTTGTTAGATGTTTCATAAGTTCGTCAAACTTGTACAAAGCTCATTGAGACACTTATAAGAACTCATGATGCATGAAACTTGGTTTAGAGTACTAGAAACGCGTTGTTACATGTTTCATAAGTTCGTCAAACTTGTACAAAGCTCATTGATTCACTTATAACAACTCTTATTGCATGAAACTTGGTTTAGAGTCCTAGAAACACGTTGTTAGATGTTTCATAAATTCGTCAAACTTATACAAAGCTTATTGAGATACTTATAAGCACTCATGTTGCAAGAAACGTGGTTTAGAGTCCTCGAAACGCGTTGTTAGATGTTTCATAAGTTCGTCAAACTTGTACAAAGCTCATTGAGACACTTATAAGCACTCATGTTGCATGAAACTTTGTTTAGAGTCCTAGAAACGCGTTGTTAGATGTTTCATCAGTTCGTCAAACTTGTACAATGCTCATTGAGACACTTATAAGCACTCATGTTGCATGAAACGTGGTATAGATTCCTCGAAACGCGTTGTTAGATGTTTCATAAGTTCGTGAAACTTGTAGAAATCTCATTGAGGAACTTATAAGCACTCATGTTGCATGAAACTTGGTTTAGAGTCCTAGAAACACTTTGTTAGATGTTTAATAAGTTCGTCAAACTTGTACAAAGCTCATTGAGACACTTATAAGCACTAATGTTGCATGAAATTTGGTTTAGAGTCCTAGAAACGCGTTGTTAGCTGTTTCATAACTTCATCAAACTTGTACAAAGCTCATTGAGACACTTATAAGAACTCATGTTCCATGAAACTTGGTTTAGAGTCATAGAAACGCGTTGTTAAATGTTTCATAAGTTCGTGAAACTTGTACATAGCTCATTGAGGAAATTATAAGCACTCATGTTGCATGAAACTTGGTTTAGAGTCCTAGAAACGCGTTGTTATATGTTTCATAAGTTCGTCAAACTTGTACAACGCTCACTGAGACACTTATAAGAACTCATGTTGCATGAAACTTGGTTTAGAGTCCTCAAAACGCGTTGTTAGATGTTTCCTATGTTCGTGAAACTTGTACAAATCTCAATGAGGAACTTATAAGCACTCATGTTGCATGAAACTTGGTTTAGAGTCCTAGAAACGCATTGTTATAGATTTGATAAATTCCTGAAACTTGTACAAAGTTCATTGAGACACTTAAAATCAATCATGTTGCATGAAACTTGGTTTAGAGTCGTAGAAACGCGTTGTTAGATGTTTCATAAGTTCGTCAAACTTATACAAAGCTCATTGAGACACTTATAAGCACTCATGTTGAATGAAACTTTGTTTAGAGTCCTAGAAACGCGTTGTTAGATGTTTCATAAGTTCGTCAAACTTGTACAATGCTCATTGAGGAACTTATAAGCACTCATGTTGCATGAAACTTGGCTTAGAGTCCTCGAAATGCGTTGTTAGATGTTTCATAAGTTCGTGAAACTTGTACAAATCTCATTGAGGAACTTATAAGCACTAATGTTGCACGAAACTTGGTTTAAAGTCCTAGAAACGCGTTGTTAGATGTTTCATAAGTTCGTCAAACTTTTAAAAAGCTCATTGACACACTAATAAGCACTCATGTTGCATGAAACTTGGTCTCGAGTCCTAGAAACGCGTTGTTAGATGTTTCATTAGTTCGTCAAAATTATACAAAGCTCATTGAGACACTTATAAGCACTCATGTTGAATGAAACTTGGTTTAGATTCCTAGAAACACGGTGTAAGATGTTTCATATGTTCGTGAAACTTGTACAAAGCTCATTAATACATTTATAAGCACTCATGTTTAATGAAACTTGGTTTAGAGTCCTAGAAACGTGTTGTTAGGTATTTCATTAGTTTTCAAAATTGTACAAAGATCATTGAGACACTTATAATCACTCATGTTGCATGAAACTTGGTTTAGAGTCCTTGAAACGTGTTGTTACATGTTTCATAAGTTCGTAAAACTTGTACAAAGCTCATTGAGGAACTTATAAGCACTCATTTTGCATGAAACTTGGTTTAGAGTCCTAGAAACGCGTTGTTAGATGTTTCATAAGTTCGTGAAACATGTACAAAGCTCATTGAGGAACTCATAATCACTCATGTTTCATGAAACTTGGTTTAGAGTCGTAGAAACGCGTTTTTAGATGTTTCATAAGTTCGTCAAACTTTTACAAAGCTCATTGAGACACTTATACTCACTCATGTTGCATGAAACTTGGTTTAGAGTCCTAGAAACGCGTTGTTAAATGTTTCATAAGTTCGTGAAACTTGTACATAGCTCATTGAGGAACTTATAAGCACTCATGTTGCATGAAACTTGGTTTAGAGTCATAGAAACACGTTGTTATATGTTTCATAAGTTCGTCAAACTTGTACAAAGCTCACTGAGACACTTATAAGAACTCATGTTGCATGAAACTTGGTTTAGAGTCCTCAAAATGCGTTGTTAGATGTTTCCTAAGTTCGTGAAACTTGTACAAATCTCAATGAGGAACTTATAAGCACTCATGTTGCATGAAACTTGGTTTAGAGTCCTAGAAACACATTGTTATAGATTTGATAAATTCCTGAAACTTGTACAAAGTTCATTGAGACACTTAAAATCAATCATGTTGCATGAAACTTGGTTTAGAGTCGTAGAAACGCGTTGTTAGATGTTTCATAAGTTCGTCAAACTTGTACAAAGCTCATTGAGACATTTATAAGTACTCATGTTGCATGAAACTTGGTTTAGAGTCCTCGAAATGCGTTGTTAGATGTTTCATAAATTCGTGAAACTTGTACAAATCTCATTGAGGAACTTATAAGCACTCAGGTTGCATGTAACTTGGTTTAGAGACCTAGAAAAGCGTTGTTAGATGTTTCATAAGTTCTTCAAACTTGTACAAAGCTCATTGAGACACTTATAAGCACTCATGTTGCATTAAACTTGGTTTAGAGTCCTTGAAACGCGTTGTTAGATGTTTCCTAAGTTCGTGACACTTGTACAAATCTCATTGAGGAACTTATAAGCACTAATGTTGCACGAAACTTGGTTTAAAGTCCTAGAAACGCGTTGTTAGATGTTTCATAAGTTAGTCAAACTTTTAAAAAGCTCATTGAGACACTTATAAGAACTCATGTTTCATGAAATTTGGTTTAGAGTCCTAGAAACGAGTTGTTAGATGTTTCATTAGTTCGTGAAAGTCGTAGAAAGCTCATTGAGGAACTTATAAGCACTCGTGTTGCATGAAACTTGGTTAAGAGTCCTAGAAACCACGTTGTTAGATGTTTCATAATTTCGTCAAACTTTAACAAAAATCATTGAGGAACTTATAAGCACTCATGGTGCATGAAACTTGGTTTAGAGTCTTAGATACGCGTTGTTTTATGTTTCATAAGTTCGTCAAACTTGTACAAAGCTCATTGAGACACTTATAAGCACTCATGTTGCAAGAAATTTTGCTTATAATCCTAGAAACGCGTTGTTATATCACTACAAGAAAAACACGGTATAGCCACGACATATATTGTGGCTATGAACAGATTTTCAGGGCTATATGGGTCCACAGCCACAGATAGCCACGACAAAAATACGTGACTATACCGTCGTAGCTGTGCAATATTCGTGGCTATTCGTGGCTACGTAGCCACGAAAAAGCCACGGACTGCCACGGAAAAATTAGCCACGAATTTACCACGGATTTATCGTGGCTAGACGTGGCTATTTAACCACGATGTATTTCGTGACTATTTGTGGCTCATTTGCCACAAAAATATTTGTGGCTTTTCCGTGGCTACTAAGCCACGATTATAATTGTGGCTTATCGTGGCATATCGTGGCTAAGTTGCCACATAAATATTTGTGGCTATTTCGTGGCTACGCAGCTACGATTTAATACGTAGCTTTTGTTGTGGTTGTCTAGCTACGACTTAATACGTAGCTTTTGTCGTGGCTACTTAGCTACGGATTAATACGTAGCTAGTCGTGGCTACGTTGCCACGATACATTCCGTAGCAAATCGTGGCTACACCTTATTAGCCACGTAATAGACCGTGGCTTCTTTGTTTTATTTTAAAAAAATAAGAATTATTATTTAAACTAAACCTGCTTAATTATATAATAAAAATATTATTAAAACCCATTGTATTAAATCAAAGTTTGATCATGTTTTTGATCAGATATTCAATATTCAAAAAAGATTCAAAAAAAGAACAAAGTTATAAGAACCAAATACATGTTTTTAACTAATCAAAACAAAGTTTTGCTAACCAAACCATCACCCTCATCCTCATCCTCACCCTCACGGTCAGCCATAACACCAACACCAGCCTCCATATCAGCTTCTTTCCCACGGACAACTCCGTCCTCGCGGTTATCTTGCTCGCGATTAACGCTTTGAGCAGCGAAAGTGCAACTGGGTTGAGGCGTTGAGTTCGAGGCTGCAACATGTGGAGAAGGGGTCGCAAATGGCTGGTTTTTCTCTGGATCGATCCCGAGAGTAGCGAGAATCACCTTCTTCGACTCTATCATGGCCTTTTGCGACTCGAGTATGGCTGAAACCGTTGTCTCGAGAGTTCCCACACGCATCTCCGGGCTGACATTACGCGCAAGAGAATTCGCCACAGGTTCAGACGATTCGAAAACTTCGAACTGCTTGCTTCCAAGACCGTATATACGGCCTCTGTTTGGTTTGATGATAACTTGCATATTTTACATATTTTACCTTAGTTTATGCATTAGAATTAACTCATTTAGGCTGCATTTAGTATCATATAAGTTGCATTTGCATGTTCTTTCATTGTTTTCAGGTTTAAGAGTGCAATTATGGAAAAACAGAGAATTGTGACAAAAAGCGTCAAAAAGACACTCGTTGAAGACGTTTCCACCGTTGGATCTTTATGAAATTTTACCAAAAGATAGCCACAGATGTTAGCTTTCATTTGGCAGTGGTTTGAGCTGATTTCAACGGTTAGATCTAAAGTTATTCCAATTTTACTTCGTATCGGTTTGTTGTACCGGTTTGAAGTGGCCGATATCAAGAAGAAAATTCATACCGGTTTGTTGTACCGGTCACACTTGGCCGATACAGACGAGAAAAATAAGGAAAAACCGGTTTTTCGAGCCAAAAAGGAAAAAAACGATTTCCTAAACCGATGGGGAACGTTTTGGTTTATGTTTTGACATTATATTAGGGTTTTTATTATGTTTTTTGGAGGCTCTCTTGTTTTTATCACTTTTGTTTTTGCTTTGGACAACTTGTGAGGTTTCTTGGTGATCCTTCTTTGGCCACCTTTGTAATCTCCATCATCATCAATAAGAGTTTTCTTGAACCCTTTATTCTCTTTGCTTTTGTTTATGTTTATGTTTTCTTTGAATTCGATTGCTTTGATTTTCATTATGCTTAGCGAGTAGTTTCCCTTAGACAATTAGGTTGGGGGAAAAAAGGGTTGATTGAATTTAGGATTGATGATTGTCTAAAACTTAATTGATTATAAAACTTTTGTCTTTGGTAACAAACTTAAAGCCTTAATCGAGTTGGCCATTCGATTATTGAACCTAGAAAATTTTATGAATCGAGAGATTATAAAGGTTCCTGACCAATTACCTTAGAACTAAGCCTAGCTTAACCGAGAGATCTGTGTTAATAAGCTTAGTGGTTAAAATTGATTTGTTCTTAAAGTTTCTCGATAATTAAACTATCCAAGATATTGTTTTAGTTTAATTATTGGGAAAAGGATCATTGTCACGAGAGTGAATTGATCTAAAATCGTTTTCAAAACCTTAAAGTTATTTTTGTAAAAAGACAATTATGAAATCTGAAAGTTTAATCACCCTTAAAACACCTTAACCTGATTGTTTAGCTTTTAATAAATCTTTCAAAACTCTTAATTCGCGTTTTTATTTATTGATTACACGGTTACAAAACATTCAACAAACAACTCTTTAATTTGCTTAGACTAAGTGTAGTTTCTCATAAGTTCTAATATATTGATTGCTCCTGATTCGGATTGACACCTTATATACTACGATAAGGCATTCGACTTAACGAGGGTAAAATCTCGTTTATCAAATTGGCGCCGTTGCCGATTCAGGAACTCGATTAATTATTAGAGCTTTGAAATCACTTGGGACTAAGTTTTAGTTACTTGTTACTAATCTCTTCTTTTCTTTTGTTATAAAGTCAAGCTAATGACGTTAAACGAGCGCTTAATGGGAGGCAACCCATTGATGGGTGAAAATAACGCCGAGAAGAACCAATGGGATAATGATATCGAGGAGCTTGAGAATCTTCTTTATGGAGACAAGCCAAGACCGAAGAAGGTAGATGTCGTGGAAGAGGATGCATATACCAATGGAAGCACGCAATGGGACGAAGAGTTAGAAGAGATGGAACGTCTTGTGTATGGAAAGGAGCCACCGAAGGTAGTTGAGACAAATGCCAAAGTTCTTGAGGTTAAGGTTGTTGGTGCCAAGGATGTGAAGGCTAAAGATGAGATCTCTTTCGGAATGGAGAGTGATGCTAGCAATGGTAAGACTAGTGATTACGATGATTGGAGCGAGCTCAAAGCTCCAAAGGTGGAACTCAAACCTCTTCAAAAAGATCTAAGGCGCGATCGATGCAAGAAATCGCGACACGAAGTTGTATCGGGTAATCGTATCGATATGCTGAGATCGATATACATGTATCGACATGTTGTATCAGTACGCTTGGACCGATACGGGTTCAAAAATTTTCTCCGGAGGAGTAATATCGACCCGTCTTAGTTCTGCTATCGAGGTAACTCATAGACCTTTGTACATACGCATTAGTTTTCATATAGATTTTGCATTTAGTCTCCAATACTTGTTTCACACGGAGACCGTGTGATTTAAGTTTGGGGGAGTAGTCATGTTTCATATTAGTTTTGCATAAAAAAAAATAACAAAAAAAAAATTAAAAAAAAAAAAAAAAAAAACATTAAAAAAATTGCATTTAGGATTAGTTCATCGCATCTAGGTCATATGCATAAGGGATCTATGATGATTTTAAACTTGTAAAGCGACGCACATGATGTTTTGAACAGTATCTTAGGTGTAGTATCTTCCGTAAACGAATTAGAACTCGCTGAAAATCTTAAAACCGCAACTCTAGACATTGATGTTTAAAAAGCCAATTGTATGGTTATGAAGCTTGATAGTTCTAAATCACCTTCGAAAAATTATCTGAACTTAAACTTGACTTTTAATTAGCATGATTGATAGTTTTCAAGAGAATTTCTATGGCTTTGTGATTTCTACGGATTGTGGCTTCCTAAACCGAAACACTTAAAGCGCAATCCGGTCATTCTCATTTTAAGGATGATTCCCCTCTCACCCCCTAAACCTTAACCCAAACACTTGTGAGAATTCTTTTCATTTAGTGATTGTTTGGTTTCGCAAAAACTTGAAAGTATAGGGAGCGACAAGAAAGGACATTCATTTGGTTAGGTTATCGTGGACTAGTATATAGACGGGATAACGGGAAACACATCTTTAAATTTTCTTTTGTAATTAAAAAAATCAGAAAATAAACACGAGTTGAAATGTAAAACGCCTAGGGGTAAAAGAATGGCTTTTCAAAAATAAAAATAAAAAAGAAACAGAAAAAAAAAAATTCGAAAAAGAAAAAAAAAGAAAAAAAAAGAAAGAAGTTTAGCCAAAATAAAACCCCTAAGGTAATTAAGAAAAAGAAAATAAAAAGAAACTCGATGTTTAAATGCTTAAGTGTTGAAAGAATGAGATGATGGGGTAGAGATTTGAGTTGTATAATGATGGATGTCCGGACTTGTGTTGCTCCTTGTCTTTCCCGGTTTTGCTTAACCCTTTCACTCCCCGAGAGAAACTACGCTACAACTAACCACATGCACGAGTGTTAACCTCCTCGTTTGATTCGAAATCCCGTTCTTACCTAGACAAATAGAAAAACTTTTGGAAATTTTTGATCATGTTTCATGCTTGATTGTGTTTAATTGAATGTGAAAGGTGCTTAGACTAGACAAGTGGATCACATGCTTATGGTAATAATAGCGGATTTAGACGGAGTTAAAGGTAGATAGAAATAAGTAGAACTAGCTCGGTTGCGATAGGATACTATGTTTAGGATACTCGTTCATTGCACTTACCATGTTGCTTTTGGTTCTGAGGTCCCCGCCTCTGTACTTTCTCGAACTTTGATGTTAATTCTCTTACTTGAGGACAAGCAAAGGATAAGTTTGGGGGAGTTGATAACTTGCATATTTTACATATTTTACCTTAGTTTATGCATTAGAATTAACTCATTTAGGCTGCATTTAGTATCATATAAGTTGCATTTGCATGTTCTTTCATTGTTTTCAGGTTTAAGAGTGCAATTATGGAAAAACAGAGAATTGTGACAAAAAGCGTCAAAAAGACACTCGTTGAAGACGTTTCCACCGTTGGATCTTTATGAAATTTTACCACAAGATAGCCACAGATGTTAGCTTTCATGTGGCAGTGGTTTGAGCTGATTTCAACGGTTAGATCTAAAGTTATTCCAATTTTACTTCGTATCGGTTTGTTGTACCGGTTTGAAGTGGCCGATATCAAGAAGAAAATTCATACCGGTTTGTTGTACCGGTCACACTTGGCCGATACAGACGAGAAAAATAAGGAAAAACCGGTTTGAATTTTCTTCTTGATATCGGCCACTTCAAACCGGTACAACAAACCGATACGAAGTAAAATTGGAATAACTTTAGATCTAACCGTTGAAATCAGCTCAAACCACTGTCAAATGAAAGCTAACATCTGTGGCTATCTTGTGGTAAAATTTCATAAAGATCCAACGGTGGAAACGTCTTCAACGAGTGTCTTTTTGACGCTTTTTGTCACAATTCTCTGTTTTTCCATAATTGCACTCTTAAACCTGAAAACAATGAAAGAACATGCAAATGCAACTTATATGATACTAAATGCAGCCTAAATGAGTTAATTCTAATGCATAAACTAAGGTAAAATATGTAAAATATGCAAGTTATCAACTCCCCCAAACTTATCCTTTGCTTGTCCTCAAGTAAGAGAATTTCGCATCAAAGTTTAGGAAGGTGTGGAGGCGGGGACCTCAGAACCAAAAGCAACGTGGATGTGTAATGAACAAGTATCCTAAACATAGTACCCTCTCGCAACCGAACTAGTTCTACCTATTTCTATCTACCTTTAACTCCGTCTAAATCCGCTATTATTACCAAAAGTATGTGATCCACTTGTCTAGTCTAAACACCTTTCACATTCAATTAAACACAATCAAGCATGAAACATGATTAAAAATTTCCAAGAGTTTTTCTATTTGTCTAGGTAAGAACGGGATTTCGAATCAAACAAGGAGGCTAACACTCAGGCATGTGGTTAGTTGTAGCGCGGTTTCTCGGGGAGTGAAAGGGTTAAACAAAACCAAGAAAGACAAGAAGCAACTGATGCATACAAGTCCGGACATCCATCCCTACTCAAAACTATCCACTAGCCCATCGTCTTTTTTTTAAATATTTAAACACTTAAACATCGAGTTTCCTTTCTTTTCTTAACTACCTTAGGGGATTTTCTTTTGGCTAAGTTTCTTTTCTTTTCCTTTCTTTTTTTTTTCTTTTCGATTTTTCTCTCTTTTTTTTTTTTTTTTTTTTTTTACTTAGCCATTCTTTTACCCCCTAGGTGTTTTACAATTACTCGTGTTTATTTTCTTATTTTTCAAAACTCAAAGACGTGTCTCACCTAACCATTATTCCCTTCTAAATCACTAGTCCAAGGAAAACTAGCCCAATGGATGTCCTTTCTTGTCGCTCCCTATACTTTCAAGTTTTTGCGAAACCAAACAATCACTAAATGAAAAGAATTCTCACAAGTGTTTGGGTTAAGGTTAAGGGGGTGAGAGGGGAATCATCCATAGAATGAGAATGACCGGATTGCGCTTTAAGTGTTTCGGTTTAGGAAGCCACAATCCGTAGAAATCACAAAGCCATAGAAATTCTCTTGAAAACTATCAATCATGCTAATTAAAAGTCAAGTTTAAGTTCAGATAATTTTTCGAAGGTGACTTAGAACTACCATGCTTCATAACTACACAATTGGCTTTTTAAACATCAATGTCTAGAGTTGCGGTTTTAAGATTTTCAGCGAGTTCTAATTCGTTTACGGAAGATACTACACCTAAGATACTGTTCAAAACACAAAGTGCGTCGCTTTACAAGGTTAACGTCATCATAGATCCCCTATGCATATGCTCTAAATGCCATGAACTAATCCTATATGCAGATTTTTTTGTTTTTTTTTTTTTATGAATGCTAATATGCGAAAACTAATATGACTACTCCCCCAAACTTAAATCACACGGTCTCCGTGTGAAACAAGTATCGAAAGAGGTTCCTAAATGCATGTATGAAGTTATTCCAATTTTCTTCTTGATATCGGCCACTTCAAACCGGTACAACAAACCGATACGAAGTAAAATTGGAATAACTTTAGATCTAACCGTTGAAATCAGCTCAAACCACTGCCAAATGAAAGCTAACATCTGTGGCTATCTTGTGGTAAAATTTCATAAAGATCCAACGGTGGAAACGTCTTCAACGAGTGTCTTTTTGACGCTTTTTGTCACAATTCTCTGTTTTTCCATAATTGCACTCTTAAACCTGAAAACAATGAAAGAACATGCAAATGCAACTTATATGATACTAAATGCAGCCTAAATGAGTTAATTCTAATGCATAAACTAAGGTAAAATATGTAAAATATGCAAGTTATCATTTGACCCGCTGGAAATACCAACACATTTGCTCACATTTAGCAACAACAACAAATAACAAGCAAACCTAACCAAAACAACAATACACATAATGACACTAACCTCTAGATACGCCTTGTTAATCAGAAGTGGTGAAGGAGTCTCATCATCTTGGATGATCTGAGAAGCTACCGACTCTACGTCCAAGACTATCGACTCCGCCGGTCGACAAAGGTGCCATCTCTGCGAGTGTGAGTCTTACGCACGAGCTCAGTGAAGGATGGTTCAACACCACTGGCCTTCTGCGTCTGCACAATAGTTCAAAACAACAACAAAACAACACAACAAGTATCACAAAATTATAAATTAAATAAGAACTAATCCTAATCAAAACATACACTAAGCTACAAAGGATTATTTTACAACAACATCAAGTAAACAACAACTAATCAAAACATAAACTAAGCTACAAAGGAAATAACATAGAAATGGAACAACAACAAGTAAACAACAAAGGATTAGTTCACCAAGCCACAAATTTAACAAGAACTAAACGCTAAGTATAACCAAAGCTGCAGTAATAACAAACCAAAACCTTTTTACAAATCTAAATAGAAAGTATACACAAAAGCATGAAGATAGTACGTGTTACCATGTCATAGCCCATCTTTGCAAACCCCACATGTCCAGCACTATGCTTGTGAGGACCAAGACCATCGGGATTGGAAATTTGGTTCTTGGAGTTTGTGTCCGACTTCTTTTGGTTGGGCTCGTATCCCATTGCTCTTGCATCTCCACCCACGCATTGTCCGAAACGTAATCGGGTTTCTTGGTCTTTCTCTTTTTTTTGCTGACTCTCTCCCGGATTGACTTCATGCATTCCTTTTTCCACATGAAGTACACCTGGTCATGGTGAAAAGGAGACCAGTAGTACGCTTGCTAAAAAGGAAAGAACAAACCTTAGACAAGTAAGTGATTAATAAACATATTTGAAAAGAAAAACAATAAGACTTAACTTATAAAGAAACACTTACCACAAAGTCTTGCCACCATTCCTCCGCTTTCTGATCTGGAACCATAGACCAGTTCCACCATGCTCCCATATAATTTGACTGCCAAGTCTGTCTGACAGTCCTGTTAACTTTAGGATCAATCCCAAACCTGAAAAGTGATGAACATATATGTCAGTAAGCTATACAAATCATCAACATCATAATCAGCTATACCTCTGGAAACAAAAAGAGACAGAGCATTACTTACCATAGAGCTCCATCCACCTTCTTTGGATGGAGGACATGTTGGCTTCTTCTTGATGGAGCATTTATAAGAGCTTCTAAACTTAGTGGAGCGGCTGCATTTGAAGTAGATGCACCTTGACTTGGTTGCCTTTCTCCGGTTGAACCAGGGGCAGTGAGAACTTGAGGCGGACGTTGTGGTGTTAAGGTTGTCTGATTTCTACGTACAGGAGGCATAGGAGGAGTCATCTCCATCCTCCGGGCAGGTTGACCACGTTTTCTTGGTCTTCCTCTCCCTCTCGGATCCATTACTGCAATTACAACAATACAGTAAGACTTCAAACAAGCACTTAACTATACAATGAATCAGAACAACAACAAATATCCAAGCAAACTCAAAAATGAAGTTCAATCTCAAGCAGATAACAAATCATAATACAATAATACTTAACAAAAGTAAAAAACATAAGTTAAAAAAAGAAAACAAAATCAAAAACAGAAGTTAAAAACAGAACTCAAAAACAAAAGTCAAAAACAGAAAACAAAATCAATCATAACTATATAATGAATCAAAACATAAACAAATAGCCAAGCAAACTCAAACGAAGTTCAATCTCAAGCAAATAACATATCATAATACAATAATACTTAACAAAAGGTAAAACAGAAAACAAAATCTATCATAACTATAATTGATTCAAAACAGCTTGTTCATTCTCAAACCCTAAATAAAACCCTTTATGAAACCCTAAACTGAACCATAAAGGAAACCCTAAAGAAAAAACCCTAAAGCAAACCCTAAAAGAAACCCTAAAGCAAACCGCAAACGAAACCCT
This sequence comes from Cochlearia excelsa, assembly GCA_963556525.1. Classification (NCBI taxonomy): domain Eukaryota; kingdom Viridiplantae; phylum Streptophyta; class Magnoliopsida; order Brassicales; family Brassicaceae; genus Cochlearia; species Cochlearia excelsa. The sequence continues at coordinate 10,623,786 of OY748329.1, forward strand.
TAAACAAACCTTAAACGAAACCCTTAAACAATCCCTTAAACAAACCCTAAAAGAAACCCTAAATCAAACCCTTCATACACAACAACAAAAACACTAACGATACGATGAAATCAAAGTCAAGTAAAGATGCGAAGAGGAAGAAATCATGAAGAAATGAAGAATACTAACCTTTTGGATGAGTTTCGCGATGAATCGTCGGGGAAGAACGTGAGAGAGAAAAGGAAGAACATGTAAACAAAACGAAACGGTTTAAAGATGAGTACAAAGGGAAATGAAGGGAAGGAGAAGAAGAAATCAAAGAAATATGATGACGACCTTTGGATTTGACGACTTTCTTGGTGAATCGCCAGAGAAGAAGGCGAGAGAAACGAAGGAGGCGGATGGAGATAGTGAGATCTACTTTCGCGAAGAATTAGGTTAAATTAATCATAGCCACAGAATATCCGTGGCCATCCGTAGCTAAATATTAAGTATGGGTCGCTATGAGTTGGGCCATGACTAAAAAATTTGGGCCAATAGTCCAATGAATTAGGTAGCCACGAAACAATCGTGACTAAACCGTGGCTATATTATATAAAACTACGAATTAGCCCCGAATCCTACGTGGTTGTGCCTTGTTAAATTATCGAAGTTTAAAATTTATTTAGTGGTTATTTAGCTACGAATGGAAACGTGGCAAAACCGTTGCTAAAGTAGGATATAGCTGCGAATTAGCCACGAATGTTCCGTGGCTCTGCCTTGTCAAATTATTGAAGTTTAAAATTTATTTAGGGGTTATTTAGCTAGAGAATGAAACGTGGCCAAACCGTGGCTATACTAGCATATAGCTACGACTTAGCCACGAATTTTCCGTGGCTCTGCCTTGTCAAATTATCGAAATTTATAATTTATTTAGAGGTTAGTTAGCCACGGATGGAAACATGGCCAAATTGTGGCTAAACGAGCATATAGCTACGGATTAGCCATGAAACTATCGTGGCTGCTAGTTACAAGTCCGTAATTTATTTAGTGGTTATTTAGCCACGGAAATAAAATGTGATCAATCTGTGGGTATTTACCGCTATAGCTACGATTAAGCCACGGATAGTCCGTGGCTAGGAAGTATATATATATAGGGTTTACATGTTCTAAATCCTTAAAACATGACTCAATTGAATGTATTACACCAAAAAAATAGTAAATTGAATGTTTTTCGAAAAATAATTTTCAAAACATTAATATAAATGAAACACTAAGTAGTATTATATATAAGTTATGAAGAACATTCATATGAAGTCATAACATTCTCTTGTTATGCATTTTTAGAGTTATATATTTTGAAATTTTTAATTTTCTTTGCTGTATTACATTATATATGCAAAGATGTGAATATATGTATTAGAAATTAGATTTAAAACGCATAAATTTCATGTAATTTTGATATTTTCCTTATAGCCACGGTTATATCTGTGGCAAAGTTGTGGCTATTGTAGCCACAAATATATTCTTGTAGCTACGGTTAAAGTCGTGACTCGCCGTTTTCTTATCATCGAATATGGACCTGACTGTGACCAGCTACATGCGAGTTTTTTGTCAACTAGCCACGGAATAGACCGTGACAATTTGTGGCTTTGGTGCCTAATTTGTACTACAATTTTTAAAAAAATAAACATATACTACAATTTTTTAAAAAAATAAACATATATAACACAACAAAAGTTTCATAATAAGTTCCAAACTAAAATACAAATAAGTTTTAAAATATAATACAACAAGAGTTTCATAATATACTACATTATCAAACAGTCTTATTAACTAATTATCCAAATATGTTGACGAATCCAAATCCCCCGAGGATTTATAGCCACTGATAAAATCGTGGCCAAGTCGTGGCTATTTTATTCTTTAGCTACGAAATAGCCACGGATATTATGTGGTTGTATCTTTTGGTTCTTTAGGGTTTGGCTAGGATTTAGATATTAAATGACATAAGTTATTGGATACAAGATTATAATGAATGTTTTACTTGAAAACAATGATTTTAATGTTTGTTTTAAAAAATTTTTTGAAAAATATAATTATAAATTAAACATTAAGTAGTAGTGTATGTAACATTATGAAAAACATTCTTATAAGTGATTAGATTTTCATATAATGCTTTTTTGACTTTAATATTGTTAAATTTATATTTTTTTTGGTTTCATTGTATTAGATATGAGGAGATGTGAAGATATCTAAAAGAAATTAAATTTATAATACATCAATTTGGTGTAAAATTGAAAAGTTTTGTATAGCTACGGGTCCGGCCGTGGCTAATCCGTGGCTAAAACAGTCACGGAAATTGTTGTGTAGCCACGGAGTCAATCGTGACCCGCCGTCTTTGTTATATCTGAATATGGACTTTGCTATGTACAACTCCACTTTGGTCGTGTGTTTGTGTGTTAGCCAAGGATTATTCCGTGACAATCCGTGGCTATTGTTATGTTGTTGAATGTATGTGGACTATAAGGTGTCCATATACATATATTACAAAATTATAAAATCATAAATTATAATTAGACAATAAGTTTCACACTAAAAAATTCATAACCAAAAAACCATAAATCAACACAAGTTTCACAATATATTACAAAAAGTTTCAGAATATAGTACAAAAAGTTTCACATGATGGTACAAAAAGTTTCAGAAATAATACAACAAGTTTCATAATATAATACATGATTAAACACTCTTATTAACTAAATTTCAGAATATGTTGACGAATCTGAATCCCCTGAAGACTGTCCAGAACCATCGTCTTCGACATTTTCGTAATCCAAAGGCTCCACATCTGCCAAATCATCATAATCATAAGCATTTTCATCAACGACATGTGTTGTTACTCGAATCATTGAACTAGGAACAACGACGTTGTCGACCGTATCATCTGAAGGGATGTCAAAGAAATTTCGTCATTCTCGGGATAACCCCAAGGCATAACTTTTGCACATGCCCACCAATCGTCTCTCGCTGAGCCTGATACGCGTGGATATGGAATGAAACACACTTGGTCACATTGACTAGCTAGAACGAAAGGGTCATATTTCTCGTATCGTCTACGCGGGGCCACATCAACTAAACCAAATGGGTGTCTACGCAATCCGATACCGTTTGTATTGTCGAATCAAGAGCATCTGAAAATCATCGCTTTAAGACCAACTCCACCGCGATACTCGATCTTCATTATCTCTTCTATAAGACCGTAATAAGTAGTTTCTTTTGTACCTCGTACAACATCTCCATAGTTTTGAGTTCTTTTATCCTGGTCGTGTCTGTGATTGTGGAAATGGTATCCACGAGTAAAATACATAGGCCATGACGTGTAATTGTTTCTTAGACCTTGTATAAATTCCAACATCCATAATGGAAATTCATAATTCTTACTCGCTTCATTTATCTTCAAAAGTACACAATTAATTTATTGTCAAGAACTTGATATATAGAGACATCATTAGCATATAAAGTACCCACGTAGTCCCGACACCATTTCGCTTAATGGGCGTCTTTAGCTTTGCCCATTACATAATTTGTAATACCTGGCATACTCACTCTCATCGCTTTCTCAAACATCATGTAACGAAAATGCAATACTCATCTTATTAGAATTTAAGTCTTTAAAGTAAACAAAATTTACCATTTAATCGCTTACGTTTCATAAGGCGCAAATTCTTCACAAATAAGAAACATGAATGTTTGGATTATATTGTAATTTGGATCTTCTAGACACCCATCTACCCTTCTTCCGCTCACACGTTCGATGTGATAAAATATGCTCGGGACACCTGGGTAATCATCATATGCAAATCGAATTTCCCCAGGACCATCATTGATTCCATCTTCCCTATTCCCGTAATAGTTGCTTGCTGGATAAGAAATCTCTTCTTGGACACATTGCGCGACAATGGAATCTCCAATACGTGCCTTGTTCTTGACCTTCTTTTTCAGGTGATACATGTAGCGCTCAAATGGATACATCCATCTATACTGCACCGGACCACCTAAGGCAGCTTCATCAGTGAGATTCACGGGTAAATGTTCCATGACATCAAAGAACGAAGGTGGAAATATCTTCTCCAAATTGCACAATTTTATTGCAATGTTATTCTTCATTACGCTCACACCCTCAACTCGCAACATTTTGGCAGAGATATCTCGAAAAAACATGGCAATCTCTACAATTGTTTAAAAACCTTATAATTAGAAACATCCTAGTGTTACATGCGTGAAACATGTGTTAAGAAAAAAGTGCACATACCTGAAATTGCCTTGTGCACGTTGCTATCCAAAAGCTCTAACATCGCAAATGGAAGTAGGCGTTGCATGATCACATCAGAATCATGACTTTTTAGCCCCGATAGTTTCCCACAACTCTCATCAACACATCTAGTGAAATTAGATGCATATCCATCCGGAAATCTGATGTCATTTCTCAACCATGAGAGAAACTTCCGTTTTGCTACGTTCGCCAATCTGAACCTTGGAATAGGAACTGTTCCATCAACTCCTATTTGTAAATCAGGTCTTGTGCATATGTCTGGAAGATCCAACCTTGATTATATATTGTCCTTCGTCTTCCTCTTCGTATTCAAGAAGAGTGTGGATGAGATTTTCGAAAAAAGTTTTTCTCGATGTGCATGAAGTCGAGGTTGTGTCAGAGAAGGAGATTTTCCCAATAAGGCAAGTCACAAAATATACTCTTCTTGTGCCAATTATTGTATTCACCATATTCATCGATTGTTCGACTCGGGTTATCATGTCCTTTTCCTCCACAATCGACTGTTTTCTCTAATCCACCAATGGTGTTTATTCTTTCAGTCAAAACTTCATAACCAGTCAACCATGGTGGAGAGGTACCTCGAAATGTCTTACCTTTCCTGAAAGCTTTGTTATTACGCCGATATGAATGATCATGAGGTAAAAATTTGCGGTGACAATCGTACCAACTATGTTTTCTTCCATGTGGTAACCAAAACGATTATGTTTCTTCTTGACAATATGGACATGATAGTCGACCATGCGTCGTCCACCCATAAATCATTTCATATGCTGGAAAATCACTTATGGTCCACATCAATGCAACTCGCATTGTAAAATTCTGGTTCTTAGAAACATCATAATCACCCACACCTTCGCTCCACAAGAGTTGCAACTCTTCAATCAATGGTTGAAGATAAATATCTAGACTTTTCTTCGGATGTTTTGGTCCAGACACCAAAACCGCCAAAAAGAAAAATTCCCTGTTCATGCACATACCAGGAGGTAAAATTTAAGGAGTGACTATAACAGGCCAAACCGAGTGTGCCTCACCATTCATTCCAATAGGATTAAATCCATCAGTTGAATAGATATTCCGACTTTCGGAACAAAAATCAGGATATACCTTATTAAAATGCTTCCACGCCTCTCCGTCTGATGGGTGATGCATTTCTCCTTCAGGAGACTCGTGCTCTGCGTGCCAGCGCATATGCCAAGATGTGCCCTCCACTTGGTATAATCGCTTCATTCGATCCGCAATAGGGAGATAGAACATTCTCTGCTTTGCTATGTTATTTCCCTTCCCTCTGGTTGTGTGATATCGATTCTTGTTACAAAAACGACATTGTAAAAGGTTGCGGTCTTCGCCCTTCCAGAAAATCATGCAGTTGTCCTCACAAACATCATTCTTATGAACTGGCATTCCTAACGAACGCGTTAGCTTCTTTGTCTCATAGTATAACCCCAAATCTTTATTAGGTTGTGGAAGAATCTGCTTAAATGCTTCTGTTATGTCATCTATACAACTCTCGGCGAAATTGTGCTTCGTCTTTATGCCCATTACTTCATACGCCAAAGACAACTGTGAAATTCCTTCAACACAGCCATCATAGAGTGGTTCACTAGCTTCTTCAAAGGCTCTGTAAATATTATCGTGGTTTGGCTCTTCCTTAATATTATCCTGGATAATGTCTCCTGGTGGAACTCCTTGTTCTTCTCCGGGTAGATAGTGACTCGGCATCGAAGACTCCCCAACATCGTAACAATTTTGACCGTGGTTAGTCCAAACGTAGAATTTTTTCTTGAAACCGAATCTATAGAGGTGTTTTAAAACTATATATGCATCACGTTGCTTCAAATTTTGGCACCGAGAACACGGACATGGCATAGTACCACGCTCTTGATATGATTGTTGGTTGGAAGCAAAAGCAATGAACATAATAATACCCTCTCCAAATTCTTCAGAAACACAATCTCTCATAGGATCAATATGTCGATCCATCCACTCTCTAGAACGAAAGAAATCTGACATTTCGAACTCTTCAAAATTGCCAAATTAAGTGAAGAAAACGAAGAGAAGAGGAAAAATCGTTTTAGCTTGTGTTTTACCAAGGGAGAGGGAAGAAGAACCGTGGGATATCTTTACACAAAGCCACGGATTAGCGGCTCTTTCAAAATTATTATACTGACAGTTTTTAAAGTGACTGGACGTATCGCAGAGACCCACTTGGCTTGCCGACATAAAGTTTGCCACATAATAGCCAAGAATATATTGTGTGGCTACATTTAGCCACGGATTGCCACAAAAGTTTTTGTGACAATCTTGTAATGTTCTATTCGTAGCTATTTCTTGGCAAACTTTTGCCACGACTCTTTGCCGTGGAAAAGCGTGGCTAATTTACCACAGAAAACCACGATTTAGCCACGAAACTTTTATTATTTTTTTCGTGGCTTTCCGTGGCAAATTCGTGGCTATATTCCATTTAGCCACAATTATTCTGTGGTTGTGTCGTGGCTATATCTGTTTTTTCTTGTAGTGTATGTTTCATAAATTCGTCAAACTGTTACAAAGTTCATTGAGACACTTATAAGCACTAATGTTGCATGAAATTTGGTTTATAGTCCCAGAAACGCGTTGTTAGATGTTTCATAAGTTCGTCAAACTTGTACAAAGCTCATTGAGACACTTATAAGTACTCGAAACGCGTTGTTAGATGTTTCATAAGTTCTTGAAACTTGTACAAAGCTCATTGAGACACTTATAAGCACTCATGTTGCATGAAACTTGGTTTAGAGTCCTCGAAACGCGTTGTTAGATGTTTCATAAGTTAGTGAAACTTGTACAAATCTAATTAAGGGACTTATAAGCACTCATGTTGCATGAAACTTGGTTTAGAGTCCTAGAAACGCGTTGTTAGATGTTTCATAAGTTTGTCAAACTTATACAAAGCTCATTGAGACACTTATAAGCACTCATCTTGCATGAAACTTGGTTTAGAGTTCTCGAAACACGTTGTTAGATGTTTCATAAGTTCGTGAAACTTGTACAAATCTCAGTGAGGAACTTATAAGCAGTCATGTTGCATGAAACTTGGTATAGAGTCCTAGAAACGCGTTCTTAGATGTTTCATAAGTTCGTCAAACTTGTACAAAGCTCACTGATACACTTATAAGCACTCATGTTGCATGAAACTTGGTTTAGAGTCCTCGAAACGTGTTGTTAGATGTTTCATAAGTTTGTTAAACTTGTACAAAGCTTACAGAGACACTTATAAGCACTCATGTTGCATGAAATTTGGTTTAGAGTCCTGGAAACGGGTTGTTAGATGTTTCATTAGTTTGTGAAACTTGTAGAAAGCTCATTGAGGAACTTATAAGCACTCGTGTTGTATGAAACTTGGTTAAGAGTCATAGAAACCACGTTGGTAGATGTTTTATAATTTCGTCAAACTGTAACAAAGCTTATTAAGGAACTTATAAGCACTCATGGTGCATGAAACTTGGTTTAGAGTCTTAGATACACGTTGTTATATGTTTCATAAGTTCGTTAAACTTGTACAAAGATCATTGAGACACTTATAAGCACTCATGTTGCATGAAATTTGGTTTAGAGTCCTAGAAACGCGTTGTTATATGTTTCATAAGTTCGTCAAACTTGTACAAAGTTCATTGACACATTTATAAGCATTCATGTTGCATGAAACTTGGTTTAGAGTCCTAGAAACGCGTTGTTAGATATTTCATAAGTTCGTGAAACATGTACAAAGCTCATTGAGGAACTTATAAGCACTCATGTTGGATGAAACTTGGTTTAGAGTCCTAGAAACACGTTTTTATATGTTTGATAAGTTTGTGAAACTTGAACAAAGTTCATTGAGACACTTATAATCACTCATGTTGCATGAAATTTGGTTCAGAGTCCTAGAAACGCGTTGTTAGATGTTTCATTAGTTCGTGAAACTTGTACAAAGCTTATTGAGGAACTTATAATCACTCATGTTGGATTAAATTTGGTTAAGAGTTCTAGAAACTCGTTGTTAGATGTTTCATAAATTTGTGAAACTTGTACAAAGCTCATTGAGAAATTTATAAGCACTCATGTTGTATGAAATTTGGTTTAGATACCTAGAAACGCGTTGTTAGATGTTTCATAAGTTCGTCAACCTTGTACAAAGCTCATTGAGACACTTATAAGCACTCATGTTGCATGAAACTTGGTTTAGTGTCCTAGAAACGCGTTGTTAGATGTTTCATAAGTTCGTTAAACTTGTACAAAGCTCACTGAGACACTTATAAGCACTCATGTTGCATGAAATTTGGATTAGAGTCCTATAAACGCGTTATTAGATGTTTCATTAGTTCGTGAAAGTTGTAGAAAGCTCATTGAGAAACTTATAAGCACTCGTTTTGTATGAAACTTTGTTAAGAGTCATAGAAACAACGTTGGTAGATGTTTTATAATTTCGTCAAAATTTAACAAAGCTCATTGAGGAACTTATAAGCACTCATGGTGCATGAAACTTGAATTAGAGTCTTAGATACGCGTTGTTGTATGTTTCAAAAGTTCGTCAAACTTGTACAAAGCTCATTGAGACACTTATAAGCACTCATGTTGCATGAAACGTGGTGTAGAATCCTCGAAAAGAGTTGTTAGATGTTTCATAAATTCGTGAAACGTGTAAAAATCTCATTGAGGAACTTATAAGCACTCATGTTGCATAAAACTTTGTCTAGAATCCTAGAAACGCGTTGTTAGATGTTTCATAAGTTCGTCAAACTTGTGCAAAGCTCATTGAGACACTTATAAGCACTCATGTTGCACGAATCTTGGTTTAAAGTCCTAGAAACGCGTTGTTAGATGTTTCATAAGTTCTTCAAACTTGTACAAAGCTCATTGAAACACTTATAAGCATTCATGTTGCATGAAATTTGGTTTACAGTCCTAGAAACGTGTTGTTAGTTGTTTCATTAGTTCGTGAAAGTCGTAGAAAGCTCATTGAGGAACTTATAAGCACTCGTGTTGCATGAAACTTGGTTAAGAGTCCTAGAAACCACGTTGTTAGATGTTTCATAATTTCGTCAAACTTTAACAAAAATCATTGAGGAACTTATAAGCACTCATGGTGCATGAAACTTGGTTTAGAGTCTTAGATACGCGTTGTTATATGTTTCATAATTTCGGCAAACTTGTACAAAGCTCATTGAGACACTTATAAGCACTCATTTTGTTATATGTTTCATAAGTTCGTTAAACTTGTACAAAGTTCATTGAAAATCTTATCAACACTCATGTTGCATGAAACTTGGTTTAGAGTCCTAGAAACGCGTTGTTAGATGTTTCATAAGTTCGTCAAACTTGTACAAAGATGATTGAGAAACTTATAAGCACTCGAAACGCGTTGTTAGATGTTTCATAAGTTTTTAAAACTTGTACAAAGCTCATTGAGACACTTATAAGCATTCATGTTGCATGAAAGTTGGTTTATAGTTCTCGAAACACGTTGTTAGATGTTTCATAAGTTCGTGGAACTTGTACAAATCTTAGTGAGGAACTCATTTTGCATGAAACTTTGTATAGAGTCCTAGTAACGCGTTATTAGATGTTTCATAATTCGTCAAACTTGTACAAAGCTCATTGAAACACTTATAAGCACTCATGTTGGATAAAACTTGGTGTAGAGTCCTAGAAACACGTTGTTATATGTTTTATAAGTTCGTGAAACTTGTAAAAAGTTCATTAAGAAACTTATAATCACCCATGTTGCATGAAACCTGGTTTAGAGTCGTAGAAACGCGATGTTAGATATTTCATAAAGTCGTCAAACTTGTACAAAGCTCATTGAGACACTTATAAGCACTCAAGTTGCATGAAACTTGGTATAGAGTCCTAGAAACGCGTTGTTAGATGTTTCATTAGTTCTTGAAACTTGTACAAAGATCATTGAGGAACTTATAAACACTCATGTTTCATGAAACTTGGTTAAGAGTCCTAGAAACCACGTTGTTAGATGTTTCATAAGTTCGTAAAACTTTAACAAAGCTCATTGAGGAACTTATAAGCACTCATGTTTCATGAAACTTGGTTTAGAGTCTTAGATACGCGTTGTTATATGTTTCATAAGTTCGTTAAACTTGTACAAAGCTCATTGACACACTTATAAGCACTCATATTGCGTGTAACTTGGTTTAGAGTCCTAGAAACGCGTTGTTAGATGTTTCATAAGTTTGTCAAACTTTAACAAAGCTCACTGAGACACTTATAATCACTCATTTTGCCTGAAACTTGGTTTAGAGTCCTAGAAACGCGTTGTTAGATATTTCATAAGTTTGTGAAACTTGTACAAAGCTTATTGAGGAACTTATAAGCACTCCTGTTGCATGAAACTTGGTTTAGAGTTCTAGAAATCACGTTGTTAAATGTTTCATAAGTTTGTCAAACTTTAAAAAGCTCATTGAGACACTTATAATTACTCATGTTGCATGAAACTTGGTTTAGAGTCCGAGAAACGCGTTGTTAGATGTTTCATAAATTCATCAAACTTGTACAAAGCTCATTGAGACACTTATAAGCACTCATATTGCATGAAACTTGGTTTAGAGTCCTTGAAACGCGTTGTTAGATGTTTCATATGTTTGTGAAACTTGTACAAATCTCATTGAGGAATTTATAAGCACTCAGGTTGCATGAAATTTGGTTTAGAGTCCTAGAAACGTGTTGTTAAATGTTTCATAAGTTCTTCAAACTTGTACAAAGCTCATTGAGACACTTATAAGCATTCATGTTGCATGAAACTTGGTTTAGAGTCCTAGAAACGCGTTGTTAGATGTTTCATAAGTTTGTGAAAGTTGTAGAAAGCTCATTGAGGAACTTATAAGAACTCTTGTTGCATGAAACTTGGTTAAGAGTCATCGAAACCACGTTGTTAGATGTTTCATAAGTTCATCAAACTTTAACAAAGCTCATTGAGGAACTTATAAGCACTCATGTTGCATGAAACTTGGTTAAGAGTCCTAGAAACGCGTTGTTAGAAGTTTCATAATTTTGTCAAACTTGTCAAAAGCTCATTGAGACACTTATAAGCACTCATGTTGAATGAAACCTTGTTTACAGTCTTAGAATTGCGTTGTTAGATATTTCATTAGTTCATGAAACTTGTACAATGCTCATTGAGATACTTATAAGAACTCATGTTACATGAAACTTGGTTTAGAGTCCTAGATATGCGTTGTTAGATGTTTCATAAGTTCGTCAAACTTGTACAAAGATCATTTAGATACATATAAGCATTCATATTGCATGAAACTTGGTTTAGAGTCGTAGAAACACGTTGTTAGATGTTTCATAACTTCGTCAAACTTGTACAAAGATCATTGAGACACTTTCAAGCACTCATGTTTCATGAAACTTAGTTAAGAGTCCTAGAAACGCATTGTTACATGTTTCAATAGTTAGTGAAACTTGTATAAAGCTCATTGAGGAACTTATAAGCAATCATGTTTCATAAAGCTTGGTTTAGAGTCTTAGAAGCGTGTTGTTAGATGTTTCATAAGTTCGTCAAACATGTACAAAGCTCATTGAGATACTTATAAGCACTCATGTTGCATGAAACTTGGTTTAAAGTCCTAGAAATACGTTGTTAGATGTTTCATAAGTTCGTGAAACTTGTACAAAGCTCATTTAGGAACTTATAAGAAATAATGATGCATGAAACTTAGTTTAGAGTACATGAAACACGTATGTACATGTTTCATAAGTTCGTCAAACTTGTAAAAAGCTCATAGAGACACTTATAAGCACTCATGTTGCATAAAATTTAGTTTAGAGTCCTAAAAACGCGTTGTTAAATGTTTCACTAGTTCGTGAAAGTTGTACAAAGCTCATTGAGGAACTTATATGCACTCATGTTGCATGAAACTTGGTTAAGAGTCCTAGAAACCACGTTGTTAGATGTTTCATAAGTTCGTCAAACTTTAACAAAGCTCATTGATGAACTTATAAGCACTCATGTTGCATGAAACATGGTTTAGAGTCGTAGATACGTGTTCTTATATGTTTCATAAGTTCATCAAACTTGTACAAAGCTCATTGAGACACTTATAATAACTCATGTTGCATGAAATTTTGTTTAGAGTCCTAGAAACGCGTTGTTATATGTTTCATAAGTTTGTAAAACTTTAACAAAGCTCTTTGACACACTTATAATCACTCATGTTGCATGGAACTTGGTTTAGAGTCCTGTTGTTAGATGTTTCATAAGTTCGGCAAACTTTTACAAAGCTCATTGAGGAACTTATAAGCACTCATGTTGCATGAAACTTGGTTAAGAGTCCTAGAAACGCGTTGTTAGATGTTTCATAATTTTGTCAAACTTGTCCAAAGCTCATTGAGACACTTATAAGCACTCATGTTGAATGAAACCTTGTTTACAGTCTTACAATTGCGTTGTTAGATATTTCATTAGTTCGTGAAACTTGTACAATGCTCATTGAGACACTTATAAGAACTCATGTTACATGAAACTTGGTTTAGAGTCCTAGATACGTGTTATTTGATGTTTCATAAGTTCGTCAAACTTGTACAAAGATCATTGAGACACTTATAAGCAATCATATTGCATTAAATTTGGTTTAGAGTCGTAGAAACACGTTGTTAGATGTTTCATAAGTTCGTCAAACTTGTACAAAGATCATTGAGACACTTTCAAGAACTCATGTTTCATGAAACTTAGTTAAGAGTCCTTGAAACGCATAGTTACATGTTTCATTAGTTAGTGAAACTTGTATAAAGCTCATTGAGGAACTTATAAGCAATCAGGTTTCATGAAACTTGGTTTAGAGTCCTAAAAGCGCGTTGTTAGATGTTTCATAAGTTCTTCAAACTTGTACAAAGCTCATTCAGATACTTATAAGCACTCATGTTGCATGAAACTTGGTTTAGAGTCCTAGAAACGCGTTGTTAGATGTTTCATAAGTTCGTGAAACTTGTACAAAGCTCATTTAGGAACTTATAGGAAATAATGATGCATGAAATTTAGTTTAGAGTACTAGAAACACGTATGTACGATTTTCATAAGTTCGTCAAACTTGTAAAAAGCTTGTTGAGACACTTATAAGCATTCATGTTGAATAAAATTTAGTTTAGAGTCCTAAAAACGCGTTGTTAAATGTTTCATTAGTTCGTGAAAGTTTACAAAGCTCATTGAGACACTTATAACAACTCATGTTGAATGAAACTTGGTTTAGAGTCCTAGTAACGCATTGTTAGATGTGTCATAAGTTCGTCAATATTGTACAAAGCTCATTGGGGCAGTTATAAGCACTTGGTTTGCAGAAAGTCCTAGAAACGCGTAGAGTCCTAGAAACGCGTTGTTAGATGTTTCATAAGTTCGTAAAGCTGGTACAAAGCTCATTGAGACAATTATACTTACTCATGTTGCATGAAACTTTGGTAAGAGTCCTAGAAACCACATTGTTAGATGTTTCATAAGTTCGTCAAACTTGTAAAAGCTCATTGAGGAAATTTTAAGCACTCATGTTGCATGAGACTTGGTTTGGATTCTTAGATACGCGTTGTTATATGTTTCAAAAGTTCGTCAAACTTGTACAAAGCTCATTGAGACACTTATAAGCACTCATGTTACGTGAAATTTGGTTTAGAGTCCTAGAAATGCGTAGCTATATGTTTCATAAGTTCGTCAAACTTGTACAAATTTCATTGAGACACTTATAAACAATCATGTTGCATGAAACTTTTTTTAAAGTCCTAAAAACGCGTTGTTAGATATTTCATAAGTTCGTAAAACTTGAACAAAGCTCATTGAGACACTTATAAGCACCCATGTTGCATGAAACTTGGTTTAGAGTCTTAGAAACGCGTTGTTAGATGTTTCATAATTTCGTTATACTTGTACAAAGTTCATTGAGACACTTATAATCACTCCTATTGCATTAAACTTGGTTTAGAGTCCTAGAAACACGTTGTTAGATGTCTCATAAGTTCGTGAAACTTGTACAAAACTCATTGAGACAGTTATAAGCACTCACGTTGCATGAAACTTTGTTTAGAGTCCTAGAAATCGTTGTTAGATATTTCATAAGTTCGTCAAACTTGTACAACGCTCCTTCAGACACTTAGAAGCACTCATGTTGCATGAAACTTGGTTTAGGGTCCTAGAAACGCGTTGTTAGATGATTCATAAGTTCGTCAAACTTGTACAAAGATCATTAAGGCACCAATAAGAGCTCAACTTGCTTAAAACTTAGTTTAGAGTCGTAGAAAATGCCTTGTTAGAATTTTCATAAGTTTGTGAAAATTCTAGAAAGATCATTGAGGCACTTAGAAGAACTCAACTTACTTAACACTTTGTTTACAGTTGTAGAAAACGATTTCTTAGATGTTTCATAAGTTCATGAAATTTGTACAAAGATAATCGAGACACTTATAAGCACTAATCTGCTTAAAACATGGTTTAGAGTCGTAGAAAACACGTTGTTAGATGTTTCATATGTTTGTGAAACTTTTTCAAAGATCATTGAGGCAGTTAGAAGCACTAACTTGGTTTAGAGTAATAGAAAATGTTATGTTAGAAGATTCATAAGTTCTTGAAACTTGTACAAATATTTCAAAGATCATTGAGGCACTTAGAAGCACTAACTTGGTTTAGAGTAATAGAAAATGTGTTGTTAGAAGATTCATAAGTTCTTGAAACTTGTACAAAGATCATTGAGAATCTAATAAAAACTCATCTTTCTTAAAACTTGGTTTAGAGTCGTTGAATCACATTGTTAGATTTTCATAAGTTCGTGAAACTTGTACAAGGATCATTGAGGCACTTATAAGCACTAATCTTGCTTAAAACCAAGTTTAGAGTATTAGAAAACACGTTGTTAGATGTTTCATATGTTCTTGAAACTTGTAAAAATATAATTGAGGCACTTATACGCACTCATCTTGCTTAAAACTTGGTTTAGAGTCGTATAAAACGCGGTGTTAGATATTTCATAAATTCGTGAAACTTATCCAAAGATTTTTGAGGCACTTATAAGAACTCATCTTGCTTAAAATTTGGTTTAGAAACGTATAAAATGCGTTGTTAGATTTTTTATATGTTCGTGAAACTTATCGAAAGATCATTGAGACAATTATAAGCACTCATTTTGCGTAAAACTTGGTTTCAAGACGTAGAAAACGAGTGCTTAGATGTTTCATAAGTTCGTAACTTGTACAAAGCTCATGGAGGAACTTATAAGGAGTAATATTTCTTCAAACATGAGTAAGAGTCGTAGAACACGTGTTGTTAGATGTTTCATAAGTTTTTTAAACTTGTACAAAGATCATCGAGGAACTTATAAGCACTCATCTCTCTTCAAAAGTGGGTTATAGAGATTGACAAATAAGGCAATTATAACCACTCATATTTGTTAAAACTTGGTTTATAGACGTAGAAAACTCTTTGTTAGATGTTTCATAAGTTCGTGATTCTTGTACAAAGATTATTGAGGGACTTATAAGCCCTTCTCTTTCTTAAAACTTGGTTTAGAGTCGTAGAAAATGTGTTTTTAGATGTCTTATAAGTTCTTGAAACTTGTACAAAGATCATTGAGGCACTTATAAGCACTCATCTTGCTTCAAACTTGGTTTAGAGTCTTAGAAAACACTTTATTTGATGTTTCATAAGTTCGTGAAACTTGTACAAAGATCATTGAGAATCTAATAAGAACTTTTCTTGCTTAAAACTCGCATTAGAGTCATCGAAAACCCGTTGTTAGATGTTTCATAAGTTTTTGAAAATTATACAAAGATAATTAAGGCACCAATAAAAACTCAACTTGCTTTAAACTTGGTTTCGAGTCGTAGAAAATGCCTTATTAGAAGTTTCATAAGTTTGTGAAACTAGTACAAAGATCATTGGGGCACTTATAAGAACTCATCTTATTTAACACTTGGTTTAGAGTCGTAGAAAATTTGTTGTTAGATTTTTCAAAAGTTCATGAAACTTGTACAAGGATCATTGAGGCACTTATAAGCACAAACTTTCTTAAAACTTGGTTTAGAGACGTAGAAATAGTGTTATTAGATATTTCATAAGTTTGTGAAACTTGTACAAAGATCATTAAGGCACTTATAATTACTCATCTTGCTTTAAACTTGGCTTAGAGTCATAGAAAATGTGTTGTTAGATGTTTCATAAGTTCTTGAAACTTGTACAAAGATCATAGAGAGGCACTAATAAGAACTCATCTTGCTTGAAATATAGTTTATAGTTATACAAAACGCGTTGCTAGATGTTTTGAAAGTTCGTGAAACTTGTACGAAGATCATTGAGGCACTGATAAGCACTCAATTTTCTTCCAACTTTGGTTATATTCATAGAAAATGTGTTGTTAAATGTTTCATAAATTTGTGAAACTTATAAAAATATCATTGACACACTAATAAGAATTCATCTTGCTTAAAACTTGGTTTATAGTATTAGAAAAGGCGTTGTTAGATGTATCTTATATTTGTGAAACTAGTACAAAGATCATTGCGGCACCTATAATCACTCATCTTGCTTAAACCTTGGTTTAGAGTCGCAGAAATTGCGTTGTTAGATGTTTCATAAGTTCGTAAAACTTATCCAAATATCATTGAGGCATTTATAAGAATTCATCTTGCTAAAAACTTTGTGTATAGTTGTACAAAACACTTTGTTAGATGTTTCATAAGTTAGTCAAAACTTGTACAAAGATTATTGAGGCACTTATAAGCATTAATCTTGCTTAAAACATTGTTTAGAGTCATATAAATCGTATTATTAGATGTTTCATAAGTTCTTGAAACTTGAACAAATATCATTGAGGGACTAATAAGATCTCATCTTGCTTAAAACTTGTATTAGATTCGTAGAAAACACGTCGTTAGATGTTTCATAAGTTCTTGAAAGTTGTTCAAAGTTAATTGAGGAATTTATATGCATTAATCTTCCTTAAGCCTTGGTTTAGAGTCATAGAAAACGCGTTGTTATATCTTTTATAGGTTCATGAAAGTTGGACAAAGATCTTTGAGCACTAATCTTTCTTAAAATTTTTTGTAGAGTCGTAGAAAACACTGTTGTTAGATGTTTCATAAATTTTTGAAACTTTTACAAAGATCATTTAGACCTTATATGCACTCATCTTGCTTAAAACTTGGTTTAGAGTCGTATAAAGCGCAGTGTTAGATGTTTCACAAGTTCGTGACACTTGTACAAAGATAATTGATGCACTTATAAGCACTCATCTTTATTAGAACTTGGTTTCAAGTCGTAGAAAACGCGTGGTTAGATATTTATAAATTTTTGTGAAACTTGTACAAAGATCATTGAAGGACTTATACAAACTCATCTTGCTTTAAAATTGGTTTAGGGTCCTAGAAAACGCGTAGTTAAATGTTTCATAAGTTCGTGAAACATATCCATATATCATTTAGCCACTTATAAGCACTCATCTTGCTTAAAACTTGGTTTAGAGTCGTAGAAAACGCGTTGTTAGATGTTTCATAAATTTGTAAAACTTGTACAAAGGTTAATGAGGCAATAATAAAAGCTATTCTTGCCTAAAAATTGCAATTAGAGTCGTAGATACCACATTGTTAGATATTTTATAAGTTCTTGAAACATGCACAAAAATCACTAAGGCTCTTATAGGCACTCATTTTGCTTAAAATTTGGTTTAAATTCGTAGAAAACGCGTTGTTAGATGTATCATAAGTTCGTGGAACTTGTACAGAGATCATTGAGACACTTATAAGCACTAATCTTTCTTAAAACTTGGTGTACAGTCGTAAAAATATGAAAGTTCTTCGAACATGTACAAAGATCATTTAGGCACTGATAAGAACTCATCTTTCTTAAAACATTGTTTAGAGTTCTTGAAACTTGTACAAAGATCATTGAGGCACTTAAACTTGTACAAACTCGTTGTTAGATGTTTTATAAGTTCTTGAAACTTGTACAAAGATCTTTGAGGCACTTATATGCACTATCTTGCTTAAAACTTGATTTAGAAAAGGGCAGTGTTAGACCTTTTATAAGTTCGTGAAACTTTTACAAATATCTTTTAGGTACTTATGAGCACTAATCTTGTTTAAAATTTGGTTTAGAGTCGTAGAAAACGTTTTGTTAGATATTTCATAAGTTCGAGAAACTTGTACAAAAATTATTGAGGAACTAATAAAAACTAATCTTGCCTAATACTTGCATTAGAGTCGTAGAAACCCCATTATTAGATGTTTCATAAGTTCTTGAAACATGTGAAAAGATCATTAAGGCGCCTATAAGCACTCATCTTGCTTAACAGAAAATTTAATGTCGTAGAAAACGCGTTGTTAGATGTTTCATAATTTCGTGGAATTTGTACAAAGATCATTGAGGCACTTATAATCACTAATCTTTCTTGAAACTAGTTGTAGAGTCGAAGAAAACACGTTGTTATATGTTTCATAAGTTCGTGAAACTTGTACAAAGATCATTTAGGCACTTATATGCACTCATCTTTCTTAAAACATGGTCTAGAGTCGTATAAAGCGTGTTGTTAGATGTTTCACAAGTTTGTGACAGTTGTACAAAGATCATTGAGGCATTTATCAGCACTCATCTCTCTTAAAACGTGGTTTAGAGTCCAAGAAAATGCGTTGATAGATATTTAAGAAATTTGTGAAACTTGTACAAAGATCATTGAAGCACTTATAAGCACTCATCTTTCTTAAATTTTTGTTAAGAGTCATAGAAAACGCGTAGTTAGATGTTTCATAAGTTCGTGAAACTTATCCATAGATCATTAATGCACTTATAAGCACTCATCTTGCTTAAAATTTGGTTTACGGTCATAGAAAACGCTTTGTTAGATGTTTCATAAGTTCATGAAACTTGTACAAAGATCATTGAAGCATTTATAAGCACTCATCTTCCTTAAAACTTGGTTTATAGCCATAGAAAACTCTTTGTTAGATGTTTCATAAATTCTTCAAAACTTGTAAGAAGATCATTGAGACACTTATATGTACTAATCTTGCTTATAACTTGGTTTAGAGTCGTTGAAATCGTGTTGTTAGATGTTTCATAAGTTTGTGAAACTTGTTCAAAGATTATTGAGGCACTTATTAGCACTCATCTAGCCTATAACTTGGTTTAGAGTCGTATAAATCGTGTTGTTAGATTTTTCATACGTTTGTGAAACTTGTAAAAAGCTCATTGAGGGACTAATAAGAACTCAATTTGGTTACACTTGCATTAGATTGGTAGAAAACATGTTGTAAGTTGTTTCAGAAGTTCCTAAAAATGGTTCAATGATCATTGAGGCAATTGTATGCACTCATCTTCCTTAAACCTTGGTTTAGAGTCGTAGAAAACACGGTGATAGATATTTCATAAGTTCATGAAATTTGTACAAAGATCATTGATGTATCATGTACTTATAAGAACTAATCTTGCTTAAAATTTGGTTTAGAGTCGTACAAAACGCGTTGTTAGATGATTTATAAATTCGGGAAACTTGTAAAAAGATTATCGATGCACTAATAAAAACTAATATTGCCTAAAATTTGCATTAGATTCGTAGAAATCCCGTTGTTAGATGTTTCATAAGTTCTTGAAATATGTACAATGATAATTAAGGCGCTTATAAGCACTCATTTTCGTTAAAATTTGGTTTAAAGTCGTAGAAAACGCATTGTTAGATGTTTCATAAGTTCGTGGAACTTGTAAAAAGATCATTGGGGCACTTATAAGCACTAATCTTGCTTAAGATTTGGTTTATAGTCATAGAAATAGTGTTGTTAGATGTTTCATAAGTTCGTGAAACTTTTTCAAATATCATTGAGGCACTTATGAGCACTCATCTTGTTTAAAACTTTGTTTAGAGTCGTATAAAACCCATTGTTAGATGTTTCATAAGTTTGTGAAACTTGTACAAAGTTCATTGAGGGACTAATAAGGACTTAATTTGGTTAAAACTTGCATTAGATTCGTAGAAAACATGTTTTTAGTTCTTTCATAAGTTCTTGAAACTTGTTCAAATATAATTGATGCATTTTTATGGACTCGTCTTCCTTAAACCTTGGTTTAGAGTCGTAGAAAACACGTTGTTAAATCTTTCATAAGTTCATGAAAGTTGTACAAAGATCATTTAGGAACTTATAAGAATTAATCTTTTTAAAAACTTGGTGTATAGTCGTAGAAAACGTGTTGTTAGATGTTTCATAAGTTGCGTGTTCTAATGCGTGGTTTTTTAATTTAATTCATAATGGCAGTTTCGAAAACTATTTTTTCATGTCAAAGGGAAGGAGAGCACTTTGGATACGAAAGTTGAGAGAGGTCATCCTAGTTATTAAAAAAAGATATGGTCTCTTATTGCAATTAAAGTCAATTTATGGGTTACTTTATTAATCCTCCCTATATTTAATCTATGTCTTTTCCATACGATTTTATTTTACTATCACTATTAAACTAATACTAGCTTAGAAGAAATATATATAATTTGAGTTCAATAATATTTCGAACAAAAACATGTTAATAGATATTACACAAAATTATAATCTCAAAAGACATACAGTAAATATACGATTTTAGTAATTTTTTTTGTATATATGTAATATTACATGGCAAAATAATAGTTTTTTAATTACAAATTCAACTAATTGTGAACAATTAAAATTAAATTAACCCGTTTAAAAGCACGGGTCACAATACTAGTTTATTATATGATAGGATAGTATGGACTATAGTAGAAATTCTATAAATTAATACTCTTTAAAGTAATAAATATTATAATATAATAAAATTATTTCGGTTATGAGACATGAAAATATAAAATTTAACAAAATTCGATAAGATAATAATATAATAATTTTTAAGAAAATTTTGTGTAATATGGTTTAATAATATCATAAATAAATTTAATTGATTGTGTAATATGTTTGATATTTCTTAAAGTTAAACTCTGGTTGAAATTATCTCTAAAGTGATTTTTAAGTTTTAGAAAAGATAATTTTAAATTTGACATATATTTTTATTACGAATAAATTAATATCATTGTTCCGACGGTTGCGTTCGGAATTCTACCTTCCACCAAACTCCACATTTTCCTACTCCTGAAAAAATTCTCCATCGTCATTGACCAAAAATAGTAGCCATAATCCAAATAAACTATAAACACAAAACTTTACCCTTTTAACACGAAATCCTAAACACCAATTATTGAACCAAAATGAAAAACAATTTAGATAATCTCTCTTTTATTACTTTAATTATTTCAAACTTGAAAATTGTATACGTAAAAGGAATTTGAATTATGTGCAATTTTGTAAATTAAAAATTTTAAAGTGCATTTTTGTGAATTTTGCAAATATCATAGATCCCAAGTTATTAATTTATAAAGACTAAGGAAGGACTCGCGCTACACGCAGGTGTAGTTATCATTTTATTTTTCTATCCAATTTTTGAGAAAAGTTTACGTTCGCGTAATATATTGTAAGATAACACATTATTTTCTTGTTCCTCTTTAAATGTAGTTTTGGTTTTTTTCAACATATTTTCTATATTATACCCCTTAATTTCATTAAAAACAATAAAAATAATGTAAATTATATAAATTAATGTCATTTTACAACTTTCCTTAATTTTTCTGAAATTTTTTAAAGAACAATTTAATGTGGATCAAAAGGAGTATTTGTTATAATTTAATTGAATATTTGTATTAAATGTAAATTAAAATTAATTAAATTTTTTTTTTTTTTAGATTTTCGCTTTTTTAAATTAATATTTGAAAAGTTTTGTTTGCTAATGCAATTGATAAATAAAAATATTAGTATTTACTTGGGTTTGAGAAATTTAAGATGCTAATCTAATTGAACTTATATAAAGTTTGAGCAAGTAGTATAATTTATGCTTTTGTAAAATTCATTTTCTACTTTGGTTAAGAATGTAGTAATCTTTCTTTACTTATTATAGCAAATATATTATACTTAAGCTTTTCAATTATTTTTAGTATTTGAAATACGCTACATATAAAATGAATCGAAAAACTCTTATTAAACTCGTTAAGTTGTTAAAGTACGTTATACATAACCTAACGATTTTGCATTATGAATGTCTTCTTTAACTGATTTGATTCGTTTGCCAAATAAAAATTATAGTTGTGCTCGTATATATAAAATGTAAACTTTGAATTGTAAACACTTTAGGGAGGATGTTGTTAAGTGGAGGTCCAATCCTAATGAGAAAGTATGTGCGTTGCGAATGAATTCCATTTTACATCTATCTATTGAAAATTTATGTATCCAAATAATAAAATGTTTACGTAATCCATAAAGTGATATCCTTTTTATTCACTAAACTCTAACCATAGTATAACTAATCTAAATTATTAAACTAAATTCCTAAAAACAATAAAAGTAGAAGAATACATATCATGTACACATGATGAGTTTTATGTTCCTTTAGACTATGTTACTGAATGCTACATCTATATTTAAGCATTTTGTTCAAAAACTCTATGCGTCCACCCTAGAAGAATGCCCGCGCTACTCGAATGTTTAAGATTTTAATATTTTTATGATATTTTTAAACTTTAAATGTTTTTTATGAATTCGTATTTGTAAAGTGCTAAATAAACTTATTTTTTATTATTTTTTGTAAAAAATCAATACTTCGCATATTTAATTTGAATTTTTTGTTTTACTAAACCCGTAGCATATATTACGCATATTTATTCATTTGTTTGTAAGAAAATATCATGCATAACGTTCTTAATGTTTAAACGTTTATTTATAAATTTTAATTTTTTTTTTGCAATTCGGTTAAGATGATAAAGAAACAAAACCTTAAGGTAAAATGAGATTGCGGATTACAAATAATTTTTCGAAATGGTAGTTCATCTTCATTACTTATTCTTTGTTTATATTATAATGACATCATTTCATTTTTACATATTTCTCATATGAGTAGTCATTGATCAATAACTCACTTCTCTTTATGGTTTAAATAATTTTTTACATCCTTATTTACTTATTTGACTTATTTTTTCTAATATCTTTAAAGATATAGTTGCAACTTGACTCCTATCATGAATAATAATAATATTATTATTATTATTTTATGATAGTTTATTTTTAATTGATGTTTGACTTAGATTCCCAAACTACTTTAAATGCATGTGAGGTTAAAAATACCTCAATATTAATCATATTCATTCTCCAAACTTTGCCAGTTGATCAAACTTATCATATTTCCGCATTATTTTCTTGAATGGTACATTTATCATAATTATTTAATTTAAAATGTTTATTGTTTGTGTATAGTATCAAAATGTATTACTACATGTTAAGTAGGGTGCAATTGGCACTCCTTAAATAATAAGAATATATGTTTAAGAATAAGTACAAGAAAAATGAAACAACACATTTGGGTAAATTCTCTATTACTGAAGTCTTTAGCCCGAGTTCAAATCTTGTCTGTGACAATTTGAATTTTTTAAAAAAATCTAAGCCTACCAATCCAGGAGTGTCCACGTGTCATTTATTGGAGAAAGTTCTCTACTTTTATAGTATAGATTTTTACTAGAATTAAATCCAAATGCTAAAATAGAATTAGCGGTCACATAAATTATTAGATTACAAATCTTTGTCCAATAAATGATAAAATATTATTTTTAGAAACTCTAACGTAGTTTACATATTGTATATAGTAATGTTGATTTCAATAATCAAATCCTAAATCGCAAAATTTGATCAAAACCCCAAAAATCAATATATTTGGAAATAGTTCAAATGAATATCTCAGTGAATAAACAAAATAGCAACTGTGGTTTTTCTGTCCACACGCTTTGGTTGCTCTCTTTGTGAACACATTGCTAATTGAGTTTCAAATTTCAACGATCATTGAAAATTATAACAATCTTTTTATATATTGTTAATGGCGGGCCTGATCTCGACAGGGCCCAGCCCATTTGAGAATTCAACGATGTCTACGTCGTCAGAGTCAACGCTCGAGCTCGAGGCCTGCGAAGAATTTGGGATCGACCTCGCGGCCCATTAAGCAAAGGTCTGAAGGAAACGTCATTCGACAAGACGTCATTACGGATTACGACGACGCTATTCGTCTTAAAAGGACTGTACGACCTATCGTTAGAAAACACGCCAACGTGTTTCCCGAAAGAGGACTACCCGGCAGTACGGATCGAGCGTGCCAAGAACGCGCCGAAAATGACCGAGAAGTTCCACTATAAATAGAGAGCTCTTATTCAGAGCAAGGGGATCGAATTATAGAGAGAGAAACTATCATTTGTATTTCTTCTTACTTTTAGCTCGCTCAACTTTGTAACCTTTCACCTCGCTGACCTTTCAGCTCGCTATCTTTTGCAATATAATCAAACAGCTCGCTAGGCTTCCTAGATCGCTCATAATGAACATTTTATAGTTTTCACTAACGAGATTTCCGACCCCCCCCCTTTATCTCGTATCCAATCTTAAACAATAAACCCCATATAAATCCTTAATCCGACCTAAAGACTTCACCTAAATACCGACTTAAACACTTAACCGTTTCCCCCCCCCACAACATTTGGCGCCCACCGTGGGGCTGAATCGGGAAAATCTCTCACGCTAATGACAACTCTTTCAACAGTTTCAACAGTTCGACTTCGACCTTCCAATGACGAATCAACAAGACGTACAATCCCATCTACCCTTAGTCCTACAAACAGCTCTCGCCGCAGCCCAGACAACGGTGAAACCGTCCAGCTCGGTTACAACTACTCATATTGCCAAACCAGCACCTCCGAACTCGGCCCAAGTCCAGATGACCGCACACGAGCTTATCACAGACCAAGATCTCAACAACACTCAACAAACTTGACCCCCTCGCGTCTCCAGACAACACCATAGTCCGGAGTCAAGAATCACCGACGTTGAAGCATCGGGCAATTTTGTCCGCGCAAACGCCAAAGTCGCCCATCTCGAAGAAACGACCTAGCTCGACGTCGCCACACTCCTCACTAACCTAGTCAACAAGGTTGATACATTAACCCGATCGACTGACGCGCGTTTTGAAACACTCGCCTTAGGGTTAGTTCAAAGTCAACGACCGATCAGCGAGCCCTTGCCGAATATTCAGCGAAACCTCTTCAGAAAACCATCCGCCTACACGACTCCTCTCACATTATAGGGATACTAGAACCCATTGGAGCGTTCCACTTCGACTATTACTCAGCGAGTCAGCAGCCCGCTTACAGGTCTTCCTTATGGGTCTCGCGACTCAATATTTGTCTATGACACGCCTCATTTCGCCAATCAGGTCGCCGACCCAGGTTTATCATGTCTGACGCACATCACAATAGTCATCGCTTGGGCGGACAAGAATTCAAACAACGTCTTTGAAAAAGATTTACGCATTTATGAAACATCTAAAAACGTCTTTTTCTACGACTCTAAACAATGTTTCAAGCAAGATAAGTTCTTGTTAGTGCCTTAATGATCTTTATACAAGTTTCACGAACTTAAGAAACATCTAACAACACATTTTCTACGAATCCAACCCAAGTTTTAAGCAAGATGAGTGCTTATGAATATCTCAATGATCTTTGAACAAGTTTAACAAACTTATGAAACATTTAACAACGCGTTCAATACGACTCAAAACCAAGTTTAAAGCAAGATGAGTGCTTATGAATGTCTCAATGATCTTTGAAGAAGTTTCACAAACTTATGAAACATTTAACAACGCGTTCAATACGACTCAAAACCAAGTTTAAAGCAAGATGAAGGCTTATAAGGGCCTCAATGATCTTTGAACAAGTTTCAAAAACTTATGAAACATGTAAAACATTGTTTTCTATGACTATAACCCAAGTTTGAAGCAAGATGAGTGCTTATAAGTTACACAATTATCTTTGTAAAACTTTCAAGAAAGATTAGTGCTTATAAGTGTTTTCTACGACTCTTAACCAATTTTAAAGAAAGATTAGTGCTTATACTGCCCTTAATGATCGTTGTACAAGTTTCACGAACTCATGAAACATCTAACCATGCGTTTTCTATGAGTCTAAACTAAGTTTTAAGCAAGATGAGTGCTTATAAGTGCATCAATGATCTTTGAACAAGTTTCACGAACTTACGAAACATCTAAAAACGCGTTTTCTACGACTCTAAAACAAGTTTTTTGTAAGATGAGTGATTATAAATGTCCCAATAATATTTTTTACAAGTTTCACGAACTTATGAAACATCTAACAACGCTTTCTATGATTCTAAACCAAGTTTTAAGCAAGATGAGTGTTTATAAGTGTCTCAACACTACAAGAAAACACGGATTTCCGATGTACTCTTAATCGCAAAATAGTCGCTAAAGGATAAGTTACGACTGTTGCGCGACTAACACATGTAGTCGGAAATCCTTAGTCTTAAAATTGTCGTCAATTACCGATTGCCTTACGACCACCTCCAGGAGTCGTAACACAATCGCGTAAGAGTCACTGAATTTTAAGACTCTTTAACGACTAAACTACGATTAATAAACATGAATAAGGGATGCTTTACATTAGTAGTAATGTAGTTGTATTATATAGTGGCTATTTAGAGACTTTATTACGAATAATTGATATATGCATGCGTATCTTGAATGTAGTCGGTAAATAGTCTTTAATTTTTTGCGACTACTTACCAACTTTGTTGCGTCTACGTTACGACTGTATTATGACTATGTGGTGACTACTATTTGTAAAATTCTGAGCATTTGGTATTGGTTTTGATTCTTTTGCCATTTGATTGAATTCTTCAAATCTGATGCAATCTAACCGAAACTCAGAATTGAATATAGAAAAAATTAGGAAATCAGGTACATTTTTGAACATTAATTTGCAATAAGGTGATTTGTGTTTCAAAATTGGTAATTCGGTGATTTTCCTTCTTTCTATTTTTTTATGACTGATATACCCCTCCGCGCATTCACACAGTTTCATGAATGTTCACAAGTTTTCTGTTTCAGATTTTTTCATGAATTATTTAATCAAACTATGAATGTTCACATGTTATCATAAATATTCACACATTTTCATGAATATTCACACATGTTCATGAATATTCACACATGTTCATGAATATTCACACATGTTCATGAATATTCACACA
Source organism: Cochlearia excelsa (assembly GCA_963556525.1). Classification (NCBI taxonomy): domain Eukaryota; kingdom Viridiplantae; phylum Streptophyta; class Magnoliopsida; order Brassicales; family Brassicaceae; genus Cochlearia; species Cochlearia excelsa. Next base: position 10,651,201 of record OY748329.1, read on the forward strand.
TGTTCATGAATATTCACACATGTTCATGAATATTCACACATGTTCATGAATATTCACACATGTTCATGAATATTCACACATGTTCATGAATATTCACACAATGTCACGATTATTTTAAAAGGAAAAACATGAATGTTCATACGAATAAATGAATGTTCACGCATATACGTGAATGTTCACACGACATGACCAGAAAATTCAGGGTTATTTTTTACTTTTCAACATAAAAAATCACCTAAATGCAAATACAAAAAAAAATCATCCTATTGGCAAATTAAAAAGTAAAAGGTACCTAGTTTACTAAATAACTCTTGAATATAAAAATAAACATAAAACTATCCAAACAAACATACATTAAACATCAAGTCATATCCACATACATACATTTAACATAAACATTCAAAAGTAAAAGTGTTTTGTTGATGGGATAGTGATAATTTATAAGTAACCTAAGTAGCAGGGGTAATTGAGAGAGTTGTTGTGTTTTCTAGAGTTGCTTCAGTCTTCATGAACTCGAGAAACGCATGATCAATTTGGCGCTAATAATTCTCCACCAAGGAGAACTGGTTGAGCTTCGCTTCTTGTTTAGCCAAAGCTTTGAGTTGCTCTTTTCACGCCTTTGATTAGCATTAGCTTGTTCTTCCATTTTCTGTTGTGCGATCTTCAATTGCTCTTGCATAGAGACAAATGATGAAGACTCTAATTGTGTGTTGCTCCTGCTAGTGTCAGCATTTTCAAGACTCTTCTTGAGGCTTCCGAGTCCATATAGATTGCCTCGTGAATCCATCTGTGTTGACTGTGAATAGAAAGACCAAAACAATAATCAAAAAGTATTAAACTTAAGATAAATATAGAAACGTGTATAATGAAAAATGTTTCATAGAACCTCGAGAAAGATGGCAATATATTCATTTGTAGCCAGCTCGCGAGGTCGCGAAGCAGCGTCCGAAACAACACAATTCTCTTCCTCAAGCTGAGACAATTTCTCTGACAATTTTCTTTCATAATTTGAAGCAATCTTCGACGCCTTCTTATCCACATACGTATCATCCGGTTTGGTGTGTATCTTAATGAAAACCTCACCAATAGACACCCGGTCTTCCCAATTCCTCTTCCTAAAATGATACAAAATAAAGTTAAAGTACTTGCATATGAGTATAGGAAAATTATAGAACATTTATTTTATATATTCTAACCATTCCATATTGGATTTTTTGATAAGATGTAGGACCAGATAGGTCTATGTGAGGACCCAAGACCACCCGCGTTCAGATAAGCGAGAATTAGAATAAATCACACTCTTTTCTTTTGCTTCATCTGAACCCCAATACGTTGTCATCTATTTCCAAAGAGGTTCGCCGATCCATGTTGGGCGCTCTCGAGTAGTCCTCACGGCAGAGACCATTTCCTTCGTACGTCGTTGACATATTTTCTCGAAATATTGTTGAATAGTCCCTGTTATCAGCGGATCCCAAGTGTGGGTTTTCTACAAAACAAAGAGAGATAATTAATTCATGTAAGTGAAAACAAAACGAAGATAAAGCGATGATAATTATAAACGTACCACGAACTCGAGAAAATATCTCTTTTGTCTATCCCAAGGCACACAAGTCCAACTATAGAAAGGACCATCAAACTTGTTGTAAAAACTTTCGTAATTTTACGAAAAAGTTTAGATCCCTTGTCACGAGTAAACCTGTAGTGTTAAGAAGCAAATCAAAGCAATATAACCCAAATCATGACAAAGAAGCTTAGTCATGAATCAAAAGACAAACTAAGTGCATCAATTATCTTTGTAAAAGTTTCACGAACTTATGAAACATCTAACATCACGTTTTCGAAAATCTAAACCAAGTTTTAAATAACAACAGTGCTTATAAGTGCCTCAATGATCTTTCTTCAAGTTTTACGAAATTATGAAACATCTAACAACGAGTTTTCGACGGATCTGAACCAAGTTTTAAAAAGATGAGTTTTTACTAGTGTCTCAATGATATTTGTACAAGTTTTAACAACTTATGAAACATCTAACAACTGGTTTTGTATGACTCTAATGCAAGCTTTAAGCAAGATGAGTTCTTATTAGTGACTCAATGATTATTGTACAAGTTTTACGATCTTCTGAAACATCTAACCATGCGTTTTCTAAGACTCTAAACAAAGTTTTAAGCAAGATAAGTTCTTATTAGTGTATCAATCATTTTTGTACAAGTTTCACAAACTTATGAAACATCTAATAATGTTTTCTTAGACTCTAAACCATGTTTTAAGCAAGATGACTGCTTATGAAACATCTAACAACGCATTTTCTATGACTATAACCCATGTTTGAAGCAAGATGATTGCTTATAATTGCCACAATGATCTTTCTACAAGTTTCACTAACTTATGAAACATCTAACAACTTGTTTTTACGATAGTAAACTAATTTTTTAGCAAGATGAGTACTTATAAGTACTTTAATGATCTTTGTACAAGTTTCAAGAACTTACAAAACATCTAACAACGATTTTTTTATGACTAAACAATGTTTTAGGCAAGATGAATACTTATAAGTGCCTCAATGATCTTTGGATAAGTTTCTCGAACTTATTAAACATCTAACAACTCGTTTTCTACAATTCTAGACAAAATTTTAAGCAAAATGATTTCTTATTAAAACCTCAATGGTGATCGTAAAAGTTTCACTAACTTCTGAACATCTAACAACGCGTTTTCTACAACTTGACCCAAGTCTGATGCAAGATGAGTGCTTATAAGTGCCTCAATGATCTATGTGCAAGTTTCAAAAACGTATGAAATATTTAACAAAGCGTTTTCTACGACTCTTAACAAAGTTTTAAACTAGATGAGTCCTTATAGGTGTTTTGATGATCTTTGTACAAGTTTCAAGAACTTATGAAACTTATAACAACTGGTTTTCTACGACTCTAATGGCTTTTTATTTCTTTTATATCTTGGCTTTTATCTCCTACATATGTACAAGTGATATAGGGATTTATTTTCGTACTTCTCTTTACCAATTTCACATGTTATACTTATCAATCCCCTCATCAATTATTAAAAAAAAAATAGAGAACCAATAACCCCAACTAAAAATTTCACCTTCTAAACTTTATCTTATGTCTTGTAGAATGTAGACTACCATTATAAGAAAATGAAAACAAAATATAAAAAATTTCTTTTAAGTACATCATCCATTACTACTATCTATTATATCGGTGAATTTTTTTCATACATACAACACAAATGAAATCGTTGATCAGATGTCGTTGTCGTCGATTAAATAAACCCGAAGTAACAGTGAAAACACCGAAACCGTCATTACAAAAGCGATCACGACAATTAACGCACAAGATTTTTCAAGGCAGCATTCAACGGAAATCCAGTATGATTCAAATGTGTTTGATTCACGGTGGTCGTCTCATCATCACATCGATTTACAATGGTTTTTCATGATGCTCAATTTAAATAATATAATATTTCATTTGTTTAGTTTTATGAATACAACAAAAAAACTAAATCACCTATAAATATGGAAATATTATCTTTTCTATTGTTCTGAAATCAAAATCTACTTAATCTCCTAATTAAAAAACATAAGGTGTTAATTTTGAAAAGATCAAAGTAAGGTTACTCAAAATAGAAACGTAGTTGTAGTTGTATGCAATCTGAATATCATTTGCAAAACCTAACATGTAAACTTCTAATCCCACTTTGTGAGCATCTTGAACTATGAGGAACCAAGTATCCCTTGTCTACCGACAATATATAAGACTTGGGAACAAGAATCCCCGAAGCAAAATTCTTGACAAAAGTAAGGTTACTCAAAATAGAAACGTATGTTTAGATTGTCGTCACCTCGAACTCTTCTTGACCTAGAAACTTGAACACGAAGGTAGGTCCACTACGCACGAAATGCCCACCGATCTTCTTAAAGAAATTTACTTCATGTGAAGAATTTAGTGGGTTTTAGCAGTTTTCGAAGCCGACACGAGAAAACTGCTTATTCTCAGGTTAAGCTCAGCGTAGAAGGCTTCGTGCCGAACAGTTAACCTAAATATATATGATTTTCAAAATCTTATATATGTCTGCAACCTTAAGAATCATGTCTTCATTTTTGTCGTATTTTGTAGACCGAGATGAATATGATTTCCCTTGAATTACTAAAACCAAGACAACATAAGTAACAAGTTTCTGGAAAGAGTCTCCAAAACAACAAAGATGAAGATCACTAACCTGAGAAAATAGTGAGATATCTCAAAGAGAAATCTATGGTTAACCAATTCTTGTTAGAAGGGCCTCCATAAACAGAGTAGGTGTTTGTGTGATTCATGTAAAATAGGTTAACATTTAAAGAATCCCTCATTTTTAGATCAGGGAAGCAAATCCCAAACTCATCCATACTTGGTTGGACATCACACCAAATAGCTGAACCCGAAAGATTTTTCTAGTGCAAATTTGTAGGCCTTGCGACTCGAATCTCGAAACAATCCACAACTTCCATGAGCTATCACAAGAGGAGGAGCACTTGTAGTACACAAAATTACTCTTAAAATCAACTAATTCTAAATTCATAAACAAAGTATTTCAAAACAAGGAAGTTAGAGTACTCACCAGTGAGTGTGTTCTATGAATAGGTCTGTGGGCACAAATTTGATCAACCATGAGGTGAACTACAACGAAACCACGGAGTAAAAGCGACGAAACATAGGTAGATTAATTCGTTGTTGAACAAGGGTTGATAGCATAGCGCTGTCATCGGTGTATGAGACATTAACTGCATCATATTCTGATTATTCGTAACCAACAAAAGGAAATAATATAGCTGAATTTGTTTCGGTTTTGTTTCAGTTATGTTCTTATTTTGTAGTAAAATTTATTTCCGTTAGGATGTTTTACCTCTGTGAAATTTAAAACTAATGAATTTTTATAAAAAAATTTCCAAAGAAATATAATTATTGGATTTTGTTAATTTCACTCATTTGTAAATGAGAAAATGAAGCATACTCGTTAATTAAAGTTTAGATTTTTTGGTAAAAAGAAAAAAAAAAGAAAGGGAAGAGAGAGAGAGAAAAGAAAGGAAAGAAAAAGAAAAAAAGGTACAAAAGAAGAAAAAAATAAAAGAAAGAAAGAAAGGTAAGAGAGAAGAGAGCAAAGAAAGGAAAGAAAAGGAAAAAAAAAAAAAAACAAAAAAAAAAAAAGAAAGAAAATAAGGACAAAAACAAAGAAAAAAAAGAAAAAAAAAGAAAAAAAAAGAAAAAAAAAGAAAAAAAAGGAAAAAAAAAGAAAAAAGAGTTTAGTTTTATATACATTATTAACTATTTGTTTAGATTCACATATTAACTATTTGTAAAAAGTTTTAATATATTATTGTTAAAAAAACCATAAAAAAACTAGACAGAGGGGATTTTTACTAATCATTAAAAAATCCATGAAATAATATTTTATTATTTTACTTATTACGAAACCAGAAAGGTCTAAACTCGCTTTAAATTTAACCACAAAATCAGAACTTAACTGGAACAAAACTCATCCAAGTTGTAGCAAATTTAACTATTTGTAAAAAGTTTTAATATATTATTGTTAAAAAAACCATAAAAAAACTAGACAGAAGGGATTTTTACTAATCATTAAAAAATCCATGAAATAATATTTTATTATTTTACTTATTACGAAACCAGAAAGGTCTAAACTCGCTTTAAATTTAACCACAAAATCAGAACTTAGCTGGAACAAAACTCATCCAAGTTGTAGCAAATTTAACTACAAAAACAGACTTTAACTGGAAAAAAACTCATGCAAACTGAAGCAAATTTGTTTCGATTAAGCACACCCTTAAATCCCATGAAATCTTTTGGCTATAAAACATAATTATAGAAATTTTTAATATCATTGATAGAAATATACACATCATAAGGAAAATTTTAGGATCATGGTGTGTTGTCAAATTTTTGAACATAACACGTGATACGTCACACAAGTCACACAACTCTGAAAGAGAGAGAAGTGTGATGGACAAGTATATAGTAGACTTAATGATAATTAAATCTGAACTAAAGAATGAATGATCTTTCAACTACCAGTTTTGATTCTTATGTTTACTTGGCCGAGAATAGGTGTTGGAGTAAATGAAGGATCTTTCAACTACAAGTTTTGATTCATATGTTTAATAGGTAAAAAAAGCATGATTTATTATAATCTTGCGAAAAATTGTTTCTTTCATAGAATGAGAAGCGTTAGGGAGTGGTTTCAACATTTATAACAAAAAAATAATACTTTCTAACATTTTTTAGAAAGTTAAGTTTATTATATTTGGAAAAGTATTTGTATACTTTGGATAATCTTAATTGCGGTGAATGTAATGTTAGGTTGCGGATAACAAATAATTTTTCGAAATGGTAGTTCATCTTCATTACTTACTAGGGAAAAACCCGGGCGTTGCGCCGGTTAATGATATAAACATGTATATATATAGTAATTTTATTACCACAACATGACAAACTGAATACTTGTGAGTAAAACTTTGGTAATTAAATTAAAATGACAAAAACAAGGATACAAAAATTAGGAAAATAAGTGGGTTTGCGAACCGAGTAACACTCTTTCCTTACTTCTCGAAATGTCACTTAGTGTGATATGAAGTTCTGAATCGCAAGATACAACCACATAATTCATATGATTCGGATCACTCGAAAGCATAATCTCTCGATCTCTATATTTGTGTTATATTCTCACACAAAGATAAAAATAATAATAAAAGAATAGATAGAAAATTTGTGTAGAATGGTATCTAAAAAATGATGAATTTTTCTCTCCTGAGCATGCAATATTTTTTGGTTTCACCAAGTAATCCATAACACCACCAATACTCACATTTAACATATAACTTAATGTCAAACTTGGTGGTTACACCATTGAATAATAAAATCATTTATTAATTCAATTTAAGAAGAAGATTTTTATTTGACCAAAAATTAATTCTTTTTATCATTAGAATTATTATTTTCTTTGACCAATTTTAAATATCCATCACATGAAAAATATATCACTTGACTAGGATAAAATATATGTAATGATCAATTACATAAAGATTTATTTTGCATCATAGGTTAAAAATGATGGATTTTGCTGCTTATATAGAAGATGATGCAACTCTTTGGTTTCACCACAAGTACTCACATTTAACATATAATTTAATGTCAAACTTGGTGGTTACACCATTAAATAATAAAATCATTTATTAATTCAATTTAAGAAAAGATTTTTATTTGACCAAAGCTTAATTCTTTTGACCATGACAATTATTATTTTCTTTGACTACTTTTAATTCTTCATCACATGAAAAATATACCACTTGAACAAAATAAAATATATGTAATGATCAATTACATAAAGATTTATTTTGCATCATTAGTTAAAAAATGATGTATTTTGATGCTTATATAAGAGATGATGCAAGACTCTATGGTCTCACCATGTAGTCTATAACACCACCAAGACTCACATTTAACATATAACTTTATGTCAAACTTGGTTGTTACACAATTGACTGATAAAATCATAATTAATTCAATTTAAGATGAAGATTTTTATATGACCAAAATTTAATTATTTTTATCATGAGAATTATTATTTTCTTTGACCAATTTTAATTCTACATCACATGAAAAGTATATCACTTGACAAAAATAAAATATATATAATGATCAATTACATAAATATTTATTTTACATCATTGGTTATTGAGTCATAGCTCAACATATTTTTCAAAACACAATGATATATTTACAGCTTAAAATAAAAAATAGGAAAAAACAATACAATATATGTTTACCTATAATATATAATAAAACTATATTATATGGCACAAAATTATTACTAAATAACATTTTTATACGAAAATAATAAGTTTTAACAATTATAGTTGATTTTGACTTATGAGTAAAATTAATCATAATTGTAACATAAATTGATTGTATTTTATTTATAAGCTTAACATGTTATTTTGAATTATTTACCAAAAAATATTCTTTTAATTTAATTAAAAATGAGTAAACACTAAGACAAATGTCAAAATTTTAGGTGGACACTTGTCACCATGAGAATGCAAGTTAAAAAAAACTTTCAATCATATTATATAAGATTCTTTGTTTATACTATTATGAAATCATTTCAGTTTTACATATTTCTCATATGAGTAGGCATTGATCAATAGCTCCTTTCTCTTTATGATTTATATAACTTTTTGCATCCTTATTTACTTATTTTACTTATTTTTATAATATCTTTAAAGATATAATTGTTTTTTTTTTTGTAATATGACAACTTGACTCATATCATGAATAATAATAATAATATTATTATTATTTTATGATAGTTTATTTTTAATTGAGGATTGACTTAGCTTCCCAAGATAGTTTAAAAGCATGTGAGGTTAAAATTACCCGAATAATAATCATATCCATTCTCCAAACTTTGTCAGTTGAGCAAACTTATCATATTTCCAGATGATTTTCTTGAATGGTACATTTATCATAACTCTTTAATTTAAAATGTTTATTGTTTGTGTATAGTATAAAAATGTATTACTAATAGTTATGGATCATATCTACATGTTAAGTAGGGTGCAATTGGCACTCCTTAAATAATAAGAATATATGTTTGAGAATAAGTACAAGAAAAATGAAACTATACATTTGGTTAAATTCTCTATTACTGAAGTCTCTAACCCGAGTTCTAACATGAAGTCCACCAGTCCAGGAGTGTCCACGTGTCATTCACCGGGAGAAAGTTCTTTTACTTTTATAGTATAGATTTTTACTAGAATTAAATCCAAATTCTAAAATAGAATTAGTTGTCACATAAATAATTAGATTACAAATCCTTGTCCAATAAATGATAAAACAAAAAAATTGGCTAAACTTGTACATTTTTTTTTACCTAATTAGGAAATTCGGTGATTTTCCCCCCAAATTAGCGATTAGGTTATTTAGGTTGATGTAAAATTAAATTCGAACCTTTACACCCTTAAACGGTATATCATATTGGTTTACAAGACCAAGGTAATCGTTAAACCGGTTATGGCAAAAATAATATGAAAACCGAAAAAATTTAGGAAACAATGACAATATCATGTTTATATTTTTTTCACAATATTTTTATTTCCTCTTTTTAGATCACGATATATTTTTTTTCGGAAAACCAATCTCAAAAAACAGAGCACGGTACATAGAGATACAGTTTTAGGGTTCTTATCAAAAACTTTTGCTTTTACTCACCATCACTTGTTTATAATCTTGGTGGATTGCAGATTGTCTCAATGGATACTATGGATTCTCTTCGCAAACTTTTACACAGATAATTATACAATCATCGTTCTTTCCTTCTCTATGCCTCTGCCTTTTTCATAGCTACTTGTTTACAGGTAGAAGACGAGATTAAGATACATGACATGAACACGGCATAAACATTCATAAGCGTACATTAATGTTCAGACCACCTGCTCATGTTAAAGGTCCTTCAAAAAAGCTTACTGATGTCTTTGGTAAAGAAAATCGTGTTGATGTTACATTTGAGGAACAAGACGATGAAGTCTTAATCGTTGTTGCTGATGCGGTGTTCACATCATATTAAAACAAGACAAAAAACGAAGTTGCAAAGGCTGGTATGCTTACAAACTTGTACAATGTGCCTATTACTAGTGCATATGGTGATGAACTTGCAGAAGATGACAATTGAAACGATGGGAGTGATGGTTACATTAGCCCCGATAATTACGATTACGATTTTTGGGAGGAACTAATTGATGAGGAGAATAATGAACCAAAATACAAAGACGATAACGATTTTGTAGAAGTTCCACCTAATAACAGGTCTGGCCAGTCACGCGACCTTGCACTATGTACGCTTGAAATTACCTCCGGTGACATTTACGGTTTTGACGATGTATCTACAAAGGGCAGGTATTTGATAACAAGGAAGAGTCTAAGTTAAGGATGACAATTGATGCAATCAAAAGAATGTTTAGGTTCAAAACAACAAGACACGCAAAGAATAACACGACGATGACATGCGTAGATAAGAAATGAGATTGGCGTGTCTATGCTACTGCCATTGATGGGACTGAAAAATACGAAGTGTGGAAGGTGTATCTACAACACACGTGCACAATTGAGGCAAGAAGCCAATTCAACAAGCATGCAACCTCTAAAGTAATGGCTGTTTAATTATGCTCAAAGTACGGTACCATCATATCAGGACCATGAGCCAGAGATCTCCCTGAAATGGTATTGGCTGAATACAACATTGATGCATCCTATTGGAAGTGTTGGAAAGCAAGGGAACTCGTTATAGCTAGTGCTATGGGGACAAAGGAGAAATCGTACAAGATGCTACCGTTATACTTACATGTATTCAAGCAGTCCAATCCCGGTACTATTTGTCACATCAAGATAGAAGTAGATAAGGAAAATAATGAAAGATTCAAGTGCGTCTTCATTCCTATAGGCGCATCTATCGCATCGATGGTACACATCTCCATGGTAAGTACAAGGGTACATTGTTGACAATAAGTGGTCAAGATGCAAATTACCAGATTTTTCCTCTTGCTTTTGTTGTTGTCGATGGTGAAAACAAAATTTTTTGGCTTGCTTCATGGAAAAGACGAGTGAATTTTGTCCCGACAAAAAGGACCTAGTATTCGTTTCCGATATACATCAATATATCTACAAGGGTTTGCGTAAGTTTTACCCTCGCGCAAGGCATGGAGCATGTATTGTTCACATATGTAGCAACGTTGCCACTAAATACAAGGGAAAACTCCTAGGTAAGATGGTTTCAACGGCTGGCCACGCGTTCCGTCTTTCAAATTTTTTATAAAATGTACACGGATATTAGAAGGAAGGATGTCGAATAATGGGATTGGCTTGAGGAGATGGGCGTAGAGCATTATTCTACGGTGCATTTTCCTGGAAATCGTTACAACTTGATGAGTAGTAACATTGTTGAGTCGCTAAACAAAGCACTTCTTCCTGCTAGGGATTCACCTATTGTACCGCTTATAGAGTTCATTAGGAGGATGCTTGCCTGGTGGTTTTGCACAAGACGGAAAAAGGCATAGAGATTAAACGGTGAAATACCACCAGAAGTTGACAAGGTTCTACAAGAGTATCTCAAAGAATCGGTCGGTTTGATAGTCTTGCCCATTTCGAAATGGAATTTCGAGGTTTGCGGGAAACAACTTGGTAATTTTTACGTCTATCTCGAGGTATGTACTTGCACATGTTTAGCTTTTCAACAACTAGGTATGCCTTGTAGTCATGCCCTAGCAGCTATACGGAAGGTTGGTTTGAAAGAATCAGATTTTCTTCATCCATTGCACGATAAAACGAATGGAAAGGTACTTTTGATGGGATTATATTACTTGTTCAAGATCCCTGATGATCTAAGTGTCCCTAGGACAATCAAAGCGCTAACATGTTTCCCTCCAAAGCCAAGGAGGCCACCAGGTAGACCACCTAAAAAGAGGAAGAAGTCCAGCATTGACCCCTTCGTATAACACGTATTTACTTCGTTTTGTTTCATAATTTGTAAACTAACATACTAAATTTTGTTTGTAGGGACCTAAGTCATCATCAACCCACATGTGTTCTAGGTGAAACCAGGGAGGACATAATAGGGAAACATGCACTACTCTGTTGGATTAGTTTTAAAGCTTTCGAATAGTTTTAACTCCTTTTTTTGTTTTTCGTATATTTTTAACGTAGTTTTTCAGTTTTTCAGTTTGTGTTACTTTTTAATTTCATTTCATGTATAAACATTTGTTGCTGCTTTTTATTCTTCTTTTTATTGGATTTGACTCATAATTACTCAAAGTTTTTCATGGTTTTTGTAGAATGTTACATTTAATGCTACGAACGTTCACGTCATGACATTAATGAACATAACCTGTTATGAATATTCACATATGTCAACTTGATTACCATGAATGTTCATTCAAAGTCATGAATATTCACATATATAAATGAATGTTCATCTGCCATCATGAATATAATCAGTGGATTAGAGTTCGATTTCAAATGAAAGACGTTATGACAAACATCCTAATTATCCAAGAATAACAGAGCCATATCAAACATTCCAAAAAACGTTACATAACCCAAAAGTACTAAAACAAAGAGTTGTTTCTTCACTTCTTCACATCTCTATTCTTCACATGTTCCCTCACTTGTTTCAATGATTTCAGCACATCACCCAACTTTGCATTATCATCATCTATTACTTTAGATGCTTCTCCATCTTCGTTTGCAAACTTTCCCTTTCTTTTCGTCTTCACCGCATCGGCGTTGTCAAGTAGCTACATTTTTACAACAAAAAAGGTCTTAAAATTACTTATATTTGTTTGACAAGTATTTTTGTTGGAAAAAATACCTTGTCATGCGTCCCAACAAACTCGACATAAGCATCCCTTGCGTACTTAATCCTGATCAGCTCACTTTGTTCTTCTGTTATTTTAGCCATGTCAGCCCTAATCAAACCAAATGCATGCATCTCAATGAACCTCACGGACAAAGGTCCACATCCAATAATTCCTTCATCCTGATAAATGTCGTTCTTACGAGTCAAGGTAAAAGTCCTCACACCCTTGCTTTTATCGTACGTGTTATGCACATATTTCTGTACATAATACGATATCATTTCACAGACAGGAACCATGTACTTTTTCACGTGCCTATCACGAGTTCGACGAGGCAAAGGATCCAATATATCTACTCTCTGACCAAGTCAAACATAATGAGGCCCAGGCCACTTCATTGGTACGTATATTGTATTGACATCCTTCACCCACATGCTCTTTTACCACGATCACTTCTTTTTCCAAGCATGTATGGTGTCACTTGGTTGGCCCACGGGTAATTACCTTTCCCATACGCTAAAACAAAGGATGCATAGTGTGTTCCAAGTGTGTATAGTAGAGAAGGACTGTGAATTACACACCTACCTTTCATATACTCATCAGACCCGCGTCTCAACAACATCACAACGATGATACTAACATCCTGTTGCATATATAAAGATTATCAGTCCTTCATTCATCACTTATACATTTACATGTATAAAATACTTACATCTACGTCGATCCATTTTTTTGTCCACGATGTTTAGGAACATTCTATTATCCACTGCATGGCCCATAACAATTTGGTAAGACCTATAACAAACAACGATACTTACTTTGAATAGTCAAAAGAATACGTGAACACGCATAAACAAATCATTAATATTCACTACATGCTATGAACATTCATGTACATGGTGTGAACATTCATGTACATGTTGTGAACATTCACATGATCTTCATAAATTGTAAACTTTAAATGGTTTTGCATTTTATACTTACTCGTCCTCTCCTTCTTTCTCAAGCGCCTTTTTGAATGTCTCATAGTGGCATTTTATACTTATGTCCTCTCCTTCTTTCTCAATAAGGGACGACCTTTTTGGTAGATGCAAATAGTGTTCGCAGTCTCGATCCTGGAGTGAGTGGATCTTGAAGCTTCTCTGACCTCGTACGCTTACGCTTTCCACGTTCCGTTTGAACTATAGCCTTTTGTCCCTACAACAATACACACAATTTTTTCACATTTCGAAGTTTAGCTAGTGTTTAAGTTAAACCAAACATGTGATCATGCCTTCTCATTTCCACCTCTTTATCAACTCCAACTTCTTGTTCCGTTGTTTGAAGTTCACTTACCGCCTACAAATTTGTTGAAGTTTTAAATCTACTCTTTATAAACAAAATATAATTTTACCGCTCTGAAAATATTATTGAGTACCAAACCCTGTGCGAGAGGTTCATTACTTTCCTCTATAACACGCTCGCGGTAATTTATAGTAGAAGGGAACAACTCATTATCCTTTTCATTCTCCTACATTTTAAAAGGGTTGTTAGTCATTTACATGTTCTTTTCAAGTTTATTTATAATCTATTTACTCACCTCCCCTTCGTTGACATTATTTTCGTTGATGTCGTTAATAACTAAGTATGCTAACAGACATATCATATTCTGGATCAACTTACATGAGTTCGCGCATCGACTAACATGAGTTCGCGCATGTTAACAAGATCTTCAACATTAAGCTCTCGATTTTCACCTAACAGACTGTAGCATGCTAAAAGACTGTAGCATGTTATCCGACTCGTTATTTTTAAATTGATTGATCGTTGTCGCGTCAGGGAACTGACCACATGGAAGACAAGTTGTCAACGCAAATTCTCTTGATGAGAATTTTAGTGGTTTCCCTCCAAACACCATCCACATCTCGTGTCTTCGCTTCGTAACCAATTGTCGACATATCATATTCTGGATCAACTTACATGAGTTCGCGCATCGACTAACATGCAACTCAAACAGTCTTATGAAACATGATTATCTAATAGTTTCCAACTCAGGTTTGTCTTCAAAGTACTTGGCAATAGTCGAAAGATAATCCATCTTGTTGTAAACTTGAGTTGTTCCATTCAATGGCATTCCACGCCTTTGAAACAATCTTTTAGGTAGCTTTGTATCACAAATCTATTCTTCTTTGTTAGGATCCATTCAAAATTCCACATGCACCAAAATCACATTATAAGCTGTGAAAATAAGCAACAAATGAACTAAATCGATGAAAAATCACAAAGGGCACACCGGATTTACAATGCGATGAGAAATCAGCGGAAAAAGTACGTGGAAGAAACAACTCGTTTTCACTAAATCTTAACTTTCAACCCAAAATCACTTGATAAAATCACCCAAAATAGAATAAACCCCAAATCTTTAAAACCCAAAAAACTCTCAAAACTCAAAATCACTGAAAATAAGCCAATAAACCACAACCAAATCACCTTATCAGACGGCGGAAAGTGCAAAAAATGGAGGAAAAAATCAAACCTGTGAGATCGTAGGAGAGAAGAAGGGCGACAATGGAGTCAAGGATCACCGATGTCAACAAGGTGGATATATTAACCCGATCGACTGACGAGCGTTTCGAAGCACTCACCTCAGGGGAAGCTCGAAGTCGAAGACCGATCAGCGAGCCCTTGCCGAATAATTAGCGAAACCTCTTCAGAGAAACATCCGCCTACACGACTCCGTTCGCATGACGGGGCTACCAGAACCCATTGGAGAGATCCACTTCGACTATTACTCCGCGAGTCGCCAACCCGCTTACAGGTCTTCTTTATGGGACTCAATTCGTCAATCAGGCCGCCGGCCCAGGTCTATCGGGCCCCGACGCACATCACAATTGCCATCGCTTAGGCGGACAGGCACTCGTTGATCCTCGGTTCACCCACTCTCAATTATTCCCAATGAACCCTCCACCTTATAACGCATCTGCCACGACACAAGGCGCGAAGGATTATGAGTTCCAGCAAATGAGGCAAGAACTCTGCGACATGAACTCTCGTTCACGAAACGGTCAACGCTGCCCCGGAAATGGGTCGCGTATTGCGAGAAATGCAGAACGTCCCCTTCACGAGCGAGATCACACATTTCCACGTTTTGAACCCCGGCAAGATCACAATCCCGAAGTACAACGGAACAACTAACCTCGTCCAACACAATACGACCTTCGCCATCGTGATGGGAATAGATCAGTTCGCACCCAAACTACGTGACGCAGGATATGACAACTCTTCGCATAAAATTTACAAGGAGCAGTGCATAAGTGGTTCAATAGACTAGCGGCCAACTGGATCGACAACTTCCACCAACTTCAAACCGCATTCCTAAAACACTACTCGATGTTCATCCACCGAGAACAGTCAGCTGCCGATCTATGGTAGATGGCTCAAGGACCCGACGAAACTCTTTACAAGTTCATCGGGTTGTTCAAAGAGATCGCATCAAAGATCTCAATAACAGACAAAGTGGTCGTACATTCACTTCGCAACAGGCTATGGTATGAAGCTCATTTCCGCGACAAGATCTCACTCGAAGAACCAAAGACAATGGAAGACGCATTACACAAAGCGATCACCTATATTAGAATGGAGGAGGAAAAAGCGATCTTAGCAAAGTCAAGGAAAAGGAGAAGGAGGAATACCACGAGCCTCGACAACACTATGACGCGGAGTAAAAAGACGCGAGAAACAGGAGAGTTCACATTGTAGAGGAAGACTTTCTCGGACGGAACCAAGTCGGGGAAATCACGCAGGATACAAAGACAAAAGTCAGGGAAGGACACAAGGCTATCAAAAGAGGAACACGGGAGGTTATCAGCACAACAATCAATCCGATGGTCACGATCTCAACAAATGATGTGACTTCCACAAGAAAAACGAACATTTGACCTAGGAATGCAGGTTCCTTAGGGGTCTACTCGTTCTAGAATGCGACGTAGGCGACATTAAACTCCCGACCTCGTAGAAAATCCAGGGGAACTATACATACACGCGACCTGACACTGCGAGAAACGAGCGAGAGAGGATCTCCGACCCATCAGAAGAAGAAAAAAACGAGAAGAAATCCCCGGACCGCCAAAAGCAGCTCGCAAAAAGATCGGAATGACACAACAAGAAAACACAGTTTTTTCCTACCGTATTTCCGACCAAATTTGGCGGTCGGAAATTTCCGACGGAAATTCGACCAAAATCCGACGATAATCCGACGAATAAAGATTTGGTCGGAAACGGTCAAAAATTTCTGACGAGAACAGGGTGGTCGGATTTTGGTCTACAATGTTGCTTTTAACCGTCTGAAATTGGTCGGATTGTGGTCGGAAATTTCCGACCAATTTCAGACGGTTAAAAGCAACGTTGTAGATTTCGTCGGAAATTGGTAGGAAATAATGTGGTCGGAAATCGGTCGGAAATTTCCTACCGATTTACGAAGAGAATGAAACTGTTTTTTTGCCGTTGTAGTTTCGTCGAAAATCGGTAGGAAATTTCCGACCGATTTGCCACCACAATATTTTCGACTAATTTCCGACCGATTTCCGACCAATTTTAAAACGTTTTTAGCTGTTTTAAACGACTAGAATTTTGGTCATAAATCGGTCGGAAATCGTTAGGAAATATCTGTTATATATATATCACAAGCTCATTTGCTCATTTTTCACAAATTTACTTATCCATCACCTCATTTCTCACAAATTCACTTATAAATCTCTTTCTATATCACAATCTTCATAGAAAATATATATCATGAGTTATTTTAGATCGTGGATGGATGAAAATCATCTTAATCCGGAGACGGGATTACTTACGGATGAATTTGCGGATGGACTTCAAAAATTCATGGAGTTTGCCACAAATCAAGAGAAACTGTAAAAACAGGTAAAATGTCTTGTCCTTGTCAAAATTGTGATAATCATAGAAGGCAAAAGGTACAAGTAGTATGAAATCATTTATATAGTGTTGGTTTTACTCCGGGGTATAAATATGGTATTCAGATGGATAAAATGATTCCATATTTTAGTGATAATTTAGTTGTCCCTCCAGTAGTAGAGCCCATTATTATATATAGGACTGTGCAAATGGTAAATGATATTTTTCTTGAAAGTATGTCGTCGTTTGAGCAGCCAAATGTCGAGGCGCATAAGTTCTTTGATATGCTCGATGCCGCTAAGAACCCGTTATACGGTGGATGTAAAGAAGGTCATTCGCCTCTTTCTGCTGCTACAAGAATGATATCTATCAAAACGGATTACAATCTTTCAGAAGACTGTGTGGATGCTTGGGCAGGATTGATCAAAGACATTCTACCTGGAGATAATATGGCACCGGGAACATATTATGAAATCGACAAGTTCGTATCTGGTCTTGGGTTACCTTATCAGATGATCGATGTCTGCGTTGATAAATGTATGTTATATTGGAAAAAGGGATGAAAACCGCTCAGCGTGTTGGTTCTGTAAGAAGCCACAATATAAGGAAACTAGTGGAGGAGTATCAATACCTTATAAGAGAATGTGGTATTTGCCTTTAACGGATAGGTTGAAGAGGTTATATCATTCGGAACGCACAACAAGTTCGATGAGATGGCATGCGGAACATACGATGTATAATGGAGAAATAGCACATCCTTCTTGATGCTGAAGCATGGAAACATTTTAAAAATGTGTATCCTTGCTTTGCAAGTGAGAGTCGAAACGTATATCTGGGGTAATGTACGATGGTTTCAACCCTTTTGGGAAGCATGGGAGGCAATATTCTTTATGGTCGGTGATCGTTACGCCATACAACCTACCTCCTTCATTATGCATGGCTAGAGAATTCTTGTTTTTATCTATTGTGGTACATGGGCCGGATCATCCAAAGAGAGCACTTGATATATTTCTGCAGCCGTTGATATATGAGTTGAAGATGTTATGGTCTAGTGGAGCAGAGACATACGACATATCAGTTCAACAAAACTTCATGATGCGTGCAGTACTAATGTGGATTATTAGTGATTTTCCGGCGTACGATATATTATCCGGTTGGACCACACATGGACGGTTATCTTGTCCTTATTGTCAAGATAACCCTGATGCTTTTCAACTACAGAATGGACGTAAATCATGTTGGTTTGATTGTCATCGACGATTTTTACCAAACGATCATCCATACCGTAACAGCAGTACTTTGTTTACGAAGAAGAAGAAAGTGTTCGAAGGACCTCCTGAGGAAGTGAGCGGAGATCATATATTAACTCAACTTAGAGATTTTGGAGCAGAGAAAACGGTAAGTTGTGGTGGTAACAAACATCAAGTTTTCCAAGGATATGGAGAGTATCATAACTTGCATAAGAAGAACATTTTTTGGGATTTGCCTTATTGGAAGGATCATTTACTTCGGCACAACCTAGATGTTATGCACATTGAGAAGAAGTTCTTTAACAACATCATGTTTACCATTATGAACGTGAAAGGGAGGACAAAAGACAATTTAAAGTCTAGATTAGACTTGCTGAGTATTTGTTCCCGGAAGGAACTTCATGTGACAACTCAAGGGAGATTTCCTCAGCCTATTTTTCGGTTAGATGCTTCAGCAAAACATGATTTCTTCAACTGGATAATTGAAGGTGTCAAGTTTCCGGATGGTTACTCTTCGAACCTTAGAAACTGTGTTGATTGTGGGGATGAAAAGTTTTCAGGGATGAAGAGTCATGATTTTCATGTTGTTATGCAGCGTCCTCTTCCATTTGCATTCGCCGGGCTTCTTCCACCTAAAGTCCATGAGGCCCTTTCACGGATAAGAGCTTTTTTCAGAGATATTTCTGCAAGGTCACTTACCGTTGAAAAAATTTGCAACCTACAAAAGAAGATTCCAGTTGTTTTGTGCAACCTAGAGAAGATATTTCCACCTTCGTTCTTCGACGTTATGGAACATTTACCTTTTCACTTGCCTCGAGAAGTAGAACTTGGTGGTCCTGTTCAGTATCGATGGATGTATCCTTTTGAACGATACATGTATCATTTGAAGAAAAAAGTGATGAACTTAGCGAGGGTTGAAGGGTCTATTATTGCTCAAAGCATTAATGAAGAGAGGTCAAACTTTGCAAAGTACTACTTTCCACCACAAACGCAAACAAGAAGTGGAAAACCAAAACGTCATGATGATGGAGGAATGCAAGCGTGTTACCCTTTATATGTACCTGAACTTTTTAGGCAGATTGGACGTTTAAGTGGAAAGGGTAAAAGTCGAAGACTCAGCAAAGTGGAACATGCTAATGTACACATGTATATTTTGACCAACTGTGAAGATTTACACCCGTACGAGGATATTTACATTGGTCAGAAACGAATGGAGAATTCGCAATCAACAGACGATGAATTATATGAACTCAAGGAAAGAGAATTTGCACAATGGTTGAAGTTATATGTATACGGCAGGCAGTGCGAAGGAGAACTAGTTTAGACATGGTTAGAAGAGGTGGTGAACGGTCTAAGATTTGTTACAGCTTCACACCCGATGTATTGCACGCGAGGATATGATTTCAAAGTATTTCGTGAGGGAAGTTCAAGCTCGACGACAAACCATGGTGTATCATCAGTAGCGGGAGATGTGGTGTATTACGGGGTACTACGAGAGATATTAGAAGTGCATTATAGTGGGATGCTCGACTTACGATGTGTTACCTTTTATTGTGATTGGTATAACCCCGTTCCAGGATACGGTGTACGTACAAACGAGTTTGGTGTTACCACATTACACTCAAGGAGGAGGTAGCAAAAGTATTATCCGTTCATTCTTGGATCCCAGGCCAACCAAGTATCATACATGACTTATCCGCGACCACGAGCGGACAAGATCCTTGGATAGTTGTTACAAAAATAAACCCGAGGGGAAGAGTTCATGGTAGTTCATCTGAGGTCGATTCTCCTTTACAAGCGACAACAGTGGGACATTTGGGAGAAGTAAATGTTTCATTACAAGTGGATTTGGTTGTAGATTTAACAGAAGATGATGATAATGTTGTACATGAAGATTCAGAAAAAGAGATAGGAGAATTTGAGGAGAGATCTGATTCTACCAATGAAGATTCTACCGAATCCGAATAAAAGATTTACAATTGTATTTTTAAAATATTTCAAAGTGTTTTTAAAGTGTTTTTAAAGTTTTTTTAAAATGTTTTCAAAGTGTTTTTAAATGTTTTCAAAGTGTTTTCAAAGTGTTTTTAAAATGTTTTCAAAGTGTTTTCAAAGAGTTTCTAAAATGGTTTCAAAATGTTTTTAAAGTGTTTTCAAAGTGTTTTTAAAATGTTTTCAAAGTGTTTTCAAAGTGTTTTATTTTTTAAAAGTGTTGTATAAGTGTTTTATTTTTTTAAAGTGTTTTATTTTTTAAAATGTTTTCAAAGATTTCAAAGTTTTTGTAAATATTTGTAAGTGTTTTAAAATATGTTTAAAATGTTTTTAAAATATTTTAAAAGTGTTTTTAAAATTTTTATTGTTTTTATTTTTTTTGTGGTTGGAAATCGGTAGGAAATTGGTCGGAAGCCGCCAAAATTCAGATTCCTCGTACGAAACTTGGGTTAAATCGAAACCACAAATGCCGTCGGAAATCGGTCGGAAATTTCCTACCGATTTCCGACCAAAGTTTCATTATGGTCGGAAATCGGTCGGAAGTCGCCAAAATTTAGATTCCTCGTACGAAACATGGGTTAAATCGAAACCACAAATGCCGTCGGAAATTGGTCAGAAATTTCCTACCGATTTCCGACCAAAATGAAATTTCCTACCGATTTCCGACTGATTTCCCCAAATCCATCCGATTTATTTCTAAGTGTCAAGCTTTCACATTCGGTCGGAAATCGGTCGGAAATTTTCTACCGATTTCCGACCACTTTATTCGTTTTTAAAGAATTAAAAAAAAATGTCAAAATTAAATGTTCGGTCGGAAATTTCCGACCGAAGGTGAATAAACCCATCTGATTTTTTCTTTGTGTCAAACTTTCACATTCGGTCGAAAATCGGTCGGAAATTTCCTACTGATTTTCGACCACTTTATTCGTTTTTTTAAGAATTAAATAAAAATGTAAAAATTAAAAAACCGGTCGGAAATCGGTAGGAAATTTCCGACCGATTTCCGACGACTTTTCATTTTGCCCGCCATTTTCCTTCAATATTTCGGCTTGGCGGTCAAGTGAAAATGTATATATAATTCACTTCCTTCTTCTTTCTCATTCACAACTCAAACTACTCTCTCTCTAAAATTTTTTCTCTCTCTAAAAAAAAAAGTTCCTAAAAAAACATCACAAAGCTCCAAAAAATGTTGTAACTTTTTTAAAAATTTATTTTTTATCAATATAATCATGTTTTTATTATACAAGTACTAATCTTTTTAGATACTTGTGTCAAGTCGAACAACGAAGGCATAGGTTCGGATGTTCCCGCTACACAATCCTCGGGAGAGGAGAGGATGACGGTTGAAGACTTTGTTCAACGAGGAGGGCGGGCTAAGCTCAAGCGGATTGATCCCAACTACGAAGCCATCTCGAATGCGACTTGGTAACAAATTTATATATATAAAAATTAAATCTTTATTTTTATAATTAAAATTTATTAAATTAAATCTTATCTATTAAATGGAAAACATTTTTTAAAAAAGCCCTTAAAAAATTTTTAATTACAATACAATGCCACTACATCTTTTTAATATAACTTATGCTTTTGATTTTATTTTCAAATTATAATTTTAAAACCACTACAAAGGCCCAAATGAATTCATAATGTAGTTTAAATATTTGTAAAAAAAAATTTTGATAACAAGAATCATTCAAATTTTATTCTTCACAAATTTTACCTCTAATTCGAAATATATTCTACAAAAACGAATAAAGAAAAAAAACGATTTAAAATTTTAAAATTTAAAAATAATATTCGTGAAATATCTTTGATAACAAAGGATTTAAAATTCAAATGAAAATCAATTAAAATTTTAGCAAATAAAATAAAATTTGATAACAATTTTCATATCGAAATAAAAGAACTTGAATTATTCAAATGAAATAATATCTATAACAATCTAAACTTGATTTATTTTTAAATTTATATATAGCTAATTAAGACATAAGCAAAGAAAGGAATAAGAAATACATATTTTAATTTTTCTAACGGGTCGTTACAAAAATCGCAAAGCGAATTTGAAATGAATGATAATTGTTATGAGATTAAATCGAATTCAATTTATGTATAATTCTAATTTGTAACGGGTCAAAAAATAACATAAATAATTGATAAGATATAACTAAATTATATTCATAATATTAAAATATACATAAGTATAGTTTTGAAATTTATATTAAATATAATCCAATAAACAATTTTTAAATATTTCTTATACGCGGATCAATCTCGGGTTATCCTATATTTATCAGTTACCCCGCACAATGTATAGATTTTATTTAATGTACTTTATGAAATAAGAGACTATATAAATATAATCCAAGTTATGAATTTTTATTATATATATTTTCACTAAATAATTTTAAATATATAAATATAAAGAATATGTTAAACTCCGCACGTATGTGCGGGTCCTCATCTAGTTTATAATTAAGGTTTAAACATGATGGAAGAATTCCAAAGTTAATTCTCAAATGTATTAAGAACAATTTGGATTATCCTTATCCTAAATACCGAGATTTTCCTCCCCAACTACGGGAACTTTGGTTCCGTTCTTTTGTGGTTAGTAATATATAAATTTTATCTATAAAATTGAAATTAAATCAAGTAAATTTACTTACTAATAAACCCTAAACTCTTTATCTATAATTTCAGCAATATTTTAATTGGGATCCCCAACATATCAATCAAATTCGAAAATAATTTGATAAAGCATGTGTCACGTCGTACAAGAACCACATGTACGAGTGGAAAAAAAAAGTGGTGCAATGAGGAAGATAAGCCTTCCATTCTAAAGATTCCGTTTGGACGGGATTAAAGGCTTATTGGGGTTCCGAATCCGCCCGTAAAAAGGCAAAAAGAAACTCCGTAAACCGTAGAGGGGGGGATGAAACGTTGGAAAAACCGTCGGGCACTCACAACGCAGGCGCTAACACGTTCCAGCAAATCTCAGATAATTTGGTAAAAATATCTTAACATAATACATAAGTCAATTTAATTAATAAATTTTAGTTTGATAACTAATATATTATTTAAAACTTTTAAAAGAGGGTTAGAGAAGGTGGCATCGAGCCTCATTGGTTATCAATGTTGACAACCACCCATACGAACAAAGCGACGGGACATATTGAAAATCCGAAGGTCCGTGACATCGTCGATCGAGTGAACACAAAAATCATCCAACTATCTTAAACTTCTGACGAAAGTTCTAGCAATTCGAACTCCCTCTCCAACACCGAGATTAACCAACTTGTTCTTCGGTTAATTATTAATTATTTCTAATTTAAAGTTACTAAAATAACATTTAATTTATTTTTAAACAATTAATTTTGTTTTTTAGGAAAATCCTCTTTCCCGAGGAAGACCTTTCGGTTTAGGGAGCCTTCCCGAAACCCAAGAGACAACCTTTCTGTATGTGCCAAGCTCCGTTAGAGAGCTTATACGTGAGGTTAATCGGCTTAAGACCCAGGTTCAGGAAAAGGACAAAACTTTCCTTTCTCTTACCGAGCAACTCAACAAGATGAACGCGTATATGATGGATCGCTTTGAGGATTAAGATGGATCGGGATCGAGATCGGGGAGCGGGACCGTGTGGAACAGACCGGAATTCTAATTTTTTTTTCTTTTTTTATAAAAAAATGATTGTTTTTTGTGTTTATTTTTCAGTTAATTTTATTTTCGTTTTTTTATAAAATATTTTTTCCGTCGAAATATTAAAAAAAAAAATTATTCCGTCGAAAAATTATCGTCGGAAATTGGTCGGATATTAGTAGTCCGAAAATGGTCGGAAAGTCGTCGGAAAATTTTCCGACCGCATTTGCGTAGGAATTTGGTCGGAAATTTTTCCGACCACATTTGCGTAAGAATTCGGTCGGAAAATTTTCCGACCGATTTTCGACCGATTTTGATTTCCGACCACCTTAGCCAGACGACTTGTTTTTCGTCCGTAATCGGTCGGAAATGGCTATTTCCGACGATTTTTACGGTAGGAAATCTGTTTTTTTCTTGTAAATCAAGAGACCTCGTCGACTGAACGACTTTATGAGATAAATCAAGAGAGCTCAGCGAAAAACCGTCGCGATAGTCAACTGGGCAAGAACCAAAGACACATTGGAAAGGAGATCAGATTCACCGAGCAGATGCGCGTCGGAATCGTCTTCCCCCATAACGATCCACTAATCGTAGAGCTCCTCATCGCATATTGCGAGGTCGCTAAGATCATGGTAGACACAGGCATCTCAGTCGAACTCATCTTCTACAACACGTTACAAAGGATGGAACTAAAGGACTATACAATCAAACCATGCCGCAAACCTTTGACCGCGTTTAACGGCTAAACGACCATGTCGTTGGGTACCATTAAGGCGCTCGTGCACGTCGGAGGAATCACGAAGCTTTTTAAGTTCACTAGCGATATACAATGCCATGATGGGTACCCCGTGGATCCACACAATGCACTACAAGAAAACATGCAATTTACGACTGCTAAATTAGTCGTTTATTAGTCGTTAATGAACATGAAGCGACTGTTTTACGACTAAAGCAGGTAGTCGAAAATCCTTAGTCGCTAAACTGAGTAGTCGTATTGTAGTCGCCATTTGGCGACTACAATACGACTACTACAAGTTGTCGTCAAACAGTCGCAATATAGTCACTGTAGAGTAAGACTATTTAACGACTAAACAACGACTAAAAGAAACGAATAAGCGAACCATTTGATAGTCGTAACGTAGTCGTCAAATATAGTGACTATTTGGCGACTGATTTAAGATTAAAATGTGTTTCTTAAGGTGGTCGGTAAATAGTCGTATACTTTTAGTGACTAAATTATGACCATGTAACGACTAATTTGCTCGAAAAAAATTATTGTATTTAGTCGCAAAATAGGCGTTAATAGTTTGCGACTACTCCACGACTGTTTTGCGACTACATAACGACTGAATAATGACTATTTAGCGACTTCATTTAGTTAAAAACTGTACATTTGGTATTTGTTTTGTTTGTTATTGCCATTTTAATTTATTCACTAACCTGCTGTAATCAAAATGATAATGTTATCATAACTTATAATTAACATCAAACAACATATATAAAAGAGAATTCACATACAATAAAATTAACATTAACTTCCAAAAATTAAAGTGTTTTGTTCATGAAAAAGAGATTAAGTAACCTAAGAAGAAGGGGAACTTGATCGAGGTGTGGTGGTGTCTTGAGCTGCTTCATTCTCCATGGAGTCAAGAAATGCCGTATCAGTTTTGCGCAAATACTTCTCTCGTTGTTTTTCCAAAGCTTTTTGATGCTCTTCTTCCTGCCTTTTATTAGTAAGACATGTTTCTTCGATTTGTTGTTGTGCTCTTTTCAGCTTCTCTTGCATAGACATAAACATTGAAGAATCCCCTTGTGTGTTGCTCATGCCAAGACTGTCCTTGAGGCTTCCAAGTCCATAGATATTGCCACGTGAATCCTTTTCAGTAGACTGTGAATAGAAAGAGCAAAACAATAGACAAAACCAATAAAAATTAAAGTGTATGAATGTTGGTTATGAAAAATGTTTTATTTTACCTCAAGAAAGATGGCGGTATAGTCATCATGTGTGAGCTCACGAGGTCGCGAAGCACCGTCTGAAATGGCAGAGTTCTCTTCTTCGAGGCGAGACAATTTATCTTGCAAGTTCTTCTCATAGTTTGACGCAATCTTCTCAGCTTTCTTATCCACATATGTACCATCTGGCTTTGTGTGTGTCTTAATGAAAACCTCACCAATAGACACCGGCCTTCCTAATTTCTCTTCCTACAATGTTACAAAACAAAGTTAAAGTTAAAGAGCTGAATAATAATTAAAGGACACATCTATTTTTGTTACTAACCATTCCATATTGGATTTGTTGGTACGAGGTCGGTCCCGATAAGTGGATGTGATGACCGAGACCACCACGTTGAGACATACGATCCTGAGAATAAGTCAAACTCTTATCTTTTGCTTCGTTTGAATCCCAATATGTAGTCATTTCTTTCCAGAGAGTTTCGCCGATCCATGTTGGGCGTTGTCGACTAGTCCTCACAACAGAAACCATGTCTTTCATACGACGTTGAAAGATATTCACAAAATTTTGTTGAACTGTCCCGGTTATCAAAGGATCCCAAGTGTGAGTTTTCTACAAAACAAAGAGTATACATTTATGTTAGGTAAAAAAATGTAGAGAAAGCTATGAGAAAGCTAAATTTACCGCGAACTCGAGAAAGTATCTCTCTTGTCTATCCCGAGGCACACAAGTCTAGCTATAGAAGGGACCATCAAACTTGTTCGTAAAAACTTTAGTTATCTTACGAACAAGCTTAGAACCCTTGTCGCGAGTAAACCTGTAAAAGTACAGAAGCAATGCAAAACAAGAGAACAAAAGACAATGAATCATGTATCAATGAACAAGACAAATGAACATATCATTCAACAAGTACTCTCAGCCATATGATTAGCAACAAAACACAACAAAACATGAATCAATGAGACAATACAAAACGAATCATTGAAGAAAAAGAGTCATACCAAGTAGTGTTTGGCATCGGCGCGAGAGAGAGAACTGTCACAAAGCTCTCACGTCCTGGCATTGTCAACAAAGAGTTCAATGTCGTTAGCGTATCCAGTGAAGCTCCGGACATTGTCCGTAGCGTCGTGGAAGTTATTGTCTTTCGAAGACGGACGACTATGGGTTCCAGAATGATGATTTCCCGAGTTCTCTTGATTGGGCGAGTCCTGGAATAGGGTGATAGGCGGTGGATAATCACGGACTCCCGGTGGTGACGACTTTGAAGGTCCAGCGTGTTCTTCAGTCGAGTGATTAACCACGGGATTGGCTTGGGCTGGCGTGAAGTTGTACTGAGCCGGAAGAGATGGTCTTTTAGGCAACGCCGGAGTCAACGCAGCGTTGGGGACAGATTTCCTCTTTCGGCCTCCATTCATAGTGACGACAGAGAGGAGAAGACGCGGCGAGGAGAGGAGAAGACGCGGCGAGGAGAGGAGAGGAGAATCGCGGCGAGGAGAGGAGAATCGCGGCGAGGAGAAGACGAATCGCGGCGAGGAGAGGAGAAGACGCGGCGAGGAGAGGAGAAGACGCGGAGAGGAGAGGAGAGGAGAATCACGGCGAGGAGAGGGCGGCGAGGAGAAGACGAATCGCGGCGACGAGAGGAGAAGAGGCGGCGAGGAGTGGAGAAGCGCTGCGATTAAAGAAATGTCGAAGAAATTAGGTTTAGTAATTGGGGAAAAAATTCAGTCGCTTAACAGTCGCTAAATAAGTAGTCGCTAAACAGTCGCTATACTCTAGTCGCTAAACAGTCGCTAAACATGTAGTCGCTAATTAGTCACTAAATTAAATGATTTTACAACAAATTTTACTTAGTATTTACTACTATGTATTACAAAAAAATTAGGAAAACTAATATTTATTTCAATTTTATTTTAATACATTAATAATAATACATTATTTCGAATTTTACAAATACATTAATAATACATTATTTCGAATTTTACAAATACATTATACGACAAATTAATCTTCGTCTTCTGTTTCATCATCGAAGAAGATAAATTACATTGAAACTCATCTTCCGGTTCTGCATCTCCGACATTGTAATCAAGATTTATTCGGTTAACTCCTTCTTCAAAATTGTCGAGTTCGAGATCTTCAATTGTAGTCAACGTACACCATCGTCATTTTCTGTTTGCAAAAGTGTTGGTTCGTTGTTCACATATTGCACCTCTATGTTTTTCCTCGGATTGACATTTACAACATTCAACCACGCTTTTTTCGGCTTCTTTACGTACGGGTACGGAATATAACAAACCCGATGCGCTTGAGAGGCTTTTTGCAAGATTAAAAAGTTTAAGTTACATATAAGATATATATGATAATAATATTATTTAACGTGTATATATATGTATATATGTATACGTACCTAAAATAAATGGTTCATACTTATTGTATTTTCTCGATGAAAGAACGTCTACAACACCACCATTGCTCCTACGAGTGCCTCTACCAATAACAGGATCATACCACTGACACTTAAATAGTGTGATTCTTAAATTGACCATCCCCTCGTACTCAAGTTCCATTATATCAGTTAGATTTCCATAGAAATCCGCTACATCAGATGCATCTGTGTAATTTTCACCTTTAACACTGACTCCGTAGTTACATGTCCTTCGTCCAGCGCCGTGATTTTCCGTATGAAACAAATAGCCTTTTGTAAAATACATTGGCCATGTTTTGACCTTGTTCAAAGGTCCATGGACTAGGTCTTGAACCCATGCAAGAAATGGATTTGTGGCATTCCAATAAGTAACCTGCATATATATATGTATGGAAACTAATCAGAAAAACTTGTGTAAAATAGACATAAATAACATTAACATACATATGACTATATTATTTACTTACATAATCTTTCACCCATAAATGATATTCGTCAGCTCTTTTTATAGAGAGTTCTTTTTCGGTAAGTCCTGTATATTTGTCTGTGATAAAATCCTCGAACATGCTATATATTCAACAATTATATAAATATGTGTTGAGAAATTGTGTATTTATTTACATGAAAAGGTGAAGAAGTTTATGTACCACTCAATAGGCTGAAAATAATCACAATTTCTCAGCACATATGAGTGTGCGCATTGATAGTCTCTCTCTGAAAGCCAAAGCTCATGCATTTGCCCATTTGGGCGACCTGGTTGAGTAAATATCAAAGGAACTTCAGGGACATTATATACAGGGACATCACCTTCATCAAATCTAGTTAACCTGCATAATAAATCACTTTTAAGTAATTCACATTAATTAATATATTCCGCAAAGTATATATTGTTCATTTACCTTGACTTTGTTTGTATATTCGCGGCAAAGTATTGTTCAGAAAAATATGCAATCTCGTCATTGATATATGATTGAACAATTGATCCCGCTGCATACCTTTTGTTCTTCGCTTTGGCTTTCAACTTTTTGAAAAACCTTTCGAAAGGATACATCCACCTATACTGGACATGACCTCCCAATTCAGCTTCGTATGGGAGATGTATAGATAGGTGTTCCATCACATCGAAAAACGATGGCGGGAAGATCTTCTCCAAATTGCATAGGATTAGAATTATGTTATGTTTTAGAATTTGAACGCGAGTTGTGTGCAAAGTTCTCGAACATAAATCTCGAAAAAATGCTCCAACCCCTGCATTATATATATAGGTAATTGCATCGAACTGTTAATTATTCAAAAATTAATATATTAGAACGTAAATGAATTCGTACCTGATATCGCTTGGTGGACATTGCGGTGTAAGAGTTCTGCAAAGATAAATGGAAGTAGTCGCTCCATAAACACATGACAATCATGGCTCTTCATGCCTGAAAGCTTTCCATTCTCTATATCAACACAATTAGCCAAGTCTGAAGCATAACCATCTGGAAATTTAACCGAATGTTTCAAACATTCGAGTAAACTTGTTCTCGCAACTTCTGTCAATGTATAGGGTGGAAAAGGAGCCCTGCCTTCACTATCAATGTGTAAGTGTGGCCGAGCACAAAATCGTTCAATATCCCATCTTGACATGATGTTGTCTTTTATTTTGCCCTTCACACTCATAAGAGTATTCATGATGTTATCAAAAAAAATATTTTATGTATGCATCACATCAATATTATGTCGAAGATTAAGGTCCCTCCAATACGGCAGCTCCCAAAATATACTTTCCTTGTGCCAATTATGTTCCTTCCCATAGCCACGTATCTTTTTGTCGTGACCATTTCCACCCACGATCTTAGTTCTCGGAGGATTTACACCTTCTACCCGCTCACAGTAAACGTGCTCACCGGTCAAAGACTCAGGTGGGTACTCTCTTGATGCGTCTTTTCCTTTCAAAAAGTCTTTTTTATTCCTTCTTAGTGGATGTCCATAAGGAAGAAATCTTCGATGACAATCAAACCAACATGTCTTCTTTCCATTTGGTAGATAAAAAGACTTTGTATCTTCCATGCAAACCGGACAAGACAATTTACCATGGGTTGTCCATCCTGATAACATGTCATATGCTGGAAAGTCGCTTATCGTCCACATAAGCACTGCTTTTAAATTAAAATTTTGATTTAACGACACATCGTATGCATCGACTCCAGTAGACCACAACTCTTTTAACTCAGCAATAAGAGGTTGGAGAAAGACATCAAGACTAGCTCGCGGATGATTATGCCCAAAATTCAAAATAGTAAGAAACAAGTACTCTTCATTCATGCACATACCAGGGGGTAGATTATATGGTGTCAAGATCACAAGCCACAATGAATGATTACGAGACATGCCAAATGGATTAAACCCATCTGTACACAATCCAAGGTAAACATTTCGTGGTTCAGCGCGGCAAACCGAGGATGTTGATTTTGAAAATATTTCCATTCCGCCGCATCGGAAGGATGACTCATTACTCCCTCATTTGCTTCGTGCTCGGCATGCCATCTCATTGCCGCTGCAGTCTTGTGGCTCGATACATTCTCTTCAATCTGTCAAATCTGGTAAATACCACATACGACTATATGGAACTTTCGTTCTACGTCCGTCGTTCTTAGGTTTCCATCTTTGTGCACCACAAAAAACACATTTTTCTTCGTTTTCGTATTCTTTCCAGAATATCATACAATTGTTAAGACAAACATCAATTGTATGATACGGAAGACCTAAATTACGCATCAACTTCTCAGTTTCGTAATGAGAACCGGTAGACTTGTTTCCTTCTGGTAAATAATCTGTCAGTAAATCGCAAACCGAATCTACTAACTTTTCACTCATATAATATTCAGCCTTATTTTGCATGACTCGAGCAGCTAAGGATAACTGCGAGTGACCTTCACGACAACCATCATATAGTGGATCTTTTGCACCTTCTAACAAGTTGTAAAATTTCTTTGAATTGTTAAATATTGGTTCTTCTACATTTGCATAACTACCTTCTTGATGATAATTTTCATCAAAGCCCATGTTTTCACGAAATGCATCATTAACCATATCCACATACCTATCTTCAACTACATGGCTCCCACTTATATATGTAGGATCAATGTAGCTAGTTCCTAAATCGAAATTGATTTCTTCCCCATGCTTATACCAAACAAAATAATCTGGCATAAACCCTCTACTATAAAGATGGTTCCAAATTCTTGTCCCGGGGAGAAATTTTTCGTTTTTGCAAACACTACAAGGGGGCAGAAAAACTTACCCCCGTTATCTTGTGTTAGAGACCGACTATTTGCAAACGTCATGAACTGCTCCACTCCTAATCGAACTCTTCTGAAAAATTTCCGGTATCTTCATCGATCCGCCGATACATCCACTCCCGAGAATTGTTATAATGACTCGACATTATACAATCATATGAAAAAGAGAATTTGAGATATCAAATTATATGATAAGAACCGTTTTTTTATGTTGGAGAAGGAGATGTTTGTGGGTTGTTGAGGAAGGGAAGTGGTTGAGCTTTCTTTATAAAGAAACTAATAAGCGACTACATAGCGACTAAAACTATGTAGTCGCCAAAAACCAGTATACCTACCAACAAAACACGTGTTTTTTGCACCTAACAAAGACGACTGATTTCCGACTATATAATGACCGCCGAAAGAGTAGTTTTATAGTCGCAAAAAAAACCGACTATTTTACGACTTTTCGAAATAGTCACAAATTAGCGACTAATTACCGACTTCATTCAAAAATATTTTTCTCATAAAGATATTAGTCATATATCAGTCGTTAAATTACGACTACATTACCGATTACTGTTTGTAGTCGTTAAATAACGACTGATATATGACAATATCTCTGTAGTCGTTATACAGTCGTATAATAGTCGTTAAATAGTCATCAAAGTTTGCGACTAATTGTTTAGTCGCTATATGTAGTCGGAAAATCGCTGTTTTCTTGTAGTGATGGAAGCCGTCCCTTCGACGTTTCATCAATGCTTGAAATTCCCGAGCCCAACGGGAACTCGGATGATTCGCGGAGACCAAGGCAAAGCTCGTAACTGCTTCATCACCGAATTTAAAATCAGGAAATCATGCGTGATAATATAAGAGGAAGCAACTAAGAAAGACTAGGACGCCGACATATCCCAAACAAACTAATCAGGAATCAAGAAGATAGGTCGAAAGCCGACCTCTGAACATCCTGTTCCCCTCCATACATAGAACAAAAAAGAGAGTAATATCCTTGTAATAGCGAACTACGGTTGGCTTGATCCATTTTTGGGTACGTAGGCAACCTTCTGAGGTACAATTAGAAATCTATATGATTTTCGAATGCCCCGCGACATTACATACATGGGCGCTAGCGGGATATCCGGTTAGCCAAAATCGATTCCCAACGAGGAGCTTGGGAGCGAATATGGACTTCTTTTTTTAGAGGTGGACCCATCCTCACGAGAAGGTCCCAATGTACCCATGGGTGGTGTGGTATATTTGGAAAGCGCGTAATGATAAATTATTTTGTGGCATTGACCGAGGCCCTATGGAGACCAAGGAGGATGCAACTGGAGAGGCAGAGACATGGAATAGGGCGCATGAGCTTATATTGACCAACGGGTTGATGTTAGACTCCGAGAAACAAGACACGTCAATTATTAACCAAAGAAGTGCAATGGAGGCTTCATGCTTCATAGATGCGTCGTGGAAGGATGAGGATCTAACCACTGTAGAGAGGGGGGGGGTCCTCGGAATATATCATGGTGTAAGAGAGTTTCTAGGAATGACGAGCTACAATAGGAGTATTTCGCCGCTTCATTCGGAGTTGCACGAACCTCTGTTTGCATTGGATAGTCTAAGGACCTAAAGACACAATTGCAAGACCTTGAACACGTACTATATGGATCTAGTAAAATTAGTTTCTTCTCCGATTTGGAAACCCTATGTGATATGTGAGCATACTTCCCCGGTTTCACGCTCCAATATATCACTATGGAAGGTAATACGAAGGCGAATCTACGGCAAGAAGTGCGAGTAGCAGAAAAATTATTTTCCAATATATTTGTTCTTCTCTTCCTAATTGGGTTCCCGATACGTCAAACGTATTTGTAATAGAGAAGGGAAGATCAACTACGGTGACAAAAAAAAACACAACAATTAATAAAAACACACATAATCCATGAAATGCAAACAAGACATGTATAATAAGAATCCATTATGTATTATATTAATAAGAATCCATTATGTATTATCACCAACTTAATGAAACTATAAAACGGAACTCACAAATATTTAGTTTTAATTTTATTTAGTAATATATAAATTAAAGAAATATCTTCAAAGTAAATTTAAATTTGTATCTAATATTAAATTCGCGCACTCTCTAATTTTGAAAATTAGTGTATTCCCTCTTACTTGATGTTTCAGCAATTATTTTAAACACAATAAATAAAATACAATAATATACAAAATAAACCTCAACAATTAATAAAACACACAACACGTACAATCCAATAATATGATAACAATCATTAAAATTGCAAGTTAAACCCCCAACTGGAAAAAAAACTTACAAAACCTAAGGTTTTAGACACCACCTTCGGAAAAATCGCAAAAACAAAACCAGAAAAGGTTTTGACATTTCGACAAATTTTCGTGTTTAATTTTCGTGTTTAAAAAACCTTGATTTTTTTATTTCACATTTTAAAACCTAAGGTTTGTTTTATAGCAAAACGAACCCTATCCGAAAAATCGGTTAAATTTTAGCAGAGATAAACGACATAGTTCACATAAAATTAAAACGGGTTTGATTTATCATCGTATATCAAAAAGAATATGAAGAAAAAACGAGAAAAACAAAAAAAAACACAAACAAAGATTATATTATTTGTCCTAAAATCCATAACTTCAGTCTTTGATAAAGTGTTCAAAATCACAAAACTTATTTTCGTTTATCTCGTTTTTTTCTTATATCCATTTTGTATACGATGGTGAAACAATCACATTTTCATTTAAGTGAAACGAATCATTTTTTCTCCGCTAAAAATTTAACAGATTTTTGGCTAGGGTTTGTTTTGCTAAAAAAACAAACCTTAGGTTTTAAAATGTGAAATAAAAAAGTTAATGTTTTTTTACACCTGAATATTTGTCATGTTTTTTCTGTCGAAAAGGTGAAACATTGGATTTTTTTTGCAATTTTTCCACCACTTTCTATAACCTCATATCAACACAAATCTAGGGTTCATTAATTTCTTAGGCTCACACTCATTAGAAAATTTCTTGGGAGTATCTATTTTGTTATTGATGGAGTCGACGCTCATACCTGGTTTGTCGGACGACGTGGCTGAGCGTTGCCTCGGGAGAGTCACATGGTCTAGGTTTCGTATAGTTTCTCAAGTCTCTCGACGATGGAAGTCGTTCTACAATAGCGATCGTTGCTTCTCCATTCGTAAATTAACGGGAAAGGTCGAGCAGTTTATGTGTGTTGTTATAGATATTCCGTATAGCACATATGTGCACATAGAGATTTTCGACGCCTCCGGGAACAAATTGGGGCTAATCCCTCATGTCCCTAGTCCTTTGAAGGATGGTTTCCGCGTCGAGGTGTTAGGTGGCGGGAAAATCATGCTCATTGGAGGATATACAGATGGGATACGCTATGTGATTAATACTAGCCCAATCTCTGCTTTGTCCAATGTTTACGAGTTCGATCATGCTTCTAACAGGTCATCCAATGTCTGAAAATCTCTCCTTCCGTTTAATGTTTGTTCTGAACATGTTGGAATATGAGAGATGTATAGGGAGAGTGCGTGTGAATGTATTTATATATATATCAAAGGTTTTTTAGGTCACAAGCTAACATCAAATATTCTTCTAATCTATTAAGGATCTATGTGTGTATATCCCAAAAAAAATATCACAACGTAAAGATATTTATTTTGTATTTATTTTAATAGCACAACACTTATACACTTAAAAAAATATCACAACGCTTATACACTTATAACTCTATGTATTGCTCAAATAAATGCTTAAAATTGCACAACGGCCGTATGTATATAATTTTTAGAATTGCACCTTTAATAATATTATAGGAGTAAAGCTTATATGTGAATTAATGTAAACTGATTATATTATGATTAATAAATGAGAAATTCACAAATATACACTATTTCAATCCTTTCTTCACAAAATTACACATAATTCAATTTTTTCCTACTTTTACACCCTTTTCAAATTTTAAATGGTTCAATTATGCTCTAAAAAATTAGAAAAATTAAAATATTTTCATTTGAGTTCGCTAATTAGTGTTTAGGGTATAATAATGAAGGTGTAGGGTTTTGTGGGTAAGGCTAATTTCGATTTAATTTTTAGTAATTAGGTGTAGTTTTGTGAAGTGATTTTAAAAAGGTGTAGTTTTGTGAAATGCAATTTAAAAGGTGTAGTTTTGTAATTCTCCCTTAATAAAATAGTTAGCATGTAGTGTATACATGGCGTAATTAATTTGTCCATTAAAAAGTATATAACGGCATATTATGAGAATAGCCTCCTCTATTTAAACTAAAAACTATGTAGAACACGAATGTAACATATGAAAATAACGAATCGGCAAAGACCCATACATTGCCAAAAGCTGTGGATTATGTC
Organism: Cochlearia excelsa; assembly: GCA_963556525.1. Taxonomy (NCBI): domain Eukaryota; kingdom Viridiplantae; phylum Streptophyta; class Magnoliopsida; order Brassicales; family Brassicaceae; genus Cochlearia; species Cochlearia excelsa. The sequence goes on from OY748329.1 coordinate 10,687,433, forward strand.
TACCTCAAACAAGCATGAAAAAAATGGGTATATTCTTTGTTCATGTGTACCGACCAAACCGCAAAGTCGATCTAATGTTTCACTAATTCCGTGAAGTGAAGAGCTTCCACCATCAAAGAATATCATGACGTAATCTGCGAACATTAATTGAGAGATTTAAATAGGCCAAGTTCTTGGGCGATAGCTAGGATATGTGGTATGAATCATAGCGCAAACAAAAAGACCCGAGAAAACTTTTAAACCTCTCAAGAAAATATAAGGCGACATGGGGTCGCATTGTCCAAGACCTTTAAACCCTTGAAATAGCCTATATGTTTTACCATTTATGGAGACTGAGAAACTTGCCGCTGAGGCGCATTTGATTGATCATGACAATAAATTTCTCGGATAAGTTCACTGCTCATAGAGTTTCCATGATGAAACCCCATCTCATTGGGTCAATATCCTTTTAGTAAATATACTTTAAGCATTGCACTTCCCGCAATATCTTTCTTGTTATACACGCGGACAATGGAGGGTAGTAGCTCTTTTAGACATCATAAAAAGTTTTTCACTTACAAATTTGAAATACTATAGTTTTATACCCTTGGCTAGTGCTATGGCCGGGACATACAATATTTTAATAGAAATTATATTTTGTCTTGGATAAGTAATTAAATCGGTTACTAGTATTTTTCACTAAAAACAAAATTTATATCACACGCTATCCTAAAGTTTTAGGGGTCAAAGTTCAAGATAAAAATATTCAATGTATTTATTAATAATTTTAAGAATTTGGAGCTATATTTTGTTAACAAATATATGGGGTCAATATGCAAAACAAAATTATTATGTCATTTTTTCAATAAATCGTTATGTAATGGGTTTGGGCCATTAGGAAGTCATATACTCATAAGATAGCATAAAACATGTATTCTGATATAAAACACAACAATTATATACGCTATAATCATACACAAGAAGTTTATAATATTTTATGTATATCCAAGTTTATAAACATAAAAATTAATCTATATTTATCGAAAATCGAAAAACTATAACATAAATGACATTTTAAATAATTACACCTTAAGGTATTAAAAGAGCAAACCTTGATTTAATTATTAATGCACCATTTGTAATTTATACGATGGTGTTACTATTTCACAAACAAAAGATATTAGTCTATACCAAATAAGTATGTAGAAACAATCTATAATTATTTTCTAAACCACTATGTGCATTTAAATGGTGTTAAATATCCATAAAATTATATTTAGAATTATATTTTTCATGTATTAACATATTCTTGTAGCAGTTATAAAAACCATATAAGTATTTTGATCACGTTTATGAAAAAATTTCAAGTGGTATTGTTGAACAACTTTTGTTTGTTAGCAACCTTTTTAACTAAGTTTGTTACTTACTAGAAGTTGGCTTCTGAAGAACTCCTTAAGTGGCTTTTGTTAATAAGTTTTGTACCCGGAAGAAGATGAAAAATATACAATATAAAAATTTGTTCTTTTGTGTGTGGTAAAATGATGAGAAATGGTTTAGTGTGTTTGTGGAAATTGTGCATGTTTTGGGGTGAATCCTAACTTCTCCAAGACACTAAGATGTTACAAAAAAATTCATACATTTGGTTAGTTAGATGAAAGAGAGTTTAGCACTAAGACAAAAACATTGAGGGACAAGAACGAAAGTTATACCGATTTTAAAGGGTCTGTTTCGGTGAGTTTAACTATGTACCCAACCATCTTTTCTCCAATTTCATGTAAATACAAAAATATTGTAGTGAAACCAACATAGATTCCCAGAAGTTCATAGTTTACATAATTATTTAAGTTTAACTCCATTGGATCTTCCCTCTTAGCTGCAAGTGATCTCTATAATAAGAGTTGAAAAATGTTAGCGTTAAAGTTTATATATTTGAAAAATGTAAACTTTCATACCTTGAGATTTGTGCTCCAAGCGTTGAAGTTTTGGGAGATGCTTGTTCTGAGAGACAGGAGATTGTCGTCGCCGGAAGATTGTCGTCGCTAGAAGCTTGAAGTTTTGATTCCTTATCTACACTGGCTCTAAGGGTATTTGAGATCTTCCTTGACCTCGCAGCCAAGCTAACTGTCCGAATAGATTCATTGTATTCTCCTGGATTCTAAATTCTAACAACAAGAACATAACAAATATATTCATTATCAGATTAGTCAAAAAATTATTTATTAAAGAAAGCAATAACTTGATCTTCTTACCATACATGCAACAATGAGAGCCTTCCTTGTTCCTCCACGTGAATCTTGAAGAATTCTAGTCAATTTGCTTTCCCTGTATGGAACTCTTGGCATGTTAGTTGAGTGCATGAATAACATTGGATAAGGCAAACAATGACTTATTGATTTTTGCACTTTCTTGTAGGCGGGCTTCTTCGTTGCAAGTCCTTCTATTGTCTTCATTACATGTTTAATCCATACAATATTATAGATCAGAACGCGTAAGAGGCTCCTTTGATTCAAACAAATACTTGGAAAAAGTGATAAGAAACATACCCGCTAGATCAATAAAATTAATATTTACATTGACAAAACCTTGAGAGGTTACCGAGATCACAACCGTTGTTTGCGACATTTATAAAGTTTTTATGTAACATTTTTATTAATAGATATGATGAATCCTCTCTAGAAGTTTATATACATGACCACTGTCGTGCTAAGAGTTTTAGGGTTGGAGGCAAATATCAAATATATATATATATATATATATATATATATATATATATATATATATATATTCCCAATAAAAATAATTACTAAAATGAGTTATATAACTGTTAAAAACAAATAAATATCATCAACCATACATTTTTCTTTTGTTTTATTACATAAATAAAAACATTCAAATATTTTGAACTTATGAATTGTTAACCGAAAATAATTTTAGATATTTATGATTTTTTTTAATTTTGTAATGATTTTATGATTTTTTTAACTGGAAATATTATGACTTTTATGATTTTAACATAAATAAGAACTTGATTTGAAGTTTACTCAACATAAAAATGGATTTTGTATTTGCAAGAGACTTTAAATAAAAGTATTTTTTAGTTATTACTCCATTTACTACTAAACTAGTCTTCATAATATTTGGGGGCCCTAAACTTAATTTTTTTTTAAATGGGGGCCTGAGGCAAATGCTTCGGCCGTGTATATGACATTTAAGATTTCACAACAACATGTTTTAATTATTTGCATATATATTAACATATAATATTTGCAAATTTAAATTTTTAAATGGCTTTATTAATTTACTTTCAAAGAAATGATTTGAAAATACATCTATATACAACGGTTGTTGATCCATTATGGCAAATTCAGTATAAAGTAGATACTTATAATAAAGAGATTGATGAGTGTGTATTTTAGGTATTTTAAGCATGCATTTCCATATCTTTTTAGGACTTTAGTTACATGTTTCATATAATTTATATTCTTTATTAGCATATTTTCATTAAGTAGTTTTGGATAGAGTCTTAGTTAGTTTTAGGTCTATTTACATTGAATCATGTGCATTTCAGGTACTTAGAGCAATATGGAGCGAGGTGGATTCAAGGGGAGCTTAGGAGAATCTTGAAGAAGGCAAGGAAGAAGAATTGAATTTCCTAGCGGTCGCTAAACCGCCAGTACAAACCGCCGGAGGAGACACAGAGATGAGAAGATTGAAGGTTCGTTGAAGTTGATCTCGACGGTCCACAAACCGCCTAAGCATGCCGCTGAAGAAGACGCCAAGAAGACCAATCTCTGTGTCCATCATATTGGTCAACAAACCGCTGGACCTGACTGCCAGAACAGACGCAGGCAAGACAACGAAGAGGTTCATTTATTGTTGTTGAATCTTATGCTTATTTAGTTTTAAATCTCTTTTATAATCTTAATCATGTTTTTATCTCTTATGATTAGCTTGTGTTTCATCATGATTAGTGAGTAGTCATCTTTTGGGTTTTGGGGTTTATTTAGGTTACGATGTGATTTATTGCATATTTAGCATGTTTTTACTTTGATTTTTGCATTAGAACTAACACATTCAGGTTGCACTTAGTATCATATAGGTTGCATTTGTGTTTGTTCATGCGTTTTCAGGTTCAGGAGTGCTAAAGTGACAAAAAGGCGAGGAAAAGGGTTTAAAGTAGAGAAACGACCATTATCAGCGACTTGTGCTGATTAGCTGTGGTCGAGACGCGAAGAAAAGGCGAAAAAGAGAAGAAGGAGCCAGTATCGACCAGTTGTATCGACCAGATTATGGTCGATATTGAGCTAAAACTCATATCGATCAGTAGTATCGACCAGAAACTGGTCGATATCGACCAAGAGTATCGACCAAAATCTGGTCGATATCGAGCGCGTAAAATAAAGAGAATAAAAAGGCCCAAGACGTTTTTGAGAAGCCCAAGACGAATTTTTTAGGTCTAAACACTATGTTTTGAGCAGACTTTGTTTTTTTATCTTATCATACTTTGTTCTTGAGTTTGTTCTTGTACTTTGGATTGGAGAATTGCTTGCTTGGATTTGTTTTTGCATCAAGATTCTTGTACACCTTAATTTCAATAACAAAGTTCTTCTTTCCCTTAATCTTGTTATTTTGTTTTTCATGTTGTTTTCAATCTTAATTGTTTTGGTATTCATAATGATTAGTGAGTAAACTCCCTTAGGCAATTAGGTTGGGGAAAAAGGGTGAATCAACATTAGAATTGTTAATTGTCTTGATCTTAAACTTTATAAAACTCTAATCTAGGGTAATATTCTTAATGCTTTGATTGAATTGGCCATTCGATCAATAGAAACCAGGAAGCTTCACCTTTGGGAAAAGTATGGGGGTTCCTGAACAATTATCCTAAAACTAAACCTAGCTTAACCGAGGAATCTGTGTTAATAAGTTTAGTGGTTGAATTGAATTGAGCTTAATGTTTTCTAAAAGTTAAATTATCCAAGGTATTGTTTTAGTTTAACTATTAGGAAAAGGATCATTACCACGGGAGTGAATTGATCTAATCAAACGTTTTCAAAACCTTAAAGTTATCTTTGTTAAAAGACATTTAGAAATCTGAAAGTTGATCACCCGTTAAAGTACCCAACCAGGTTGTTTTGCCTTAAATTTAATCTTTAAAACTTGTCAAATTAATCTTTCGTTTTCTTGGTTAATTCACCATCGGTTACAAAATCAAAACAACTCTTTTGAACTCGCTTAAACTGAGTGTAATTTCTCATAAGGTTTATTACATTAGTTGCTCCTGATTCAGATTGACACCTTAAATACTACATTAAGGCATTCGAAATAACGAGAGTGTAAAATCTCGTTTATCAAATTGGCGCCGTTGCCGATTCAGGAACTCGACTAATTATTAAAACTTTGAAATCACTTGGGATTAAGTTTTACTTCTTGTTACTAATCGTTTCTCTTTTGTGTGGTTTCTCGTTCTCTCAGGTGTATGCAAAGAAGAAGTCACATACAAAGCGACAACCTACTCTTCTTTGCGGATATCAAAGCACGCGAACGAGCAATCGCCGAGAAAGAAGACTCGATCAACGATCGGACTCGTTCCAATCGGAAATATCGGATTCAGATTCATATTCTGAAATGGGTGATGCAATCAACACCAACAATGGCCCACGTACGTACGATTGGAACCGACGACGTGCCTTCTAACGTCACCAACCGTAGTGGTATCACACCACCAGCCATCGCCAACAACAACTTCGAGATCAAGTATAGTCTCATAAACATGATCTCGGGCAACAAGTTCTACGGTTTGCCTAGTGAGGACCCGATTGACCACCTTCATCAATTCGACATGCTATGCGATACGGTGAAGATCAACGGTGTCAACGAGGACATGTTCAAGTTGCGCTTGTTCCCTTTCTCACTAGGGGACAAAGCACACCTATGGAAAAAGAACCTTATCAAGGACACCATCCAGACTTGGGACGCTTGCAAGAAGGCTTTCCTAACAAAGTTCTTCTCGGTGGTTCGGACATCAAAGCTAAGGAATGAAATCTCAGCTTTCGCTCAAAAGGACCAAGAAACATTTAGCGAAGCTTGGGAGAGATTCAAGGGTTATACGCTTAGATGTCCACACCACGGATTCTCGGGAGAAAGCTTACTCGGCACGTTCTACCGAGGCCTAAAACCGAAGTTTCGAATGCTTCTCGATTCAGCTAGCCAAGGAAATTTCCTTGGGAAGACGGAAGCGGATGGACAACTGTTGGTGGAAAACTATGCGCTGAGTGATATCAACTATGGCGAGGATTACGATCGCAATATCCGTAGCTCTGGTAATGATGAGCAATTCAAGCGAGAGATAAAAGCGGTGAATGAGAAGCTTGACAACCTAATCATGTCTCAACAAGTGGGGATCAACTTCGTGGGGAACAGTTGCCCCCAATCGAGGGGAAATCGGGGAGGAGATAAACTACATGGGGAATCGAACGGTTGGCGTTTCAACAATTACTCTCAACACCCAAACCTCTCCCTACCGCAACAACAACGTCGCTAACCCTAGTGATCAAGTCTATCCCCAAGCGAACAAGGAGGTTACCAAGGTAAACCTCAGTACAACCAAGGAGGGTACGCACCGAGACCACCACTTAATCGACCTCCGGGTTACAACCATCCTCCCGCTGCTCAAGGTGTGGTTTCTTCACCAGCTTCTCAAGGTGATCAAACCACCCAACTCTTGAAACAAATCCTCGAAGGTCAAACCCGTCATAGCATGGAGTTCAACACCTTCAATAAGGAGATTCACGCAAAGGTAGACAACTCCTACAATGATCTCCACGCCAAGTTTGAATCAGTGAGCTCGCACTTGAAAGCTCGGATAACCAAGTTGGTCAAATCACCTTCTCATTTAAAGCGCCAATTGGTCAACTACCAGGGAAACCAGAAAGCTAATCCGAAAGAGTATGTCAACGCTCTACACCTCCGTAGTGGTAGACAATTACCATCTGGGGATCGCATCGAGGACAATGCGAATCAGGACGAGGGGGTAAACCATTTGACAGAAGCAGAGAACGCGGTTACTCGCGAGGGAAACCCCGAAGCTGAGGCAAAGGAAAATTTCGGTGAAGAGAAAATATCAGATGGTCCATATCGACCTGTCGTATCGACCACAACTGGTCGATATCGACCAGTGATATCGACCAAAGATCCGGTCGATATAGAGGGTAAAAGGTCGGATGGTCAAGATCGACCAGTGATATCGACCAAAAATCTGGTCGATATTGAGGGTGAAAAGCCGGATGGTCAGGATCGACCAGTGGTATCGACCACACCTGGTCGATATCGACCACACCTGGTCGATATCGACCACCAATATCGACCGAAAATCTGGTCGATGCGAGGAGAAACTCGTCAACAAAGGTAAACCGGTCTACGCGACGTCTCCTTACGCGCCCAAACTTCCTTTCCGGGACGAGCTAAGAAGCGGCTTTTAGAGAAGTACAAAGCGCAATTCGAAAAGCAAATGAAAGAGGTTCAAATTGCTATGCCCCTCATCGACGCTTTCAAACTTGTTCCTCACTATAGCAAGTTCCTAAAAGATGCCATCAAGAACAAGTTTCAAGACTTTGACGATACGGTGATTCTTTCGCACGAGTGTAGCGCTATCATCCAGAGAAATTCCCCTAAGAAGCTAAGTGATCCGGGGAGTTTCACAATACCATGTGCCATTGGTACGTTGGTCTTTGAAGGGTGTTTGTGCGATTTGGGGGCTAGTGCTAGTCTTATGCCATTGTCCATTGCTCAAAGACTTGGATTCTCGTCCTTTAAGGATCCCCGCGGGAGTGTTAGAAGACATCCCGGTTAGGCTTGGAAACGCGTTCATTCCCACAGATCCGCTAATCCTAGGTAGACCATTCTTAGCCACCGTTGGGGCCATCATCGATGTAAAGAAAGGAAAGATCGATTTTCACCTTGGAGAGGACCTTGTCCAAAGGTACGACATCAACGATGCAATCAAGAAGCCAACTATCGACGGGCAAATCTTTTACATCGACTTGATGGATGAGCTCGCCGACGAGTTCTTGGAGGAGCTAGCAGCTGAAGATGAGCTCCATCTTGCCTTGACAACACGTGAAGAAGGAGGCCAAACCGCTAGGAGCGACGTCATGGCAATGCAAAGGAGAATCGACTCCCACCCCGTTGACAAGGAGGCCGATTTTCTCGACCTACCCCGAAGTACTTGCGTGCGACGCAAAAGCCATAATGATGGAGAACAACGCTAGCAATGGTAAGCCTAGCGACGATAACGACGATTGGAGCGAGCTCAAAGCGCCAAAGGTAGAACTCAAACCTCTTCCTAAAGGGCTAAGGTACGTTTTCTTGGGGCTTAACTCCACCTATCCGATAATTATCAATGCCTCGCTTAGCGATGAAGAAGTTAAAACCTTGACTCATGAGCTTAAAAGATTTAGGAAGGCCATAGGTTATTCTCTAGATGATATCAAAGGGATATCACCCTCATTGTGTATGCATCGTATACATCTAGAGAACGAATCTATGTCCTCAATAGAACACCAACGTAGGCTGAACCTAACTTGAAAGAAGTAGTCAAGAAAGAGATAATCAAGCTATTTGATGCGGGGATCATCTACCCTATATCCGATAGCAATTGGATCTCTGCCGTGCATGTAGTGCCCGAAAAAGGGTGGAATTACCGTGGTTAAAAACGAAAACAACGAATTAATCCCAACGAGAACAATCACGGGTCATAGAGTTTGCATCGATTACCGTAAGTTAAACGCTGCGACTCGAAAAGACCACTTCCCCCTACCCTTCATTGACCAAATGCTTGAACGATTAGCAAACCATCCATATTATTGTTTCCTCGATGGGTATTCCGGATTTTTCCAAATACCCATCCACCCCCCAAGACCAAAGAGAAAACAACCTTCACATGTCCCTATGGTACATTTGCTTATCGTAGAATGTCTTTTGGGTTGTGTAATGCACCCGCGACATTCCAACGATGCATGATGTCCATATTCTCTGATTTAATTGAAAACATTGTGGAAGTTTTTATGGATGATTTCTCTGTATATGGTTCTTTGTTTGCCCCTTGTTTGTCTAATCTATGCAGGGTACTTAAAAGGTGCGAGGAATGTCATTTGGTCCTAAATTGGGAAAAGTGTCACTTCATGGTGAAAGATGGTATAGTTTTGGGTCATCGAATCTCCGAAAAGGGTATTGAGGTTGATAGAGCGAAGATCGATGTAATGGCTAACCTTGGAGCTCCGAATTCGGTTAAGGGTATAAGAAGCTTTCTCGGTCACGCGGGTTTCTACAGGAGGTTCATCAAGGACTTCTCAAAGATAGCTAGACCGCTCACGAGATTGTTATGCAAGGACATCGCTTTTCAGTTTGATAAGGAGTGTCTCGAAGCCTTCCACAAGATCAAGCAAGAGCTGATAAGTGCTCCTATTGTGCAACCGCCGGATTGGGATCTTCCTTTTGAGATCATGTGTGACGCTAGTGACTATGCCCGTCGGCGCGGTTTTAGGCCAAAGGAAGGATAAGAAGCTCCATGACATCTACTACGCTAGTAAGACAATGGACGAAGCTCAAACCAAGTACGCTACCACGGAGAAAGAGCTTCTCGCCATCGTGTTCGCTTTCGAAAAGTTTAGATCCTACTTGGTGGGTTCGAAGGTGATAGTCTACACCAACCACGCGGCGTTGAGACATTTGCTAGCAAAGAAGGATGCGAAGCCTAGATTGTTGAGGTGGATCTTGTTACTCCAAGAATTCGATTTGGAGATCAAAGACAAGAAAGACATCGAGAATGGAGTCGCGGATCACTTGTCACGATTGCGCGTAGACGACCTCCTTCCCATTGATGATTCATTCCCCGAGGAACATCTAATGACGATCATGTTAAAGAAATCTCGGGGAGAGCAAGAGCATGAGGTTGAAAAGCTTTTTGCCGCAGAAAAAGAACCTTGGTACGCGGACATTGTGAACTACTTGGCCGCGGGAGAAGAACCGCACCACTTGGAGGGGTACCAAAAGAAGAAATTCTTTCACGACTTGAAACGGTTTTATTGGGACGAGCCCTATCTCTACACCTTGAGCAAAGACGGTTTATACCGAAGATGTGTAGCGGATGAAGAGATAAATGACATCCTTATGCATTGCCACGGTTCGGCCTACGGGGGACACTTCGCTAGTTTCAAGACGGTCTCTAAGGTATTACAAGCTGGGTTTTGGTGGCCTACGATGTTCAAGGATGCCCACGAGTTCATTCAAAGGTGTGATCCTTGTCAAAGGAAAGGGAACATAAGCAAGCGCAACGAGATGCCACAAAACCCGATCATGGAAGTTGAGATTTTCGACGTATGGGGGATTGACTACATGGGTCCTTTCCCATCTTCATACGGAAAGAAGTATATCCTTGTGGCGGTTGACTATGTTTCCAAATGGGTTGAGGCTGTAGCGAGTGTAACGAACGACTCGAAAGTAGTTGTTAATCTCTTCAAGACGATCATCTTCCCAAGGTTCGGAGTTCCTAAGGTGGTGATTAGTGACGGTGGATCCCATTTCATCAACAAGGTTTTTGAGAGTCTTCTCAAGAAGTACGGTGTTAAGCACAAAGTGGCAACGCCTTATCATCCCCAAACAAGTGGCCAAGTTGAGGTTTCCAACCGACAAATCAAAGCCATCCTCGAGAAAACGGTTGGCGTTACGCGGAAAGATTGGTCCGTCAAGCTCGACGACGCACTTTGGGCATATAGAACCGCGTTTAAGACGCCCTTGGGAACGACACCTTTCAACTTGCTGTATGGGAAAGCATGCCATTTACCGGTAGAGATCGAGTACAAAGCCAGCTGGGCAATCAAGCTTCTCAACTTCGATCTTAAGAGCGCGAAAGAGAAGAGGGAGTTTCAACTCGAGGAATTGGACGAGATAAGGCAACAAGCCTATGAGACCTCGAAAATCTACAAAGAAAGAACCAAAGCCTTCCACGACAAAAAGATCATCAAGAAAGAATTCAAGGTGGATGACTTGGTTTTGCTTTTCAACTCGAGGTTGAAGATTTTTCCGGGTAAGCTAAAATCCCGTTGGTCCGGTCCATTCAAAGTCAAAGAAGTAAGACCACTCGGAGTGGTGGTCCTCTGGAACAAGCACACGGGGGAGTTCGTGGTGAACAGTCAAAGACTCAAGCCGTACTTCGCGAACAAAGCTGTCACCGAGGGAGACTCATTGTCTCTTTCGGATCCCAACGTCGCTTAGAACAACGGGTAAAGTCAAGCTATGTGACTATAAACAAGCTCACTTGGGAGGAAGTCCCATGTTTATCCTTGTATATACATGCTTTATTTTCGTTTTACAACTTTTATTCTTTTAGTTTTCTTTTGTCTTAGTGGTTTTCAGGAAAAACAGAGTGGAAAATGGCGAAATCAGGCAGTATCGGACAGTTCTACCGACCAGATTCTGGTCGATATTGAGCTTAAACTCGTATCGATCTGTAATATCGACCTGAATTGGTCGATATCAGAAAGGACCCGAAGGCCAAATACATATCGACGTGTAGTATCGACCAAATCTAGTCGATATTGAACCAGGCATCGAGGATCGAGGAGTAATATCGGTTTGATCAAACCGATTCAGGTATTTAATATCGACCAAATTAAGGTCGATATCAATTGGTCGATATCGACCAGTTGTATCGACCAAAATCTGGTCGATATCGGGTAAAATTTCGCGACTTAAAAACAGAAAACAAGGGTTTCTCTTTCCTTTTTCTAACTTTTCACAGCCGTTTTCTTTTGAGCGAAAAAGTGTACGATTTTTACAATTTTGAAACCTCGATTTCTCTCTCGTTACTCAACGAAATCTCTTGATTTTTGGCTCAATCTCTTTATTTTCTTCCCCTCTTTCAGGTCATACCAATTTCATCCTCGATTTACAAGCTTTCGCATCCTCCAAAAACCTCCTTAGAGCTTCAATGGGGCCAAAAACGAATTTGAAACCAAAGGCAAGTTCCAAAGATAAGGGAAAGGGAATTGCTATCCCGGAGGAGCCTCGAGTCAAGAGGATTCATCGAGGAGGAGGTCCGGTGATAAGGGACCACGTTGATGAACCCCAAAGAGCTCCACCAAGCCGAGCACGTCGAGATACGGAGAGCTACGCCGCTCACGCGACAGATTTAGAGGAAGGGGAAGAGTTCGCGACGGATAACGAGGAAGAAGAAGAGGTTCCACGGGTTCGCGGTTTCACCTTCCGACCAAGGCCCGAGGACGAGCCTTTTGTGCGAGACTCTAAGGTAGAACCAACCGCGAAAGAGCTCTTCTACGCGTTCATGGAGATGGAATTTTGCCCCTCCGCCTTCCCGGATCCGGTGACATTGAGAAAGTTGGGTATCTACGACGAAGTCAAGGAGGTCATGGATCACATGGGCATATCGAGCACCCTTGGTATGAGCTTTGCGGCCTTCCAAGAAGAGACTTGCCAATTCCTCGCCACCTTTAAGATTAGGTGCCACCGAGAAGGTATAGCGGACTACGAAGAAGACCACGGGGGTTTCATCGAGTTCTCGGGAAACAACGGGACTACCTACCGCGTCGCATTCGCAAGATTGGAACAATTTTACGGTTTCTCGAGCGAGGGCCCTTCTACATTCGAAACCGCGGTGGGCGAGAGCGTATACCTTTGGGAGATGATAGCCGATGGAGACTTCATACCGGGTAAAACCAAAGCGAGAAAGATTCGACATCCGGCTACACGGTATGTGCGCCAACTATTCTCTCACGCGTTTTTTCCTAGGCACGAGACGGGTTGCGTCCATGCGGATGAGATGGCATTCCTGCAACAAGGACTCGCCCCCATAATACGGACAGGTAGTGGCAGAGACGAAATTTTTCCGAGATGCGAGGAGCAAAGGCCAAGCATCTTGAAGATCTTCCTCAAAGGTCTACTTAGCTTGCAGCATTGGGCGTGGTCCCACAGGGTTAAGAAGCCAACTTTGAGCATTGGAGGATGGATCACACCGATCCTGCGACTTGCGGCTCATATCCCATTGCGAGGTAATTGCGAGGAACCAAAGCTCATGGATGTACCCTATATGGCCAAGCTGACATGGCTTAATGGTGAGCTCAACAGGAGCTACGGGTACACATTCGACCTCGACTCTCATCAGAGCATGGTCCTCTTGCCAAACGAGCGGTGGACGTCTTTTCGGTACCGCGACGCGGTGTATTTTCGGCCAAACAAGTTCCACAACGCGGTCGAAGCGCCACTTGCACCTATCAGAGGACCGCGCAAGCCCGTGATACCAATCAGACCACCTCAGGTTCGGGGTCCCAACCTCTCCTACACAACCTACGGAAGCCAGCGATACCGCACAGGGAGGATGGCGATGCCAAGCAAATCAGGGCCACTTCAAGATATTTACGTGGAGATGAAGAACATGATGCGCTGGAACAGGTTCCAGGATCGCACCATCGGGAAACTTGTCAAGGAAGTGAAGTCCTTGAAGAAGAAGCTGGCCAAGGTGGCCAATTGTGCGAGTTGTAGTACGAGTCGGGACGCACCATCCGATGTGAGGGAACCCGAGGGAACCCAAGGTTAGCCGCGCAGGTCCGCGAGGAGACCCCGACGCTACATCTCTTCACCACCTCGTCCTAAGTCAGATAACGAGTCTCCAACCTTCTCGACGGACGACGAGGAGTTCGACGCATCGCGACACTACTATTGAGGTAACTCCTGAAACCGTTGTACATAAGCATATTTCTTTTGCATTAGTTTTTGGCTTTTGCATATAGGATCTTCTCCAAATACTTTCTTCACACAGAGACTGTGTGATTTAAGTTTGGGGGAGTAGTCATATAGTTTCATATTAGTTGGCATAAAAAAAAAATATATAAAAAAAAACTCAAAAACACAAAAAAATGCATGTAGGATTAGTTCATCTCATTTAGTTCATATGCATAGGGGATCTATAATGATTTTAGCCTTATAAAGCGACGCGTCTAGTGTTTTGAACGGTATCTTAAGTGTAGTGTCTTCCTCAAACGACTTAGAACTCGCCGAAAATCTTGAAATCTCGACCCTAGACATTGATGTTTAAAAAGCCAATAGTGTGGTTATGAAGCTTGATAGTTCTAGATAGCCTTCAAAAATTATTTGAACCTAAACTTGACTTCTAATTAGCATGATTGAGAGTTTTTAAGAGTATTTCTATGGCTTTGTGATTTCTACGGATTGTGGCTTCCTAAACCAAAACACTTTAAGCGCAATCCGGTCATTCTCATTCTAAGGATGATTCCCCTCTCACCCCTAAACCTTAACCCAAACACTTGTCATGAGAATTCTTTTCATTTAGTGATTGTTTGGTTTCGCAAAAACTTGAAAGTATAGGGAGCGACAAGAAAGGACATCCATTGGGCGGTTTTTCTTAGACTAGTGATTTAAAAGGGGATAATGGTTTGGTGAGACACGTCTTTGAGTTTTGAAAATTAAGAAATAAACACGAGTGATTGTAAAACACCTTTGAGTTTTGAAGGGGTTAAAAGACACGGCTAAGTAAAAAAAAAAAAAAAGAGAATAAATAAAAAAAAAAAAAAAAAAAAGAAGAACTTAGCCAAAATAAGAACTTAGCCAAAATAAAATCCCCTAAGGTTGTTAAGAAAAGAAAAGAAACTCGTAGTTTAAGCGTTTAAATGTTTAAAAGAAAGATGATGGGTTAGTGGATATAGTTATATAGGGATGGATGTCCGGACTTGTATTGTTCCTTATCTTTCCCGGTTTTGTTTAACACTTTCACTCCCCGAGAGAAACCGCGCTACAACTAACCACATGCATGAGTGTTAACCTCCTCGTTTGATTCGAAATCCCGTTCTTACCTAGACAAATAGAAAAACTCTTTGGAATTCTTGATCATGTTTCATGCTTTGATTGTTTTTAAATTAATGTGAAAGGTGCTTAGACTAGACAAGTGGATCACATGCTTTTGGTAATGATAATTGATTTAGACGGAGTTTGAGATGAATGGTAATAGGTAGAACTAGCTCGGTTGCGATAGGATACTATGTTTAGGATACTCGTTCACTACACTCTTCGCGTTACTTTTGGTTCTGAGGTCCCCGCCTCTATACCCTTTTAAACTTTGATGTTAGTTCTCTTGCTTGAGGACAAGCAAAGGATAAGTTTGGGGGAGTTGATATATTGCATATTTAGCATGTTTTTACTTTGATTTTTGCATTAGAACTAACACATTTAGGTTACACTTAGTATCATATAGGTTGCATTTGTGTTTGTTCATGCGTTTTCAGGTTCAGGAGTGCTAAAGCGACAAAAAGGCGAGGAAAAGGGGTTTAAAGTAGAGAAACGACCATTATCAGCGACTTGTGCTGATTAGCTGTGGTCGAGACGCGAAGAAAAGGCGAAAAAGAGAAGAAGGAGCCAGTATCGACCAGTTGTATCGACCAGATTCTGGTCGATATTGAGCTAAAACTCTTATCGATCAGTAGTATCGACCAGAAACTGGTCGATATCGAGCGCGTAAAATAAAGAGAAGAAAAAGGCCCAAGACGTTTTTGAGAAGCCCAAGACGAATTTTTTAGGTCTAAACACTATGTTTTGAGCAGACTTTGTTTTTTTTATCTTATCATACTTTGTTCTTGAGTTTGTTCTTGTACTTTGGATTGGAGAATTGCTTGCTTGGATTTGTTTTTGCATCAAGATTCTTGTACACTTTAATTTCAATAACAGAGTTCATCTTTCCCTTAATCCTGTTATTTTGTTTTTCATGTTGTTTTCAATCTTAATTGTTTTGGTATTCATAATGATTAGTTAGTAAACTCCCTTAGGCAATTAGGTTGGGGAAAAAGGGTGAATCAACATTAGGATTGTTAATTGTCTTGATCTTAAACTTTATAAAACTCTAATCTAGGGTAATATTCTTAATGCTTTGATTGAATTGGCCATTCGATCAATAGAAACCAGGAAGCTTCACCTTTGGGAAAAGTGTGGGGGTTCCTGAACAATTATCCTAAAACTAAACCTAGCTTAACCGAGGAATCTGTGTTAATAAGTTTTGTGGTTGAATTGAATTGAGCTTAATGTTTTCTAAAAGTTAAATTATCCAAGGTATTGTTTTAGTTTAACTATTAGGAAAAGGATCATTACCACGGGAGTGGATTGATCTAATCAAACGTTTTCAAAACCTTAAAGTTATCTTTGTTAAAAGACATTTAGAAATCTGAAAGTTGATCACCCGTTAAAGTACCCAACCTGGTTGTTTTGCCTTAAATTTAATCTTTAAAACTTGTCAAATTAATCTTTCGTTTTCTTGGTTAATTCACCATCGGTTACAAAATCAAAACAACTCTTTTGAACTCGCTTAAACTGAGTGTAATTTCTCATAAGGTTTATTACATTAGTTGCTCCTGATTCGGATTGACACCTTAAATACTACATTAAGGCATTCGAAGTAACGAGAGTGTAAAATCTCGTTTATCACGATGTTGGATGATGGTTAGTGATGATTAGGATGTTTCATGCCCGGAAGGTGTTTGATGAAATGTATAGTTCAATCTCTTGTTAGTCTTTTATACTTAGCCAATGGAAGTTGATGTCTAAGGTTTATGATGGACTTTTTAAGGACTTATATTTAATGATCTCTAATCATCTAGGCTCGATTGGAAGATTTGTGGTTTTTATGATTAGAGAATGGATTTGAGTCATGGAAGTGATCTAATCTATATTAGTGATCCTTGTTCTAGAAAGTCATCTCATTTGTTAGTTTTATCATCACTAGCTTGATCCCATCTATCCAAAATCAATGATTTAAACCCTAAGATCCAACATTTATCTTATTTAAGTATCTTTCTAGTTATTTATTGATTAGTTGACTTTAGTTGACTTTTTGTTTATTGCACTAGTTATAGTTTGGTTACAAAACAAATCTAATTGATAGGTCTATTCTAAGTTAGATTCTTTCATTCTTGTTGTTCTAAGTTCATTTCTCCTTGTGGATTCAATACTAAATCACTACAACAACTTGTGTCTTGCACTTGGGATTGTACGTGATCGAGGTTAAAACTCGATCTCATCAAAGATCAATTTTCCATATATTATCAGAAAAACACAATACTAAACAAAAATTAGAGTAACATGTTGTTTTAACATTATATTAAGTTAAAAAGAGCATTGCTCTCTTAAATTACCAAAAAAAAAAACATTATATTAAGTTTATTAGTGTAATTATTATGATCTAATACATGTTTTGTAGTCAAGTCCACCAGATATTATTGTTAGTTAAAATGTTATTAAACGGGTTTATAAAAAAATGTGATCAAAAGGTGTCAAAATCAATTATTCTGAAGTTAGAAACTGGAATTATTATAACCGAAAACTATTTTTTTATTTCTAAAATTAGTGAGAATATTAGAAAACGATATCGTGTTTTTAGTTAAGATCATTTAAAAAAACAAAAAATTCATCTCATATTAAGTAAGAGAAAACAAAAACACAATAGAGAGATTGAATTAATGTGATTTGGCTTAGAGACCAACAAACCATTATCGGACGGCTGGAACGTGGCGGCATGTAAATCAGTTTCCGCCGCCTGCCAAAACTTCTCTTATGCATCACATGTGACACAAATATCCACTCTTTCACGCGCTACGAGCGCGCGTGTTGCTTTGCAAAGTATGCAAACAAGCTTCCACCGCCGTCTCTATGCGTTACCCGAGATTCAGACATCCACACAACTAATCCACACAAAGCCGAAACCGCCATCGCTAAATTCTGAGCTTCCGTGTCTTCCTCCACCATGCCGGTTTTGCGACGGTCGCAAGATCTCGGCTTGTGACACGTGGCTGATCCATAACGATTTCACGGAAAAAAACCGAAACATTTCCAACTTTACGTTCTTTGGTTTTCGATTTCAGAGTATCCACCGATTAACGACTCCGATTTAGACAGTTTCGTACCGTTTTAGACCAAAACAGAGCCGATTCCGTTAACCAAACAACATATGAACTGTTTCGTTAATATAAAAATGGTAACACGTAGATTTAAAGAATAATTAATTTACTTACACAACTTATAATAATTATCACTTAGTGTATGTAGTTATTTAAAATAGAGTTAATTAGTGTTTTGGGTACATTTTAAAAGATAATTTCCCAATTGGGTGATTTTGATGTAGTAATTAAATTTTCGGTAATTTTGTTTGATTTTTGTATTAAAATGACAATTTTACCCTTATACACAAAATTTATTCACAAAAATCATTCGCATAGATCATTCACGGGAGGTCATTCACGATTTACTATTCACATGGATTATTCACGAATACTATTCGTTATTCACATGTATTATTTATCATTCACAGAGATCATTGATCATTCACAGAGACAACACATTATTCTCAACGATCATTCACTCATAATCATTCACAGAATACCATTCACAGACAATCATTCATGAGATTTGACAATTTCGAAGTTAAAGGTAAAATTGTAATTTAATACGCGAAAATCACCTTTTAGCAAATTAAAATAAAAATCACCCAATTAGCAAATTTATGTCTC
Organism: Cochlearia excelsa; assembly: GCA_963556525.1. Taxonomy (NCBI): domain Eukaryota; kingdom Viridiplantae; phylum Streptophyta; class Magnoliopsida; order Brassicales; family Brassicaceae; genus Cochlearia; species Cochlearia excelsa. Next base: position 10,705,990 of record OY748329.1, read on the forward strand.
AAAATAAAACTCTTTTGCCAATTTTCTTTTTAAAATATCATGTTTTCATTAATTTTGTTTCTAACTTGTACTATAATTATATAAACCAATATTTTAGTGTTAGTTATACATCATGCTAAATCTAGTTATTTGTTTAAAAGTATAAACAAAATTATAGTAAGAGTATATTGTATACATATGAAACATGTGTTCTATTACAATAAATTTGGCTCTGGTTAAAACAAAAAAATAGGCTTTGGCATAACCCTAAATACATCCCCAATGATTCTCATACTTTGAACTTGTTGGTAAAAGTGTTATTACCATATATTTAGAGAAGTAAATGATCAAAAATAGTAATCTAAGATTTTAATTTGTTTAATATTAGTCTAAAAATATATAGTATATAAGACGGTCCATTGTGGATTAATATTAATGTTGTGTACTTGAAGGAACTCACCACTTAGTCCTATGTTTTGTACCTTGAAGGTATATCCTAAAGTCTCATATGAGGCTTGTGTGGTCCACTACTTGCACCGCGACATATGCATCATCTTTGGAAATTGGAACCTCGCTGACTTTGTATCTATAGTCACATTGAAAGTCGTATTTAGTATTGTAATAGTAACATTGCAAAGTATCTTCATAATACTATAAAATCGTAGTATACCAGTCTTACAGTAAGACTCTTACCATATAAAAAATTTGTAATCTTAATCCCATTAGTTTGTAAGCCTTCAACATGGCCTAATCTGCAAACAGCCGAAGTTCTACGCATTCAGTGATATGAGAAATGATTAGAAACGTAATTAAATCTACTTAAATTCAAAGCATGATATCTTATATACACATATAAGTAATCGTCCAGAAATTTCGTCTGTGTGTAAATATTAGAGAAAAAGTCCTAATCCAAGCAATTTTTTATCAACAAATTCACTAGTAGCATACGGAGAGTGGTTGCTAAACAGTAATATCGAAATTATAGTAAGGAAAACTAAGTTATTTTCTAAATATAAAGAGAAAATTTAATCACAAATCATTGTAGTTTATGGAAGTTATACACAAAAATGAAAACTAAATAGTCTTTATGGGAAGTTTAAATTCTTTCACCCACCAAGCACCGTTCACGGGTGGGTCGTCTAAGAGCTCATGTTACCCATTTCCATATAAACAAGTGTTAGCTTTACTCCACAATGACCATCGCAACAGAAACTCAAAAGAACCAAAAGTAATCAAGAACCAAGATTTGTGTACCTTTTTCACTCTCAACAGTCTACTAAACATCACTATTATGATTCGTCTGATCACAAAGGCCTATAACACACATCTACTTGGAATCACTACAAAAGTTTCTTATGGATCTTTGCAAGAGCATATGCGACAGTAGGAAGAAGAGACTCAAACTCTTCATCATTGACCTAAAAAGGCAAAAAAGTCCTCAATAAACTAAACAAAAAGTCCTAATCTAAGCAATTTTTTATCTACAAAGTCACTACTAGCATACAAATAATGGCTCATAAACACTAATATCAAAATTCTCCCAAGGATAATGATTGTTCACGCATTCCATAAGGTTTCTCTATCTCTAAGGCACCAAAAAGAGTGATCAAAGATAAAAACTTACAACTCTATGTTTGTGCTTTTGAGAATTTGATCAGGATCTCAGGGCAAAAAAGCATACAATCTTTGTCCTTTACTACTTGTAAATACTCTTCTAAGTACACAATCCACGTGACTATTCTTTCTTAAATCAATCTGTCTCATCACAACAACAAACAAAAACCCATTTATCTTTTCTTTTTCTTCTCAAAACACACATACCCATTTAGCAATTTTTTATCTACAAAGTCACTACTAGCCTACAAAGATTGGCTGCTAAACACTAATATCGAAATTCTCATAAGGATAATGATTGTTCAAAGACAAAAACTTAGAGCTGACCATCTCTCTATGTCTGTGTTTTTGAGAATCTGAACAAGCCTCGGAGAAAAAAAAGCATACAATAATCTCTCCTTTACCTACTTGTAAATACTTTTCTTACTACACAATCCAAAGGACTATTTTTCCTTGAATCAATCTGTCTCATCACAACAACAACAAACAAACCCATTTAGCTTCTCTTCTCCTCCTACAAAACACGCACACAAGCTTTTATACAAAGTGACTCACCACAATGGCGACTTTCTTCTCAAAAGCCATAAGAACCCTGCGATTTTCGTCAAAACGCTTCATAATCAATCATCGTCTTTCATAATCGCATCTGAATCGGAATTTTCTCTTTTTTCTTCCGTTTTTTTTAGAATTTGAAGTAAAAGAGTATGAGAACGCCATTGAAATTGAAGGAGAGAAGCAACAATATGTGAAATTCGCCGGCAAATTTAGATAATGTGTAGAGAGAAAGGTAACGTTGTGACTCATTTTGCAGTTTTACCACTACAAAAGTGTAGAGAGAGGTAACGTTGTGATTGCTTATATTTTTCAATTTTACCACTATAAAAATACTGTGTAAACACGACAACCTATATTTATATGGACCCGTGATTTCTCTTTATATGAGCCAAAATAATCGTTTATAATTGTAAAAGCTTAATAATACATTTAAAAAGCCGAAAACAATTAGTAGATGGGGGCCCACAAATGACACGATATCCCTAAGACATTATTTTAGAATTAAGTTTAATGAAAAATCCTACGTGTCTACACCAGAATGACGGAGAGATCATTAACAACCAATAGAAAATGTGACACATGGAAAAAACATTTACTAAAATAAACATAACGAAAAAAGGTTTTAGGCTCAATAAGTATATATCAAAAAATTACCTAGTTACATAAAAAAGATAATTTTTATCGGCCAATTCTCATGAAAATCACTTACAAAAATTAAATACTATTATCGGCCAATTCTTATCGATAAATTAAATCACGTTTTTGAAATTTTTATAAATACTATTAAAATGTTTTTAAATAATACTAAAAATCTAAAATTATGTTAATACTTTCAAAACTACACCATAAACTTTCAAAATTATACCATATCCCCTTCAAAATTATACCCTAAGCACTATATAGCAAACACTTTTTTTGAATTTTTTTTAAATGTAACACTTTTTTTGTACTTGTGGTGTTTTTGTAAGCTAATAATTTCTACTTTTACCACTTAATAAAAACATAAATGATAATATAAAATTAATATATATAGAAAAGCATATTAAAATAAAAATATATCGAAAAACTAGTCTCCGATTAATCCCTTATTAATCTTCGATTTGTTCGGTAGGCGCTAGACCCCGGTCGTCCGCACGCGTAGCGCCTACCGAGTTATAGAACATTTATTTCTAATACTCCCTTTGTTCCTTTTTGTTTTATTTTATAGGTTTTACATACAAATTAAGAATACACATAAATAACTACTAATAAATGTGTGTTTAACAATTTTCAATACTTTTAGACCAATAGTGTTGCAAAACTTTCAATTAATATATCTTGAAAACTACAATTCACAAATATTAATAGATAAAACTACATTGATATTTGTGAAAATCAAACAATTAAAAAAAAAAATTCTAAAACATCAAACATAAAGGAACGGAGGGAGTAGTATTATTGAGAGAAAAAACATTTTATTGGTATTTTTAATTTTTATTATAAAAAAATTTGTAATGGTATCTTCAAAAATGAAAAATGATTTTGGCGGTAATTTCAAAATGAATTTCTCAATTTTATTTTATTTATTTTTATATATTCGAAACTTTCTTCCATGAATGGATGTGTTTAGTCAAATTAAAAATCTGAAACTTGTTTAAACATAACCGGTCTGTTAAAATGGGTCTAATATTATAAATCGATTTTACGATTTTTAAAATAAATTTTACTTTTGGTTTATGTGCGAAACCAAATAAAACCCTAAACAAAACTAGAAAATATTAAAAATCGAGAAACCCAAAATTCAAAATTCATCGGTAGAGAGAAGAAGACGGACTCTCCGAAGACGACGATGACTATGGCGTCAGTTCAGTCCCGCGGTAAGCGAGAGACGATAGAAGTTTTCGATTTCAATGACGAGGAACGTGTCGAAGAAACGTCGACGAAACTCGTTCGAGTTGGATTATGTAAGCTCCTTTTCTTCTTTGAGATTATGTGTGTCGATTTTTCGCGTTGAATATTCATGGAGTGTGTTTATTGTTGGGGTTTTTTCGAGTTAATTTGTATATTTTGTTGATGTGTCGATTTTGAGTGTGTGTGTTGGGTTTTATGAAAATATGAAGAACAATGTATTTATGGGTTTTGTAGTGTTCATTTCCATATGTTGTTGCTATTATTGATTGATTTGGAAAAAAATAATCTTCTAATAATGCAAGAGTTATTCACTATGTGTGTGTTGTATTTTGAAACTATAGAAGAGAAAATAGAGAGAAACATTAGTTTATTTATCCTATCTTATATTATTAATACAGATGACGGAGAGAGAAAATCATTCTAAAATTACACGTGTCATCACCTGAGCATTTTTGGTCCCACATTATTAAAAATTTATAAAAGCCCAAAACAAAAAGTCGAAAACAAAAGCCCAAATTTAACACAAAATGACTTAAATTGACATAATAAATGGATAATATTAAAAAATGTTGAAAAACCCATAAAATATAATATTAAAAAATTCATAAAAAATACAAGTTTATAATTTGTAATAGATCTCTTCATATTTATATATTATATTCTATTACATTGAGTTCAAAATAATGATAAAACATATTGTTCATTTACAAATAACAATATTATTTTGTAAAATTGTATTTAACACCAAAATTCATGTCAAATGAAAAACTTGAACACACAATTTACCCGACTCATCGGTTGAACCACCAGTTCCCAAACTTTGAAAAAAGAATTTTCGGATAAGTTTACACATGAAAGAGTGATTAAACTTTCCTAGAAAATATGTTTAAAATATTTTAAAAAATAATGAAAAACACAATTTTATAATTTTTCTAATGTTTGTATGTTATATTCTCGCACAAAAGAATGATAAAACATATTGTTCATTTATAAATAACAATATTATTTTGTAAAATTGTATTAAACATCAAAGTTCATGTCAAATGACAAAACTTGAGCAGAAAATTGACTCGAGCCCCCGAAAATTCAGTGGTTTTATATATTCGAGGTTTTAATAGTCCGATTTTATGACAAATAGAGACTGGATTGACATACTTTTCATTGTTAAACGAGTCATATCAAAGTTTCAAAACACTATGTAGTTATTGTTTTTAATGATAAATTGTAAATTATACGTAAAGGTAAATATTCAACATCGAAATGGCAATAATAATCTTTTTCGATGATAAATATTAAAATAGTAATACTAATAAATTTTTGTAAATAAAACATTATAAAAACCAAAATACAATATATTTTCTATATATACTTCAAATTTAAACTCTGCGTTTAACGCGGATCACATGAGATACAAATTCTTTTTATTTCATTTTATACTACACATTGTTTTTACCAATAAACATTTTTTTCTATTACATAAATTTTTATCCCGCGCTTGGCGCTGGTAAATTCCTAGTATATACTAATTGAGAAACATTACTTGAGCTAAACAAGGAAATATAACACGTGTCATCACTAGAACGATTCTAAAAAACTAACAACAATTCATTACTAGCCCACATATCAAAGCTCATATAATTACATTACATTTTTTCATTTTAAACAGAGGTCACATATGTTGGTGCAACACTATCAAAAATCAAATAACAAATGTAATCTGATTTTTATACATTTTACATCACAAAAAAAAGAAAATTAATGAGTAATTTTATACATTATAACCTTTTGTTAGGAGAATTTTGATACTTTTTAGTATAAAATTAAAGTTGATCAGTATTTTGTATTTAAAAAAAGTTGTTGTGATAATTATTTTATTTTACGAATCATCGAAAATATTTGACTAATGTGAGATATGTATCGTTTGATGAACTTAAAATATTTATAGTTATAATTAAATTATAAATCATACCGAATATTCATTTTCTTATGAAGTTAAAATTTTTTTTATTATGTCCAAGTTATAATCAGTGTTTTATTAAAATAATTGGTTTTTAAAATATCCATAAAAATGTGTTGTTTAAATGAAAATCAGTCTAAATTAAAATACAAGTTTTATTATGCACACCTGTTAATTTGACTTCATATTCTTATAATATATTAGAATTGACTATGATTTTTAATAGAAATTAGTTATCTTTATATTCATTGTTAGTTAATCTCATAAAATGTTTTACTATTTCTAAAGTAAATTATTTATATATATATTTTTAATCATGATATATGCTAAATATAAATATTTATTTAATCTATATATTAAATTCCTTTAGGCAAATAATATCAAAGAATGATAAAAATACATTAACGAAAAATCACTTACTATACAATAATTAGAGTTCAAATATTCTTTCTTAACTTGGTTGATTATGAGATAAAAATACAATAACGAAAAATCATTTATTATACTATCATTAGATGTACTATTTTCAAATAATTTATGGAAGCAAACAAAATAAAAGTAAAAACTTTGTGGTTTTTCAAAAAGAGTGAAATTCAATACGAGAAGAAAAAATTTGACTTTTCCGGGTTTTAAAGTATTTGCACGTCACAATGAACGTTGACGGTGTTTTTCATCGTACTTGAGGCGGTGTGTTGTGCATTAGGTGTTCTCGAGACAGATGAAGACCTCTTATGTGATGTTATCTTTCCCCGAACCTAATTGTTTACTATACATTTATTACAATATGTTTTCTTTACTTTTAAAACATGTTTTCTCTTAATTTTTACAATATTACTAAAATCAATTATTCCGCTTCTATTTAATAAATCACCACACAAAATAGTCTTTTACAACATTCAAAAATATTACTTAACTCTCGCGCTTGGCGCGGTCAAAATCTAGTTTGTTCATTGATTTGGTTAAGTGTTTCTACAACACCAAGAAAATCTAAATAGGAGAAAAGATCTTTTAAGAAGATATTTTAACCTAAGGGCTCATTTTGTAAACTTATCATAATCATATTGTTTTCTTAGAGCTATTACAACATAATGGTATAACTAAAACACATTATGGTGTCGATTTTGCGTTTGAATTTTCTGGGAGTGTGTTTATTGTTGGGTTTTGTTAAGTTAATTTGCGTGTGTTGTTGTTATTAATTATCCTGGGAAAAAGAATCTTATAATGCAAGAGTTATTCACTATCTATGTGATGTAGAAGTTATAGAAGAGAAGATAGAAAGATAGTTACTTTATTTTTTCATTGATTTGGTTAAGTGTTTCTACCAAACAAGAAAATCTAAATAGTCTAGAATATCCTACATTAAAAAACGGAGGGAGTATAACACAAGGGCTATTTTTTAGACTTATCATAATCAATATACTATTTTCTTAGAGATATAACAACATCATGTTAACGCAAAGAGAAACCGATGTTTATTGATCTTTTTGTGTTATGTCTTCCTAAGGCAGTACGAAGCGAGAGAAGAGGCCACAAAGCTATTGATGTTGAAGGTAAAACATAAGAAACTTAATATACTTTGCAATAGATAATTTATAGATGCTAGCGCTAGTGTTGCATATCATCAATTGCTTATGTTATAGAGTTTTCAATTTTCAAAATATGTTATGCATATTAGGGATTATTATCCCACATCGGAAACTCAAAGGGTTATAGACTAATATATATTAGGGATATGGGCCCCTCCATTTATCGCCAATTGGTTTTAAGTTGGAAGCTCATAATCCTAACATGGTATCAGAGCCAGATTCGATCACAGGTCTGACCCGACTGGTCCGCCCCTCTTGCCCAAACCACCCGAGATTAATGGTTAACGAGATTCATTATCTCGAGGGTCATATTAGAGACTATTATCCAACATCGGAAACTGAAAGGTTTATAGACTAAAATATAAGGAATATGGGACCCTCCACTTATCGCCAATTGGTTTTAAGTTGGAAGCCCATAATCCTAACAATACGAAGTTGGGGGTAAAGAGGGCTTTGCTACTCGTATACAAAATTTGACAATTTCATTGAGCCTTGAAAATTAGTCTTTCTATATCGAAATAGTAATTCGAGATGATATGCTAATGCTGCATATCATCATACTTAAGTTAAAGTGTTTTAATAGGGGAATTGTTGTTTTTACTACTCATTTATAGTTTTCCACTTTTGTTTAGCCCTGAAAATTACTATTTTGTGTGTGATTATAGTATTTTGATGGATGAATTAATTATTGAGATTGTCTATATAAGTGAATTTAGTGATAATATATGTATTTGCCATCTATCTTTGGTTGAACTAATTTGTCTTCCAATAGTGTTAACAAAAGTCGAATATGAAATTGTAAGCCTTTATCATGAACAAGTCATTATAAGAAATTAAAATTTCTAAATATTTTAACTTATGTTGTTTAAATTTAAAATCATAAACAATTAAAAGATAGGAAAATAACAATTTTTAAATTTAATTTGTGAAAACATTTTCCTTTTTATTTTTAAATTTTTTATTGTGAACCTCTTGTATATTTCCAAATTTTGTAATTTTTGTTGGATTTTTTACATAATTTTAAAGTATCTTTTTATTAAAATAGAAAAAAATTATTTTTGTTTTAAAAAATATGTTACGGTCAATCGACGGTCAACTAACGGTGATTTGGTTAAATGGATAGATAATTTGAGTTTGTGATTTAAAATAAGAAACTAAAATAGTTCGCGATTTAAAATGAACAAACAAATTAGTTGGTGTATTATTCGGGCAATCAAAAAGTTGGTGTATTAAAAAGCTAATAATAATTTAGTTGGTGTATTAATATGGAATTTTCCCTTTAATATATTGCAGGGTGACATTATTGATGTAGTCTCGGATGGAAGTAATTTATCATCTTCTTCCTTAGTGTTGGAAAACAATGAAGGTTTTTAAGCTTTTATCTCTATCTAGTTTTAGTTTTTTCTTATGTTTCATTTCTAAGATAATTTCTTTGTTCTAATGATAAATCTGGAATTATTTTAGCCGCATCTGGAGGAGAAGTCACAAGTTCTACTTCTGATCTGCATGAAGATGTAAGTCTTTTTAGATTATATACCATTCTTTTTATAAGATCTATTAAGGATTACAAACAAGGACAAAAACTTAAACTCTTCATTATCGAAATAGTTATCTAATTTGTTGTTTTCCTTGAGAAAATATGTGTGTTTGTGTGGGTTTATATGGTTATAGTAACCTATGTTTTTTTCTTTATTTTTCTGTCTTTATAGGATAATAAGAGTTCAGAAGTTCTAATTATTCCTAATTTTATAATATATAGAGATATGTATTGTACAAACTCGAGGTTAACGTTTTCGCACAAGTTTATGAGTGTGGAAAGTTCATCCATGAATGTACCTTTAGTTGTCAGTGGAAAATAGAGGATCTTATCATAATTGAGTCGCATCGGTGTTTAGAGGTGAGTTCTTTAGATCCTCATATCTTGATTGATGGGTCTTTCTTATTAGACTTGAGTTGTATATTTTTTAGGTTGAGACTGCCTTTGTAAACGTCATTCTGAAGTCCAGAAACCCTAAAGAATCTGACAGTGCAAAAGAGATTTCAGGTTCACTTTTGTTTATGTTAGTGTGGCTTTAATTGCAAGGGGTGTTTCTTTAATTAGAAATTTTGGCTTATTAAGAAGGGCATACATATTATATTCTCTATTGATATCTTTTAATGTTAACAATGCCATTATTAGTCTAACTAACAATACATTTACATTCATGTTTTGGGGCATTGATCTCCTAAAAATTTTGGTTTATGGCCGTAAATGGTCTAAAGAAGTAGAAACCATCAAATCGTTGGACTCAAGATACAAGGATATTTAGTTTGACACAATAACGTAAGTCATCAAGAAATACCACTCTTGTGTTTATATCTCCATTGCAGTTCTTCCCTCCTTCCATCATTATTATGTTGGTGGGTATATGACTCAACTGTTTCCTTGCTACTTAGATATATTTCTTGGATGATTTTGACTGTATGAATCTCTTCATGTAAAGGGAATGAAGGTTTAGGGTTCTGATTTTTAGTATTTTTTCGTTTTTAAATGTTGATACAGAAAGTGAAGAGATTGCTTCTAGTGGAGACAATTTGAGAACTTCATTAACCAAGTGAGTATGATCCTCACTTTTTTATTTTAGTAAATGTAATCTGGAAACTTGGTGATCCTCTTGTTTACTTCTTGATATGTGATCCTTGCATTCTGCTATGCAGTCTCGCTGATTCATTTGAGGATCTAGTTTACCCCCAAGGAGACCTAGGTGCAATAGTAGTTAGGAAGCAAGACATTGAGCTTTTGAAGCCATGACGTTTTATTAACGATACCATCATCGACTTTTATGTCAAGTAAGTTACTATCTTTCTGTATTGACTTGACTTTATAAGCAATTGAAAACTCATACAAGCCAAAAACTGCAAGACTGGGTCCATTTTCTTATGAGCTTAATTGCAGGTACCTTAAGAGTTGAATTCCACTTTTTACATTGTTTCTTTTTCCGTAAGTTGGCTAACTTAGACAAAGGCTCGCCTATCGAGTTTGGAGGAAAAGAAACATACCAACGCGTGCAAAAGTGGACTAAGCATGTGAATCTTTTCGAAAAAGATTATATATTTGTTCCCATTAACTGTAGGTTACACATAAATTAATTTATTTATTACCTCTAATAAGATTTACTTATACTTGTGTTTATTGCAGTTTTCGTTGGAGTTTAATTATCATCTGTTATCCCGGTGAACTAGTTCATTCTCATGGTAAGATTGGACATGCTTTGTTATTTACTTAATATTGCTCATTGAACTTACGATTTGACCTCGTATAAATAATTTGTTCACTCTGTTGTGGACTTAAAGTCGAAAATCGGTCAAGGATTCCCTGCATCTTGCATCTGGACTCAATAAGAGGAACTCACGAAGATGGTCTCATAAAAAATTTTCCGAGGTAAATGTGTCACTAATGTTCACTGCCATTGCATTTCATTACTTGTTTCTTGTCATTTGGATATGATGATGAATATTTCTTGTACGACATGAGTTAAATATTTTTTAATGTCAATCATGTATGTGGTCATAGTCACTTAGGTGAAGAATGGAAAGTGAGGCATGGAAGCAAAACACTCGATTTCTCTAGCGCTTTTCAGCTCGTCTCACATGAGGTATAACTTCCTAACAAAAAGAAATTTATCTTTTAGTTCATATAGGACAAGGCACATGTCTCATTACTCTTTTGTGAAATTTTCTTGGGTGGCTTTTTCTTCTAATGCTATTTTCTTCATTTAACGATTTCAACTCCCGCAACAAAAGAATTCATTTGACTGTGGCCTCTTTTCGCTCCACTATTTAGATCTTTTTGTGGCTCAAGCATCTTCTAATTCAATCCCTCTCTTATCACCATATCAGACAATTTTGTGAGTTTTTTGTTCTTTACAATCTCCTTGGATAAAGTTGCATTTGAGAATTTAAGATTTGAAGTGAACTCTGTAATTTACTTGTTTTGCTTTCTTTTAGCTAACTAAGAATTGGTTTCCGGCAAAGGAAGCTTCACGTAAGCGTGGAAACATCTTATAGTTGCTTTACAATCTCCAGAAAAGGCATGATCCAAGTATATTTCCTGCTAATTCCAAAATCAAACCACCTCACTGTGGACTTTCCAACAACAATGATCAAGAAGACGAAGGCGAAAATGTGGTTGAGTTGTGTGACCGTAGAAAACCGTTCGATGATTCCTCGTCAACCGTCGCATACATTCCCCGAACGAAAATGTGCTCGCTGGATATGATTCTTAGCACATAAATGTTTTACACTGTAGGTTATGATCGTAAGTTTTGTAAGCGCCGAAAGGTCTTTATTCCAAGTATAATGGTAATTACCCTTTTGCTACTTCTACCGATTTTAATTTCTACTTGCTAATGATCTTATGTCGATACTGATTCTATAATCTCTCTCTCGAATCAGGAAGAAGTTAAAGAAAATTGTTGGGAAGAAGCTTATTTGCCAATGGACATACAAGAATAATCAATAATTCATGGAAAGACAAATGCTTGCTATATATTGAGGAAAGTGAGGATGAAGTCGAATTTGTCTATGATTCTCAAGATTCATATGAAGCCGAGAGGCAAAAGAAGAAGAAGAGTTGCTTCTATTTACTGGAAGATACCGACGAGGTTTTTATGGACGCAAGAGGAAATCAAGTGTGATTTCATGATCTTTCCAAAAGGAGAGTGAACAAAAACAGAGATTCAAATGCTGATTCTCTGTTTCGTTATAGGATAATGTTAATAAAACTTATATTTTAAATGTCTCACATGTATTTTACCATATTAAACAACTTGAGTGCATAGTTATGTCCACATATATAACCATATACGAGCAATATTGAATACATACAATTTATATATAATATAATAATAATGTTAATAAAATTCTCTTTTTTGTTAAAAGATAATTTTAATAAGTTAGTTAGAAAGTCTATTGTCGAATAGGTTTGATTCGTGAACCATCATGTTGGTTCATTTTTTTGTCTTTAGGTTATATATAAAATGTTGCAATTTGTGAAACACAATAAATAACTTCATTATTTTTTTCCGGAAATAACAGAAAAGTAGAAGAAGAAAAAAACAAACAAACGGTTTCTCTCTTTGGTTGTTGTGAAAATCAAATCCTTAATTCTTAAGTGATTGAACAAAAAAATGAGAGGCTCTATTGGCAAAATAACAAACGATATTGGCAAAGATGTGTTCAAATCCACACTTGGACGATCATGTTAGTAAGTATCCTAACTTCATCATCATCGTTTACTTCTTGTCAAGAATTCGTAAGAACAAAAAACACTTACCCGCCAAAAAAAAAATATTTATTTTTGTTTTTGTTGTTGTTGTTGTTTATGTTGTTGTAATATTTGAATCGCAGAAATATATGTTGAGGTCTATTGGATTTTGAATGTTTCATCATATTCTATTGCCTTATAAGTAACTTCTATTGTCAAAATGATGTATTGTTAATATTGGGAAGACGATTCTCATCATATTCTATTGTCTTATAAGTAACTTCTATATCTCATTTAGGTAAAACCGTTATTTTAGTAATATATTTTGAGATTTATTTTGGTTATTATGTACATTTTGTTTACACCGTTGTTCTTCTTGATATTGATTTTCAAGATTGGACTATGTCAATGTGTTGTTAAAAATATGTGTAAGATGTCTTGGAAGATGTGTCGGTGCACCACTTGTTGCTTGTGGCACAAGTTGATCAATACTAAACGCGTTTATCGCGGTAGAAGAAAACTTCCTCGTGACATTGAGGTCAATTACTCAAGCAACGATTGTTTGAAGACTTTTTATTGTTTCCTTAACCTATTTATATATGTATTGGATAAACTTTGAGTTTTTAGTGTGTAATATAGTATTTTCGCATTTTACATTAATTCATTCATTAAATTTGAACTCCAAATATAAGTAAAAGTCATTTGTTTCTTGTTGGACATTTGCATTTATATTTTTACTAGAAAGTTACCCGCGCCAAGCGCGAGATAAAAATTTACGGAATAAAAGAATAAATATTTATTGGTAAAAACAATGTGTAGTATAAAATGAGATAAAAAGAATTTGGATGTTATGTGATTCACGTTAAACGCGGAGTTTAATTATAAGTTTATATATAAAATATATTGTATTTTGGTTTTTATAATGTTTTATTAGCAAAAATTTATTATTACTATTTTAATATTTATCATCGAAAAAGATTATCATTGCTATTTCGATGTTGAATATTTACCATTACGTATAATTTACTATTTATCATTGAAAAACAATAACTACATAGTGTTTTGAAACAATGATATGACTCGTTTAACAATGAAAAATATGTCAATCCGGTCTCTATTTGTCATAAAACTCGGATTATTAAAAACTCAGATAAAACCACTGAACTTTCGGGAACAGTGGGTCAACTGATGGTTCAAGTCAATTTTGTGTTCAAGTTTTGCCATTTGACATGGACTTTGATGCTTAATACAATTTTACAAAATAATATTGATATTTATAAATGAACAATATGTTTTATCATTGTTTTGTGCGAGAATATAACATACAAACATTAGGAAAATTATAAAATTGTGTTTTTCATGGGTTTTTAAAATCATATTTTGTAGGCTTTTTAAATATTTTAAACATATTTTCTATGAATGTTTAATCACTCTTTCATGTATAAAGTTATCCGAAAATTCTTTGCCCAAATTTTGGGAACTGGTGGTTCAACCGATGAATCGTAAATTATGTGTTCAAGTTTTGTTATTTGACATGAATTTTGGTGTTAAATACAATTTTACAAAATATTATTGTTATTTGTAAATGAACAATATGTTTTATCATTATTTTAAACATAATGTGATAAAATATAACATATAAATATTAGGGAAATCTATTTTTAATTATAAATTGTGTTTCTTATGGATTTTTTAATATTATATTTTTTAAATTTTAGGGGTTTTTTAACATTTTCTAAATATATTATCCATTTATTATGTTAGTTTAAGAGACTTTTGTGATAAATTTGGGATTTTGTTTTGGGCTTTTTGTTTTGGGTTTCAATGAATTTCCAATAAATCTTTTAATGATATGGGGCCAGAATTACTCACGTGATGACACGTAGGATTTTCACTTTTATTTTCTATCTCCGTCTTCTGTATTAATAATATAAGATACTTATGAAAAAGTGGAATTAATGATTTACAATTTAGATATTTTCATTTTGTACAATTGAAGGCAATAAACAAAATGTTAAAGAAGAGTTTGAAAGTTCGAGTTTATACGTAATTTGATGGCCTTTAAACAAGTAAAAAAACACATAATTTTAACTTTCAAAATTATGTTTATGTTAGATAATACATTTGATAATTATCCATTTAATGTAGATAATATACTTGTTAATTATCTTGTTTCCACCGCCTCATTTTGACCGACTTAATGTGCATATATAAAGGCTATTTTCATTCTTACAAATGAGTAAAAAAACCTTACCTTTCTTCAATTCTCTTTCAACGACATATATATTCGTTAAATATTATCCACATAATTTTAAATTATGTCGTTATATTTATAAATATAAGTAAAAATTATGTTTTAAACTCATGCCAGAGTGTATCCTAAAATATTTTAAATTTTAATTTTTATCTAAAAGAAACTCTGCCAAAATTTAAATTAATATAGTTTAAAAATCTAAGAAAAACTTTGGCAAAATTTAAAGTTAAAAAGTATAAAGCTAATAATCTAAGAGAAACTCTGGCAAAATTTAGTCGCTAAACGTTCTCGTAACATTTGAATGTTCTCATCATTCAGACTTCAAACGTCACACCAAGTGCTAAACATTCTATGTATTTCAAAGTAAATACACCACAATCACCTGGATCCATGTTTTGCGGCTGACTCTTGAGTCGTGTCACTATGAATTGTTTCTCACTCTTCTTCCGTTCTGTTTCTGGTATATACCTGTTGAGCATAGCTGGTATCATAATATTGTACATCCTTAAACCCTCCGCAATGTCACTATCAGCACGCACGTGTATGCATATGCTATCATAGACATGAATGGTACTCTTCGCCTAGTTATATACAAAGCTATCCAATGGTCTCCATTTATATGGTGGCACGTGTACAAGTGATCCACGTCAGTAAACCACTTCCTATTTGTTGCGATATCCTTTGGATATCTACCTTCAAAGTTAGTAACAATCTGACGCTATACCTCCCAATCAATACCATCTTTAGCCCTGATGTCGTAAACACCTTTCCAAATACTTATGAAGTCAAGATCCAAAAATGCTATTCGGCTAGAGTGGAAGGGTGAGGGTTTACCCAAGTAACGCATCTGAAACATTTTCATAGCCCATGCCATGTGCTATGACAGAGATAACAACATTTCATTAGATAAAAATAATATTAGTTCTTATTCATGATTTAACAACGTACCCAATTACTCAACCATCCGTACTTATCATTAGCCTATTTTTTCCTTGGGGTAATAATTATTCTATAGAAGTCATCAACACCCGTACCCGGTACGCGCTCATGCGCTTTACACAAATAATACAAAAAGTTATAAATCATCTATAATTGAAATACTTTTATGTCACAGGTGTAGATTACTTACTCATAAAGCGCAATAGCCTCCTCCAAATATTGCTTCTTCTTAGGTTCAACCTCCGCCATCGGGTTATATGAGGCGGGGGAAGGTGTAATACCTTTGATAACTCATTTCATGGTTGAATTCCCTTCATATGGCCACTTCTGACTAGGGGAAAATTTGATCTTCATTTTCCCTACAATTGCCTCCCCTTCACCCTTACCATCCAACTTTTTACGTTGGTTATCCACGACTTTCTCCATAGATATCTCTTCCCGCCTCACATTCTCATCAGAAACTGTGTCGTCAGACAAGGATACTCCAAATCTTTCCTCTGCCTTCGGCCGCTTAGGAGTCTTCTCCACAGCAGCAGACTTCCTACTAGCCTTCTCTAAGGTGTCTCTCTTATGTGTACGTTCAATAGTCCGAATCGGTTCATCATCTACGGAGGTTGCTTTATTCCTAGCAGTCCCTGACTATTCATGGCAATAATACAATCTATTAGCTTAACATTCATAATCATAAAACATAACAAAAACATGCACTACTTAACATACCGTTCCCTTCTAGTGCCAACTGTCATTAAAACTCCAATCATTTTCCACTTCCGCCTACACACCCTCTGCGCCACCATTCTTGACACCCGTGTTTGACACACCATCAATACCAAGCTTTTGTTTCAAATCCTTCAGCTCTTTCTCCAAATCACGAATCTTTTGATTATATTTGGCTTCCACCTCACCAATTTTCTCCTTCAACTTCCCTTCAATCCTATCATCTATTATTCTTCCCAAACTATTAGCAACCTTCTCCCCAACATTGGTCTGTAAACTGTCAACCATCGCAGTAAACGTGTAAAGCAACACCGATAAACCGTCCAAAGTCATGCCACGAACTGTTAATTCTACCTACACTATACAAATAATCAACAATTACTAAAAGCCACACTCTCAAAACCAAGATTAATTTCAAAAATACCTTCGCCTTCCCCTCATTAGCAACCTCTGCCTTTCTTATTTTTCTCCTCCTCGGAGGTTTGTCTACAAAATCATCATCGCTAGACTCGCTTTCAAAATCATCATCCGAGACATTGCACTTCTTCGACTTTGATTGCATATCTTTTTCCTTTCTTTTACCTTTTTGGGGAACTACCTCGGGAACATCCATGCTATCCCACCAATTCTATTCCAAAAAACCTCCGAGGATATCAACGATCAAGTTGTGCAACTCTACATCATTCTCCTCAGCCTCCTCAGCAAAAGATGGGTAAATGTCTTCTAAAGGTTTAAGCACTAAGTATCTCACCCTCACCTACACAGTAAAAAATGCAAAAAACATAACCAAACATTGCTTCATACATATACAATAATATCATCATACTAATTTCTTAATAACTTTTTTTAACATTACCAAGTCGTGGTCTTTAATCTCCTTTATCTTCAGTTTTTCCAAATCATGCATTTTACGAGACCCGCCCCAACATACCAACGACACATCATCCGCATCATTTCTAAAACCACAACCTCTCCTATCACATGTACATATACATATGCCCAAATCTGAAGTACTTGGACACACCCATGAATTACATACGTTGCACTCCGGGTAAAATGAATCATTTTAATTGACTGCATTAAACTACAATACGCCACTTTACCCCATGGAACTCTCTCAAACGTTGCGCCGTCTAGAACTAGCTTAGCCATATCCAACGGGACTCTGCTATGCTCGGATATACCATATATATACACACAGAGAGTATAGCTAGCCAACCTAACCCTCTCCTCATCTCAAAGCTCCAATCTCCACACCTAGGTAGCGCATCAGCCAAATCAATTAGGGTCGGACCCTCTGCAATTTACACATTCATTTTACCCCGAAACTCTTTTATGTCAATGTTCAAACCATCTTCTTCATGAAACCCTCCACAGTTTAAAGCAGTAATATCCTTAAATTCATACAGTGAGAAACTTATTGGTCTCCCACATACCAAAGACCATATCTCTGTTGTCCTCTTGATTAACAATTGGTGTGTCAAAAAATGATGGACCAATTGACCACAAAATGTTAACTCATTGTCTCTAAGTTTCAAAAACACATTAGGCTTCTCCAAGCATCAATCCCAACATAATCTTTACCATTTTGAAATTTGAAAATCGACTATAATGATTGAAACTTCTCTTCTGTGTGGGTTAGTTTCCTTTAGTAAACAAAGTTGCAGGATATTTCTTCCCTTCACTTCCTGACGCCATTATCTATGTACCTATATCAAGTGATCAATATAAAAGTCAATGAAACGCATACACTTATTAAACTATTCAAAACTGTCACAAATACAACAACAACCACACTAAACTATTGACAAACACAAAAACAAAATAAACAAACTGAAAAAACATTTCTTCTAATCTTACAATCTCTTAATTTTTAACCAAAATGTAGACTTTATACCAGAAAGTTAAAAACCACCAAAACTTTCACATTTAATTACCTAAATAACAAGAGAATAACAAATGTACAAATTATACTGCGCATACAAATCTAACCAACCTCTGAAACCGACAAAGAAATTATACAGCGCCGACGACAACAACCCCCGAATGCTCACTACGATCTCCTTTGAAATCTTCTAAGCAATCTCCTTCCAAATATTCTACACAATCTACTTAACAATCTACTCCTTCGAAATCTTCTAAATAAATCTCTGCCATTTTCCCAAAAACCCCAAATCGACTTAAGCGATTTTTTTACCTAATCCATTTTCCTAAACCGGTTCTCTATACCGTAGTTGGTTTAATTTTCCTTTGTTAACAAATAAATGAAAGGATAAGGGGTAAATGGTCATTTGACAAAAGATATGTGTTATTCCAGTAAGGAGTTGTCGGGAGGTGTTAGTCTAGTCATTTCCCCATGAATGTAGGTCATTCCACCAATTTTAAAGACATTTTCGAAATTAAACACAAAATATGGGTTTATATGTCTTTTGACAACTTTCTAAGACTATTATTGTAAACTACTCTTGATAGGAGTTTAGTAAATATTATACTTTCCAAGCCTAGTATTGTTAGTTTTACTATATTTTATCATTTTTATGTTTGTATAAGCGTCATAATATGGGCTATGAGCCTATCTGTAACGCCCCGAATTTTTGGTCCTTTTAAACACCGAAGGCCCATTTCAGGAAAAGGCACGTTAAGAAAACTTAGGGTTCTCTTTTCTTTCCTCTATAAAAGGGAGACTTGGATGTTGAGAAGAGGCACATAAATATTGACGGCGAAACCCTGGCCAATGTCTTCCACCCGTAGCCGCCGGAGCCACCGCATCACCATCGCAAGGATAACTTCTTTTAACCACTCAGAAACTGCACAGAGGCGTTATGGTAGAATTGACGAACGGGTGTTCAAATCATCTTCATTATACCTGAAACTTTTAGGGTAAGTATTCCACTCCTTTATCTACACGTGAGAGAAAACGGATTGTCATTAGAATCTATATATTAATCGTTATAAATGTTTTGGTGAGAGGTACCAAAGCTGTCCCGAACTGCGACCAATCCGAGTATGTCTGCATCCAGACAAATCAAATCAGATCCGATCGAGTTGAAAATAGTAAGAGATGTTGATGATATCTACAAATATCTTTTGTGTAAATATCTCAGGACGTGGACGGTTCGATCTAAAGTTATGGTTCCACCTCTGAATCCTTTAGATTCTGTCCCTTTTCCAGATTTATCGAGTTACTAAATTTATGATGTTTGGATGGTCTAGTGATGTCCGTTATGGCTAATATTCACAGGAACCAAGTCAAGACAGAAAACTAAGTGTGTGTAAGAGGAGAAGTCATTTGGAAACATGGCGAATCCGTAGGAGTATGAAGATGCAGCGAATATGACCAAACACAAAGGTGAGGCTACTCTGTACAAATTATGCGATTGTAATGAACTCTTTTAACATGTAATTTGGCAACTAAATGTGAAGTCTCTTTGAGTGAGTCTAATTAGTTTTGATTGAATTAGACTTAGGGGTGTAGATTATTCAACCCATTGCTTGCTTCATTTTGTATTTGTTTATAGTTGTTTGTATAAATATAGAGAGATATGTATGTATATGGAGATGGTTTTTCTGTATGATGTGTGTGCGAGCGAAGGAATTGAGACGAGTTGTTGGGTCGGCCGCCTGTTTCTTCGTTATTTATGCGGGCCCCAGAACCGGGTGTCGGTACCACAACCTCAAAGTGGTTTGGGGACGGGCAGCACTGTCGATTCGTTGTCCGTTCCCTAGGGATCGATAAATCGCCTCCGGGAGGTGATGTGGACACTTAAGCCACATAGGACCATTGTTTGTTATGTTTGAGCATTTTAGGGGTTATGTTTGCTCATATTTAGTCTATGCTATATTGTTATTGGTGTGATATTACCTGACTGGTGATGTACGTGTTTTAGCATCCCCTCACCGAGTGACTCTCCAGTCACTCACCCCTCTCGGTTCCCTTTTTCTTTTACGAGGTTTAGTTATGGATGTGATGATTCAAAACTATGTTGGTGGTATTTAATAAAGGTTTTTGGTGATGATATTAGTTGTACGACGTTGTTCTGGTAATCCCGGGTCGGGGTGTTACACTAACCTTTTATCTAACATGTACGTATTTAAATTAAATCACCAATAAGTCATTAACATGTTATGTTGACTACTTGATTGTATATTTTGTATAATAATTATTTTACTTTTTTCTTTAAGCTTCAATTTATAGAGTATTTTTTTAAAACTAATTTGTATATATTTCATAAGTGTTACAATATTATTTACGTTTGTTTTATTTAATTAAATTCATAAAAAGGAATTTGAAATATAAAATTAACATTTTCATTTTGGAAATATATATCCATATATAAAAACAAATTACAAAAGTAGTTATTAAATTTTTTCGAAAATTTGCAAATCGTTTTCATCATTTGAATTAATTTAAGTTCTTTATTCTAAAAGTTATCAAGACTTGTAAAAACCAATAACATCCCCTAAACTAAAAATAACGACAATAGCATTTTTTGATATTTAAAATCTAGTAAAAAGAAAATGTTATGATCTATTAAATGCACAATATCGTATTGGATTCATCCCCTAAACATTATTTGCGAACCCAGTTTTTTAATATAACATGGCAAAATTTTAATGTGACATAGCTTGAGAAAAATGTGACATGACGTTTGGAAGTTTCATTTAGGAAATTATGTAACATTTATCTATATATATTATTATTTTTAAAGTAATCTTTTGAACTTTTCAAAAAAACCTTACTTATTTACACACCATACCATTGGTTTAAATATGGAAACAATTCATTAAGGGTAAAACTATAATTTATGGTTACCAAACAAAATCTATAAGGATAATTTTATCTGATAATAATTTCAAAACAAGTTTTAAATCAAATATACACACAAACATATATCATTAATATTATTATATTCTAAAATTTTAGTTAAAATTTGAATTAATAACACAAAAACATTAAAAACAATTATTTTCAACAAAAAAACCAACCACTAATATTAAATATTATGAATATATTTAAATAAATTAGTTGTATCTATAATTAAAACTATTTCTATTTTAAATAACTTTTGGGTAAATCGATAGTTCGGTTAAATTTTAAAAATTTAGGCTCGACTTGGATTCGGTTCCGGGTTTTCGGGTAGTAAAATTTTCTATCCGTTCGAGCTACTTATTTTTTTAGATTGGTTTCGGTTCGAATATTTCAATTTTGTTTTGATATGTTAATTTGGATTCGAATATTTTGCCCGTTCTTATAATATAATTAATAACAATTTTCATAGTGTAAAATTTGGGTAACTCTGAAAATTCGGATCAGTTTTACAAACTTAGATTATTCAGATTTGGTTCCATGTTTTCGGGTAGTAAATTTATGTACCCATTCAATTTATTTATTTTATGAATCAGTTTTTGTTCGAATATTTCAATTTGGTTTCGATACGTGAATTTAGATCCGAGTATTTTGTCCACCTTGTAATATAATAAATAACAATTTATATAGTGTAAAAAATTTTGGAATAAATAACATTATAAATTATGTTAAAAATTTACTATATAGAATATTTACTACAAAGTATTATATAGTAACAAAAAAATTTACTTCAATAATTTTTAATATTTAAATAATTTTGGGTCATTCGGTTCTATTTCAAAAAAATGAATTTGTTTCATATTTCGATTTCGGGTTTCGGTTAGTAAAACTTTCATTCCTATTCGAGATATTTATTTTTTGGATTAGTTTCAACTTGAATATTTTATTTATGTTCCGGTTTAGTATTTTAAATCCGGGTAATTTGGATAATATATAATAACAAAAAAATTTATAACAATTTTTATTATAAAATCATTAAATTATTATTTGTATGTAAAATAATAAAAAACTATAATAAAATAAAAATTTCTAAATAGTTTTATATATTCTTTAAAAACAAAAGATGTATCACTAAATTCTAAATTTAATTTATAGACATAGAAAACGATTTCAAAATTTATAGACATGTGGTAAACCACGGGTTAAATCCTAGTTATTTAAATATTTTTGGAAACTTAAAACACATTATAAAATTATTCAAAAAATTTATGGAGATTCTTGATTGATATAACATATAACATAAAAATAATAATATTATTTTTCAACTATATATAATAACAAAAAGTTTTATGTATTATGAATATCTATTTGGTTTTTCATTTGATATTTGATATATCCAAACATTATATTTTTGGTATCTAAACATTATTTTTATTATTTAAATTATTTTTTAATATCATATTATTATATTTTTTAAGTTATTTTTCCGCGCATGATGTATAATAATGCTAATAATATAAATATTTTGACCAATAATGACTAATGGTGGAGAATAATAATATTGTTATTTGACATATGCGCAAGTTTCTCTTATTTATAGGTCCATCCAATTTGAAAAATATATTTACATATACTAAACATCAAGATTTTTGAGACAACAAACTATTGCGAAGTCCACATAAACTAAGGTTCAAATAAGATTTTTCCTTTTAAAATACACATAAACTAAACTATTACTTATTTACATATCTACTCTTACTTATACGAGCAAACCAATGACTAAAATATTTTAACATAATACAACACCATTCTCTCATGTACCATATGGACACAAACGTGAAACCATTAAGTGATATAGAAGACAAAACGACGTTTTTACCAACCGCAACAACAAATAGAGTGTTTGGTTTCTTGGTATTTACACCAAAGGCAAGTCTGAAGATGTCAGTGAAATGGTCGGGAGACGTGGCTACAGCGGATGCACCGCGTGAGCTGAGGGGGTCACGTGCATTACGGATGACGTGAACAAGTGGTGAGGGGGTTGAAGACTTGAAGTTGCATCTGAAGTCTGGAGAACATCGAGAGGCTGAAGTAAGGATAGAAGGCTGAAAGGACGTTCAACAAGGTGTTGAGACTCAGGACTCTGATATGACATGACGAACAAGAAAAGAAAAAGGGAAACATTTCTATCTTGTGACATGACATGAAGGAGAAATGAGGAAAGAGGAAAATTCCTGATATCTTCAAGGGTGAAGAAAAATGAATATTATTTAAAGAAAAATAAAGGAAAAACTTCATTGGAGAAAAATATGGAAAGATCCTATTTTCCTAACAAGAAGATTTAGGGAGATTTAATTGTTAGAGTTTCATGTTGTATCTATATAAGGGTTGTAAGGGTGCACGAAAAACGTCAACACTCTTAGCCGCTTATCATAGAACCATCGAGAGAGATGTGAGATCTTGGTGAGTGTTCCGAATCAATAATGCTAGTTCAGAGTAGTGATTGTTTCGTATAGGATATTAGAAATCGTCTGGGACAATCGGAGAAAATTGTGTAATAGCCAGTTTAGATTAGATCTTGTTTAAAGTTTAATTTAAAGAGATTTTCTAATATAATCATTCGTGTGAAATCGACTCTATCTCTATGAAACTCTCTTTTCATCAAGTCTCTGATTTTGTTCATCACAAATCGAGGGTTTCTCCGCACTTTCAAAGTCATTTCGAAGGGCTTGGGTAATGAGATACAACATAACCATCCTTGCAGCCATCACTAATAATACTTCAATATTTTTTGTAACGAGGCTCGAGTCCATGTTTCTTCATTCCATCTATCCATATCCCTTTGGCCACATCTTCTTGCTTAAACATCTATACAAAGTTTCGAAATTTCGCAAAATCGATTACATGTGAATTAATCTAACATAAGAGTAGTCTATGCATAATATACCTTTAGGCTTCCTTCTTTGAAAAGCTTACTATCCCACTCCGAAATGTCAAGAGACACAATGTAGCCTGAACCATTTGACCATGGTGGATATTCTCTTATGGCCACTCCTATGGTTTAAATAGAAAAATCCGTTAAATAATCGATCATAAAACAATTCGATTTTCCTCAAGTAGCCCATGAATGTATAAATTTGTTTTGTTACCTGATAACTTATGTACCATTTGCTTTCGAGTTTTCGAATCGGGTGTGAGTCGGTATCGATTAGTCTGTATACTAACTCGCGAGTATTGTTGATCATTGATAGAGAATGTAGTAGTTCATCAACACGGACAAATGCATCATCATCGGTTTCATTATAAACTTAGCCGAGTCAACCTCTACATGTTCAAAAGATGCGTGCGGGGTTAGCGAGAAAAAAACATACATTATGTCAATAAAAAGAAGAGACAAATGATTACTTCGAATATGCATATTGCTAGTGTTTTCCAACTGATGAGACTATATTAATCAACAAATGGCATAAGATAAACAGCACCGTAAGTCCGAGCTTTGTTCCATAGTTCCTCGTTAACTATATGACTTTTGTGCTGCATTACATTATCCCCCCCCCAAACAAATAAATTAATGAGTAAGAAAAATTAAAAAAGGGGATTGGGTTTGAACTATTTTGACTATTTATGAGGGGGAAGAAAAGCTTACAAGGCCAACAAAGAAGCGTACTACGACTCTTCCTTATCTTACATCATCGAATTGTATCCATGTTCTTCTCACAACCATCCGTCGTTTAAAATTGTTCGCAGTGGAGGAAATGCAAATGACCAGGTCCAATGGTCGTAGCGGTGAAAGAAGACATGGAGGTGCTTTTAGTGCCTTTACATCAATTATATGTTATGATGTGGGTAAACCACTGGCAAGATTAGATATTAACCTCAAGTCACCCGTGCTCTGTACTTGACTAACAAGCCATGGCTCCAATGTCTAGAAAGAAAATATATATGAAAATAAATATGAGGAGACAACATATAAAATCTAAAAAATAGATTTTGCTATAAGGAAATATTAGACCTACATGGAAAATATATAATGGAGATGGTTTTACGTCACGGAAAGCGAATGAAGTTATATGTTTTCCATCAACTGTCATATGAGTTCCTTCTGTTCTCACTCAAAGTGTAGCCACCGATAAGAAACCATTCTTAAAAAGGAAAATATGTATTCGTTTTTTCTCTGCCCACGACTTTGACGAATTGATTTAAACCATCCACTTTCTTACTCATTTCATCAAGTTTTGGACATCTTTCCTCGGCGCCCCAATGATTAGATGAAGTCCAACTACTTTGTACTATGACAGGATTCTCGCTCAACTTGTCACCGAGAAGCCTAACATTGTAATGTAGGATAATCGGCAGTTCATGTTCCCTTGGGAGTGGTTCTCCGGTTAGATCAATCCGGGAGCTACCAAGTAGACCGTCTGGGATGCCGATAACCGTTACGGAGGAGCCTTGGATCATACCATAAGGGATTTTAAACTTGAGACTAGTTCCGTCGACTTCGGTAGCGTTCATTTTGCTAAGAAATAGAGGACAAAGCTCCTCTTTTCCTCTCTTTAGACTATTTACAATGGGGTGTTGAATTAATTTATTTAACTATTTGAATCTCTACAATGGTTTGTTGAAAATTAAAAATTGATGATGTGGATTAAATGGTGTTGAAAAGATTCAACATGTTGAATTTATAGAAAAAGAGATAAAAGTGTAACACATGGTATTAATTGATTGGAAGTGGAAATTATGTGGGATTTTGTAGATTCCTTTTTCACCCAAATAATTTAACATCAATTATTTTATAGTAAATAATTTGTTTATTTATAATTTTTATATCAAAATTCATCATTTTTTATACTCTATAAATAAAGATTGTTTCATTTAATTTGGACACATGAAAAAAAATCATTTTTAATAAATACATGGAAAGAAATTGGTGGGGTTAATGTTGAATTTTATTAAACAAAATCATTGTAGATGATTGATGTTGAATAAGTGTTGAATTAATAGGTAGAAGAAAGAGAAGATGATGTGGAATGTATAAAGGTGAAAAATAAAGTGTTGAATTATTAAACCATTGTAGATAGTCTTATTGTTTCATTTTCATTCACATCGGCTAGTTTCTTTGTTGAGACAAGGATTTCCCAAACAATCTTCGCTTCCTTAATCGAACTAACTCCGTTTGCTATGCTATGTGCGTTACCGACAAGAATCTGTAGGCGGATCCATGTCACCATAGCCGGCTCTCTCTTTTCTTTAGAAGCATTATTATAATTATTACTACTATTGTGATCTACAAACAAACTTAAAACTAGAGCTTTATCATCTTGAGTATTGTAAGGCTTCTCCATAGGTTGTTTCAAATCCTCATATTTGTATATATCATGTACATGAACAATGACACTACCACAAGTCCTACACATAATCTCTTCATTGATTTTCAAACAACTCTCAAGTAGTCCTTGTAAGCAATGTTGTTATTGTTTTAACTTCAACAATTAAGAACACTATCACACAAGACCTACAATACTTTGAAATTAAAACTTGTGTATAGGCAAAAATGAAAAAAGTACCTAGAACTTGCTTACATTAAAAAAGTTATGTAGGAATGCTAAAATCGAATTTTAAAGTTGCTTTAAAAGTTGTATAAAATAACGATGAAATCCGGAGATAAAAACGATTTTGAAAACGATTTTGTCAAGAGCCTACCTGCCCACGAGCCCACGAGCTGAGCCGGCAGCGACGCGCGCCAGCGAGGGCGTTCCATCATCTCTCACATGCATCATCAGGTACCACTACAAGAAATTTGGACTTTAACAACGACCATAATCGTTGTTAAATCGTGGTAAAACCGATGTCCCGACGATTTAACAACGATTTCCAATTCGTCGTTAATCGTTCGAAGTAAAAATTAAATCGTCGTAAATTCGTGGTAAAATTTACGACGAAATGATTTCGTCGTATAATCGTGGTATAATGTACGTTGTAAAATCGTTGTAATTTTTACAACCTTTTTACAACGACTATTTGGTTGTAAATTTACAATTATAATAAATTAGTAATTGTTACAAATCGTTGTAAATACGTTGCTAAATATCGTCGTAACATCTTCCCTAGTTAGGGACGATTTTACGACGATTATAAAAAATATTATTTTAAGGAATTTACGACGATTGACAATATTATATATAAAAATAATAATATTTTATAATAAAAAATATTTTATATTAATAAAATATACAAAATTTTATACAATTTCAAATTAAATACAAAAATATATCAAAACTAAACGCGATCCCGATCTTGGTCGTCATGCATGTTGAAATCGATGTTATCCCCAAAATAGTTTTGCGTTGCGTTGTCGGGATCGATGGTGCTTGGTCCAGCCTGAGTCGGGCTTTCGGGATGTGTCTGCATCGTCCGAACTAGTTATGGGTTGGAAGCAGAAAGTACCGTGAACAGGCTGTTGTAGAAGCCCATAGTCTTCGCCCCCTCCACCTGAGTCGTCCATAGCTCCTGAATCTCAGCCTCCAACTGAGCCGGAGATCGATACGTAGTAGGAGCAAGTGGGACGTCCTGCATGGATCCCATGCCTATAATCCGTCCT
Source organism: Cochlearia excelsa (assembly GCA_963556525.1). Lineage (NCBI taxonomy): Eukaryota > Viridiplantae > Streptophyta > Magnoliopsida > Brassicales > Brassicaceae > Cochlearia > Cochlearia excelsa. The sequence goes on from OY748329.1 coordinate 10,734,131, forward strand.
TTCTTCTTTGGAGCAACCTATAAAATTAAGCGATTAGTAAAAATGAACGTTTAAAAAAATAATTTTAGAAAAAAAGAAACATTATAAGTAAAATTTTACCTCTTCAAAAATCTGATCGAGCTCGGCGGTCGTAAGCGGCTCGCCAGGTTGCTGAGTGCCTCCCGGGGATCTCTGAGATCGCTGAGTCTCGATCTCCGTCTTCTGAGCTTCCAAGTCGTTGAATATCCGCTCCAAATGGGCGTCCACGAACTCGCCGGTCTTTTTCCTGTGCGTCTTCTCGAAGACGACACTGACTGTCGGCTTGTGACCCAGCTGCTTGGTCTAAAATCAATATTTAAACACATTAGTATATATGTAACATTAATAATTTAAAAATAAAAATAAATTTAAAAGATTAAGTAAGAAAAAACTTACCATATCGTACATCCGACCTACGAAGGGGATTTGTCCGGATGTGTGAGCCATCTGCTTCGGCGTACCGTCAGGTAGCTTAGCGTTCCAAACCTCGACCGAAAGATAGACCGGCTTCCCCGCGTCGCCGACGAGCATCCACTTGTCCTTCCAGTCGGAGACCGTGTTGGCGAGACGAAACTTCGCCGTCTTGTTGAACTCCGTCTTCACGGACTCGTTGATCGAGACATCCCAATCCCACTTTCTGCTGCAAAATATGAGAAATTATAACATTAGTTTACAAGAGTAATATATAATAAATAATTTAAAGTTAAATAAATTAATTTAATTAAGAAAAATCAAAACATTACCGCGAAACATTTGAACCACGACTTCTTGATGTGCTCCGATGTCTTTCTCCAGTTAGGATGCGACTCGGTGAAGTACCCCTTGATTATGTCCGCGATAGAACGCGCGACTTGGTTGTCATACTTGAACCTGAAAAAAACAAAATTTGATTGATTAATATATAAAAAAATGAAAGTATATTAATATATAAAGTATTAAAATAATTAACAAAACTTACCAATAAGTGTCCGCGGACTTGTGCGGATCCAAACGGCGCAGACTGTCATGTCCGAGTTGAGCGAGGATATCCTCAACCCGGAGGGTGGCGTACGGCACGTGTCCCGGAACATCCAACTCTAGATGTACCGGCCCGGGAAAACTCGTCGGCTCCGTCATCGCGGCGTACGGGGCGGGCACAAGAGGAGGAGGAGGCTACTCGGCATGGACGGATGGAGGCGTCCCGATCTGGACAGGTGATGTCCCGGCATGGAGATGTGGAGCCGGGGTAGTAGTAACAGACACGGTTCCGGAACCAGAACCGGAACCCGTAGCTTCCCGGGAAGCGGCGGCCCTCTCCGCCATTATCTGCATGTAACCTGGAGCTATAGTCTTGTCCTTCCTAGGAGCCATGTATACTTGCCAAAAAAACATTAAGTATTTTAATAATTAACATTAAGTATTTTAAAAAATAATGTTAATAATTAATTATGTTAAATAATAATTATTAAGTATTTTAAAAACTAAACATTAAGTATTTTAATAATTAAGTATTTTAAAAACTAATGTTAATAATTAATTATGTTAAATAATAAGTATTAAGTATTTTAAAAACTAAACATTAAGTATTTTAATAATTAAATTGCAAATCCTAAAACTAAATTTCAAATCCTAAAACTAAATTTCAAATCCTAAAACTAAATTCCAAATCCTAAAACTAAATTCCAAATCCTAAAACTAATTCTAAAACACATATATTAAATATATTTACCTTTTGGGATGTTGAGAAAGAGTGTGAGAGTTGTAGAGTGTGAGAGAGGGTTTTAGAGAGAGAGAATTTTAGAGAGAAAGAATTTTAGAGAGAGAGTGGTTTGGGGAGAATGAGCGAAGAAGAAGAAATATGGTCGGGTATATATAGTATTAGCGATCGTCGTAAAATCGTCGTAAACGCGTTGCCTAGTAAGTTCAAACGTTTTGGTTTGCCGCGTGTTGGGAATAATGAAATTACAAATCTTCGTAAAATCGTTGCACATTTACAACGATTTTACGACGATTCCTCGTACAACCTGTCGGTAAAAGAGAATTTTGAACGGTTCCGATTGGCTTATGTAAATGTGAATTTTAATTTCCAAAACACCAAATCGTCGTAAAATCGTCATTATATTACAACCAAATTACAACGATTACCTTTTAAATCGTTGTAAAGTCGTGGTAATCGTTGATTTTGACAACCTCGTACACACAAAACACATGAGGATGTGACATTTAGAGTTTGATCAAGTTTCATATTTGGTCGTAAAATCGTTGTTAGATTACGACGATTTTACATCGATTTTGTTAGAATCGTCGTAAAATCGTCGTAATCTAACAAAAAATTTACGACGATTCTTTACACTAAATGGAATTCAATGAAATTCATCAGCCATTTGACTTCATGTTGAATATAGTTATGGTATTGTATGCATATGAAATCATACTAAGTCATATGATTGAAAAAAACAAGTTTTGGTAAAATTAGAACATATATACGTATCAAGCACAATATATATGTAACAAAATTTATTGATAAGCAATTTTAGCATTGTTTTTATAGTTATCCATTAACTTTAGAGGTCTCTATGAGTGTTTGTACGTAATATAAGACATACTTTTGAAATTGTTTGGGGTTTAGGGGTTTATAAAAAAAACGTTGTAAAACAGAGGTAAATATACGACTGTTTTACGTCTAATTTACGACGATTGTGTATTTGTACGACAAAGTACAACCTCGTATGATCTGACAACGATATATAAGACGGATCGTCGGGAAATCGTCGTAAAAAAAGATTGATTTTATTTTACGACGATTTCACGACGATATTTTAATTTATTTTATAAAAAAGATTGATCGTCGTTAATTCGTCGTAGAAACATTAATCGTCGGAAATTTACGACGATTTGACGACGATATTTTAATTTATTTTATAAAAAAAATTAAAATACATAATTTTCATTTTACATTTAAACAAATAACTTATTTATTATTCGGAGTCATCATTAGACTCATATTCGTCCTCCGAGTGAGATTCATCAAATTCGTCAATCTCTTCTACTTCTTCTTCGTCCTTATTCACCTCTTCAGCTTCCCTATTATGTGGATCAACGAGTAAGACCATGTTCGTGCTTAGTTCTGGCGAAGGAATATCGACGGGCGTGTCATTCTGGAGTGCTGATTCTTCGTCCCTGACTATGTACCCTCTTGGGGCAATTTTGATGACGGATAGCCAATGTATTACCGTCGACTTAAGAAGCGGATGAAGCTTACTTGCTCAGCTTGCGATGCAAGTATGAAAGACTCGAACTTGTTGTATCTTCTATTCTTCCGATCGTAGGATCAAACCACTCGCACTTGAAGAGTACACACTTCAACATGAGCAACCCGGGAAACGTTATTTCTATGATTTCTTGGATGATTCCGTAGAAATCAATGTCTCCTCTAGCACAAACACCGTAGTTAACACTTGTTCGATGTCGGCCGTACTCGTACGCGTGGAAAGTATAACCTCTTGTAAAATACATTGGTGATGTCTGAATCTTCGCAAGGGGACGTTGTAGCATCTCGTGGAACCACACCGGATAAGATTCGTCCTCGTACTCAATCTGCAGACATCAAAATTAATTTTGTTTAAATATATTAGGTTGGTTTGTAATTTCATATTCGATATTTTCATACTTGTCTTTGCAACCACATCACAAAGTGTTGAGCTTTACGGGAATCGAGCTCATCTTCTGATATCCCCTGAATTCCTTCTTGAACTTGTTCGACGAAGATACTATATGACAATATCATAAGTAAGCAATATTTTATGACATGTTGTAATGAAAGAGTATTAAAAAATTGAATTTTACCTTTCCCATGGAGTAACAATATCGCAGTTCAATAGAATGTACGTGTGAGCACAATGAATTTCATTCTCGTTGCTCCACCAAACCTCTTTTATGCGTCCGCTGAGCCGACCAATTGGAAAGAATATGTCAGGTACTCCTTCCACCGCGTACGTTGTTTGAATGCCTCCATCATCATATCTCCTTGGCGCTCTTTTACGTGTCCTCACGGTTGGTGCAAAGTAGTACGACGTAAAGTGAAACGTCTCCTCTGTAATACTACCCGCAACGATTGAACCCTCGACTTTAGCTAGATTCTTCGCCTTCCCTTTTAGATGTTTCATAAATCTTTCGAAAGGGTACATCCATCGGAAGTGAACGGGCCCCCCTAGTTCTGCTTCGTGTGGGAGATGTACTGGTAGGTGCTCCATAATATCAAAAAAGGATGGGGAAATATCTTCTCCAAATTGCACAAAATGAGAAGAATGTTCTCGTTGGGTTGTCTTATTACTTCATCGTTCAACGTTCTTGTGCAAAGATCAAGAAAGAACAACCCAACACCTACATAAATTAAATCAAACGTATTACGATTTATTCAGTTATGAAATATTTATTAATTAATTAGACATTATGTTCCAACAATTGCTTCGTGCACATTCTGTGGAACAAGTTCGGCCAAGACAAATGGTAGCGATCGTTGCATGAACACATGACAATCGTGACTTTTCATACCTATTAATTTACTACCATCTACACATCGGGAAAGATTAGAAACAAAACCATCGGGAAACTTAACTTCAGAGATCACCCACTGGAACAACGACGTCTTCGTTGCACTCGATAATCTGAATATAGGTACTGGCTCTTTTCCGTCTTTATCAATGTGCAATTCGAATCTCGCACATATCTCAACCAAGTCAAGATGTGATTTAAAATTGTCTTTTGTCTTTCCCTGCGCATTCAAAAGAGTTTTCATAATGTTATCGAAAAAGTTCTTCTCTATGTGCATCACATCAAAATTGTGTCGGAGTAGATGATCTTTCCAGTATGGAAGCTCCCAAAAAATGCTTTTCTTATGCCGGTTGTGTTTCGTAAGATAACCATCGGGCAGATTAGGCAGACATGCAAGTTACCTTCACGGGGAAGCTGTGTAATTCGCAAAGTAATGATCCATATGCGCCTCAACTTGTTCGCTTGTGTAATACACCGGTGGAGGATCACGATTCCTCTTAAACATTCGCTTGTTTTTCCGGTAAGGGTGGCGCAGACTAAGAAAGTGATGGTGACAATCAAACCAGCTAGTTTTCCTTCCTTGCTTAAATTGGAAGGCGTCAGTAAGATGCATGCAGTAAGGACAAGAGAGTCGTCCGTTTGTAGTCCAGCCCGACAACATTCCATAAGCGGGAAAGTCGCTAATTGTCCATAGAAGCACTGCACGCATTGTAAAATTTCGTTTCCTCGAACAATCGTAAGTCCTTACTCCAGTGTGCCATAACTCCTTCAACTCTTCCACCAAAGGCTGTAGAAAAACATCAAGGGATCTTTTTGGATGTTTAGGTCCAGGGACTAATATACTCAGAAATAAAAATTCTCTTAGCATACACATCCCTGGTGGGAGGTTATAAGGGGTGACGATGACGGGCCATAAAGAATACTGCCTACCTGACATACCAAATGGACTAAATCCATTCGTACATAGACCAAGGTAGACGTTACCTTTTCGTCTAGCAAAATCGGGGTACACCGAGTTATAGTGTTTCAAGGCTTTCGCATCTGATGGGTGGGTCACCTCTCCAGGCTTTTGTGTATGTTCTGCATGCCACCTCATCGAAGAAGTTGTCCTCTCCGAGTGATACATCCTTTGTAGTACGTCCGTTATAGCGAGATACCACATCTTCCGGTACGGTACCCTCTTCCGACCTACTCCTTGGCCTATATCTTGGTTTTTTGCAAAAACGACATTCCTCAAGAATGTCGTCGTCTTTCCAATATATCATACAATTGTCTACACATACATAAATTGATCGATACGGAAGACCAAAACTGATAACCAATTTTTGAACCTCATAAAACGTTTCAGCAGCTAAATTATCAGAGGGTAAATATTCTTTTAACAATGAAGCCCAGTCATCCATGCACACCTCAGATAAGTTATGGTCTGTTTTAATATTCATCATTCTAGCACCTAATGACAATTTAGAGTGCCCTTCTCTACAATTATCATATATTGGTTGATTTGCAACATTTAACATGTCGCATAATTTTTTAGCATCTAAATTAGGTTCTTAGACTAAATTTCCATCAGATGAGAATGCAACAGTGTTAACTTCAGGACGAAATGCATCGCTAACCATGTCATTTATCCTATCTGGTTCATTTTCATGATCATGATGAAAATTATAATAATCATACTCATTTTCTACATGTTGGTCATAGTCTACAGATTCCTGATGATAATTACTACTACTAGCAACATTACCACAATAACCTTCCCCATGCTGAAACCATATATAATATTGTGGTGTAAATCCTTTATTTAACAAATGCTTCCAAACAATTTCAACCAAAATGAACCGTCTATTGTCGCATTTGATACAAGGACAAAACATCTTACCGCTTTCGATAGTGACATGTATATTTGTGGCTTGCTGCATGAATATTTCAACCCCGTCGAGGAACTCCCGTGTCATCGATCCGTCATCGCCTCGATTTATGTACATCCACTTCCGGATTTCGTAAATATCGCCTTCGGACATATTTTTTTTTAGAAAAAGAGTTTTTTTCGTATGTGAGAGAGAGATAAAATTGGTGGTGTGATTTGTGGTGAAAGATGAGGATGTATTTATAGGAGTTTTAAAAATTTCCCAACTTTTTACCAAAGAAATTTAAGTACTAATTTATAACGATGCATATTTAACAAGGGATTTACAATGATTTTACAACGATTGCACGACTAAAATGAAAGTTGTAAAAGTTGTAAATAATTAGGTGCATACACGTACACGTTTTCACCTACCAGATTAATGTACGCAAATCGTTGTTAAAATGTCCCAAAATCAGAAGTTGTAAACTCGTTGTAAATTAGCAACGATTTAGCGACGATATTTTTTTTTAAACAGAGATGTCATTAAATTGTTGTAAATTTACGAAGATTAAACGACGACTACGTTTATCTTAGGAAAATCGTCGTTAAATCGTCGTAACATAACGACGTATTTCGTTGTTAGTTTACGACGACTTTACGACGATTGATGCACTCGTCGTAAAGACCAAAATCGTTGTAAAGTTTTCGTCGTTATATGCGCATATTCTTGTAGTGTACCCAAGCCCTATTGACCTTAGTAATGTGTCTTTCACTATATATACTAGTGATAAATGTTCTCAACTTTCAATGTGGGACAAAATGCACTTGGCTTCATTAACATATTGATCAAACTTTGTCTCATATTGATCAAGGTTCTTAGGCCCATGTTTAAGACCCAATACATTTTACAACCACATTTTTTATTCACATTAACTCAATATTAAGATATGATTATTCAAAGTTATGACATAAACTTTACAAATATATCATATTTAAATTTGAGTTCCAACAAGTTATGGAATAGTGGGCACGTCTTCACCATGATTTTTATCATTATGGTTATTTTAGAACGTGGAGAAAAATTTTGGTTGTATTTTTATAACAAAAATTTAGATTATGGTATTTTTGCATTTTAACTGCCAAAAGGTATACGGTAATTTTGGGTACAAAAATATGAGAATAGTAATGCTATATTAATTGTAAATTTTTGTAAAATAGTTTCACATCTATGTTTGAAAAAAAATTAGTTGTATTTTTTATAACAATAAATTAGTTTGTGGTATTTGTTGCATTTTTAGCTTCCAAAAGATATAAGAGAATTTGGGGTACAAAAATATGAGAATAGTATGCTATATTATTTGTATTATAGTTTTATAATTATGTTTGAATGTTATTTATGCATAACTAATGGTATAGGTAAAATTTCATAAAAAGGTCTCCCACTAATTTTTATCATATTCTTATTTTAGAACGTGGAGAAAAAATTTGGTTGTATTTTCATAACAAAAATTTATGTTATGACTTTTTTGCACTTTTAGCTGCCAAAAGATATACGAGAATTTGGGGTACAAAAATAAGAGAATAGTAATGCTATATTAATTTAAGTTTTTGTAAAATAGTTTCAAAATTATGTTTGGATGTTATTTATGTATAAATAATGGTACATCTAAAATCTAATAAATACGACTACCACTTCATACGGTTTTATCCAAAAATACTAATTAAAAAATGAAAAAGTATGAAAGAGAGTGACATTTTTTTAAAGTTGTTTCCTAAATAAGAAACATTTATAATAGTGCAAGAAACTTATAAATGATGTGTTCATTTTTTATTGTTTTAGTTTTATTTTTAAATATTAAAATTTAATTATAAATAAATTGATATTAAAATATTAATAAAACAAAATTAAGAAACTCAATTTGAATGATTTCGGTTGATCATGCTCTTAACATCTTATGGGTCCATTAAACAAAAGTAAGCGAGTTCCCAATACGTGTCTTATTTTAATTGGTTAGTTTCATCTATTGGTTTTTATTAGGACAATTCTTATGAATACCATTAAAAAAAGTTTTTTTAACACAATTAGAGCACAAATTTTCGAAAGTTTTACAAATACCATTAAAAAGTTTTCTAAGGTAATTGTTTAGGAGGCTTTATAATCTCTCGATTCATAAAGCTTCCTGGGTTCGATAATCGAATGGCCAACTCGATTAAAGCTTTAAGGCTGTTACCAAAGACTAAAGTTTTTAATCAATTAAGCTTTTGACAATTATCTATCCTAGATTCAATCAAACCCCTTTTACCCTAACCCAATTGTCTATTTAGAACTACTCACAAATCATATTGAAACTTATAGCAATTAGGTTTATAGATATCAATAGCATAAACAAAAACAAGGAGAATAAAGGGTAAAGAAAACTCTTATTGAATGATGATGATGAAGATTACAAGGTGGCCAACAAGCAATCACCAAGAAATCTCCTCTCAGTCTCAAAAACAAAACAAAACGATCCCATAAAAACAAGATCGGATGGGTGGCTGTGTAGTTCAACCCTAATACAAAAATCCAAACCGAAAAATAATAAAGGAAACCGAAATTGGTTTAGTCGGTTTTCCTTTTTACACATTAAAATCAAATTTCTTATAAAAATTCGCAGCTGTATCGGTCAAAGCAAACCGATACAGGCTGGCCGATATGCGCTTCGGTGTTCTTCCTTCGGCTCTGTTTTCTTCGTATCGGCCAGGCTAAGCCGATACGACAGTCGATACGTGTCTTCGAGTCTTTTCTCTTGTATCGGCCACTCCAAACCGATATGGTTGGCCGATACAAGCTTCGGCGAAACTTATGTTTTCAATATATCGGCCACACGAAACCGATATGCTTGGCCGATACGGACTTCGGCGAACTTTACGTCTTCGTATCGGCCAACGAAACCGATACAACATGCCGATGCAAGTGTATCGGTTTCTTTTTGGCTTAGATTCATCACTTTCGCCGTCTTTATGCTCCAAAACCTGAAATACACGAAACAAACCAAAATGCAACCTATATGACACTAAATGCAACCTAAATGAATGAGTTATAATGCATAGACTAAGGTAAAATGTGTAAAATATGCAAGTTATCAACTCCCCCAAACTTATCATTTGCTTGTCCTCAAGCAAGAGAATTTCGCATCAAAGTTTAGGAAGGTGTGGAGGCGGGGACCTCAGAACAAAAAGCAACACGGAAGTGCGATGAACAAGTATCCTAAACATAGTACCCTCTCGCAACCGAACTAGTTCTACTTATTTTTATCTACCTTAACTCCGTCTAAATCCGCTATTATTACCAAGAGTATGTGATCCACTTATCTAGTCTAAACACCTTTCACATTCAATTAAGTACAATCAAGCATGAAACATGATTAAAAATTTCCAAGAGTTTTTCTATTTGTCTAGGTAAAAACGGGATTTCGAATCAAACGAGGGGGCTAACACTCAGGCATGTGGTTAGTTGTAGCGCGGTTTCTCTCGGGGAGCGAAAGGGTTAAGCAAAATCGGGAAAGACAAGGAGCAATGCAAATCCAGACATCCATCCCTATACAATTCTAATCTCTAACCCATCTTTTCATTCTCTACACACTTAAGCATTCAAACACCGAGTTTTCTTCTCTTTTTTTTTCTTAACTACCTTAGGGGTTTTATTTGGCTAACCTTTTTTTTTTTTTTTTTTTTTGATTTTTTTTTTTTTTTTTTTTTTTTTTTTTTTTTTTTTAATTTTACGTAGCCATTCTTTACCCCTAGGCGTTTTACAATTTAACTCGTGTTAATTTTCTGAAAATACGTTTTAGTTCAAAGATGTGTTTCCCGTTATCCCGTCTACAAACTAGCGTATGATAACCTAGCCAAATGGATGTCCTTCCTTGTCGCTCCCTATACTTTCAAGTTTTTGCGAAACCAAACAATCACTAAATGAAAAGAATTCTCACAAGTGTTTGGGTTTAGGCGTAGGGGGTGAGAGGGGAATCATCCTTATAATGAGAATGACCGGATTGCGCTTAAGGTGTATCGGTTTAGGAAGCCGCAATCCGTAGAAATCAAAAAGCCATAGAAATTCTCTTGAAAACCATCAATCATGCTAATTAAAAATCAGGTTTAAGTTCAAATAGTTTTTCGAAGGTGATTTAGAACTACCAAGCTTCATAACCATACAATTGGATTTTTAAACATCAATGTCTAGAGTTGCGGTTTTAAGATTTTCAGCGAGTTCTAATTCGTTTACCTAAGATACTGTTCAAAACACCAAGTGCGTCGCTTTAGAAGGTTAACATCATCATAGATCCCCTATGTAAATGCTCTAAATGCCATGAGCTAGTCCTATATGCAGATTTGTTTTTTTTTTTTTTTTTTTTTTTTTTTTTTTTTTTTTTTTTTTTGCTAAGTAAAACTAGAATGCGTGATGATAAAGTGACTACTCCCCCAAACTTAATTCACACGGTCTCCGTGTGAAACAAGTGTCGAAGGAGGTTCCTAAATGCATAACAACCTAAAAAAACTACATGCAATGAATGTGAAAAAACATATGTACAAGGGTGGAGGGTTACCTCAATAGTAGTAGCTATCCGGGGCGTCGTCTTCTCCATCAGAGGAGAATGTGGGGGAATCGTTGTCCGAGAGAGCTACCGATGGGCGTCGGACGGTGCGGCTGCGTCTCCTAGGTGCAGGTGCGTCTACCTGCGGATCACGCACTACCAGCTGCCTGTCTTGGTTCGAACTGCAGCTCGCGCAAGACAAACCTCTCTTGATGGTCTTCTTCAAAGACCTGACCTCGCGCACCATTTTCCTAATGGTGCGGTCTTGGAAGCGGTTCCAGCGGTCCATCCTCTGTACGTCCATGTACATGTCTTGCAACGGACCGGGCTGCCTAGGCGCGGAGGAGGGGCCTGGATAGTATCGCTCGGGACCGTGGATGGGTATCGCGGTAGCCGGGCTCGTAGCTACTCCGTCCAGCTGGCCTTTGGGTTCTTCTCGGAGCGCGTACCGAGGACAACGGGGCTGCAATGACGTCGTGGAATTGGTGCCGGCTAAGATCGAAGTGTATCGCGCCGGTTCCGTCGAAGCTCGTGGGCTGCGTGGTTGGGGAGAAGGACGATTCGTTGGACGTCGTTTTTCTTGAACGAGTACCCATACTTACCCTCGTATTCTCCGACGATCATAAGCTGCTTAGCCAAGTAAGGCATATCCATGAGGGTCGGATGCTCTGCCTTACCCAATAAGGGTATGCGCCATCGGTTTAGAAAGGGCGTAATCCATCCGCCTATGCTCAGCTTCGGTGTGGCGTCGGTGCGAGTCCAAGCCCAACGCTTTAAGTCCAATAGGCCGTTGATGAATAGCCTTAGCGCGCTCGGATAGTGCTCTTCCGTTGTAGGGAACAAGCTCGGATCGCGGCGTGATCGTCGAAGTATCGGTACCAAGCCCTGCTGCAGATACATCATCTCGTTGTTGTTCACCTGCCCTGTCTCGCGTCTAGGAAAGAATACGTGCGAAAGCAGTTTCTGCACGTACCTTATCGCCGGATGGCGGATCATCGCACTTTTCGATCTCCCGGGTTGGTAGACTCCGTTGGCGATGAAGTTCCAAAGCTGCGCGCTCTCTCCCAGTTGGTTGCTGAGCTCGGGTTGACCGTCACCCGGAATGTCGAGGATCCTTGCCCAGATTTCGAGCGGTCCCCCGTAGGTACTCCCGTCGTTTCCCTTTAAAGTGCATGTGATTCCATTGCTGGTGGATGCGAGGGATAGGGTGGCTAGAAACTGACACGTTTCCTCCTTGTATGCGATTTTCTCTCTCCCTAAGACCCATTCTAGCCTCATGTTGCGCAAAATCTCTTTTACCTCATCGTAGATACCCAATTTCTTGAGTGTATCCGGATCCGGGAATCGCGACGGAACGAACGTTATCTCCATTAGCGCATCATAGAGTTCTCGGGGCGACGGTTGCTTCTTCGGGTCGCGTTCGAGAGGCGTTCCGTTTGCCCTCGGTGGGAACGTGAAACCTCGCGGAGCCGGCGCTAACTCTTCCTCGTCGTAGGAATCGTATACGTAGTCGTAGTCTTCCCCTTCTCTCACGACTTCGGGTGCATCAACTTCTCTCACGACTGCGGGTTCATCACGCTTCTTCCGCGCACTGCTCTTTCGCGATTTGCTCTTTCGCGGCTCCTCTCTCGGTTCTTCCCTTGGTTCCTCTCTTGGAACCTCATCGGTGGGTTCCCTTATCACCACCGAACCCGACCTAGTCCTTCTCCTCGGTGGCTCATCATCTACTGCCTTGCCTTTTCCTTTCTCAGCCCTTGAAGCTCTCTTTGGTCCCATTGGTTCTTATGGTGAATTTGGGCGTTTTTGGAGAAGGCTCGGATCGTTGTAATTGTTGAGATGACCTAAAAGAGAAGGAGGAGACAAAGAGGGTGAGCCAAAAATCAGTTGATTTCGACAACAAACGAAGGAGATATCAAGTTTTTAAAATCGCAACAATGGTGGAACAAAAAGAAGAGGCGGTATCGGCTTTGAGTTTTAGGACAAAAGCCCTAGGATTTAATTTATATTCAGCCGATATATTAAAAAAAATTAGCGCGTATCGGTTACCTGGCCGATACAGTTAAACCGATACGATACTGTATCGGGTTTTCTGTATCGGCGTGTAGTCGAGGTTGGCCTATTTCGCGTTGTATCGGTCACAGCAGACCGATACAACATGCCGATACTAGTGCTTTTTTTCTTCTGTTTCCCTTGTATCGGTCCCAGCAGACCGATACAACATCCCGATATGAACGTCTCCACTTTCTGTTTTCCTTGTATCGGTCCCAGCAGACCGATACAACATACCGATACGGAACTCTGTGAGCCTTTTTCCCTTTGTATCGGTCCCAGCAGACCGATACGTCTCGTCGATACCGGCGAAAGCTTGCCGATATGGCTGGCCGATACGTAGCTCCTGGTTATTTCCCTCGTTTTTCACCTGGAAAACACTACTAAGTAACCAAAGAAGATGATTAGAGCTATGAATATGAGAATGCTAAATTAAAAACAAAGATTATGTACAAGGATAGACATGGGACTTCCTCCCAAGTGAGCTTGTTTATAGTCACGTAGCTTGACTTTACCCCTTTGTTTTAAGCAACGTTTGGATCCGAAAGAGACAATGAGTCTCCTCCGGTTGCGGCTTCGTTTGCGAAGTACGGTTTGAGTCTTTGACCGTTACTGCAAACTCCCCCTCCGTGCTTGTCCCAAAGAACCACAACTCCGAGTGGTTTCACCTCCTTGATCTTAAAAGGGCCGGACCAACGGGGATTTCAGCTTTCCCGGGAATAGTTTAAGCCGCGAGTTGAATAGCAGCACCAAGTCGTTCACCTTGAACTCCTTCTTGATGATCTTCTTGTCGTGGAAGGCTTTGGTCCGCTCTTTGTAGATCCTCGAGCTCTCATAGGCGTGTTGGCGTATTTCGTCCAATTCCTCGAGCTGGAACTCCTTCTTGATGATCTTCTCTTTCGCGCTCTTAAGATCGAAGTTGAGAAGCTTGATTGCCCAGTGGCTTTGTACTCGAGCTCTACCGGAAAATGGCATGCTTTCCCATACATCAAGTTGAAAGGTTTCGTTCCCAAGGGCGTCTTAAATGCGGTTCTATACGCCCAAAGCGCGTCGTCGAGCTTGACGGACCAATCCTTCCGCGTCACGCCAACCGTTTTCTCGAGGATGGCTTTGATTTGTCGGTTGGAAACCTCAACTTGGCCACTTGTTTGGGGATGATAAGGTGTTGCCACCTTGTGCTTAACACCGTACTTCTTGAGAAGACTCTCAAAGACCTTGTTGATGAAATGGGATCCACCGTCACTAATCACAACCCTGGGAACTCCGAATCGAGGGAAGATTATCGTCTTAAAAAGACTAACAACGACTTTTGAGTCGCTCGTTGTGCAAGCTACAGCTTCTACCCACTTGGAGACATAATCTACCGCCACTAGAATGTACTTCTTTCCATACGATGATGGGAAAGGTCCCATGAAGTCTATACCCCACACATCAAAAACCTCAACTTCCATGATAGGGTTTTGTGGCATCTCGTTCCGCCGGCCTATATTGCCCTTCCTTTGGCAAGGATCGCAGCGTTGAACAAACTCGTGAGCATCTTTAAACATCGTGGGCCACCAAAAACCAGCTTGTAAGACCTTGGAGACCGTCTTAAAGCTCGCGAAATGTCCCCCATAGGCTGAACCGTGGCAATGAGCAAGAATGCCGTTTACCTCTTCATCCGCTGCACACCTCCGATATAATCCATCTTTGCACAAGGTGTAGAGGTAAGGTTCGTCCCAATAGAACCGTTTCAAGTCGTGGAAGAATTTCTTCTTTTGATGACGCTCCAATTCATGCGGTTCTTTTCCCGCGGCTAAGTAGTTCACAATGTCCGCGTACCAAGGTTCTTTTTCTGCGGCAAAGAGCTCTTCAACCTCATACTCTTGCTCTCCCCGGAATTTCTTTAACATGATCGTCATTAGATGTTCCTCGGGGAACGAATCATCAATGGGCAGTAGGTCGTCTACGCGCAGCCGCGACAAGTGATCCGCGACTCCATTCTCGACGCCCTTCTTATCTTTGATTTCCAAGTCAAACTCTTGGAGCAGCAAAATCCACCGTAGCAGCCGCGGTTTCGCATCTTTCTTTGCAAGCAAATGTCTCAATGCTGCGTGATCGGTGTAGACTATCACCTTTGAGCCAACCAAGTATTGCCTAAACTTCTCGAAAGCAAACACGATGGCTAGGAGTTCCTTTTCTGTGGTCGCATACTTTGACTGCGCATCGTCCATCGTCTTACTAGCGTAGTAAATGACGTGGAGCTTCTTCTCCTTTCTTTGTCCCAACACCGCACCAACGGCGTAATCACTAGCATCGCACATGATCTCAAAGGGTAGATCCCAATCCGGTGGCTGCACAATAGGAGCGCTAATCAGTTCTTGCTTGATCTTGTGGAAGGCGCTTAGACACTCCTCGTCGAACACAAAATCGACGTCTTTGCATAGCAATCTCGTCAGCGGTCTAGCTATCTTCGAGAAGTCCTTGATGAACCTCCTGTAGAAACCCGCGTGACCGAGAAAACTCCTTATGCTTTTCACTGAATTTGGAGCTCCGAGGTTGGCCATAACGTCGATCTTTGCCTTATCAACCTCAATACCCTTTTTGAAATCCGATGACCCAAAACGATGCCATCTCTTACCATGAAGTGGCACTTCTCCCAATTCAGCACCAAGTGGCATTCCTCGCACCTTTTAAGCACCCCGCAAAGATTAGACAAACACGAGGCAAACGAAGAACCGTAGACAGAAAAATCATCCATAAAAACCTCAACAATGTTTTCGATTAAATCTGAAAATATGGACATCATGCATCGTTGGAACGTCGCGGGTGCATTACACAACCCAAACGGCATTCTACGATACGCAAACGTACCATAGGGACATGTAAAGGTGGTTTTCTCTTGGTCCTGGGGGTGGATGGGTATTTGGAAAAAT
Organism: Cochlearia excelsa; assembly: GCA_963556525.1. Classification (NCBI taxonomy): domain Eukaryota; kingdom Viridiplantae; phylum Streptophyta; class Magnoliopsida; order Brassicales; family Brassicaceae; genus Cochlearia; species Cochlearia excelsa. Next base: position 10,750,072 of record OY748329.1, read on the forward strand.
CCGGAGTACCCATCGAGAAAACAATAGTATGGATGGTTGGCTAAGCGTTCAAGCATTTGGTCAATGAAGGGCAGGGGGAAATGGTCTTTTCGAGTTGCAGCGTTTAGCTTTCGATAATCGATGCAAACTCTATGACCCGTGATTGTTCTAGTTGGCACTACAAGAAAACAGAGGTTTTCCGACTACAACGTTAGTCGCATTGTAGTCGGTAAAAGATCATTTACGACTACTACATGATTAAGCCATGTAGTCGTCAATCTTTAGTCGCTAAATTGTATAGTCGTAAATATAGTCGCTATTTAACGACTACATTACGACTATGCCAAGAGAGTCGTATAGTAGTCGTAAACGAGTCGTTGTATATTACGACTATTATACGACTGCTTACCGTCTACCTAACGACTGTTTCCCGACTATGTGGTGACCATTATACGACTGCTTACCGACTACCTAACGACTGTTTCCCGACTACCATATGGGATTAATTCGTTTTTATCGTTTTTAACCACGGTAATTCCACCCTTTTTCGGTACTACATGAACGGGAGAGATCCAATTGCTATCGGATATTGGGAAAATTATCCCCGCATCCAATAGCTTGATTATCTCTTTCTTAACAACTTCTTTGAGGTTTGGGTTCAGCCGACGTTGGTGTTCTATTGAGGACATAGATTCGTTCTCTAGATGTATCCGGTGCATGCACAAAGAGGGTGAAATCCCTTTGATATCATCTAGAGAATAACCTATTGCCTTCCTAAATTTTTTTAGCTCATGAGTTAAAGTTTTAACCTCGTCGTCGCTAAGCGCCGCGTTGATAATTATCGGGTAGGTGGAGTTAGGCCCCAAGAAAACGTACCTTGGCCCGTTGGGAAGGGGTTTTAATTCTACCTTTGGCGCTTTGAGTTCGCTCCAATCGTCGTCGTCGCTAGACTTACCATTGCTAGCATTTTTGTCTGTCGTCATAGCCTTGGCATCGTATGTAATTGCCTCGGGCAGGACAAGAAACTCGGCTTCCACATCGATGGGGTGGGAGTTGATTCTTTTCTGGACTGCCATCACGTCTCCTCTCACTGTTCGGCCTCCTTCTTCTAAGGTGGTCATGGCAAGCTGAAGCTCGTCTTCCGTCGCTAACTCCTCCAAGAATTCATCCGCGAGTTCATCCATCAAGTCGATGTAGAAAATCTGCCCATCAATGGTCGGTTTCTTGATCGTATCGTTGATGTCGTACCTTTGGACTAGGTCTTCTCCGAGATGCAGATCAATCTTACCCTTCTTCACATCTATAATCGCTCCGGCTGTGGCTAGGAATGGCCTACCGAGGATAAGAGGGTCCTTAGGTTCCTCATCCATTGCCAAGACGATGAAATCTGTGGGTATGAAAACGTTCCCTAGCTTGACCAGAATGTCCTCTAACACACCCGCGGGTATCCTTACCGACCTATTGGCGAGTACTAGGGAGATCCTAGTTGGCTTGAAGGATGAAAACCCAAGTCTTTGGGCAATGGACAGCGGCATAAGACTGGCGCTAGCTCCTAAATCGCACAAGCATCCTTCGAAAACCAAGGGGCCGATGGCACATGGTATGGTGAAACTCCCTGGATCACTCAGCTTTTTAGGGCAGTTTCGTTGGATGATTGCGCTGCACTCGTGCGAGAGGACTACTGTATCGTCGAAGTCCTGAAACTTGTTCTTGATCGCATCCTTTAGAAACTTGCTATAGTGAGGGACGAGTTTAAAGGCATCGACGAGTGGCATGGCAATTTGAACTTCTTTCATTTGCTTTTCAAACTGCGCTCTGTACTTCTCTAGCAGTTGTTTCTTAGCTCGACCCGGAAAAGGTAGCTTAGGCACGTAAGGGGATGTAACGTAGGCCGGCTTTTTCGGTTTGGCAGTTTTCTCTTCTGTATCGGCCTTGTCCTTGGCCGATACAGGTGGTCGATATCGGTCTTCCGGAACAGATACACCTGGCCGATGCGAGTGTCCTATTTCCTTGTCGCTCGTATCCGCCTTGTCCTTGGCCGATACTGGTGGCCGATGTCGGCCAACTGTGGCCGATACCCCTGGTCGATACAGGTGTCCTGTATCTTCCTCTTTACCGTCTTCTCCACTTTCTTCATCCAAGAGCGTGGTATCTGCCTCGTGGGATTGTTCCACCTCCCCCACCTGTTCCGCATCGTCCTCGATGCGATCACCAGAAGGTAATTGTCGGCCACTACGAAGATGTAGAGCGTTGACATACTCTTTCGGGTTGGCTTCTGGTTTCCCTGGGAGTTGACCCATTGGTCGCTTGGAGGATGACGTGATCTGCCCCACTTGGTTATCCAGAGCTTTCAGGTGCGAGCTCATTGATTCAAACTTTGCGTTGAGATCGTGGTACGAGTTGTCAACTTTTTCCTGAATTTCTTTCTTGAATGTGCTAAACTCCAAGTGATTACGGGTTTGGCCGTCAAGGATTTGCTTTAACAGCTGAGCGGTTTGATCACTTTGGGGAGCTGGTGATGCAGCCGCTCCTTGAGTACCAGGGTGGTTGTTGTAGCCCGGAGGACGATTAGGTGGTGGTCTCGGTGCGTATCCGCCCTGGTTGTATTGAGGTTTACCTTGGTAACCTCCTTGTTGCGCCTGGGGATAGACCTGGTCCTGGGGATTGACTACGTTATTGTTGCGGTAGGAGAGGTTTGGGTGTTGCGAGTAGTTGTTGAAACGCCAGCCGTTTTGATTACCCATGTAGTTGATCTCCTCTTGATTCCCCTCGGTTGGGGGTATTTGTTCATCGCTACTACCAACGTAGTTTATGCCCACTTGGTTGGACATGAGTAGCTTATCCAGCTTCTCATTCACCGCCTTTATCTCTCTCTTAAATTGCTCATCGTTCCCTGAGTTGCGGATGTTGCGATCATAATCCTCTCCGTAGTTGCTATCGCTAAGGGCGTAGTTCTCCACCAAAAGCTGTCCCTCGGCTTCCGTTTTCCCAAGGAAATTTCCTTGGCTAGCTGAATCGAGAAGCATCCTGAACTTCGGTTTTAGGCCGCGATAGAACGTGCTGAGTAGGCTCTCCCCCGTGAAACCGTGGTGCGGGCATCTCACCGTGTAACCCTTGAATCGTTCCCAAGATTCGCTGAACGTTTCTTGGTCTTTTTGTGCGAAAGCGGAGATCTCGTTTCGCAGCTTTGATGTCCTCACCATCGAGAAGAACTTTGTGAGAAAAGCCATCTTACATGCCTCCCAAGTCTGTATGGTGTCCTTCACAAGGTTTTTCTGCCATATGTGTGCTTTGTCCCCGAGTGAGAAGGGCAACAAACGCAGCTTAAACATGTCCTCATTGACACCATTGATCTTCACCGTGTCGCATAGCATGTCAAACGGTGAAGATGATCGATGGGGTCTTCACTAGGCAGCCCGTAGAACTTGTTGCTTGGACACCATGTTAATGAGACTAGACTTTATCTCAAAGTTATTGTTGGCGATGGCTGGTGGTGTGATGCCACTACGGTTTGTGATGTTTGATGGCACATCCGCTGTACCAATGGTGCGTGCAACGTTAGGTGCGTTGTTTGCGTCACCCATCTCGAATTCTGAATCTGAACCCGAAGTGTCTGATGTGGATGAGTCGGAGTGGAGGCTGGTTCTTCTTTCTCGTGAGATAGCTCTTTCGTGTGCTTTGATGTCTGCGAAGAAGAGCAAGTTGTCACTTTGTCGGTGACTTCTTCTTAGCATACACCTACAAAACGAAAATCACAAGGAAAGAAAACAAGTTAGTAACGAAACCGAAACTTAATCCCAAGTAGTTTCGAAATTCTAATAATTGTTCGAGTTCCTGAATCAGCAACGGCGCCAATTTGATAAACGAGATTTTACCCGGTTTAATCTAATATCTTATTTGTAGTACTTAAGATGTCAAACCAAATCAGGAGCAAACAATTTATTTGAATTTGTGTGAAACGAACTCAGTTTAAGTGTGATCAAAAAGATTGTTGTTTGAGTGATTTTGTAACCGAATGTTAAACAAAACGAAAAACGAGAATTAAAGGTTTTGAAAGATTAATAAAAAGCTAAACAATCAGGTTAAGGTGTTTTAAAGGATGATTAAACTTTCGGATTTCAAATTGTCTTTTACAAAAATAACTTTAAGGTTTTGAAAACGATTTTAGATCAATCCACTCTCGTGGCAATGATCCTTTTCTCAACAATTAAACTAAAACAATGTCTTTGATAGTTTAATCGTCGAGAAACTTTAAGAACAAATCAATTCTAACCACCAAGCTTATTAACACAGATCTCTCGGTTAAGCTAGGCTTGGTTCCAAGGTAATTGTTCAGGAGGCTTTATAATCTCTCGATTCATAAAGCTTCCTGGGTTCGATAATCGAATGGCCAACTCGATTAAAGCTTTAAGGCTGTTACCAAAGACTAAAGTTTTTAATCAATTAAGCTTTTGACAATTATCTATCCTAGATTCAATCAAACCCCTTTTACCCTAACCCAATTGTCTATTTAGAACTACTCACAAATCATATTGAAACTCATAGCAATTAGGTTTATAGATATCAATAGCATAAACAAAAACAAGGAGAATAAAGGGTAAAGAAAACTCTTATTGAATGATGATGATGAAGATTACAAGGTGGCCAAGAAGCAATCACCAAGAAATCTCCTCTCAGTCTCAAAAACAAAACAAAACGATCCCAGAAAAACAAGATCGGATGGGTGGCTGTGTAGTTCAACCCTAATACAAAAATCCAAACCGAAAAATAATAAAGGAAACCGAAATTGGTTTAGTCGGTTTTCCTTTTTTACACATTAAAATCAAATTTCTTATAAAAATTCGCAGCCTGTATCGGTCAAAGCAAACCGATACAGGCTGGCCGATATGCGCTTCGGTGTTCTTCCTTCAGCTCTGTTTTCTTCGTATCGGCCAGGCTAAGCCGATACGACAGGTCGATACGTGTCTTCGAGTCTTTTTCTCTTGTATCGGCCACTCCAAACCGATATGGTTGGCCGATACAAGCTTCGACGAAACTTCTGTTTTCAATATCGGCCACAGAAACCGATATGCTTGGCCGATACAGACTTCGGCGAACTTTCTGTCTTCTGTATCGGCCAACAGAAACCGATACAACATGCCGATGCAAGTGTATCAGTTTCTTTTTGGCTTAGATTCATCACTTTCGCCGTCTTTATGCTCCAAAACCTGAAATACACGAAACAAACCAAAATGCAACCTATATGACACTAAATGCAACCTAAATGAATGAGTTCTAATGCATAGACTAAGGTAAAATGTGTAAAATATGCAAGTTATCAGTGATATACATAACAAAGTTTTAACTTGAATTGTTTGAGTACAATTTCAAATAATTTTTGTATATATTAAAAAGATCAATTTCAAAATAAATTATGTTAGGATTTTAGAATAATCCAATAACTTTATTTTTTATTTTTGTTTGGTCAAATTCTCATAACATTATTTAATGTATTTTGTTTATCTTCAACTATGTTAAGTATATAACATTTTCTGTTTTTATTAGTTTAAATATGAAAAGTGTGCAAATATTTATCAAACAAACCCTGGAAATGCTTATTACATAATAATGAGAAAATTATACTAAAACAATGCAAAAACATCTACTAACTTCCATCAAAAGAATCATCAAACACATGTCAACGAGAAGCAAATCATAGAAACCGACCAAACACACAAGAAAAATGAAAACATCCAAAACAGAAAGAGATAGAGAGAGAGAGAGAGAGAGAGAGAGATTCGTGCATGTTGCATGTTTCTTTAAAAATAGGTCAAAATACTCTACGATAAACTGCGACAATGTTTATAGTAAAATCAGAAGTAATGTCAAGGAAAGCACAACAAACAAGATGTTGTAAAAAAGAACCTTGATTGTGGAAAGAAAGATTGATAGATACAATTCAAAGTAAGAAAATGTGAAAGAGAAAGATCTCCGCGGACATGGTGAACGATCTCTGCGAGTAGGCTTATACGCCAAGGTTCAAAACAAGCTAGAATGTTGACAAAGAACACAAGTGTGCTTTTTATATACATTGATGAAGAAGAAAGACCAAGCAGAGAAGCAGTTCGAGCAGTTTCGGAGATTGGTTCATGAGAATCAAGATGAGCTTACAACCAGAGAAGCAATTTATGCCAATGTGCTTAATACTAACAAGCTTTTCACTCAATAATCATCGCCTAAACTATAATAATAACTCATGTTTGTGTTTTTTTTGAATGCTTAGAAAGTTTGGTGGGTTCGTACCTTGGGTTGACACCTTCATTAGTGACGTTGTCATTGAGAAAGATTTATGACTACAAATTTAACGTTATAGTCATAGTTTAAGCCAAGCAAAATAGATTTTCTCATATCCAAAAACTTAACACAACAAAAGAAAAATGAAACTGTCTGCAATAGGGCTGGGCAAAACACCCGGACCCGAAAACCCGAACCGAAACCGACCCGAAAAACCGGTCCGGGTCGGGTACGGGTAATACAATATTATCCTTTTGGGTCCTAAAGTCATGGATCCGTGGGTATCGAGTAAATCTGAACCGAACCCGATATCCAAACATGTTCCCGATTACCCGTTATTTCATACATTTTTACATATATTATATATGATTATATCTAATATCAAACTATAAATACAAATTAGTTACCTAAACTTAAATGCATTTATTTGTAAAAACTTAAAATTAAATTTATTTATACTCAAACACTTGAATTTTTAGATTATATATTTTAAAAAATTAATAATGTTGTAATATTTTCGGGTATTTGTGTAATTTTTCGGGTAAATGGGTAATTTTTCCGGGTTTTGGGTAAAAATACTCGAAATATTATCATTTGTTCGGTTATTTCGAGTTTTGTTCAGTTCTTTTAGTACGTCGGTTTCAAAAATTAATTGAACCGATGATAACCCAAGAGTAATTCGGTATTAATCGGATTTTTGATTGAAGAACAAAACCGATCCGAACCGGACCGAACCGGACCGAACCGATTTTTTAAAAATATACCGATTGGGATTATTTTGCCTTACACCGAGAAATCCGAAACCCGATTTGGTGGATCTGAAACCCGGTTGGGTACCCGATTGCCTAGGCCTAGTCTGCAACCAAACCAAATTAAATAATTAACGTTAGTTTACATATATACTTGTGGGATCCACTCACCTACAAGTTCTAGTTGAGTTCCTTGTCTATATATAATAACACACACACAATGCCACAAAACCAAATACAAAGAAAAACATACATGAATAGAAATTAGTTATAATCAGTTTCATCATGACAATTTTACCTTCTTCTAACAATAATAAAGTACAAAGACAAGTTATCAATATTTTTTAAGCTAAGCTTCAAAAAGAAGGTGAATGGATCCCACAAGTATTCACATCAGGAACCTTGAATGATGTATGAAACAACTCTTGTAGTCAACAAAGCTGGTTTCAATTCTAACTATTATAGCTCCAACATGAGTGTGTGTGTAAGATAGTGAAAAGCTCAAATGTGTCACTTTAGTTTGTTTTACTAATGACCAAGGTAAAAAGTATATGTGATCTGCTTTTACTTTAATCTTAAATTTGAGCTGGTGGTCAAAGATTGTAGTTAAACATGATTATAGGTTATAGAATCCCTTAAATACTCTTCGTTAGTCACTTTACCTTGATAGGAGAGGAGCTAAAGTGATGTATGCATTGATCTATATAGCTCATCAATCGCCAAGGAAATGTTGTCGTTGCACATAACCACATTTAACGGTTTTGTTTAGAGATTTTTATAGTTTTTGTTAAGATACATGCAAAGCCATACTAGTTACCTAGAATCATCTTTTAGCAAGAAGTCGCTATTGTATGTCATAACTCATGTCATGCTTGCAATCACCCGTTTGATCGATGAGGGAGCATCAATACATCTAAATTTCAAGGATCTTACAAGAACATGAAAACAACACTATATCAAAGTAACAAACAACATCAATACCTACTTAGAATGTTACACGAAGATGCTCCTTGTTAGTATGTTACATAAAGAAAATCTTGAAGAGACGTTCAAGTTTAGGGAAGAAACAAAGCAGTGACTATAATGAAGAATATTTCCCTCTAGATGTGCCAAAAGGTTACTTCGTGGTCTACGTAGGTGTGAACCAAGCCAGGTTTGTTTTACCTAGTTCATATAAATATAAGATGTTTAAGTGTAAGATATCAAAATCTTTATCAAGTCGAAAAAGAAACTGTCTACAAGTAAACCAAAAAAAACAACAATCAATATAGCATGCCATGTCCCCTTAAGAGCAATATAGGAGATGGACAATAACTTAGCTAAGGAAAAGATGTAATCATATAGAAATTAGAAACATAGCAAAAAGGTTTTCGTCCATTGTCTCACCTTAACATGTGCACCCTTTCAATTATCTGAATCGAGAAGCTTCAAATGTGCAAGGTAGAGGACATTCTCATGTCCACGGACAGAGATAGCATCAACCTGGGAAGCAAATGAGGAATGTTGGTCGGACGAGATGGCTATACTACTAGAAAAGAAACGTGACAACAAGAGGGTTCTCTGTGATTACCTTGAAAGACCTAGTACTCGGGTTAAGCTGTCCATTCCCAGTAGGTGCCGTCGGGGTAAGCAACTGATCATAAGGCCGATATTAAAATCGAAGAATGCTTTAAGCGACGCAGAGGAGAATACGATATAAGCAAATTGTTATAATTCTTCCACGGCCCCGTGTTCGTAACTTCCAAAACCATATATTTCATATCACCTTTCATGGGTAGCCCAAAACGGCCCCCCGTGTTCGAAGTATACCGTCGCTAAGCACGAATATCATAATCTTGTTAAAGACAACAATCGACATAAAACAGAAATTTGCGGTCTGATAGTAACATGTGTCGTCGCCGCAATGATAAGTTGTTCTGTAAGCTCTCAAGATTGAGCGGACTCTGCCTAGTTTGGATACGTTTTTGGATTGATTTGTACCATGTTTCGACCACGAGTGATGTTCTTATTTGCAGTTTCAAGATTCAATGTTTCATCGTCACTTAGCATATCACTGTCTTCAATGTCAGTATCAGTTTTGACATCAGTGTCGTCCTAACAAGACGTAACAAAGAGAAGATAAAAACATGAGAAATTCATTTAAAATTCCACCCATATTCTTGAAACATATACAATAAGTAATAGACATAAGCCACACAAAAGATCAATTCAATGACACAAACACAATACCAAAGACATAAACATTGTCTGTAATTCGAATTGTTCGAATTCTTCTATGAGCTAAGAAGGCAACAAGAGATGAATCTCAATCACGAACACAAACTAAACGTAATACCAACAAAGAAGCTTATCACATCAATGGTAAGATAAAAAAGAATCAAACAATTGTCGGAAAAAAACAACATACAGTAAGTAGACATAAGTAAGAGAAAATCGATTCAACAAAATAATACACACACAATAACGAAGACAAAATCGGCTAAAAACACGGCCTGTAATTCGAATTGGACACGATGGATCTCAAATTCGAACACAATGAATCTCAAATTCGACCACAGACACGAACTAAACGCAATAAGAAGGAAGAAACTAAACAGAGCATAGAAGAAACAAAGCTTTCGAAATTAGAGAAAAGAAAGATAAGCATGTATACCTTTGATTCAGACGAGAGTAAGAGTAAGAAGAAGAAGACGATTAGGGTTTCCTTTTTTTTGTTAAACCAGGCGAGCCGAAGCCCATAATCCCCTAAGCCCGCGACCAGCCTTTGATAATACCAATTAATGGCGTAAATCATCGCTCTTATCGCGGTTCGAATTCAGGAGTACAACAACACCAACGACTGCGCTAGACCGACTAAGCCAAACCGTCTTTGGTGATTAGGGTTTATGTTGTGAATAAGTTTTGAACATTTTTGTTCGTTTGAAAGGTTTCAAAAAGTTTGACCAATTTATTAGAGTCAACCTTATCGGTTTAATAAAAGAATATATTATTTAGAATAAATAATTATAATATCCGTATCACATTATTAAAGGGATTCTTCCTATGTATGTCAATATAAAGGCTTCACGTCCGATTAAACTAATTTTTTCGGCTTTTAATTTTGGCAATTCTTAATAATCTAAATGTAACAATAAAAATATCATAAACAAATACAAAAAATTCACAAATCACTTTTAAAGTAGTTTTTTTATTTTTTAGAATTCGACTGGTTTAGCAGTAGTACGGGTGCGAGAATTTGCAGAATGAAACAATTATCGTTTAAACGTTCGTACAAAATTTAACGATTCGTTCAACGGTTAAAATCGGTTGTGATCGTCAAAGATTTTTGACTCTTTCACTAGTTGGCGCGGTAACGATTAACCAAAATATTATCAAAATAAATATAATACTTAACTTTTAAAAATGTAAAAACATTAAAATAATATTATTACGATCAAATCTATATTATTTAACATAAATAATAACTAAAAAATAAAAAAGATAGAAATATTTATTCAAAAACTTTTTTATTTTTATCATTATCATATATATAAATTTTGGTATTGTTATTGTTATTATGGATATTAGATAAACTTTTACAAATTAATTTTTGTTTATTATTATCATAAAGAGTTTTTAATTTATTTAAACCACCACAATCGCTCGTTGTCGCGAACGTTAACGACTACGAGCTTCTAAAATGTGGCGATTTCAAAAGTGTAAAATTTTAGTATAATTTGTTATTTTGGGTATTACTCCTTGCAAAAATGGTTCTCTCGTTGTAAGCATATATAATTATTTAAAAAGTTTAACACTCAACCTCAAATAATTTTGATTACAAAATAATTATATTTGTAATCTACTTCATTGATCACATACAATAGAATCTTCTAATTTAACATTTCAATAATTTTGATTATATTAACATCCCAACTCAATAGTTACAAACACTACCATCTTCTTTACCTATTTTAAAAACAACTCAAACACTACCATCTTCTTTTAACAATAAGATTACCAACTCAATTGCAAACACTACCCTCTTCTTTACCTATTTTAAAAACAAACACACACAATAGTTACATTTCATTTTGAATAATTATAATTATATAAAGAAGCAAAACAAACAAAAATTATACCAAGAAATCTATAACTTGTCTTCTTTTGCATGATGTTTAGTGGAGGTTGACGGTACTCTTTGACCAAATTAAAGCATTATTTACATTTTCAAGTGATACAAAGTCGACCGCCACCTTCGTACAAGACTTCAAGTTTCTTACTTGATGAGGGCATGCAAGAGGTATTAAGACAACATCTCCAAGATTTTGAACACATGTCCATGCTTCAATGCCTACACAACAAAACACAACACATCACACACATGAAAAATGGATTTTATTATAACCTTATTGTTATCATAACAAATCGTGTTCTTCTTTCAGCTTATTTATATGATATCGAGTCAAATAGGAAGTCTGATCATGAATGGGATCCATTATCTGAAAAAAATAATAGAATATAAATAAAACCAATACCCACAATTATTGTAGACATAAAATATAAAGAGGAAAAAAACATACATGAGAAACGGGGGAGTAATATGTCCGTGTCGATCTTTGTGTGATGTTCCTCAATATATTTTTGTAACTTTGGAATGTCTTCTCTGCGGAAAATGTGCCAAAGATATCCTCCATCAGTTCTAAGATACTCGCGTACTTCTTCTTGTATAGTAGTGTTATTTTCAATGTAGTTAGGTACGGAGCCAAACAATCCTTGAGATCTTGTTTGGTATGCTTCTCTATGAGATTTGTTATAATCGATTTCTTTTTATCGAAATAAGCACTTCACTTACATCGGTCAACACATTCACCTGCAATTACCATTACATCAATGTTAGATGATCTTCGTTAACCTAATCATGAAAGAAGGAAAATAATAATAACAAAGAGTTTGGTTGTTAATTTATACATATATATTGAATATTCGGTTTGTTTTATTAGTATATGATTGTGTTATTATCGTTAGGCTATGGGATCATTATAAGTATAACAAAGACTAGAAAATGAGAAAAGAAATGAAATGAGTACCAACAGCATCAGACATGTCGCAATGGAGTTTGGTGATAGAATCAGCGCGACCATATCTTTTAGTTTCAGAACTTTAGGCCAGTCCATGGAATCAAAACATCCCTTTGTGTAACCCTTAAAAAAATCGCGAAGTTTAGTCGTTTCCTGCATCGATGAATTACAAACCATTAAATGAAGAAGATCATTAGTTACAACTAAAGAAACAGAGAGAGTAGTGTGATTATTTGAGGAGAAAACTAACATCGCAAAAGTCCAGACAATGAACAACGTTAAAATTTAGAATTTGGTCATGTTTTGTGTTTTTGACCTGGCGGCACGCTCTATACATTACCATTAGCTCCCAACTCAAACCAGTTGTAATATCGAGCACAATTCTTACAGCCAAAGGCTCGCCTTTTTCCCAATGATGTCGAAAATGATTCAAATCATTGTCTTAAACACTTGGTAAGACATGTAGTTATCATGTGAGGTTTTCCGAAAAGCCGCCTTCAAAGTTTTCTCATTGTTAAGACATTTAGAGTTAAAGCAAGCGCATGGCTCCTTATTCATGTAACTCCAAAAGCTTGTCGAATTCTTCTGCTTTTTTGACCAAATCATATATGTGATCAATAGGAGCATGTGCTTCAGTTCTACATCAACAGAGCAATGATTACAAGTATTATTCCAGCTTTATTCGTTGTGCACAGAGATGGCAAGCTCCTCTGTTTTCTTTTCCTCGACTGAAGCGGTTGTTTTCGAGATTTAACAACAACTTCCTTGCCACCGTGTTGATACTTGAAACCTTGGTTAACATATTTTTGTAAAACTTGTTTTAAAGATGCCTTAAGCTTTTTTCGGCCGATATTAACACAACAATCATAGCATATATCAGCTTTACACGACGAGCAACTTCTGTGAAGATCATAGATAGAAGTATTGAAGATATTGATGTATGTCCAAAGAGTTAGAAACAAGGATTGATTATGATAAGATAAAAAATTGTCGTTTTGATATTATTGTTAAGAAAAAGTGTCAAATGCGATTTAAGTGATTACCAATATAGTCTTTCATTAAGGGGACAATTAGCGAGTTCATACTTCACCTCTTCGAACTTTAGACCTGTTAAATTTTAACATTTTTAAGATAATCAATTTACAATGCCTAAACCTATAACATAACTTAAGGAAATAGAAAATTTGTGTGATGATAAATAAAAGCATGGAGAGTGTCTGATATGTGTGCTTCAATGTCTATTTCTCAGTTTTGGTCATCGTGAATCTCCTTGAGTCGTGGGAGAAGTCTATTAAGCATATACTTGGAGTATTGAATAGTTTCAGTTCTGAATTAATCCACTACCAAATGTATTTGGACTAATTAATCATATGTTGTTATTAGAATCTTAAAAATGCAAAAAATAACAAAAGAAGTTAGGTGTATAATAATAGATGGTTACTTCAATTTTAATGTCAAGACGCAAGCAAGATTTGCAATTACAAATATAATTGCAAAATGGGCATTTCTCGGCATTGTTCTCTTTATGTGTGCGACGGTACCTAATATACATGCATATACCACTTAAATACGTTAATGGTGGCTTCATACAAAAAACACAAGGTAAGTAAATGTAACTAGTCAAGATAACATAAATAGATAAGATACCACTTGTCTAAGCAAGGGATGCAATAATGCTTCCGCTTCAGTTCAAACAACGAACAACACTCCCTTTGTCATTTCTTTGACACTAGTGACACATGTTTGATTTTGAACCACCTCCTTCTTCATCACCAATATTCTCCTCCTACAAATTTATCCTCTGTATTAATACAATGCACAAAACACTACAAATAATATATTCATTAAAAACATATAGTCTCAAAGTCTAACCAAAAAGATAGTATTCTAAAGCACGTAAATTTTTGAATATAAATGCAAACAAGTGATGAAGACCAAAGTCCAAAGATTTTTTGATCTCTTCTAATCCAAGTAAATTAATAATTCGTCCTTGTTTGAATAAGTGATGTTTTAGGTTTTTGTAAAAAATTATGTGATGTTTATAAGTTTATATGCAAATTAAATGTATTCAGTTTTGGTTTTTTAAGCTATATTTAATAGAGGAATTCACAAAACTACACTCTTTCAACCACTCCTTCACAAAACTACACCTAATTTAATTTTTTCACATATTTACACTCTTTCAAAATTTTAAAAGCTCGATTTACCCTTTTAAAATTTACCAAAATAAAAATATTTTCATTTGGATTCGCTAATTAGTGTTCATGGGTATAGTATTAAGGGGTAGGATTGTGTGGGTAGGGTTTATTTGGATTTAATTTTGAGTGTTTAGGTATAGTTTTGTGAAGTATTTTTGAAATGGTGTAGTTTTGTGAACTGTAATTCAAATGGTGTAGTTTTGTAATTCTCCCTATTTAATATTGTTTTATGAACCTTAAACATAAATTATAAGTATTATTACTAGAACAAATGTGTTGTTTTAATGTGTCATTGCAATTAGTATTGAAATTTTAACTAATGTGTTGTTTTTCTTTATTTATCAAGATACTCAATTAGTCTTTAGGTGAGAAAAGCTAAAAGAAAAGAAGCACAAATAGGAAACACAATACCACAAATATTAAAAAATTAACCCATCGAGGATGAATACTAAACCCTAAATCAAAAACGTAAGTATACCAATTCAATTTTTAATTAAAGAGTAATCTATTAACCTTTATGATTGTATTCGTTTGTATTATTTTGGGTTTAAAGAAGATAAGAAAAGATAAAGAAACTTCAATAAAATATAAGTAAAGATTCAATAAAGATGTTCTTCATCTAAAAGAGGCAAAGAGAAAGAGGCTAGATCCAAACTTAGGTTTACAAAAGCTTAAAAACCTATTTATAAGAGTCTCCAAGCGAACCGGGTCAACCCGGGACAAACCGGGTCAAACCCGAATCATTAAGTGAAAATGTTAATCTCGGCGGTTTGGTTCCAGCGGCCTAACGGCCTCCGAGATTTACACCTGCGCACAGAAATCTTCTTTTTCTTCGTCGTATGGCTCGGCGGGTTGTTTCGGCGGTTTGCCACCACCCATATATACATCCTCAAGCTTTCTTGCTAATTTTTAGCTCCAAATGCACTCTCTTTGACCCTTTCTTTGATCCAATATGGCCATCTCTTCTCAAACACATCCAAGCTCCAAGAATCCCCTTAAAATACAATGAAATGCTATGCAAATGCATGATTACTATCCTAGGACTCTACATGTGACTATATGAAATTAAGCTAATAATGACTATAAACAATATGATAATGCACTTAATGATCTAATATGATATGCAAATGATGGCTTAAGAACACCTAAATTACACACTTATCATTATCCGCGACGACGATGGAATGCGCGTCGTCCGTAGACGACCAACCCTTTCCACACCGCCACGGCCATCGACTCCGGCTTCGCCTGATCTCCTTCTTGTTTCCAGTCTTTCTACAAACTGGAAACAATGCCAGTAAGGCGATCCATCACCTTCTCGTTGAACCCCTTACGGATTTTCACCGTATCACCCTCGCGCCAATGTCATTTTTGCTATTAATTAAAACTAAGTTTTAGTATAACTTTTTAAATTTGAATTTTTAAATTTAATTTTTCAAATAATTTTTTTAAAATTAAAATTTTAAATTAAAATTATTTAAAATTTAATTTAACTTAACTTACCGCGAAAGATTCAAACCAGATGTCCCGTATGTATCCCAATGTTTGGGACCAATTCATGTGGGGCTCGACAAAGAACGACTTCATAGTGTCCGCGACACACCAACTGACTTGGTTTTCGCAAAACCTAAAAAAGTACATTTTTTATTAATAATTATTATTAAATAATTTTTTATTATTTTTAATATTTTTTATTATAAATTTGATATTACCAAAATGTGTTTCGCGACCGGTCTGGATCTATCAACGACAGACGGTTGTGGCGTTCTTGCCGTAGAAGATCCAAAATCCGCATCATGTGGTGTTCCGGCGGCATATCTCCAACACGTGGAATGTTGGAAGCAACATCTAACGGGATGTCGGGTTCGGTTGGTTCTGAAAGTTGTCGTATCAGATTAGAATCGGATCCGCTATCAGAATGGGGATTGTTACGGATGAAATTGTAGTAATGTTATGTACGAGGAGGCATTTTTATAAAAGGGTTTGAGTGTTTTAGGAAATATTTAGGATTTTTATAGAGAGAGTTTGTAGGGAGATGGTTGTGTGAAAAAGTGAAAGAATTCGACCATATATATAGATTTGTTGTCGTTGCAAAATCGTCACTAAATTTTTTTAACCTTTTTCGTTTTCCGGATGTAAAACGAAAATTTAGCGACGATGTAACAACAAATCGTTGCTAATTCGTCGCTAAACCCAAACGTGTACTTTGCCTAGTACAACAAGTACGACGGATATAGTGTATGTGTCCGATCGATTATTTAGCAACGATTTAGCAATGATTCGTTGTTAAATCGTTGCTAAATAATTGATTGGACACATATGTTACATTCTTTGTATCAGAAGTACGAGGTTAATTTTAGAAATATTAGCAACGATATAGAAACTATTAGTTGCTAAATCGTTGCTATTTGGTCTTTAGCAACGAATGATCAACGATTCGTTGCTAAACTCAAACCCTATTTTCAAGGTTTGAACCCCTAAAATGGTTTTCTATGCTATACTACATACTTAATATGTAATTATAGATTGAGAATAACAATTCAAATTATGATATTTACTAAAAAAGTGAAAATATTATGTATTATAAATTTTATAGTATTAAAACATATAAGTTAACGGTAAGTTAGTACACGTTAAGTATAATCTTGTAATCAATTTTTTTTATTGATTTATACAATTGTTTTTACTTTTGTTTACACTTTTTCAGTTAACATTAATCCTTTAAAACCTTTATTTAGGGGTGGTTTGTAGGTTTAAAGATTTGTATATTGTAATTAAATCGCTAAAATAGCAACGAATTAGCGACGAAAAGTTAGCCCCCCTGAAAGTACTAATCGTTGCTAAATCGTTGCAAATAATTGATTGGACACATATGTTACATTCCTTGTATCAAAAGTACGAGGTTAATGTCAGAATTATTAGCAACGATTTAGCAACGAATCGTTTCTAAATCATTACTAAACTCAAACCCTATTTTTAGGGTTTGAACCCCTAAAACGGTTTTCTAAGCTATACTACATACTTAATATGTAATTATAGATTATAAGATTGAGAATAACACTTTAAATTATGATATTTACTAAAAATCTAAAAATATTTTGTATTATAAGCTTTTTAGTATTAAAACATATAAGTTAACAATAAGTTAGTACACGTTAAGTATAATCTTGTAATCAAATTTTTTTATTGATTTATACCATTGTTTTCACCTTTGTTTACACTTTTCAGTTAACAGTAATCCTTTAAAACTTTTATTTTGTTGCTATTTTAGCGACGAATTAGCGACAAAAATTTACACCCCTAAAAGTACTAGCCTTATGAATTCGTTGATAAATCATCGCAAACTTTCATTATTATCGGAATCAAATGATTCGATATCGCTATTTTCATCGAATTCTTCATTTTCTTCCGCGGATCCTTCGTTTTCATCATCCACAATATCTTCATCTACTTGATTATCAGGATCAACAAGAAATACCTCTTCGGTCGATTGATTTGTTTGTATAATTGTCCTACCAATGACATCTTGTTGCATAGGAACTTCATCGTTACACATAATTAAACCTCTCAGAACCACTCGAATTACTGCGCTCCACGATATACCACTAGTTTAAACACGAGGATACATAATGAATGTAACTCGCTCAGCCTGCGATCCGATGATAAATGGTTCGAACTTCCGATATCGTCGTGATTGGTTAACGTCGATGACACGAAATTTGCTGTAACGTACACCACGACCTAACTTTGGATCAAACCAATCACATTTAAAGAGCCTTGTTCTTAAATTGACTAATCTCGGGTAATGCACTTCAATAATATCCGTGAGAACCCCATAAAAAACCGAATCACCCTTAATAGTGACACCATAATTTGCGGTTGTTCGATGTTGACCATAACTTACTGTGTGGAAGACGTAACCACAAGTAAAATACATAGGTGAAGTTGTGATCTTTCCAAGCAGTCCCTATATCAACTCGCGAAACCAAATCGAATATGTGGTGTCACCATATTCAACTTTCTTTTTTAACCTACCCGCAAAATCTCGTTCTTTATAAGCAATAAGTTCGTCTTTCGAAAGTCCTGGATAGACTTCCTCCACTTGTTCCTCAAAAATTATAATTGAAACCACCACGTTATATATATAGATAGATAGTTAGGGAAAATATAATAGCTTATAAAAACATATATCTTTAGTACCTTTCGAAAGGGCGTGTGTAATCACATTAATTAACGACGATGTAAGTATGTGCACTTTGTCGATGTTGATCACTTTCCCACCGAAATTCTTTTATTTTTCCGCTAGCTCTTCCAATTGGGGAAAATATATCAGGTACCCCTTCTACTGCATGCACTACGCCAACGCCGCCGTCATCGTATCGTCGTGTTGTTGTTCTACGTGTTTGTACTTTGTAACCAAAATAGTATGATTTGAAATGAGAAATTTCTTCTGGTAAAGATCCAGCAACGATAGATCCCTCAACCCTTGCCAGGTTTTTCGTCTCTCCTTTCAAATGTCCCATAAATCGTTCAAAGGGATACATCCACCGAAACTGCACATGCCCTCCTAGTTCTGCCTCGCGAGGAAGATGTATTGGAAGGTGTTCCATTACATCGAAAAAGGATGGAGGAAAAATCGTTTCCAAGTTGCACAACAAGGTAGGGATATTATCACGCAACTGTTCAATGACATCTTCTGAAAGTGTAAAAGTACATAAATCTCGTAAAAACGCACCGATACCTGAAATTTTTAAAAATTAATGAATCTATATACATAAATATTGTAATTAAAAATATAATTAATTAATTATTAATTAGTACTTGCAATTGCTAAGTGTGCGGGTTCAGGTAGAAGCTCGTCGAAGGTAAAATGTAATAGTCTCTACATAAATACATGACAATCATGACTTTTCATACCTGAAAATTTTTGCCCATTCTCAACACATGCGGATAGCTTTGAAACATATCCGTCGGAGAACTTGACATATGACGCTACCCAATTAAATAAAGCGTTTTTCGCTTCAGGTTTCAATCTGTAGATCGGGATATGAGCCGTACCATCGTTCATGATATGCAACTCACCTCTAAAACATATTTCTAGAAAATCTAATCTTGTCTTCAAATTGTCTTTCGTTCTCCCCTGCACATTCAACAAAGAAATTTTTCTCAATGTGCATAACATCAAGGTTATGTCTCAACAAGTGATATTTCCAGTAAGGGAGTTCTCAAAAGATGTTTTTCTTGTGTCAGTTATGGGTTTCCCCGTATCCGTCAGGTAAAATCGCAACATTCCAATTTTCACCCCTTCTACATGTTTCTTGCGCCCGTAATAATCCAACTCGTTTAGTAATTGTCCCCGCCGGATATAGTAGGGGTGGTTGTTTAACGACTTTGTTCTTCTTAAACAACCTTCTGTTCGTCCGGTACGGATGATTAATTTGAAGAAATCGTCGGTGACAATCAAACCAACTTGTTTTCCTTCCGTGTGGGAGTTGAAACGCATCAGTCCGATGACGACAATAAGGGTAAGACAATCGTCCATGCGTTGTCCAACCGGATAACATGGCATAAGCAGGAATGTCCTAATAGTCCACATAAGAACTACATGCATCATAAAATTTCTCTTGCACGATATATCGTACGTATGAATCCCAGTGTAGCATAACTCCTTTAGCTCATGGATTAAAGGTTGCATAAAAACATCTAGAGCTCTCTTTTGATGTTTCGGACGAGGAACTAATATACTTAAGAAGAGGAATTCTATTTGCATGCACATATATGGAGGAAGATTATAAGGGGTTACGATAACTGGCTACAAGGAGTATTGTCTACCAGACATACCAAATTGACTAAATCCGTCAGTGCATAAACCAACATATACATTACGAATCTCTCTAGAGAAGTCAGAGTATACCGTGTTATAGTGCTTCCAAGCCTTTACATCTAACAGATGAGTTACTTCCCCATCTACGACTGAGTGCTCTGCATGCCATCTCATTGAATCAGATGTCCTTTCCGATTGATACAATCTCTTGAGTCTGTCCGTAAGGGGTAAGTACCAAATCCGTTGATACGGGACCTTACTCCCATTTACATGCACCTTATATCTCGATTGACGGCAAAAACGACATTCATGCAACTTATCTTTCCAATAAATCATACAATTGTTAACACAAACATCAATCATTTCTGAAGGCATTCCAAGACTAGAAACCAACTTTTGTATTTCATAATATGAATCAACAACTACATTATCCTCATGCAAATACTCTTTTAGTAATTCCGCCCAGGAGTCCATGCAAAATTCACTCAAATTATGATCATATTTGATATTCATCATTCTAGATGCTAATGATAGTTTTGACAATCCAACTTTACATCCATCGTAAATTGGTTTATTCGCAGCGTCTACATATCATAAAAACGTTTAGCATTTTTGTTAGGTTTTTCAACAACATTTTCAGATAAATACTCCCTCGTATCATGAAATGCATCAGCAACCATGTCATGATATCTATTATCATCTACATGCACATAGACCCACATTAATGATAATAGCTACTATCAAAATGATGCGGTAAATTAGCAGATTCGTTAGTTTCAACAAAATGAAAAGAACTACTTTCTCCAAATGCGGTGTTATTATAACTATACCCTTCCCCATGTTGAAACCAAACAAAATATTGTGGAATAAAACCCCTATTAAAAAGATGTTTCCATACGGTATCAATACGAATGTATTTAGTGTTCACACACTTTTTACATGGACAATACATTTTACCAGTTTCTTGAGTAGTATGTATGTTTCCAGATTGATAAATGAATGTTTGAAGTCCCTCCGTGAACTCTATTGTCACTATCCCTGATCGATTTTTGTGTCTATACATCCAAGATCGTAACTCGTATATATCGTTATTATCGTGAGACATTTTGAGTATATAGGTTATGAAAGAATGTTTTGAAAGAATGTTTTGATATTTTGTTGTAATTTTGATTTGCCCGAATGAGTTTATATAGGGACATTGTAAATTTTAGCAACGAATTAGTAAGGAAATTTAGCAACGATTTTGCAACGAAATATTTTTAGCAATGAATTAGCAACGGTTTCGAGAGTAATTTGCGACGAATAATTCGTCGCCAATTAGCGGTAGAGCTTAATGAAAACGTGCTCACCAACTTAGCAATATTCCTTGCAAATTCGTCGCTATTTAACAAGGAAAAACGTTCGTCGCTATTTAGCGACGATATCATAATTTCTCCCTAATTCGTCGTTATTTCGTTGCTATTTAGCGACGAATTAGCAACGAACAATTTCGTTGCAATTTAGCAATGAATTAGCGGCGTAATTTAATGTCGTCGCTAATTCGTTGCTAAAATATTTTTCGCTATTTCCTTGCTAAAATTCGTTGATATTTGCCCATTTTCTTGTAGTGAACACAATCAAATGTTGGGTTATCTAGCTATGTTATGATTTTGCAATCCAATAATCTACAAAAATATTATCTATTGATAAACTATCCTAAGGTTTGTTGTAAAACTAAACATCAACGAAGATCATTCAATATAACTAAATCTTTTCATGTAACCTAATCTTGAGAGAAACTATTTATGAAGAAAAAATACACTTTTGTCACGGTTTGATAAGAGAGAGGATGTGAATTGCAAAGCGTTCCAGTATACGAGCTCAAACCATGGGTGTTGTTGCGAGAAGCTTTTCGGATAGACATCTACATAATCAATTTACCCAACAAGTTTGCTTTTTAAAAAAATATCTCACTAACCTCTATTTGAGATTATTATTTTATATACCAATCGTTGTTATATCTTTATATAGCTAATTTTTATAGATAAAAATGGTAAAGCTTGTTTCATGTTTTTATTATACAAGTGATTCTAATCGTGTCGAGTATTATTATAGTAGAGGAATCAAATTCGTGAAATTGAGAAAGAATAGGAAATAATGGAGGAAGTGACAGTAGAAGCCTAATTTCTCTAGAGAAATTTCTTAAACTATGAAATTTTCTTAAAATACCACAAAAATTAACAAGTTTTAACACAACCAAGTTGCCCAAACCGTCTCTTCATCAAAGAGTCCCCTGGAAACACTAACTGGTAAATCGAAAATAAACCATTGCTTATGTTTAGGCGTACTCACGTGTTTAGGTCGTGACTATAAAAATATATTATGTCATTATAGCATATTCCCTTTTGAAAAAACATTTTGACCAAGATATAAGTTTAACAAGACTATGGGTTCATAACACATCAAAATAAATACCAAAAATAATTGAAACCACATAATTCCAGTTAAAAATGCATCATAACATAAAGATATTAAGATCCTTATGAACTCTTCGGGGCTCTTTTGGATTTGCTATTGTTGCTTCTATGTCACACATATCACTTGAAGACATCAACGACGGTTTGATCATCATTGTCCTTATCACCATCCCTTGCGTTATGAAACGTGAAGGTAACACAAACTCTTCCTCTGAACCGCTACAATTATACAACCATACCGTATATGCATTGAAGTCAACGTTTGGAAACGGTTTTGACTTTTGCCAAAACTTCTTATCATGAAATGTACTAGTGGAAGACTCAACTTCTTTCTTCTTTAAACCATTGTTATTCTTTACGAAAAAAGCATATTAACTTGATAAAATAAATATGTAAACTTAACATGAAATGAACATACCTTGAATACAATTTCAAGTTCTATGGTTTCACCAAACCATGGAGCTAAAACTTCTTTCAACATTGCAAACTCTTTTGTAATCATCAAATCTAAGCTAAGACAACTACTCAAACCTCTTCATACGATGATTGTAATTGTTCGTCATGAATTCATGCCCAATGTTTGTTTCCTCGTAATTAGATTCATAGATACATCAAAATATCAAATTAAGTATTGACATAATTTCTACTTATGTTAAAATACATTTACATGCAAAAGAAATAATATAAATACTTGATGAGAGCATGATATGTTATAACTGGTGTGAGGAAAGCATTTTCAGATAGTTTAGTAGCTCACTTTGTGAAAGATCTCGTTGATTTTGTTCAGATCGGTAAGCATGCCATGCGCGAAGCTCGAGGTGGAGAAGTATAATGGCACAAACGATTACAATCTATGAAAGGAGAAGATCTTGGCTCAATTAGAGATTCTCGGCTTGATGAATGCTCTAAGGCTTCAAGAGGTTGATCTGGTTGTTAAGCCGTCGTTAGCCAAAAATGATGATCTCAAGGAGATGTCGACAGAGACGGATACTAATTATTCGAAGGCGTCTGCAGAGGTGGATTCAACCATTGCTGAGAAACAGAGGAAGGTAAGGAGTACGATAATCTTGAGTGTGAATGATCAGGTTCTTAGAAAGATCATGAAGGAAACCACCGTTCTTTGGAATGTTTAAGGTGTTGGATAAGTTGTACATGGATAAGTCTCTGCCTAATAGGATTTACCTGAAGAAAAAGTTGAATGGTTTTAAGATGAAAGATTCATCAACAGTTGAGAGTAACATTGATGAGTTCTTGAGGATTAACATTGATTAGGAGAATGTTAGAGTAAGAATCTCATATGAAGATCAAGCTATATTACTATTGATGTCTCTGTCAAAACAATTTGATCAGTTAAGGGACACTTTGAGATATGGTAAGGAGGCTCTAACATTAGATGAAGTGATGAGTGCAATAAACTCAAAGCAGATGGAGTTTGGTTCAAATCGAAACGTGAGCAAAGCACAAGGAGAAGTGCTTTACTCAAGAGGAAACTTCAGGGGAAGATCAAATTTCAGAGACTCCAAACAGTTCAAGAAGAAGGATAAGGCAAGATCAAAGTCAAGAGAGAAGAAATTGGTTTGCTGGACTTGTGGTGAGGAAGTTCATTTTAAGAGGTCATGTACAAAGAAAGTTCAACCATGTCAGAAGGATTCATCTTAGGATAAGGAGAAGTTTCTGCCATTTCTGGTGTGAGGTTTGTGGAGTCCTTGGTGGTTACTGAAGCAAACAACACTGAATCAATTTATTTCAATGAGATTTGGATTCTGGATTTAACTTGTACTTACCACATGACACCACGTAAGGACTGGTTTACTGAGCTTAAGGAGTTTGAAGTTGGCGCACTTAGAATGGCAAATGAAAGCTTCTCAAGAGTAAAAGGAATTGGAACAGTAAGGGTAAATACATCTGATGGAGTTCTTGTGGAAATTCATGATGGAGTTACCAAGGAATATCTTGTCTCTAGGCACATTTGAATGCAAAAAGGGATGCATGACAATTCTAAAGGCAAAAAAGCATGGAAATACGTATTTTCTATAGGGAAAATTAATATCATGTATAGTTAAACCTTGTCTCAATAAAGATCAAAAATTTATATATCATAATACTTCGTGTAAAGTGAAACCTTGCTCCATAAAGATCAAAAATATATATTTATATCCAGAAGTTTGTTTAGGATTTTCTGTTTTTCGTCTTTTTATTTATTTTTAAAACTAGGATATTATCCTCAATAGTTACATGTTATAACAATATTGGGTGTTTAAAATAAATCTAGAACAACTAATTTTATATATGAAACAATAGAGTTACAATAAATTTCCGTGATCAAAAGGTATAATACACACATGTATGTATTGTTCTAGATATAGCAAGACTAATATATTATGCAACTTAATTATTCTCTACTTACAAAAATTGAAAAAGTTTTCTACCAAAACAAGAAAAATGAAAAATGAAAGTGAACCATTGTGTAAGCTAACACGTCAGGACCAGTGGCTAATCTATATAGTCATGACTCATGAGGGGTCATTGACCCATTTGACTTTTATGTTTTTTGACCCCCTGATTTTTATTTAGTTCTTTTCTTACTTTTATTTAGTTTTGCTAATTGTTTTTTTTCTTTGTTATGTATTTTCTAACAAAAAATAATAATAATCAATGGAGTTCATCACATTAATAATGCTATTATTTGGTGAATATTAGTTCCCGCTCCGCACTGGTCATGACTCACGACTAAGGATAGTTAGGGAAAACTCAACCTATATTTGTGGGTAAAAAACAATGAAGTTTTGAGAATCAATTGCTTTTATGCTCCTTATTAAAAAAATTTAATCTCTTATGTCACTTCTATTTTTTAAATTTTTTAAAACATTATTTTTTAATTCAAATTGTATTGAAACAAAAAGAGAACAAAAATTTACATAAAATCTTTCAAGTTTGATTCAAAAGATATGATTGAATATTAATCTACATTATAGTTAAACACTATATGAGAAGTCACAAGAGAAAAAAAATTTACACGAAATAGTTTGATCCAAAAGATATGATTAATTTTACATTCTAGTTAAATACTATACAACACATGTAGCTCATACAACAAGAACCAAGCTTGAAAAAACCGTACAACACCATATTTGATTTCTATAATTAATTTAATAGAAATTCTTTAAAATACCATACCATCAAAATAAGTTTTTGTTTTGAAAATACGATCACAATGTTTTTTATAAAAAATACCATTAAAATATTTTTATAACAAAAATACCATAAAAATGGTAGTTTACAAACATACCACAAATACAAAAAACAAGTTTTAACACTTTTAGATTTTAAACTTTTTCATTTGGTTTCGCTATATAGTGTTTAGGGTAGAGTTTTGAAGGGGTAGGCTATAGTTTTTTGAAGGTTTTTGGTGTAATTTTGAAAATTTAAGATTTGTGGTATTTATGAGAAAAAACTTTTTAATGGTATTTGTAAAACTTTCAAAAATATGTGCTAATCATGTTAAAAAAAAAAATTTCGTGGTATTTATTTGGGCAAAAGTTAGGGATCCGTTAGAAGAGTTAGAGAATTCAATAATGGTTTGAATCGGTTTAAAGTGTTTGTTTTATTGATCAATGAGGGTTTACAAGATGAGAGAAATATGATATAAAATTTAGACCTAGAAAAATCTAAAAGCTTATAATCGAATAATCTCTCTAAAAGTAAATATTTTATGTATTGAATAGAATGAATCTATGTCTACAACCTTGTCTTCTTTATATAGATGTCTATTGGTTAATGAACATCATTTTCATTTTATGAAGAGGATTTGACCTTTTTCCTTATTTTTAAATATTCCCCAAGATTTTCTCCTTTATGATTATTTGAGAGAATCTAGCAATATATATTTTCCTTTTTCTTCTTAGGTCGATTACTAAGCCCAAATAAGGCCCAATATCAACACAAAAAGTCGGTTCCAATATTGTCGCCGGTTTTGGTTTAGTTGGTCCGATCTGTCGCATGTTCCGGTCCGATCTGCCGTCGGTTAAATCAGAACCGGGATGATTAAATTTCTTCTCAAAGGTTTGCCCTCAGCTTTGGTCTTCTTTGACCCCGAATAAGAAGGGGAAAGTAGCTTGTCGAAGGATGAATTTATGAACCTCACACTCGTCTTGATCAGTGACTAATTTGACTTCTTCGAATTTCCACCTTTTGCCTAACCATAATTCTTAAATTAGCTCTTTCCTATATTTGCCTATTTTTAAGCCTAAATTGCGCAAATATCCTTTTTTGACCTAAAACAGTCGCGACCCTTCCCCTTCCATTTCTTGTTTTCTCTGCGGTGACTTCTCTTTCTTCATTCCTCAAGATTCTTCTATCAATCACTCCATTCTCGTCCAACTAAAGCTCGATTTCGTCTCCATTACCGATCATATTTGCGATTTCTTCTCTGCGTAATCAGGTGAGCTACTCTACTTCTTCTTTCATCTCTGTATGTCATCGCTCCATTGGGATCCAACGGATGCCGGTCTGTAAGAAATCGATATACAAAGCTTTGTTCAGCTACGAGTTTCGCGGAATCGTCCCTTCGCTGGTTGCCGAGGTATCGCGTTATCTTAGCTTATCTCCGGGGCAGCTTTCTATGGAGGATGTTGATGGCGCTTAAAGTGATGGGTGATTTGAACTCCATCGAGGTGTCGGTGGCCTCTGTCTTATACGCCTTCTACTTCAAACCTTTCGCGGGTGATATCAACCGTTATCATCTCCATCCTCGGCGTAAACCTGGAATTGGTCACTAACTCTGAGATCGGCGATCAAGGTGTTTCGGAAAAGAGTTGGCGTCGTCGATTCTTGTTCTTGTCGATTGGACCTAGTCCCAATTTTCCAACCGCGTGGTCTTACTCTGGTGGAAACCTTTGTTTTAATCCTCATGATTCCACTGACTTTCTCTTATTGTTCTTTGTTATTTTTTTGCAGATATTGGCCACTTGAACAAGGGTAACGACGCAGCTGGGAAGCGGACCATATAACAACTGTTGGAAATCCCTTCTGAACGGAGATCCCTTGAGTTTCTCCCCAGCTACCTTGCCTTAGAACGCAACGCCATCTGGGGTAAGTTTTCATTCCATCTTCAAGTCCCTTTTTAGTGTTAATCTTGAAAGTGACACATTACCTGTTAGATTGAAACATGTACGAGAGCCAGCGAGCTTCTTCCACTGATCCTTTTGAACTCTTCCTTGTTGCTTCGGGGAAGCTAGCCGAGATTGGGAGTTCTGTTTCTGCGTCTGAAAGTCAGGTAAGGGTCACCAAGGTTCCAAGGGGTGGAACAGTGGCCGCCGACAAACGCAAAGCCGAACACAGTCCTGTGGTCGCATGGAGAGTCAAAGGGTAAAGGTTTCTCTCTTCTCAGTCCGTAAAATTGGCAGCTCCCGCTCTTCTTCTTGGGTAGAAGAGATGAAGAACAAACTTCTATCTTGGGAAATGGAGGCCATCGCCGAAGGTGGTGCTGAATTGGCCGCCGATGAAGTCTGTCGCACTCTCCTCAAGGTAAAAAATCCTTATTTACCAAAAGATTTCTTTTTGAATAGCCTGAACTTTTCGATGTCTGTCTGCAGGTGATGTTCTCCTTTTGCAGCATGGAGGCAAAACTCGCTGAAACTGTGGAGGAGTCTTCCAAAGATCATGAGGCCTTCGTCCTTATGAGGGAGAGGTACGAGGCTGAGAAGAAGAAAGGTGTGGACCAGCTTGCCGCCATTGACGCCAAGGAAAAGGAGATAAGAGATCTCATGGCCTTCATAGCTGGACATGAACAAGCTAAGGAAGAGCTTCCGCAAAAGGTCGTCGAGCTAATGAAGGAAGATGAACTCAAGGATGAGGAATTGAGATCCCTGAAGAGGAAGAATGAGTTGCTGCAGGCTGAATACGACTTCTTCCTTGGTGGATCTGCGGTGATAACCCGGTGGGAGACGGTGAAGGAGTACTTGGTCGGGCAACATCTGTCTTGGGACCTTGAGGGCCTCGATCGTTGTTATGCCCAGGGGGTGAAGGCTCGAGCTCGGTTTAAAGGTCGCTCGCTCCGGAGATTGTTGAATCGTTAGTGGCACTGAACGATGCTCCTCCGTCTTGATTTTCCTCTCATTTCTTAATTTTTTTTACTTTTGTTGTGGTCCATCCTTGTTTCGAGATGTACCACTTTATGTACTATTTGTTGGGTCTCTAAGAACTTTCTCGGCTATAGCGGGCCCATCGACTTTTTGCCCTTAGTGGGTTTTTTGAATTTGCCCCCGAGGCTAGTCTTGCTTTTCGGTTATCTTTTCTTTATTTATGTTTTTCACAAATTCGACAAGATATACGCCAAACAAAAAATCTAATTAAATGAACCTAGGAAATCGGTAAAGCCTCGTTGAGACTTTTAGCCGCCGACTATTTCAATCTCGTTGAGATTTTAGTCACTAGCTGTTTTGATGCGGATGGGATCGCTGAGATCAACCATTTCTTAGACGGGATCGTGTGGGATCGACCATCTTATTAGTGAATCAGTTAAATCTCAACGATATATTAACCGCAGACTGCTTGGATAGGACCGCTGAGGTCGACCATCTTTTAGTTAGTCGTTAAGTCTCGTCGAGATTTTAAAACGTTGACTGTTGGTGCAGATGGGACCACTGAGGTTCGCCATCACTTAGATGGGATCGCATAGATCGGCCATCTTTATTTTTGGGTTCGGTGAGGTTTCGTCAGCCTTGTACACCCAAGACGCTGATTTTATACTTATGAGAAGGTCATTAATGCATCAGTTAGTCTCCATCTTTTCGACTGGGGCAATTAAGTAACTCGCTCCCGTTAGTCTCAATAGTTAGGTGTCGTCGCTCTTGTACACTTGGCTGCTAGGTTACATGTCCGCATACAAGAACTTTCGCCATGCCTAGTTTTGATTAGGCTAAGTAACCTCATAGAACCTTTTAAGCGTTCGAGTTTTAGCCGACAAATATTTGTCAAGCTTTTTTCCGGCTTAGGAAATAGCCCGAGGTTGATAAAATTTATCCACCTCTGTTGACTGAGGCCAAAGCTGAGTAAATTTGATTCGCCTATCTGAGCTTTTATTTTTTGTTTTCGAGTTCGAAGGGATATCATTTGAGGGCGGATATGCGGTGGATCCGCGTGATAACCCGGTGGGAGACGGTGAAGGAGTACTTGGCCGGGAAACATCTGTCTTGGGACCTTGAGGGCCTCGATCGTTGTTATGCCCAGGGGGTGAAGGCTCATGCTCAGTTTAAATGTCTGCCTGCTCCGGAGATTGTTGAATCGTTAGTGGCACTCAACGATGCTCCTCCGTCTTGATCTTCCTCTCATTTCTTAATTTTTTTTTTACTTTTGTTGTGGTCCATCCTTGTTTCGAGATGGGCCACTTTATGTACTCTTTGTTGGACCTCTAAGAACTTTCTCGGCTATAGCGGGCCCATCGACTTTTTTCCCTTAGTGGGTTTTTTGAATTTTTCCCCCGAGGCTAGTCTTGCTTTTCAGTTATCTTTTCTTTATTTATGCTTTTCACAAATTCGACAGTATATTCCAAACATAAAATCTAATTAAATGAACCTAGGAAATTGGTAAAGCCTCGTTGAGACTTTTAGCCGCCGACTATTTCAATCTCGTTGAGATTTTAGTCAGTAGCTGTTTTGATGCGGATGGGATCGCTGAGGCCAACCATTTCTTAGACAGGATCGCGTGGGATCGACCATCTTATTAGTGAATCAGTTAAATCTCAACGATATATTAACCGCAGACTGCTTGGATAGGACCGCTGAGGTCGACCATATTTTAGTGAGTCGTTAAGTCTCGTCGAGATTTTAAAACGTTGACTGTTGGTGCAGATGGGACCACTGAGGTTGGCCATCACATAGATGGGATCGCATAGATCGACCATCTTTATTTTTGGGTTCGGTGAGGTTTCGTCAGTCTTGTACACCCAAGATGCTAATTTTATACTTCTGAGAAGGTCATTAATGCATCAGTTAGTCTCCATCTTTTCGACTGGGGCAATTAAGTAACTCGCTCCCGTTAGTGTCAATAGTGAGGTGTCCTCGCTCTTGTACACTTGGCTGCTAGGTTACATGTCCGTATACAAGAACTTTCGCCATGCCTAGTTTTGATTAGGCTAAGTAACCTCATAGAACCTTCTAAGCGTTCGAAGTTTTAGCTGACAAGTATTTGTCAAGCTTTTTTCGGCTTAGGAAATAGCCCGAGGTTGATAAAATTTATCCACCTGTATTGACTGAGGCCAAAGCTGAGTAAATTTGATTCGCCTATCTAAGCTTTTATTTTTTGTTTTCGAGTTCGAAGGGATATCCAACATCTGGCTCCATTTATCTCATTCACTTTGTGTCGCCGGCCAGTGTAATACCAACAGTGGTACATTAAACGGTGAGTCGGTTTTTAAAGATGAATCGAGGTTGGCGAGCGCATCCGCTAGCCCGTTCTCTTATCTGGGGATCTGGGTGATTTTGCAGCTGCTGAATCTCTTCTCGAGCTGCTTGACTATCGCTAGGTATCTTATCATGCTCGAGTCCTTGGCTTGATACAGACCAAAGTCACAAGCCAAATACATACCGCTATTAGCGCTTCATACTCTGTCTCGTTGTTTGTTGCTCGAAAGTTGCATCTGATCGCCCGAGAGGTGTTATTCCCAGTCGGGGAAGTTAGTTTGAGTCCCAAAACGGTTCCTCGTACATTGCTGGAACCGTCCACGTAAAGTTTCCATGTTCCCGTCATCGCCTGGTGTTCTAGTGCATTCACTTCCTTCTGAACTTCCGAGAGAACCTTCGGTGTGAACTCAACCACAAAGTCGACGAGGACTTGTGACTTGATGGCAGAAGTTGGTCCATAGATTACGTCATACTCGCCAAGTTCTATGGGATATTTGGCTAACCTTCCTGATATATCTGGCTTGTGGAGCACGTTCTTGATCGGATGTGATGTCACCATGATAATCGGATGTGACTGGAAGTATGGTCGTAATTTCCTTGATGCCACAACTAAGGCGAAAGCCAATTTCTTGAGCTGAGAATATCGAGTCTCGGCTTCTAGCAAAGATTTTCTAACATATTAATCGGGATGTTGTTTACCATTTTCTTCTCGCACCAGTACCCCACTTACTGCATGCTCAGATACGACTAGGTATAGAAGTAATGCCTTGCTGATCTTCGGTTTTGACAAGAGTAGTGGACATATCAAATAGTCCTTAAGCTGCTTAAGGGCTTCATCGCATCCTTGACTCCATATGAATCCCTTCGACTTCTTGAGAGCCTCGAAGAATGGATGAGATCGGTCGGATAGTCGAGAGATGAATCGACTGAGGGCCACCATTCTTCTTGTGAGCCTCTTGACTTCCTTTATGCTTCGAGGTGGCATGATCGTCTGGATGGCACAAATCTGATCGGGGTTCGCTTCGATGCCCCGGTGAGTGACGATATACCCCAGGAATTTCCTTGAGCTTACACCGAATTAGCACTTAGTCGGATTGACCTTCATATTGTATTTCCCTAGTGTATCAAATGCTTGGTGTAGGTGCATGATATGGTAATCAGCGACTAACGATTTTACGAGCATATCTTCAATATACACCTCCATGATATGGCCGATCTGATCGGCGAACATTGCATTCACCAAAATTTGGTAGGTTGAGTCGGCGTTCTTCAATCCAAAAGGTATTACCTTGTAGCAATATATGCCCTTGGAGGTCATGAAGGTTGTCTTCTCTTGATCTTGGGAATGCATCAAGATCTGGTTATACCCGCTGAAGGCGTCCATGAAACTCACCAATTCGTGACCGGCTGTTGCGTCTACGAGCTTATCGATATGAGGCAACGAGCAAGGATCCTTTGGGAACGCCTTGTCTAGGTCAGTGAAGTCAATGCAAACTCTCCACTTACCATTTTTCTTTGGAACAACTACCACATTGGTTAGCCAGTCGGGCTACTTCACCTCGAGGATGAATCCAGCTCGGAGTAAGTTATTCACCTCGTCGTTCACGATCTGGTGCAAACTTCCTCCTTTTTTCTGTATGATTGGTTGATGATCGGGGTCAACCTGTAGACGGTGGGTGATGATTTCAGGAAGGATACCCGGCATGTCTTCATGCGATCAAGCGAAGCAGTCAGCGTTCGATCTCAGAAAATCAATGAGCTTCTGACGTATGTTCTTGGGTAGCTTGGACCCAATATTCACTTTGCGTTTCGTATTGGCTTCGTCCAGTGGGATCTCGTTAATCTTCTCTACATCGGGCTCCTCAATAGAGTTCGCTGCCCGTTTCGTTGTCGGTTGATCCTCTATCTGTATAGTTGTCCCCGTTTTACCTCCGAGCGTAGTTTGGTAACAGGAGCGTGAGTTCTCCTGGTCCCCCTTTATCTTTCTTACACCCAAGGAGTCATTAATTTTATCACCTGATGAAATGTGGATGGCACGACTCTCATGTCGTGGATCCAAGGTCTCCCCACTATTGCATTGTAGGCCGATGTGCAATAAAGGACGAGGAATTTTGTCTACTTGTTGATTCCTTCAGTGTAGACGGGTAGAGTTATTTCGCCTACAGTCTGCTTGACCTCTCCGTTGAAGCCTACCAAAAGTGGCCGATTGGGACACGATCTTTGATTCGTCGAGGCCCATTTCCTTGTACATGGCTATGAACAGAATGTTCGCCGATCTTCCATTATCGGCAATAATCCTCTTTATTAGTCAGTTTTCCACTAACAAAGTGATGACGAGTGAATCGTGGCGAGGAGTCATCATTCTTTCACTTTCCTCGACAGTGAAGGTGTTCGCGCAGACTGGTTGGTTGGTGAGAGTTTCCATCATGGACCCTGAAATTTCCTTGCGATCCTAGTATTCCTATTGGCCGCCGAATGCGATATCCCTATGACATCCGAACCTCCGGATATCACATTAATTACCCGATCCTGTCTTGGCGGGGATTCGGGCCTCTCGCCCGTACTTTCTCGTCTGATGTTCTGAGAGCTTGGTCTGTTGCGAGCTCTTTCGAATGAGAACTCCTTCAGGTGCCCTTTCTTGATTAGATCGTTTACTTCTAACCCGAGGGCTATGCAATCATCGGTGTGATGTCCGTGGTCGCTATGGAAATTACACAACTTCTGCGTTTACTTCTAACCCGAGGGCTACGCAATCATCGGTGTGATGTTCGTGGTCGCTATGGAAATCACACCAGTTCTGGGCCACTTGATCATGCTTCCCATCTTTCCCAATACGTAGCCTAGTTCTGAGCCTTGGATAGATAAGATGTTCACGTTGGGCCACGAATTGTCTCGGTATCCCCGTTTCCTATGTGGGTGATTGGTCGGTGGAGATGACCTTTGCGAGGATCTACTCGTGGTCATATATAAGGTTTCTTGTCTCTAGGAGCTTTCTCGGGTCAGACAATCCTTGACTCGATGTTGGGGGGAAGGGGTTTGCCTTGAGATGGATCCTCATCCCACTTAATCTGCGCCCATGCTCTGCTTAGGACATCTTCCATCGTTTTAAGTCGGTACTTGGTGAGCTCCTTGTAAAGATCGCCGGTCACCAAGAGTCGTCTTTTGAAGGCGGATTTGGCCGTCGGCACGTTGCACCCTAGGATATTCACCTTTTCCCCATTGAATCGTCCCACATACGCTCGCAGAGATTCCCCGGTTTGTTTGATGACTTCGTAGAGGTCGTCGGCACTCGTTTCTATGCAGCGGCTGCGTACGAACTGTTTTATGAACCTGTCAGTCAGGATGGCGAAGGAATCTATCTCGTACGAGCCATTGGAGCGCTTGTCCCGTTAGACTTGAGCATGATGGCTTCTCTTGACCCGGGGGGATTGTCAAGGTGAGCATGTTCGTCGAGAACGGTTTAGTAGGTCGCTCCGTTATCGCTCATCGTAGCGCTATACTTCTGGCCCTCTCTCTAGCGCCAAACTGTTTGGGCAAAAGTTAGCGATCCGTTAGTAGAGCTACGAAATTCAATAACGGTTTGAATCGGTTTAAAGTGTTTGTTTTATTGATCAATGAGGGTGTACAAGATGAGAGGAATATGATATAAGATTCAGACCTAGAACAATCTAAAAGCTTATAATCGAATAATCTCTCTAAATTTAGATATTCCACTAGATTTTATCCTTTATGATTATTTGAGAAAATCTAGCAATATATTTTTTCTTTTTCTTCTTAGGTCGATTACTAAGCCCAAATAAGCCCAATATCAACACAAAAAGTCGGTTCAGATATTGCCGTCGGTACTGGTTTAGTTGATCCGATCTGCCGCCGGTTCTTGTCCAATCTTCCGCAGGTTAAATCTGAATAGGGATGATTAAATTTATCCCTTACAGTATTCATAAGAATTTCCCTTAATTAAATCCTCCTCATTACTGTTTTTTTGTTGGTTTAATCCTCCTTGTTGTTTATAATTATACTTTTATTATTCTTAAAATTAAATCTTCTAATGTAATACATTTGTAAAAAAGTGTTGTTAGATGTAACAAACTTTATGCCTCTAAATCGTATTGAACTTACATGATTTACATAGTCAACGTTAAAAAAATTACTACGATATTTTGTTTTCTACTAATAAACAATAATATTGTAGCATAATCCTGATTCATGCAATATAATATACAAATAAAAAAAACCATAATGTTTATGAATCTATGTAGAAGTGGTAAAAGTTATAAAGGTAATTGTCGAAGTCGAGGTGGTTGAATATCGAGGTGGTGAGAAGAGAATGTTTTTCGGAAATCTCGTTTGTGACAACTAGCGAGGTGGATTGTCGAAGTGAGATTGAGCTCGGTTATTTTATTAATATGAAATGTTTTCAAAGGTATCGAAATGCTTCTTGCGAGCTAAAGATAGTTAAATATAATAAGTTGTTTCTCTCTGTAAATTCTCTCTCTAAAATCCAGTGTCGGATCACCCTTGATTGTGCAGGTGAGTTCTCTATTTATAGAGGCTTCCTCAGTAACGTACTGATGGTGATGGGACCGCGAGGAACTAGGCTTCCAGGTCAGGCCTTTATGCTCTGCGAACTTCTCAGGCAGATCGGGTTTTGTTGGGCTCGAGCCCACATCTAAAATTAGTTTCTCCCCCAATTCGTCTTTTGACTTCGAGGAGTAAAGGCGAGCTCCTTTTGTGGCCTTGGCACGTTTTGAGAAGTTGCGTGGAGAAAATGTGGCCTACCAGATGCTAGGTGGGATCTTTGATTTGACTCTTTAGGCGCGAAGGTGGCGCCGCTTTGAATTTGTTTCCCGCCCTTTTGCGATGCTGGAAGAGAGGTGACACGTGTAACAGTGCCTCGTCTTTGAGCGCAAATTTCTAGGTATAATGATTGCGCCGTTTGGATGAGTCTCTTCGTTTTCCCTTTTTCTCTATATATTCGGCTTCCCGGACCATTTCGCGTCTCAAAGGTACTTTCTCTCTCTAGATTCTATTTCTGAATTCTTTTGCAATATTGTTTTTCTCTACGCTGAACTTCACGATGATGGTTGCTTCTAATTCATCGTCGAGCTCGTCTGCTTTTCATCTTCTTGAAGCCTTAGGTGACATACGGATTAACGTGATGTCCAACGATCCGATTCGGCCCTCGACCAATCGGCTCACGGCTTACCTGGGGTCGTCTCTTGCTCTCGGGCTCATCTTGAGGACCAAGGCGCATGGCCTGAGGTACCTCGAGGGACTTTGGCTAGATCCCTGGGAGCTTCAGTTCGTCCTCATGGAGTTTCAACCAGACATTGGGGAGCTTCAGCTAGACCTCGGGGAGTTTCGGATCGTTGTAGGGTGACGGCCAACCCTCCTAGTCCTGCATCGACGTCCCAGGTACCAAAGAAACCTCGAAGGAACAATCAAATCCCTTTCTCTTTTTGTGAGGTCGAATCCTTCAAGGAGCTCCAATTCTGCTCTCGAACTCGCGGTAAGCTCGAGCTGGTGGTGCCTCGCCATAACCAGTGGCCATGTGACTGTCCTCCCTGTACATATGTCTTTATGAGGCATTCTTCAAGGAGGCCGGTCTGTGGTTTCCTCTTCCCAAGCTCCTAATTCCATATGTTGAATCTCGCGGGATGGCGTTTACTCAGCTGCCTGCTTCATCTGTTCGGGTTTTTGTCTCCTCCATCGTGACGACTAAGAGGTTGGGCTTCGAGATGACTCCTCATTAGTTTCTACATTAGTTTCATGTAGGGTTTCTCGCTTCAAATCGATAAGAGCGTTCAATTCAACAAGTGGTGGCACAATTAAATCTTTGTCAAGATCGACGAGGTGTCAGTCCAAGACGTTGACAGAGAGTATCGAGCTATGTGCGCTACCGTCATTGGTAGGTTCAAATTTTGTCTCGGATTTTCGAAGATTCCTAACTGACTTTTTCTTTATGTTTAATATCGTTATCCTCCCATCTACCCATACCCGGAAATTTTCTTCGAGAACAAGGAGAAAATCAAGGTTCTCAACCAAGTGTTGTGGGAAAAAGTCCTCGAAGATTAGAAGCGTTACTTCGAGTCGTGGAATTGAGGTATATATATAGTTTTTTTTATTTGACAAAGTGTCAAATTCTTTTGCAGAGTCGTGGGAATTACTATCTCTGAACGAATATTACGAACGTGGTCAGGTCGGCATGGATAACTTCCCTAATTTGTTTGGTTCGACAAGGGAAAACACTAGTCGAGGTGTGTCGCGAGGCCGTTCATTCGCGAAAGGTGTCTGTATGAAGGAAGAGAGGGAGAGGGGTCTGTCTCGACTCCTCGTACGATGAGGTGTCGGTTCGATAATGTTCCTAAGGGAAACTGGGAAGGTTGCGACTTCTCCTGCTGTCGTGGTTGCAGCACCTCCTTCTGCCGAGACGTTTCCATGTCGATGGTCAGTTTACTCAGGAGGTCGCTCACTCCTCTCCTTCTGAGGTCGCAATTCTTGAGACGGACGGTGATAATCCTCACGGGTTTTACTTCGCGTACAACAGAAAGGTGCCATTTACCTCGAGCCTGGAAGGTTGCAGTAAGTTCCAACATCTGTTGTACGGTGTTATCGAAGGGAACCTCTCTCTTTCCTCTCCTCGCGACCTAGAGCTTGGGGACGAGGTCCAAGGTTTGGCTTGTGATGCAAAGCGGGTAGGTGGTTTTGTGTAGTTGACGCGAGTATTTTTTTTTGTTGGAGTTTTTTTTGTTCTTCCACGTCGTATATCGCGATACTCAGCTCGCCTATGCTTACGACGAGTTGTTCAGCCCGACTCGCGCGGAGAAAGAGGTGACTAAGGATGAGGTCGAAACTGCGGTTGCTGCCAAGGTCGCGGCGGAGACAGAGCAGGACAAAGCTCGCAAAGAATCAAAAAAACTTTGGAGGGACTTGCGTCGCTTGAAGAAAAGGTAGATAAAAGAGCTCGAGGAGTTTTTGGTGGTCATGGAGAAACGTCTTGAAGCCGATGCCGAATCTTCGAGGGTCAAGGACTGAGAGTTAGGGGCTGCTCGTGGAGTCGAGGCGAAGTTGGAAGCCGAGGTCGACGCTCGCGTGGAGCGTTATAGATGGTTGACCGGCGTTCTTCACATGGAGGTGGAGAGGCTTCGTCGATCTCTCTTTGGTCAAGTCGAGGCGTGGAGGACGCGATTCGAGGGTCTTCGTGAGGCAACGGAGGTTCGTTTAGGAAGGCTTAGGCTTTTCATTGATGAGGAGGAGGAGACGAGGAATGCCCATCTCCTTGGGAACCAGTGTAAGGGTATCCTCGAGGTCTTCATGGCTGATGGAGAGGGAGTAATCGGTGACCCCTTCGGCCACTCTCATCGCGACGCTTCAGAACCATGATGCTGAGCTCGAGCAATGGCTTGCTTTTCACCATGAGTTGGCCTTTACGACATCCGATTTTAGACTCCCTGAGGATTTATACATTTGTCCTTCCCCTATCGAGTCTATGACCCAGTTCAAGATGAGAGACGATGAAATACCATACCATCAAAATAAGTTTTTGTTTTGAAAATACCATCACAAAATTTTTTATAAAAAAATACCATTAAAATATTTTTATAACAAAAATACCATAAAAAATAGTAGTTTACAAAAATACCACAAATACAAAAAAACGAGTTTTAACACTTTTAGATTTTAAACTTTTTCATTTTGGTTCGCTATATAGTGTTTAGGGTAGAGTTTTGAAGGGGTAGGCTATAGTTTTTTGAAGGTTTTTGGTGTAATTTTGAAAATTTAAGATTTGTGGTATTTATGAGAAAAAAACTTTTTAATGGTATTTGTAAAACTTTCCAAAATATGTGCTAATCATGTTAAAAAACTTTTTTTCGTGGTATTTATTTGGGCAAAAGTTTAGGGATCCGTTAGAAGAGTTAGAGAATTCAATAACAGTTTAAATTGGTTTAAAGTGTTTGTTTTATTGATCAATGAGGGTTTACAAGATGAGAGGAATATGATATAAGATTTAGACCTAGAAAAATCTAAAAGCTTATATTCGAATAATCTCTCTAAAAGTAAATATTTTATGTATTGAATAGAATGAATCTATGTCTACAAGCTTGTCTTCTTTATATAGATGTTTTTAGGTTAATGAGCATCCTTTTCATTTTATGAAGCGGATTTGACATTTTTCCTTATTTTTAGATATTCCCCTAGATTTTCTCCTTTATGATTATTTGAGAGAATCTAGCAATATATATTTTCCTTTTTCTTCTTAGGTCGATTACTAAGCCCAAATAAGGCCCAATATAAACACAAAAAGTCGGTTCCAATATTGTCGCCGGTTCTGGTTTAGTTGGTCCGATCTGTCGCCGATTCCGGTCCGATCTGCCGTCGGTTAAATCAAAACCGGGATGATTAAATTTCTTCTCAACGGTTTGCCCTCAGCTTTGGTCTTCTTTGACGCCGAATAAGAAGGGGAAAGTAGCTTGTCGAAAGATGAATTTATGAACCTCACACTCGTCTTGATCAGTGACTAATTTGACTTCTTCGAATTTCCACCTTCTGCCTAACCATAATTCTGAAATTAGCTCTTTCCTATATTTGGGCCTATTTTTAAGCCTAAATTGCGCAAATATCCTTTTTTGACCTAAAACAGTCGCGACCCTTCCCCTTCCATTTCTTGTTTTCTCTCCGGCGACTTCTCTTTCTTCATTCCTCAAGATTCTTCTATCAATCACTCCATTCTCGTCCAACTAAAGCTCGATTTCGTCTCCATTACCGATCATATTTGCGATTTCTTCTCTGCGTAATCAGGTGAGCTACTCGACTTCTTCTTTCATCTCTGTATGTCATCTCTCCATTGGGATCCAACGGATGCCGGTCTGTAAGAAATCTGGTATACAAAGCTTTGTTTAGCTACGGGTTTCGCGGAATCATCGCTTCGCAGGTTGCCGAGGTATCGCGTTATCTTAGCTTATCTCCGTGGCACCTTTCTCCAATGGTATGGAGGATGTTGATGGCGCTTGAAGGGATGGGTGATTTGAACTCCATCGAGGTGTCGGTGGCCTCTGTCTTATACGCCTTCTACTTAAAAACTTATGTGGGTGATATCAACCGTTATCATCTCCATCCTCGGCGTAACCTGGCATTGGTCACTAACTCTGAGATCGGCGATCAAGGTGTTTCGGAGAAGAGTTGGCGTCGTCGATTCTTGTTCTTGTCGGTTGGACCTAGTCCCAATTTTCGAACCGGAGATTGTTAAATCGTTAGTGGCACTAAACGATGCTCCTCCGTCTTGATCTTCCTCTCATTTCTTAATTTTTTTTTACTTTTGTTGTGGTCCATCCTTGTTTCGAGATGGGACACTTTATGTACTCTTTGTTGGGCCTCTAAGAACTTTCTCGGCTATAGCAGGCCCATCGACTTTTTGCCCTTAGTGGGGTTTTTGAATTTGCCCCCGAGGCTAGTCTTGCTTTTCAGTTATCTTTTCTTTATTTATGCTTTTCACAAATTCGACAGTATCTGCCAAACATAAAATCTAATTAAATGAACCTAGGAAATTGGTAAAGCCTCGTTGAGTCTTTTAGCCGCCGACTATTTCAATCTCGTTGAGATTTTAGTCACTAGCTGTTTTGATGCGGATGGGATCGCTGAGGTCAACCATTTCTTAGACGGGATCGCGTGGGATCGACCATCTTATTAGTGAATCATTTAAATCTCAACATTATATTAACCGCAAATTGCTTAGATAGGACCGTTGAGGTCGACCATCTTTTAGTGAGTCGTTAAGTCTCGTCGAGATTTTAAAACGTTGACTATTGGTGCAGATGGGACCATTGAGGTTGGCCATCACTTAGATGGGATCGCATAGATCGGCCATCTTTTTTTTTGGGTTCGGTGAGGTTTCATTAGTCTTGTACACCCAAGACGCTGATTTTATACTTCTGAGGAGGTCATTAATGCATCAGTTAGTCTCCATCTTTTCGACTGGGGCAATTAAGTAACTCGCTCCCGTTAGTCTCAAGAGTGAGGTGTCGTCGCTCTTGTACACTTGGCTGCTAGGTTACATGTCCGCATACAAGAACTTTCACCATGCCTAGTTTTGATTAGGCTAAGTAACCTCATAGAACCTTCTAAGCGTTCCAAGTTTTAGCTGACAAGTATTTGTCAAGCTTTTTTCGGCTTAGGAAATAGCCCGAGGTTTATAAAATTTATCCACCTCTGTTGACTGAGGCCAAAGTTGAGTAAATTTGATTCGCCAATCTGAGTTTTTATTTTTTGTTTTCGAGTTCGAAGGGATATCCC
The DNA here is from genome assembly GCA_963556525.1 of Cochlearia excelsa. Lineage (NCBI taxonomy): Eukaryota > Viridiplantae > Streptophyta > Magnoliopsida > Brassicales > Brassicaceae > Cochlearia > Cochlearia excelsa. The sequence continues at coordinate 10,791,300 of OY748329.1, forward strand.
TTGAGGGCGGATCTGCGGTGGATCTGCGGTGATAACCCGGTGGGAGACGGTGAAGGAGTACTTGGCCGGGCAACATCTGTCTTGGGACCTTGAGGGCCTCGATCGTTGTTATGCCCAAGGGGTGAAGGTTCATGCTCAGTTGAATCGTTAGTGGCACTCAACGATGCTCCTCCATCTTGATCTTCCTCTCATTTCTTAATTTTTTTTTACTTTTGTTGTGGTCCATCTTTGTTTCGAGATGGGCCACTTTATGTACTCTTTGTTGGGCCTCTAAGAACTTTCTCGGCTATAGTGGGCCCATCGACTTTTTGCCCTTAGTGGGTTTTTTGAATTTGCCCCCGAGGCTAGTCTTGCTTTTCAGTTATCTTTTCTTTATTTATGCTTTTCACAAATTCGAAAGTATCTGCCAAACATAAAATCTAATTAAATGAACCTAGGAAATTGGTAAAGCCTCGTTGAGACTTTTAGTCGCCGACTATTTCAATCTCGTTGAGATTTTAGTCACTAGTTGTTTTGATGCGGATGGGATCGCTGAGGTCAACCATTTCTTAGACGGGATCGCGTGGAATCGACCATCTTATTAGTGAATCAGTTAAATCTCAACGATATATTAACCGCAGACTGCTTGGATAGGACCGCTGAGGTCGACCATCTTTTAGTGAGTCGTTAAGTCTCGTCGAGATTTTAAAACGTTGACTGTTGGTGCAGATGGGACCACTGAGGTTGGCCATCACTTAGATGGGATCGCATAGATCGGCCATCTTTATTTTTGGGTTCGGTGAGGTTTCGTCAGTCTTGTACACCCAAGACGCTGATTTTATACTTCTGAGAATGTCATTAATGCATCAGTTAGTCTCCATCTTTTCGACTGGGGCAATTAAGTAACTCGCTCCCGTTAGTCTCAATAGTGAGGTGTCGTCACTCTTGTACACTTGGCTGCTAGGTTACATGTCCGCATACAAGAACTTCCACCATGCCTAGTTTTGATTAGGCTAAGTAACCTCATAGAACCTTCTAAGCGTTCGAAGTTTTAGCTGACAAGTATTTCTCAAGCTTTTTTTCGGCTTAGGAAATAACCCGAGGTTGGTAAAATATATCCACCTCTGTTGACCGAGGCCAAAGCTGAGTAAATTTGATTCGCCTATCTGAGCTTTTATTTTTTGTTTTCTAGTTCGAAGGGATATCCCTAGCACCCCCCGTCCCCCCTCCCCCCTCGAAAATTTTAAGGAGAGTTTTGTCACAGAAGTTTCCCTTACTGACAAAGTTCTCGTTGAGGTTTTTTTTTAGTTTATAAAAGCTCTTTTATTATTATGCCTATTCGGGATATGTCTTTTTTGCCTATTCGTGATAGGTCTTTTCCGCCTATTCGGGATAGGTCTTTTTATTTAGTTTCTAAACCTATGAAAGCACAAAACTTTAAATAGTTTAAGTATGCATAATCTTTTTTTTTTGTTGGCTTGGCCTGCTCGTTAAAAGTACCTCTTGAGATGCAATTGTTGGTGAGTCTCTTTCCATCTTTGTCTTGGAGTGTGTAGGCTCCAGCTTCGCAAACTTTGATAATTTGGTAAGGACCTTCCAAGGTTGGTCCTAGCTTTTTGGCATCTTTCTCCTCGTATTTTGATTACTCGCCTTAAGACGCACTAACCTACTTTCAAGGTTCTCTTCCTTACCTTCTTGTCATACGACCTGGCCACATCTTGTTGATAACACCAATTTCTTATTTTCGCGGCTTCTCTTTTCTCATCGAGAAAATCTAGGTCGAGCGCCATTGCCTCATTGTTGCTTTTCTCGTCGGGGTTTTCAGTGCGGCTTGACTGCACACTTATCTCGGCGAGTATTACATCATCCATTCCATAGACGAGTGAGAAAGACGTTTCGCCAGTGGAAACTTTTGAGGTTGTCATGTAGGCCCATAAGACTCCGGGAAGCTCCTCGGCCCACTTCCCTTTAACACTCTCTAATCTCTTCTTGAGAAGCTTGACGATGGTTTTGTTCGAGGATTTAGCCTAACCGTTGGATTGCGGATGTTTGGGCGTCGCAAAACTTAGGTTGATTTTCCAATCCTTACAAAAACTTTTGAAGTTGTTTCTCGTGAATTGTGGCCCATTGTCAGTTACTATCTCGTGAGGAATACCAAACTTACAGATTAAATTTCGCCATACAAAGTTATGGGTTTCCTTTTCAGTTATCTAGCTGAGCGCTTCCGCCTCTATCCGCTTAGAGAAGTATTCGGTCATTACCAATAGGAAGACTTTCTAACCTGAGTTTACCGACTATGTCCATGCCCCCACTTCATGAATGGCCAGGGGGGATTTGATGGTCTTATGATTCTCCGGTGGCAGTTTGGATACCGTGGCGAACCTTTGGCACTTGTCACATCTTTTGACAAACATGGTCGCGTCATAGTTCATCGAATTCCAGTAATACGCGACTCGCATAACTCGGAGGACCAGGCTTCTCGCTCCTGAATGATTTCTGCACTCTCTGGAATGCAGTTCTAATAAGACATGTTGAGCCTCCGCGATGTTGATGCACTTGAGGTACGGTCCTGAGTACGATCGGCGGTACAATGCTCCATTGATAAGGCTGAAACGAGCTGACTGTCGTTTGATCCTTCGGCAGTTTGCTCTTCCCAATGGCAGTGTTCCATGCCTAAGATATTCCACCATGGGATCATCCAACATCTGGCTCCATTTATCTCATTCACTTTGCGTCGCCGGCCACTGTAATACCAACAAGGGTACATTAAACGGTGAGTCGGTTTTTAAAGATGAACAAAGGTTGGCGAGCGCATCCGCTAGCCCGTTCTCTTCTCTGGGGATCTGGGTGATTTTGCAGCTGTTGAATCTCTTCTCTAGCTGCTTGACTATCGCTAGGTATCTTATCATGCTCGAGTCCTTGGCTTGATAATCACCCTCGGTTTGGCTAACGACCAACTGCAAGTCGCTGTAGACCTCTATGTCCCTGAATCCTAAGTCACAAGCCAAATACATACCTGCTATTAGCGCTTCATACTCCGTCTCGTAGTTTGTTGCTCGAAAGTTGCATCGGATCGCCCTCGAGGTGGTATTCCCAGTCGGGGAAGTTAGTTTGAGTCCCAAAACGGTTCCTCGTACATTGCTGGAACCATCCACGTAAAGTTTCCATGTTCCCGTCATCGCCTGGTGTTCTAGTGCATTCACTTCCTTCTGAACTTCCTAGAGCACCTTCGGTGTGAACTCAACCACAAAGTCGGCGAGGACTTGTGACTTGATGGCAGAAGTTGGTCCATAGATTACGTCATACTCGCCAAGTTCTATGGCATATTTGGCTAACCTTCCTGATATATCTGGCTTGTGGAGCACGTTCTTGATCGGATGTGATGTCACCATGATAATCGGGATGTGACTGGAAGTATGGTCGTAACTTCCTTGCTGCCACAACTAAGGCGAAAGCCAATTTCTCGAGGTGAGAATATCGAGTCTCGACTTCTAGCAAAGATTTTATAACATATTAATCGGGATGTTGTTTCCAATTTTCTTCTCGCACCAGTACCCCACTTACTGCATGCTCAGATACGACTAGGTATAGAAGTAATGCCTTGCTGATCTTCGGTTTTGACAAGAGTAGTGGACATATCAAATAGTCCTTAAGCTGCTTAAGGGCTTCATCGCATCCTTGACTCCATATGAATCCCTTCGACTTCTTGAGAGCCTCGAAGAATGGATGAGATCGGTCGGATAGTCGAGAGATGAATCGACTGAGGGGCACCATTCTTCTTGTGAGCCTCTTGACTTCCTTTATGCTTCGAGGTGGCATGATCGTCTGGATGGCACGGATCTGATCGGGGTTCGCTTCGATGCCCCAGTTAGTGACGATATACCCCAGGAATTTCCCTGAGCTTACGCCGAATTAGCACTTAGTCGGATTGACCTTCATATTGTATTTCCCTAGTGTATCAAATGCTTGGTGTAGGTGCATGATATGGTAATCAACGACTAACGATTTTACGAGCATATAATTAATATACACCTCCATGGTATGGCCGATCTGATCGGCGAACATTGCATTCACCAAAATTTGGTAGGTTGAGTCGGCGTTCTTCAATCCAAAAGGTATTACCTTGTAGCAACATATGCCCTTGGAGGTCATGAAGGTTGTCTTCTATTGATCTTGGGGATGCATCAAGATCTGGTTATACCCGCTGAAGGCGTCCATGAAACTCAGCAATTCGTGACCGACTGTTGCGTCTACGAGCTTATCGATATGAGGCAACGAGCAAGGATCCTTTGGGCACTCCTTGTCTAGGTCAGTGAAGTCAATGCAAACTCTCCACTTACCATTTTTCTTTGGAACAACTACCACATTGGCTAGCCAGTCGGGCTACTTCACCTCGGGGATAAATCCAGCTCGAAGTAAGTTATTCACCTCGTCGTTCACGATATGGTGCAAACTTCCTCCTTTTCTGTCTGATTGGTTGATGATCGGGGTCAACCTGTAGACGGTGGGTGATGATTTCAGGAATGATACCCGACATGTCTTCATGCGATCAAGCGAAGAAGTCAGCGTTCGATCTCAGAAAATCAATGAGCTTCGGACGTATGTTCTTGGGTAGCTTGGACCCAATATTCACTTTGCGTTCCGTATTGGCTTAGTTTTCGCTGCCACGTTCGATCTCGTTAATCTTCTCTACATCGGGATCCTCAATAGAGTTCGCTGCCCCTTTCGTTGTCAGCTGATCCTCTATCTGCATAGTCGTCCCCGTTTTACCTCTGAGCGTAGTTTGGTAACAGGAGCGTGAGTTCTCCTGATCACCCTTTATCTTTCTTACACCCAAGGAGTCATAAATTTTATCACCTGATGAAATTTGGATGGCATGACTCTCATGTCGTGGATCCAAGGTCTCCCCACTATTGCATTGTAGGCCGATGTGCAATTAAGGACGAGGAATTTTGTCTGCTTGTTGATTCCTTCTGTGTAGACGGGTAGAGTTATTTCGCCTACAGTCTGCTTGACCTCTCCGTTGAAGCCTACCAAAAGTGGCCGATTGGGACACGATCTTTGATTCGTCGAGGCCCATTTCCTTGTACACGGCTAGGAACAGAATGTTCGCCGATCTTCCATTATCGGCCAGAATCCTCTTTATCATTCAATTTTCCACTGACAAAGTGATGATGAGTGAATCGTGGCGAGGAATCATCATTCTTTCACTTTCCTCGACAGTGAAGGTGATCGCGCAGACTGGTTGGTTGGTGAGAGTTTCCATCATGGACCCTGAAAGTTCCTTGCGATCCTCGTATTCTTATTGGCCGCCGAATGCGATATCCCTATGACATCCGAACCTCCGGATATCACTTTAATTACCCGATCCTGTCTTGGCGGGGATTCGGGCCTCTCGCCCGTACTTTCTCGTCTGATGTTCTGAGAGCTTGGTCGGTTGCGAGCTCTTTCGAATAAGAACTCCTTCAGGTGCCCTTTCTTGATTAGATCGTTTACTTCTAACCCGAGGGCTATGCAATCATCGGTGTGATGTCCGTGGTCGCTATGGAAATCACACCACTTCTGCGTTTACTTCTAACCCGAGGGCTACACAATCATCGGTGTGATATTCGTGGTCGCTATGGAAATAACACCACTTCTGGGGCCACTTGAAAATGCTTCCCATCTTTCCCAAGACGTAGACTAGATTTGAGCCTTGGATAGATAAGATGTTCACGTTGGGCCACGAATTGTCTCGGTATCCCCGTTTCCTATGTGGGTGATTGGTCGGTGGAGATTACCTTTGCGAGGATCTACTTGTGGTCGTATATAAGGTTTCTTGTCTCAAGGAGCTTTCTCGGGTCAGACAATCCTTGACTCGATCTTGGGGGGAAGGGGTTTTCCTTGAGATGGATCCTCATCCCACTTAATCTGCGCCCATGCTCTGCTTAGGTCATCTTCCATCGTTTTAGGTCGGTACCTGGTTAGCTCCTTGTAAAGATCGCCGGTCACCAAGAGTCGTCTTTTGAAGGCGGTTTTGGCCGTCGGCACGTTGCACCCTAGGATATTCAGCTTCTCCCCATTGAATCGTCCCACATACGCTCGCAGAGATTCCCCGGTTTGTTGGATGACTTCGTAAAGGTCGTCGACACTCGTTTCTATGCAGCGGCTGCTTACGAACTGTTCTATGAACCTGTCGGTCAGGATGGCGAAGGAATCTATCTCGTACGAGCCATTGGAGCGCTGGTCCCGTCAGACTTGAGCCGAAACCCTTGCACATGATGGCTTCTCTTGACCCGGGGGGATTGTCAAGGTGAGCATGTTCGTCGAGAACGGTTTAGTAGATCGCTCCGTTATCGCTCATCGTAGCGCTATACTTATGGCCCTCTCTCTAGCGCCAAACTGTTTGGGCAAAAGTTAGCGATCCGTTAGAAGAGCTGCGAAATTCAATAACGGTTTGAATCGGTTTAAAGTGTTTGTTTTATTGATCAATGAGGGTTTACAAGATGAGAGGAATATGATATAAGATTCAGACCTAGAACAATCGAAAAGCTTATAATCGAATAATCTCTCTAAAAGTAAGTATTTTATGTATTGAATCGAATGAATATATGTCTTCAAGCTTGTCTTCTTTATATAGATGTCTTTAGGTTAATGAGCTTCTTTTTCCTTTTCTGGAGAGGATTTGACATTTTTCCTTATTTTTAGATATTCCCCTAGATTTTATCCTTTATGATTATTTGAGAAAATCTACCAATATATTTTTTCTTTTTCTTCGTAGGTCGATTACTAAGCCCAAATAAGGCCCAATATCAACACAAAAAGTCGGTTCAGATATTGCCGCCGGTACTGGTTTAGTTGGTCTGATCTGCCGCCGGTTCCTGTCCAATCTTCCGCAGTTTAAATTTGAATCGGGATGATTAAATTTATCCCTTACAGTATTCATAAGAATTTCCCTTAATTTAATCCTCCTCACTATTTTTTTGTTGGTTTAATCCTCTTGTTGTTTATAATTATACTTTTATTATTCTTAAAATTGAATCTTCTAATGTAATATATTTGTAAAAAAGTGTTGTTAGATGTAACAAACTTTATGCCTCTAAATCGTATTGAACTTACATGATTTACATAGTCAACGTTAAAAAAAATTACTACGATATTTTGTTTTGTACTAATAAGCAATAATATTGTAGCATAATCCAGATTCATGCAATATAATATACAAATAAAAAAACCATAATGTTTATGAATCTATGTAGAAGTGGTAAAAGTTATAAAGGTAATTGTCGAAGTCGAGGTGGTTGAATATCGAGGTGGTTAGAAGATAATGTTTTTCGGAAATCTCGTTGGTGACAACTAGCGAGGTGGATTGTCGAAGTGAGATTGAGCTCGGTTATTTTATTAATATGAAATGTTTTCAAAGGTATCGAAATGCTTCTTGCGAGCTAAAGATAGTTAAATATAATAAGTTGTTTCTCTCTGTAAATTCTCTCTCTAAAATCCAGTGTCGGATCACCCTTGATTGTGCAAGTGAGTTCTCTATTTATAGAGGCTTCCTGAGTAACGTACTGACGGCGATGGGACCGCGAGGAACTAGGCTTCCAGGTCAGGCCTCTATGCTCTGCAAACTTCTCAGGCGGATCGGGTATTGTTGGGCTCGAGCCCACATCTAACATTAGTCTCTCCCCCAATTCGTCTTTTGACTTCGAGGAGTAAAGGCGAGCTCCTTTTTGTGGCCTTGGCACGTTTTGAGAAGTTGCGTGGAGAAAATGTGGCCTACCAGATGCTAGGTGGGATCTTTTATTTGACTATTTAGGCGCGAAGGTGGCGCCGCTTTGAATTTGTTTCTCGCCCTTTTGCGATGCTTGAAGAGAGGTGACACGTGTAACGGCGCCTCGTCTTTGAGCGCAAATTTCTAGGTATAATGATGGCGCCGTTTTGATGCGTCTCTTCGTTTTCCCTTTTTCTCTATATATTCGGCTTCCCGGACCATTTCACGTCTCAAAGGTACTTTTTCTCTCTAGCTTCTCTTTCTAAATTCTTTTGCAATATTGTTTTTATCAATGTTGAACTTCACGATGATGGTTGCTTATAATTCATCGTCGAGCTCGTCTGCTTTTCATCTTCTTGAAGCCTTAGGTGACATACGAATTAACGTTATGTCCAGCGGTCCGATTCGGCCCTCGACCAATCGGCTCACGGCCTACCTGGGGTCGTCTCTTTCTCTCGGGTTCATCTTGAGGACATAGGCGCTTGGCCTGAGGTACCTCGAGGGACTTTGGTTAGATCCCGGGGAGCTTCAATTCGTCCTCAGGGAGCTTCAACCAGACATCGGGGAGCTTCGGCTAGACCTCGGGGAGTTTCGGATCGTTGTAGGGCGACGGCCAACCCTCCTAGTCCTGCATCGACGTCCCAGGGACCAAAGAAACCTCGGAGGAACAATCAAATCCCTTTCTCATTTTTTGAGGTCGAATCCTTCAAGGAGCTCCAATTCTTGTCTCGAACTCGCGGTAAGCTCGAGCTGGTGGTGCCTCGCCATAACCAGAGGCCATGTGACTGTCCTCCTGGTACATATGTCTTTATGAGGCATTCTTCAAGGAGGACGGTCTGTGGTTTCCTCTTCCCAAGCTCCTAATTCCATATGTCGAATCTCGCAGGATGGCGTTTACTCAGCTACCTGCTTCATCTGTTCGGGTTTTTGTCTCCTCCATCGTGACGACTAAGAGGTTGGGCTTCGAGATGACTCTTCATTAGTTTCTACATTAGTTTCATGTAGGGTTTCTCGCTTCGAATCGATAAGAGCATTCAATTCAACAAGTGGTGGCACAATTAAATCTTTGTCAAGATCGACGAGGTGTCTGTCCAAGACGTTGACAGAGATTATCGAGCTATGTGCGCTACCGTCATTGGTAGGCTCAAATTTTGTCTCGGATTTTCGAAGATTCCTAACTGACTTTTTCTTTATGTTTAATATCGTTATCCTCCCATCTACCCATACCCGGAAAATTTCTTCGAGAACAAGGAGAAAATCAAGGTTCTCAACCAAGTGTTGTGGGAAGAAGTCCTCGAAGATTAGAAGCGTTACTTCGAGTCGTCGAATTGAGGTATATATATAGTTTTTTTATTTGACAAAGTGTCAAATTCTTTTGCAAGAGTCGTGGGAATTACTATCTCTGAACGAATATTACGAACGTGGTCAGGTCGGCATGGATAACTTCCCTAATTTGTTTGGTTTGACAAGGGAAACACCAGTCGAGGTGTGTCGCGAGGCCGTTCATCCGCGAAAGGTGGTGTGTCTGACGGAAGAGAGGGAGAGGGGTCTGTCTCGACTCCTCGTACGATGAGGTGTCGGTTCGAGAATCTTCCTAAGGGAAACTGGGAAGGTTGCGACTTCTCCTGCTGTCGTGTTTGCAGCACCTCCTACTGCCAAGACGTTTCCATGTCGATGGTCAGTTTACTCAAGAGGTCGCTCACTCCTCTCTTTCTGAGGTTGCAATTCTTAAGACGGACGATGATAATCCTCACGGGTTTTACTTCGCGTACAACGGAAAGGAGCCATTTTCCTCGAGCCTGGAAGGTTGCAGTAAGTTCCAACATCTGATGTACGGTGTTATCGAAGGGAACCTCTCGCTTTCCTCTCCTCGCGACCTAGAGCTTGGGCACGAGGTCCAAGGTTTGGCTTGTGATGCAAAGCGGGTAGGTGGTTTTGTGTAGTTGACGCGAGTATTTTTTTTTGCTGAAGTTGTTTTTGTTCTTCCAGGTCGTATATCGCGATACTCAGCTCGCCTATGCTTACGACGAGTTGTTCAGCCCGACTCGCGCGGAGAAAGAGGTGACTAAAGATGAGGTCGAAACTGCGGTTGCTGCCAAGGTCGCGGCGGAGACAGAGCGGGACGAAGCTCGCAAAGAGTCAAAAAAACTTTAGAGGGACTTGCGTCGCTTGAAGAAAAGGAAGCTGAAAGAGCTCGAGGAGTTTTTGGTGGTCATGGAGAAACGTCTTGAAGCCGATGCCGAATCTTCGAGGGTCAAGGACGAGAGTTAGGGGTTGCTCGTGGAGTCGAGGCGAAGTTGGAAGCCGAGGACGACGCTCGCGTGGAGCGTTATAGATGGTTGACCGGCGTTCTTCACATGGAGGTGGAGAGGCTTCGTCGATCTCTCTTTGGTCAAGTCGAGGCGTGGAGGCCGCGATTCGAGGGTCTTCGTGAGGCAACGGAGGTTCGTTTGGGAAGGCTTAGGCTTTTCCTTGATTATGAGGAGGAGACGAGGAATGCCCATCTCCTTGGGAACCAGTGTAAGGGTATCCTCGAGGTCTTCGGGCTGATGGAGAGGGAGTAATCGGTGACCCCTTCGGCCACTCTCATCGCGACGCTTCAGAACAAGGATGCTGAGCTCGAGCAATGGCTTGCTTTTCACCATGAGTTGGCCTTTACGGCATCCGATTTCAGACTCCCCGAGGACTTATACATTTGTCCTTCCCCTATCGAGTCTGTGACCCAGTTCAAGATGAGAGACGATGAAGATCAGGAAGTCTTCAATACTAGAGTTGCTGCCAAAGATTAAACTTACGAGCATGGAGACTTCTAGGCAACATGCCTTTTGCTGGTTGCTTTGTTTATAATTTTTTTTATGTTTTCTTTGCTTTTTTTATCTTTTGTATCTTCTACTATATATGTTTCGACTTCACAATGGTTTTTTGTGAATGAAGTGAACTTAAAGAGAGCTTTTCATGTGCTTTCCTATGTTTCCCTTTTCCTGTCGCGACCTGTTGTTTGCTCGCCTTTGCTAAGTGGATTTTGTCAAGTTTTGAGCTTGGAATCACATCATGCGAGGTGATACTCGGCTTTTCAACGTTAATTGATCTTGAATAAAGTGAGGTCGTACTCGGCTTTTTAGTATGAACTGATTTTTGAATAATGCGAGGTCGCACTCAGCTTTTCAGTATGAACTGATTTTTGAATAATGCTAGGTTGCACATGGCTTTTCATTATGAACTGATTTTTGAATGATGCGAGGTTCCACTCGGCTTTTCAGTGTGAACTGATTTTTGAATAATGCGAAGTCGCACTCGGCTTTTCCAGTATAAACTGAATTTTAAATGATGCGAGGTCGCACTCGGTTTTTCATTGCGAACTGATTTTTGAATAATGCGAGGTCGCATTCGGCTTTTCAGTTTGAACTGATTTTTGAATAATGCGAGGTCGCACTCGTCTTTTCTTAGTTTCAAATTGGACCAGTGCAAGGACGAGTCTTACCTTGCAAAGGGGGTCATCAGTCCACTGCATCCTTGTGCAGTGGCTAACATGTTTTGCACCTTTGACATGTGCCTAAATGAGAACTTAACTCTTTGAGCGCTTTTTGCTAGATGAGAACTTAGTAAGCACGAGGCTCGTATGTTAACACTTTTGCTAACTAGCAACGTTATTTTCCACCCTTGGCAGGTTGCTGACTTCACGGTTTGGACCGACTTAGATTTATTTAACGTTGAGCTCGTACGCTCGCACTAGTGATAAGTGGGTTAATTATCTTTTGGGAGGATGCTAATATTGTGGTTTAGACATGCTTAGGTTCAATGAGCGTTGAGCTCGTAATTCGGGGTTTTTGCGAAGCGACGTCGACTGTTGGAGCATTAAGCTTGTTTGTTTGCGCTTTTAGACAGGTGACTGATTTAAGAATATTCAAAAAGGGGTTGTCGTACCTCGAGTGAGGTTGTCTGGTCGCAGTCCGCGCGCGAAGAGCGCGAAGCTTACGTTGAGCTCGCTTTCATACTCTGGGTTTCCCAAGGATGTTTCCTCATTAGGCTGATACGTTTTGCTCATTATCTCGCCTTGTTGGGTTGTGGTTATAATTGTCTCAATGAGCTTTGTACAAGTTTGACGAACTTATGAAACATGTAACAACGCATTTCTAGGAGTGTAAACCCAGTTTAATGCAACATGAGTGCTTATAAGTTCCTCAATGAGCTTTGTACAAGTTTCACGAACTTATAAAACATCAAACAACGCGTTTCTAGGATTCTAAACCAAGTTTCATGCAACATGAATGCTTATAATTGTCTCAATGAGCTTTGTACAAGTTTGACGAACTTATGAACATCTAACAACGCAATTCTAGGACTCTAAACAAAGTTTCATGCAACATGAGTGCTTATAAGTTCCTCAATGAGCTTTGTACAATTTTCACAAACTTATGAAACATATAACAACGCGTTTCTAGGACTCTAATCCAAGTTTCATGCAACATGAGCGCTTATAAGTTCCTCAATGAGCTTTGTCAAAGTTTGAAGAACTTATGAAATATATAAACAATGTGGTTTTCTAGGACTCTAAACAAAGCTTCATTCAAAATGAGTGCTTATAACACTACAAAAAAAACCACATTCATAACACCCCACGATAGCACGTTTTACTAAATTGCTATTAAAAATGAATTTTTATGTTCCTTAGTATACGATAGCATTTGAGAAACGCCATGAAAAAGTTTCTTTAAGCGGGAATCTTAATGCTAATAAATCGTGTAACAGTTAGTGATTTTTTGTTTGTTTAATTATTTTCCTTTGCAAAAATAAAAGAAAATTAGATTAAAAAATGAGAAATTCCTTGGATCATGGCTTATTTGTAACTATCCCAAAATGTTTAGGTTATTTGCCACTTTTATTATTCTGGATTTTAAAAGAGCAAAAGATCCATTAAAAAAATATTTTTTAAATCTGAAAACGTCAATATTTTTTATTTAATTTTATAAATATTATATAAATTGAAAAAAAAGTTAAATTTTTTTGATAAAATCATCCAAATATGATTATAAAATCGATTTTAAATTATTTTTTTGAAAATTTTTAGGGTTTAGATTAGTTTAGGGTTTAGATTTGTGAATTTTGAATTTTTTATATGATATTTTCGGAATATAAAAAAAAAAGTGGCATAAAGATTATTGGGTGGTAGGCCTGATCATTTTTTATGGAAAAGTGGCAAATAAGACTCCTGCTCAAATTCCTTAGAATACCATCAAAATAAGTTTTTGGTATTACAAAAAAATTTTATAACAAAAATACCATTAAAATGTTTTTATAACAAAAATACCTTAAAAAAATAGTAGTTTACAAAAATACGACAAATACAAAAACGAGTTTTAACACTTTTAGATTTTAAATTTTTTCATTTGGGTTCGCTATATAGTGTTTAGGGTATAGTTTTGAATGGATATGGTATAGTTTTTTGAAAGTTTTTGGGTGTAATTTTGAAAATTTAAGATTTGTGGTATATATGATAAAAACTTTTTAAAGGTACTTGTAAAACTTTCGAAAATATGTGCTAATTGTGTTAAAAAAACATTTTTAGTGGTATTCATAAGAATTGCCCTTACAAAAAACCCTAAATAAACTATTTCCCCTTCCCCCAAAAAAACCCTTTCTCCTCTTTCTCCTCACCATCGCTTCCACTGATTTCTTAGCTAGGTTTCACCGGTTCATCTCCGGTTGATTTTTCCGTCCAACTCCGTTCATCTCTGTCGCCGATTCATCTCTGTTCATCTCCGTCGTCGATTGATTCGAAATCAAAGGCAAGTACTTCTTCTCCTGTTTTCAATCTGTTGATTTCGTAAGACCATAATGGCTTTCTTGTAGTCGTTGACTTATCTTTGGCTTCTTACACTTTGTAAATCTGATTCTATTGAATGCATGTCGTCTTTGTGAATAAAATGGATCTAATTTTAGGTTTAGTGTGTGTGTGTGTGTGTTTGTAGTGAAATGTTAGACTATCTTCTAGTGGTTGACTTATCTTTGGCCTTGTTTCACTATGTAAATCTGATTATATCGTCTTTGTGAACAAAATAAATCTGATTTTAGGGTTTATGTGTGTGTTTATAGTGAATGTTTGACTTTCTTGTAGTTGTTGACTTATGTTTATGCTTGTTTCACTTTGTAATATGATTCTATTGAATGCATGTCGTCTTTGTGAACAAAATGAATCTGATTTTAGGGTTAGTGTGTGTGTGTTTGTAGTGAAATGTTAGGCTTTCTTCTTGTTGTTGGCTTATGTTTGAGTTTGTTTCTCTTTGTAAATATGATTCTACAGGGAAAAATAAACGAAAGATTGATGATTACGTAAATCTGTGAATCTGATTGTATCTTTGATTATGTAGATGCAAATTAGTGTTTAAAACCATATGTTCTTTTAAACTTTAGTATTCTCATACTTTTTCAATATGTTGTTTTGTAAGTGTGCTTGAGTACGCTAATGGAATTTTGAAGGTTTTCTTTGTCTCACACCACACGACAGGTTAGTACTTTGTCTCATGATTGATATAACTTGCTCTGAAATTATTTAAAACAAGTTCTAAGATTATTTCATGATTGATATAACTTGCTTTGAAGTTACTTATGAATTGATTTGTTTTTATCGTGGTGGATTGTGTTTATCATTGAGTACAAAAAATATGTGAATGTTTTTAATTTAGTTATCAAATGAATTAGCTTTAACTTGCTAAGTTGGGTTTAACATTGAGTACATATAAACTCTGATGGGTTTTAATTGAATTGGGTTTAATTTGTCAAACTGTGTATAACATTGATGATTTTTTTCTTGTTTAAATTGAGTTAGTGTATGTGATTGTGTTGTTATGTATGTGATGGTATTATTTGTTAATTACTCTATTCTGGTGGTTACGAAACTAAAGGTTTCAATTAGTTATGGTGGAAAAAGATTGGGTGCATCTTTCCCGGTAAGAAAAAACATTTAGATAGTTTAGCTTAGGTTTCAGTACGGTTTAGAGAGGTTTGAGTAAGTCTAATCTAGACTTCAAGTTATCTTTCGTCCTCCCTTTCACGTTCATAATAGTAAACAAGATGTTGTCAAAGAAGTTCTTCTCGATGTGCATAACATCTAGGTTGTGTCGAAGTAGATGATTCTTCCAATAAGATAAATCCCATAAAATGCGCTTCTTGTGCCAGTTATGATGTTCTCCATATCCGTCCACAACTTGATGCCCGTTACCACCACAACGTACCGTCTTCTCGGATCCAAAGTCTCTAAATTGAGTTAAAACATGTTCTTCGCTGACTTCTCTGGGAGGTCTTCAAACACCTATTTCTTTTTTGTAAACAAAGTAGTGCTTCGTCGGTATGGATGATCGTTTGGCAAAAAGCGTCGATGAAAATCAAACCAATATGATTTACATCCGTTCTTTAATTGAAAAGCATCAGTGTTATCTTGATAATAATGACAAGATAAGCGTTCATGTGTAGTCCAACTTAATAACATACTATATGCCGAAAAATAACTAATAGTCCATATTAGTACTGCACGCCTCACGAAGTTTTGTTGCACCGATATGTTGTAGGTTTCAGATCCACTCTCCCACAACATCTTCAACTCATATATCAACGGCTGCAGAACTATGTCAAGTGCTCTCTTCGGATGCTCGGTCCGGGTATAAGAATAGATTGAAACAAGAATTCCCTAGCCATGCATAATAAATGAAGTAGGTTGTAAGGCGTAACGATCACCGGCCATAATGAATATTGTATCACATGCTTCCCAAAAGGGTTGAAACCATTAATAAATAACCTGAGATACACGTTTCGACTTTCGCATGCAAAGCTAGGATACACACTTTGAAAATGTTTCCAAGCATTAGCATCTGAATGATGTTCTATCTTTCCATTTGACATCGTATGTTTTGCATGCCATCTCATCGAACTTGCGGTGCGCTCAGATTGAAATAACCTCTTCAATCAATCCGTTAGCGAAAAATACCACATTCTCTTATAAGGTATGGGTACTCTTCCACCAGTTTCCTTGTACCGTGGCTTCTTACAAAATCGGCACGCCGAACGGCTTTCATCTTTTTCTCCAATATAACATACAGTTATCGACGCACACATCGATCATCTGAAATGGTAACCCGAGACCAGATACCAACTTCTCGATTTAATAATACGTTCTCGGTGCCACGCATCCACACAGTCTTCTGAAAGGTTGTAATCCATTTTGATAGACATCATTCTTGTTGCAGCTGAAAGAGGCGAATGACCTTCTCTACATCTACCATATAACGGGTTCGTAACAGCATCTAACATCTCAAAGAATTTCTGCGCTTCAACATTTGGCTCCTCCATTGTAGGTACATGATCAACTCCAACATACGACGACATACTTTCCCGAAAAATATTATTTACCATTTGCACAGTCCTATCTACCAAAATAGGTTGTTCTACCGGAGGGACAATTACATCATTATTATAATATTGTATATTACTAATACTAGGATAATTTACCATCGAATCATTTTCCCCATGAGAATACTATATTTTATATCCCGGCATAAATCCAACATTATATAAATGTTTCCAAACTACTTTTAACGAAATATTTCTAAGATTATCACAATTTTTACAAGGACAACACATTTTACTTGTTTTTACTGTTTTTTCTTGAATTGCGGCAAATTCCATAAATTGTTTAAGTCCCTCCGCAAATTCGTCCGTAAGTAATCCTGTTTCCGGAACTTTGATAATTTCCATTAATTCACGATCTAAAATAACTCATGACTTATGATTTGTGAAATATATAATAAGAGAAATTGTAAGAAACATTGAATGTGAATAGTGATTGTAAGAAAATTATAATATTAAGAGAATTTGTAGGAAAGAAGGAAGTGAATGTGAGATATATATAAGCGTTTTTTCAGACCGAATTCCGACCAAAATCGGTTTGTTTCGCAACAGTTATGTACGTTACAAATATCGTCGAAAAGTGGTCGGAAAGTACAACGGTCGACGAAATGGTCGGAAATCGGTCGGAAATATTTCCGACCTAATTCCGACCAAAATTAAAGTTTTTTCAAACGGTGCTAAATTGGTCGGTAAGTGGGCGGAAATTTCCGACCCAATACCGACAACTTACATTTTTCGGAAATTTCCGACCACAAATCCCAACGGTATGGTTTGGGTCGGAATTTGGTGGGAAAATGATCGGAATTGCGTAGGAAATTTCCGACGACATGATTTCGTCGGAAATGCCGTCGGAAATCACCATGTTTTCTTGTAGTGGATGTTTTGTTAGATTCATAAATTTTATAAATTTTGGGAATTTACGTAACTATATTTGAGCACTACAAGAAAAAAGTCATATAGCCACGGTCGTTCCGTGGCTATAGAAAAAATCCGTGGCTATTTAGCCACGGATTGCCACGGAAATTTGTAGCTACGACCGTATAGCCACGGATTTAACGTTATAGCCACGGATACGACCGTGGCTATATGACTTTTTTCTTGTAGTGGAGATTTTAAGTTTTGGAGATTTTTATATAGATTTTTGTTTTTGTTCGTTTGTTCCTACTATGTGTCTAAGTATATGTTTTTTTTGTTTTTTTCACTCGTTGGTGGTTATATATCACTAAGACATTATATGTGAAGTGATTTTTGTTCAAAATCCTAGGTGTCAACACCACAATGAGATTCAACAAATTAATTGTGACATGGCATAAGAAATCCTTAACAACCAATGAAAAATGGGACATGGAAAAACATTTATTAATAGAAAATAATGAAAAAACTTTTATGACCCAATAATTACATATCAATAAAAAATCCAAGCATCATTTATGAAAAAAATGAAATAGTAAATAATTTAGAATACAAATTTGAAGTGATTTTTTTCAAAATCCTAGGTGTAAACATCGCAATGAGTTTCAGCAAATTAATTGTGACATGACAGAAGAAATCTTTAACAACCAATGAAAAATGTGACATGGAAAAAACATTTATTAATAGAAAATAATGAAAAAGGCTTTTATGACCCAATAAGTACGTATCAATAAAAAAATTGAAGCGTTATTTATGAAAAAATGAAATAGTAAATAATTTAGAATATAAAAAATATAGAATATAGAAAAATATCATAATTTTTTAATAATTAAAAAAGTCAAACGCATTAAATTTTTCAATCAAAAAATAAAAACAATAAACATATGGAGTAAAAAATCTTTAAAACCACATTTATTATGAAATGGATAGAACAATAAATATCATTATTAAATAAGAATGAACGATAAACGTCACTCCACCCCTATAAATTTATACCGCATATTAAGGGTGAATCGGATCCATATATCTGGTTTTTGAAGATATTCGGATTCACATCTTCCTAGATCCGTAAAAATGAACCGAATTTAGATCCTTTAGACGGATATTCGGTCATGGAATACCCGTTGACTTTTGAAGGATATCCCGATCCGCTTTTGTGAATACATTTATAAATGTATTTCTACAAAAACTGAATAAAGCTGAAATAAAAAATTGGAAATTTTTATATCCAAAAAAATAAGTAAATCAGGTTATAAATTTTATTATATCAAACCTTACACATAATTATCCACATTTACGTAAAAAAAATTTTATTTTCAAAATGTATTCATCGCGCTATGCGCGAGAAATTACCTAGTATTCTTAATCTACTCTTTTGTAGTTATATTTTTCTCATTCGTTAGTTTTGTTTTACATGTTTTGATCCTTGTAGCTTACAAAAACTATGCTCCATAAGAGTTATTGATCTAGACTTTGAATGAATCTCGTAAATGTAACATATGTTATGTTCTAATTTTGATATTATATTTCATGACGGTGTTTATGCTTATGAAGCTTCTTGATTTTGGAACCGTCACAAAGGATGTCTTAGCTCCAAAGAACGATGGGTATTTTTTTATATCGATTACAGTCACAACATTGTCCAGTGGCTTACTGTTCTTACTATTTTCATATGTTGTGTAATATCCTTAACATTAGTCACCAGTTGTGCGTATTTGGCTTGTATGAAATGTTTTATGGTATTTAGGACCAGACTTGTGTGTGTTTTGTGTTTATTACTTTGTCCTTTTCTTTCTTAGCTTCAACTCTTATATATTGGTCCTTTTTTTATTTGTGGGAGAAACTATATGATTTAAAATTTAATCATACATTGTTTATTTATGTATTTTTTGGTCTAGCTCATGATACATTACTTAATCAATCCAAAAAAACATCTCCCTCCTTTCTTCGCCCAAGCCCAAAAACCCCATCACCATCAAATTTTCGATGATATAATGAAGAAAAAGAAGAAGAAGACCAATAGCCTCCAGTTCGGTTATGTATTAACCAGAAGAAGCGTTTGTGAGCGAAAAGCCGAGGCCTTGGCTCTTCCCCTAGGTCATGACTTTTTTGAAAATCTGGTCCGAACCAATAAAGTCTCAACATTTCTCTCTCTATGTTTGTTTTTTGTTTGTTTATGGGTTCTTTTATAATTTGTTGAAATCTTGATCCTTTTATTTGAATTTTTTCCCTCTTTATCTCACCTTTGTGTCTTAATGCTTTCAAACTTTGGTTATTGACTTTTGTATTTGCTATGTAATGAAACTGTATATGTGTGTGTAGAAACTGTATATGTGTGTGTAGAAACGCACTTCAATGTATGTACGCTTGTTTGGTTTATTTCGTGAGAGCATTGTGTTGACAATGGTTCGTTATGTCTGCTTTTGTTTGCAGGTTGAAAATGTTTGTCTTCGTAACACTACTACTTGCTTCAGTGATTTCGACAAGCTGTCCTTATCGAATGTTCCACCACGATCGTCGAGGTATATGTGATGTGTTACTACCTTTAAGGGTGTATCTTAAAATGTATTACTACCTTTAAGGGTGTATATTAAAATGTGTTACTACCTTTAAGGGTGTATGTTAAAATTTGTTACTACCTTGCCATATTTATATCTATCTAATGGACTATTATCTCCAAGTTATAGATCCCCAACAAAATTTATTTACATAAATTTAATTTGGTTTACATGAATGTATTAGTAATCTTAGCAATAGGGCTTTTTTGTTTTCACATGATGAATTAGAATTTGATTTTCATTGAAGTTAAGTGTGTGATGGTATGTGCAGCTTTGTGTTTTAGCAACTAAGACCAGCTGAAAGTTTCTAGGTTCTGTTTATATTCTCCGGCTTTTGATCTCACTTCCAAAAAAACAAGGAAAGAGATGATCGACATCATGGCTACACACATGATATCTTGTAGGTGTTATCTCTGGCGTCATTGCCTCAATGCGAGGGTTGTTTAATCGAGACTAATCATTTGGCTCACGGAGGACACGTGGACGAAATTGTATTGGAGCTTGTTGTATAAACAGTATGCGTTGAAAGCTAATTCGAATCGGTTTTTATATTATTAAGAGTCTGCTTGTTTCATTCATGTTTTAAATGAGAATTCTTATGTTGTAGTGGGAAGATATGTTTCAAAAAGGGGCTCTTTCGCCGTTGCGATGTCACTGCCTGAGAAACCAATGTAATAGTCTCTCCTTCCTTGTTTGATATGTAAAAGTCAAAATTGTGATGTTTTACTTTTGCCTAATTAATAAAGGATTATGTTTCGAAATATTCTTAGATGTTGTATGTGTAATTTAAGATTGTCTAATGCCTAAATTAAGCAAACTCTTTCGATGCTCCTTTGATGTTTTTATAATTGTTGTGTATGTGGTAAATATATATACAAGTTATATATAGACAAACAAATAATATATAAACTTTTACGAGAAAATAGTTTTGACAAATGATCAAATAATGGTTCAATAAACTTCTTGACCGTATCACACTATCTAAAGATAAATGGTTAGGGTAATAACAGAAACAAAGTCTACACAATCTTGTCGTCGATTAAACCATTTATATCACACAATCTTGTCACAAAACCTTTAAATACCATCTAGGGTCGTTCCTGAGTAAAACGCCGATTTTCATACTAATTTTTCATTAACATTTGGGGCCTCAAGCTCGTGCTTGCCTTGCTTGTGCTCAGGAGCGCCACTTATGCCACCAGTTTGATGGAGCAAGGCATTTATTCCATCACAATCCTCCATTTCAAGTTGCATATATCAAATATAATAGCGTCATAAAAAAATTAGTTGCAAAAACTTTAAAGGAAAGAATAGCCTAAATAGATACACAATATATCATGAAAAAACAAAGATACACAAAATAGATAGAATGTTAACCAAGTCGGGATACTCCTCAAGACGCACACTCTACCATCCAACAAGAAGGTTGTGGCGTTAATGTCCATTGATTTTCTGTTACAGTAAGCAATCATCATCTTCTTAAGCTTAGTGTTTCGCTCTATCTTAAAGAACATCTCTTTCCCATCCTAATATATATACACACTCCACAATATATTCATTAAAAGGTTACCAATAATAATGGTTTTTATACACTATTGTTAGGGAAATTCTCATGAATAACACTAAATGAAGTTTTTTAACAAAATTAGCCTACATTTTTGAAAGTTTTACAAATACCATTAAAATGTTTTTTCTCATAAATACCACCAATTTTAAATTTTCAAAATTACACCAAAAATCTTCAAAACTATACGCTAAACACTATATAGCAAACCCAAATGAAAAAAATAAAAATCGAAAAAGTGTTAAACTCGTTTTTTGTCTTTGTGGTATTTTTGTATACTACTACTTTTTTATGATATTTTTGATATGATAAACATTTTAATGGTATTTGTTATAAAAAAAATTTGTAATGATATTTTGAAAACAAAAACTTATTTTGGTGGTATTCTAAGTAGTTTCTCTTATTGTTATGTTGTTTAACCAAAAAAAGTGAAGCACATATCAAACAAGAGAGAGATATATATAAGCAAAATACAATATAAACAACAATAAGATATTGAATCCAAATGAAAACCCACACTTAAGACTTGGCTTAAAGTCTGTATGAAGATAAAGAGAGAGATAACATGTGACATGACCTTGATATTGATGTGAGTTCCTTCTTGGTCTTCTGGCTTCTTGGTGTCGTCATGTGTTGCATCCATTTGGTTTACGAGAGAGAGAGTGAACGAAAACGTTATCGTCGGAGTTAAAGATAGAAGGAAATCAATTAGCGAGAGTGATGGTTAGGATCAATGTGTTGGGTTTGAATTAGTCTTGGGTTGTTATCTAAGTTGGAATAAGTTCCTGGTTTGTAGGAATAATTAGTATTGAGTTCATTACGTAGTTTTCTTCCGTAAGTTTCTCTCTAGTTTGTTGTAGAAGACTTAGTCTTGTGTCTTTGGCTATTTAAAGGTTTGCTAGTTTATCAATAAAGCATTGAAGCATTTTCAGCTTTTGTTTTATATTTTTTTCTAAGATCAACAAATCTGGTAACAGAGCTAATATTTTGAGTGAGAAAAATAGAGATGAGTGATTCAAGTAATTATGCTCACCCGAGCATACCAAAGTTTGATGGTGAATATGATCATTGGAATCTACTCATGGAGAACCTTTTAAGGTCAAAGGAATTGTTTGATGTTGTGATGGACAAAGTTGCTGAGCCGGCCAGTGAGGAAACACTATATGATGCAAATAAAAAGTCCTTGCGGGAGCGAGGCTAAAGGATCTCAAAGCTAAAAATTACCTTTTTAGTGCAATCGAGACTTCCAAACAACCGTGGGACTCGATGAAGACAAAATATCAAGGAAATTCAAGAGTGAAGTGTGCTCAGTTGCAGTCATTAAGGAGAACCTTTGAGTTGTCAGAGTTGAAAAACGGTGAGTCTGTCACTGATTACTTGATAAGAATGATGGTGGTGGCGAACGATATGAGAAATTGTGGAGATGACATGCAAGATGTGAAGATTGATGAAAATATCTTGCATACTCTAACTGAGAATTTCAATTATATTGGTTGTCCATCTCAAGAGTCGAAAGACATTGATAGTCTTTTAGTTGATGAACTACAAAGCTCGTTGTTGGTTCATCAACAAAAGATGAAAAAGTTACGTATGGGGGAGAGGAGCAAGCGCTGAAGGTGGCGTATGACAATCGTGTTGGTAGATGCAAAGGACGAGGGCTTGGCCAAAGAAGATGAAAAGAGAGATCAAGGTCCTTCAATAAAGCAATAATAGAGTGATTTAAGTGTCACAAAGTTGGACATTTTCAATACGAATTTCCAAATTGGGATGGTAAAGCTAATTATGCCGAGGTCAACGGCGAAAAAGAAGACGTGTTGTTGATGGCTTTCCCAGAAGAAAATGATAATAAGGGATGTTTTGGTATTTCGACTCGGGATCCAACAACCATATGTGTGGAGATAAGGCATGGTTCTCCGCACTCGATGAAGAATTTTGTCACACAGTGAAGTTGGGGAATAATTAATCGTTGTCGGTGCTGGGAAACCGACGGTGGATTACTTCAGAGTGTTTGGGTGTCTATCTCATGTTCATGTTCGAGGACAAAGAAGAAGGAAACTAGATGACAAAACACTACAAGAATGCAGGCAATTTCCGACCGTAGTTTTGGTCGGAAATCGGTCGGAAATGTCTATTTCCGACGGATTTCCGACCAAAATTGCGTCGTCGGTTTCAGATGGTCGGAAACCGGTTTTGGTCGGAAAGTGGTCGGAATTTTCCGACCATAATTGTGGTCGGAAATTTCCGACCACTCTCCTACCAAAATGTGGTCGGAAATTTCCGACCACTATCCTACGGAAATGTGGTCGGAAATTTCCGACCACATTTCCGACCACATTTTCCGACCAAATTCCGACCACATTTTCCGACCACATTTCCGACCACATTTCCGTAGGATTTCAACGGAAATTAATTTATTTTAAAAAAAATTAAATTATATTTCCTACGGATTTCCGACGGATATCCGACGGAAATAAATAAATTTTAAAAAATTAAATTACATTTCCGACGGTATTCCGACGGAAACAAATAATTGTTTTTAAAAAATATATTAAATTTCCGACGGAAATCCGACGGAAATAAATATTACATTTCCGACGGATTTCCGACGGAAATGAATATTTTTTTAAAAAAAATAAATAAATATTTCCGACGGATTTCCGACGGAAGTAAATTTTAAAATAAAAAAAAATTTATTAAAAATACGAATATTAAAAAAAAATTACAAAAAACGAAAATTAAAAAAAACGAAAATTAAAAAACGAAAATTAAAAAAAATTACAAAAAAGAGAAAAAAAACAAATAATGAAAATAAAAACTAAATTCCCGTTCCCGACCCCGAACCAGATCCTGGAGGATAATCAGGGAAACGGTTCATCAAATACTCATTCATCTTCCGGATTTGAGCGCTTGTTTCTTGCCGGATCTTCTCAATTGCTTCATCTTTTTCTTTATTCGCATTTCGAAGCGCATCTTTCGGCTCGGAGATCTCGAGAAGAAGCGATGGATCGGTGTTTGGTAAGTAAGGCAAAGACGTCTCTTGGGATTCGGGGAAGGGTCCCTAAACCGTAAGGTTTACCTCGATACATAGGAGTCTCCTACGATCGGAAATTTAAATTATTAATATAATTATATTTTTTTAAAAAAACTATTTAAATATAAAATATTACCTCGAGAACCAACCGGTTTATTTCCGAATTGGTTAGGGTGTTGAACCGGTTGATTCGTCGGAAGATTGAGTTAATCGGGTGACTTTCGTTTGCTCCCGTTCGACGACGTTACGAACCTTTGGTATAATTTCACCCGTCTTTTTGTTGGTATGGGTGGTCTCCATAACCTTCAACCAATGAGGTTCGTGACCACCCTCTCGGACTCTCTATTACGGAATTAAAATTTAAATGTTAGTATGATTAATCATAATTATTATAATTTGTATATATTTAGTTGGTTTAAAATATACCATGACATCCGAGATTTGTTCGAAAGTGTTTGCGCCGGCATTGTGAGTTGGAGGCGCCTTCTCGATGGACCCGTCCCCACCTCTGCGGTTTGTGGCGTTTCGCTTGGCTTTTTTTCCGGCCGCTTCCGTCGTCCAATAGTTTTTAAACCCGTCCCAAACGAAGGGTTTAGGAACGAAGGTTTTTCCCCACCCAAACGCCATTTTTCCTTCCACTCGAACATATGATTCGAGTAGGAAGTCGCACAAGCCTTGTCAAATTCTTCTTGAATTTGACTAGTGAGTTGTGGTTCCCAATTAAACTCTTGCTGGAAATTTAAAGTTTATAAATAAATTTCATAAGTTTTTTTTATTTATTTAATAATTTTTTGAGTAAATATAAAAATTTATTTACTAACCGCAAAAGAACGGAACCATAATTCCCGAAGTTCGGTGGGAAATCTCGGTATTTTGGATACGGAGCGGGTAACATTCCGTAGATGCATTTAAGAATAGCTTTTGGGATTTTTCCCTCATGTCTAAACCTTAAATTATTTTATAACTAATAATTAATATTTTTAGGTATTATTTTTTTGTAAATTTAAATGTTTGTAAATATTTACCAAGTGACTCGGTTCGGGAATGGCTTCAAAGTTGGGATCGAGCCGAATCGGTCTCTCCCGTCCTTCCTGCTGGACCAAATCTTGAACAGACATTCTCACGGATTGTGAGGATCCAATACCATCATTAGACCTAATTAAAAATATATAAAAAAAACAAATTAGTATTAATTAAAAAAACAAATATAAATAATATTTAAAAAAAATGATTTATAAGAATAAAATTACATTTTTTGGAGAGATTTGGAGAGATTGTGTAAAATTTCGGAAGTGTTTTTTTTTAGAGAGATGTAGAGAGATGTTGTTTGAGTTGTGAAAAAATGAAAGGGGAAGGGGGGTATATATACGAAAATTTCCGACCGAAATTTCGGTCGGAAATCGGTAGGAAATGAAAATTGACCGCCAAAGTGAAAAATTTGGCGGAAAAAGAGCGGTCAAAATTCATTGTGGTCGGAAATCGGTAGGAATTTCCGACCGAATTCCGACCACAATTAAATTTTAATATAATTAATTATTGTGGTCGGAAATCGGTCGGAATTTCCTACCGATTTCCGACCACAATGAATTTTGACCGCCAAACCGAAAAAAATTTGGCGAAAAAAAGAGCGCTCAAAATTATTGTGGTCGGAAATTGGTAGGAATTTCCGACCGATTTACGACCACAATACTTAATTATATTAAAATTTAATTGTGGTCGGAATTCGGTCGGAAATTCCTACCGATTTCCGACCACAATAATTAATTATTTTAATTATTTAATTGTGGTCGGAAATTGGTTGGAAATTCCTACCAATTTCCGACCACATAAATTAATTATTTTAAATTTTAATTTCCTACCATGCGAACACTTAGCGAGTTTCGGGTAAATTTCAAGAACTACGGTCGAATAAAAACGTATTTCGAATAGGTTTAATGGAGTGTTTATATAAGATTTCTTGAACATAACAATATATAAGTATAATATGTTTCACGTTTTCAAATGTTTTTATGAAAATACCAAAATTTTGAAAAAACATATGAAAGTTACATAACTAACTTGTAATGAAACATATATTTATAAAAATTAAAACTATTTTGCATTTTATGATCATTTTAGACATTTTGTAGAGTTTATTTTATTTCTAAAACGTATTATATAAAGGTATTTCATTGATTCGACAAAAAAAAACATCATTTTTAAATGAAACCCTATAATGGTCGGAATTCGGTCGAAACTGATAAGTGATCGCATGGATTAAATGACATGCATTTAAATTTTTATATAATTAATTAATTGTGGTCGGAAATTGGTCGGAAATTCCTACCGATTTCCGACCACAATTAATTAATTATATAAAAATTTAAATGTGGTCGGAATTCGGTAGGAATTTCCGACCGAATTCCGACGGAAAATGCATGTCATTTTATCATCCGAACACTTAGCGAGTTTCGGATAAATTTCAAGAACTACGGTCGGAAATCGGTAGGAATTTCCGACCGATTTCCGACCGAAGTTCGTGATTTAGTGTATATTTAGTGTTTCGCATAAAAACGAATTTCGAATAGGTTTAATGGAGTGTTTATATAAGATTTCTTGAACATAACAATATATAAGTATAATATGTTTCACGTTTTCAAATATTTTTATGAAAATACCAAAATTTTGAAAAAACATATGAAAGTTACTTAACTAAGTTGTAATGAAACATATATTTATAAAAATTAAAACTATTTTGCATTTTATGATCATTTTAGACATTTGTAGAGTTTATTTTTTTACTAAAACGTATTGTATAAAGGTATTTCATTGATTCGACAAAAAAAAACATCATTTTGAAATGAAACCCTATAACGGTCGGAATTCGGTCGGAAATTTCCTACCGAATTCCGACCACATATCAAAAAACGGTAGGAATTCGGTCGGAAATTTCCTACCGAATTCCGACCGAATTTGGGGTTTCGATTTAGTACGAGGTAATTTAGTTTTGGCGGCTATCGACGGATTTCCGACCGATTTCCGACCGTTTTTTAAAAATTAAAAAAAAAAAAATTAATTTTGTACGAGGTAATCGAGTTGGTACGAGGTAATCGAGTTTCGACCGATTTCCGACCGAATTCCGACCGCAATGTAAAAAAATAAAAAAAAATTTAAAAATTTGAAAACGTGTAAAATTTTTAAAAACTCGTTGAAAACTCTTTTCAAAAACTCTTTTCACTTAAAACTCTTTGAAAAAGTGTAAAATTTTTGAAAACTCGTTGAAAACTATTTAATTGAAAAGTCTTTGAAAACTCTTTCAAAAAGTGTAAAAGAATTTAAAACTCTTTGAAAACTTTTTTAAAACTCTTTGAAAACTCTTTGAAAAATTGTATAATATTTGAAAATTCGTTGAAAACTATTTGATAAATATAATCTTTGAAAACTCTTTGAAAAAGTGTTAAAGAATTTAAAACTCTTTAAAAAACTTGTTGAAAACTTATTGTAAAATCTTTAAAAACTATTTCAAAACTCTTAATTTGAAAACTCTTTGAAAAGTGTTTTAAAAATATTTTCAAAAAATTTGAACTTTTTTTGAAACATTTCATTCGGATTCGGTTGAGTCTTCGGTGGCGAGAATCGGATCCCTCCTCAAATTCTCCAACCTCTTCTTCGGACTCTTCATGTACAACAAAATCAGCATCTTCTGTTAAATCTACAACCAAATCCACTTGTAATGAAACATCCACTTCTCCCAAATGCCCAACTGTTGTCGCTTGCAAAGGAGGATCGACCTCGAACAATCCAAGAATGAACGGATAATATTTTTGTAACCTCCAAGGATCCGAGAATGTAATCATGTATAGTACTTGGTTGGCCTGCACCAAACTCGTACGTACGTACACCATATTTTTGTGCCGCAACCTCCTCCGGGAATGTATTGTAGCTATACCAATCAAACGTACGTACGTAACCATGTCCCGCAACGGGGCTATACCAATCAATATAACGTAACACATCTTAGATCGAGCATCCCGCTATAATGCACTTCTAATATCTCATGTAATACCCCGTAGTAAACCAAATCTCCGGCTACCGCCGACACCCCATGGTTTGCCGTCGACCTTGAATTTCCCTCACGAAATATTTTAAAAGCGTATCCACGCGTGCGGTACATCGGGTGTGAAACAAGCAATATATTGTGGACCGTTCACCACCTCTTCTAACCATGTTGGAATTAACTCTCCTTCGCGCCACCGCCGTATACATATAACTTTAACCATTCTGCAAATTCTCTTTCTTTGACTTCATTTAATTCATCGTCTGTTGCTTCCGAATGTTCAAATCGTTTTTGCGCCATGTAAATCTCCTCGTACGGCACCAAATCTTCGCAGTTGGTCAAAATATACATGTGCACATTAGCATGCTCAACCTCGGCGAGTCTTCGCCTTTTACCCTTTCCACTTAAACGCCCAACTGTCTAAAAAGTTCTGGTACATATACGGGATAACAAGCATGCACTCCTCCATCATCATGTCGTTTTTGTTTTCCACTCTTTGTTTGGGTTTGTGGTGGAAAGTAGTACCCGACTAAGTTAGATCTCTCTTCGTTTATGCTTTGGGCAATAATTGAACCTTCAACCCTCGCTAAATTCTTCACTTTTTTCTTCAAATGGTACATGTATCGCTCGAAAGGATACATCCACCGATATTGAACAGGACCACCGAGTTCTACTTCCCGAGGCAAGTGAATTGGCAAATGTTCCATAACGTCGAAGAAAGAAGGCGGAAATATCTTCTCTAGGTTGCACAATATCACAGGGATCTTCTCGTCAAGATTTCGGATTTCTTCGGCGGAAAGGGATCTCGCAGAAATGTCTCTGAAAAAAGCTCCTATTCCTGCAATCGCTTCATGGACTTTTTGCGGAAGAAGCCCGTCGAATGCAAATGGAAGAATACGTTGCATAACAACATGACAATCATGACTCTTCATCCCTGAAAACTTACCTTCTCCACGATCAACACAGTTTCTAAGGTTAGAAGAGTAACCATCCGGAAACTTAACACCGTCCATTATCCAGCTAAAGAATTCATGCTTTGTGAAGCGTTTAACCGAAAAGCAAGTTGGGGATATCTTCCTTGGTGGTGACATGAAGTTCCTTCCGAGAACAAATAGTCGGCAAGTCTAATCTGGACTTCAAGTTGTCTTTCGTCTTCCCTTTCACGTTCATAATGGTGAACATGATGTTGTCAAAGAAGTTCTTCTCGATGTGCATAACATCTAGGTTGTGCCGAAGTAAATGATCCTTCCAATAAGGCAAATCCCAAAATATGCTCTTTTTGTGCCAGTTATGATGTTCACCATATCCATCCACAACTTGATGTCCGTTACCACCACAACGTACTGTCTTCTCAGCTCCAAAATCTCTAAGTTGAGTTAGTATATGTTCACCGCTTACTTCTTCGGGAGGTCCTTCATAGATTTTCTTCTTCTTCGTAAACAAAGTAGTGCTCCGACGGTATGGATGATCGTTTGGTAAAAATCGTCGATGACAATCAAACCAACATGATTTACGTCCGTTCTTCAATTGGAAAGCATCGGTGTTATCTTGACAATAAGGACAAGATAACCGTCCATGTGTGGTCCATCCGGATAACATACCATATGCCGGAAAATCGCTAATAGTCCACATTAGTACTTGCTCGCATCATGAAGTTTTGTTGCATTGATATGTCGTACGTTTCAACTCCACTCTCCCATAAAATCTTCAACTCATGTATCAACGGCTGCATAAATATGTCTAGTGCTCTCTTCGGATGCTCGGCCCGGGAACAAGAATAGATAGGAACAAAAACTCCCTAACCATGCACAATGACGGAGGCGAGGTTGTAAGGCGTGACGATCACCGGCCATAAAGAATATTGTCTCCCATGTTTCCCAAAAGGGTTGAAACCATCGGTACTTAATCACAAATACACATTGCGACTCTCACTTGCGAAACTAGGATACACATTTTGAAAATGTTTCCATGCTTGAGCATCGAAGGATGTGCTATCTCTCCATTTAACATCTCATGTTCCGCATGCCATCTCATCGAACTTGCTGTGCGCTCCGACCGATATAACCTCTTCGTCTATCCGTTAACGGCAAATACCACATTCTCTTATAAGGTATGGACACTCTTCCACCAGTTTCTTTATATCGTGGTTTCTTACGAACCGGCATGCCGAGCGGTTTTCATCTCTTCTCCAATATAACATACAATTATCGACGCACACATCGATAATCGATACGGTAATCCTAGACCGGATACCAACTTCTCGATTTCATAATACGTCCCTGGTGCCATATTATCTTCGGGCAAAATGTCTTTGATCAGACCAGCCCACGCATCCACACAATCTTCGAAAGATTGTAATCCGTTTTGATAGACATCATTCTTGTCGCAGTGAAAGAGGTGAATGACCTTCTCTACACCCACCATATAACGGGTTTTTAGCGGCATCCAACATGTCAAAGAATTTCTGCGCTTCCACATTTGGCTCCTCCAATGTAGGCTCATGATGATCTCCAACAAACGACGGCATAGTTTCGCGAAAAATATCATTTACCATTTGCACGGTCCTATCTACGGATATAGGTTCTTCTACCGGAGGGACAACTAAATTATTATCATAATATTGTACATTACTACTACTAGGATAATTTACCATCAAATCATTTTCCCCATGAGAATACCATATTTTATACCCCGGCGTAAAACCAACATTATATAAATGCTTCCATACTACTTTTACCAAAACATTTCTACGATTATCGCAATTTTTACAAGGACAATACATTTTACCGTTGCTACGGTTCTTTCTTGAATTGCGGCAAACTCCATAAATTGTTTAAGCCCCTCCGCAAATTCTTCCGAAAGTAATCCCGTCGCCGGATCTTTATGATTTCCATCCATCCACGATCTAAAATAACTCATTATAATAATTTTTATTGAATTTTGTGGTAAATGGAGATTGATAAGAGAAATTGTTAATTTGTATTGAATTTTGTGGTAAATGGAGATTGATAAGAGAAATTATGAGAAAGAAGAAGTGAGGGTGTGATATATATAAGAAAAATTTCCTACCGATTTTCGACCGATTTCCTACCACAATTGATCCGTTGCACAACGGTAACGAAACGTTCAAATATCGGTCGGAAATCGGTCGGAAAAGTTTTCCGTCGGAAATTGGTCGGAAATTGGTAGGAAATTTTCTACGAATTTCCTACCAATTTCCGACCAATTAGTTTTCCGACCAATTTCCGACCGATATTTTAACGTTTCGTTACCGTTGTGCAACGGATCAATTGTGGTAGGAAATCGGTCGGAAATCGGTAGGAAATTTTCGACGGATTTCCGACCGAAATAAATTCCGACGGAAATCCGACCGATTTCCTACCAAATTCCGACCAAATATTTGTGTCGGAATTTGGTCGGAAATTTCCGACCGATTTCCGACCAATATCCATGTAGTCGGAAATCGGTCGGAAAGTGGTCGGAAATTTCCGACCACATTTTTACGGTCGGAAATGTGGTAGGAAATTACCCTGTTTTCTTGTAGTGAAAGTACTTCGTTTGTGCTAATTGGAGTTAGCGACGAATCTAAAGGCTATCGTCTTTACAATCCAGTTACTAAGAAGGTTGTGACAAGTCGTGATGTTGTTTTTGAGAAAGAAAAAGGATGGAATTGGGGAGAGAAAAACAACAAAAAGAATGAAGAAAAACTGATTTGGGAGGACATTGAGTCAAAGACAAGTGAAGAAGAAGTTTTACAAGATCCTCCCTCACACTAAGACGTAGTAAAGTCTACCCTGGAGACCTCTCAAAAAGCTCCAATAACACGAGCTTGCATGCCACCAACTTACTTAAGAGATTATGAACAAGAGAATACTTATTTGGAGAAGAAGATGATGAAGATTCTGTCGATTTGGTCAGGTTTACCCTGCTTGAGGATCCTGTCACATTTGATGAAGCCAAAAGAGATGATAAATGGGTAATCGCTATGAAAACAGAATTGGAGTCAATAGAGAAAAACAGAACATGGTTTCTCACTGAGCTACCAAAGGGCGCAAAGAAGATTGGTGTGAAGTGGGTGTATAAGACAAAGCTCAATGAGAAAGGAGGTGGATAAACACAAAGCTAGACTCGTAGAAAAGGGCTATGCACAACAACAAGGTGTAGACTATAACGAGGTATTCTCTCCTGTGGCACGTTGGGATACCATACGCATTATTCTAGATTTAGCAGCTCAAGAAGATTGGTGTGTTTGTCAATTGGACGTAAAAAGTGCATTTCTACACGGTGAGCTATCTGAAGACGTTTATGTAGAGCAGCCACAAGGATACATACTTGAGGGAGAAGACCATAAGGTATACAAGCTCAACAAAGCTCTATACGGTTTGAAGCATGCGCCCCGCGCTTGGTACAACAGAATTAAAGCATACTTCTCCAAGGAAGAATTTCTAAGGTGCAAATACGAGCATACATTGTTTGTAAAAGAAGAGGAAGGTAACAAAAATTTAATTGTTAGCTTGTATGTGGATGACTTTATCTTTACAGGAAATGATGAGAGCTTTCTTGAAAAGTTCAAATCATCTATGAAGAGGGAGTTTGACCTGACAGCTTTGGGGAAGATGTAATATTTCTTAGTTGTTGAAGTGATCCAAGATGTTGATGGAATTTTCATTCCTCAAAAGAAATATGGAGAAGAAATCTAGAGAAGTTCAATTTGTTGAATGAAATGAGGTTAAGAATCCAATTGTGATAGGGACGAGACTCTCAAAAGACAGAGGCGAGAACAAGGTGGATCAGACGTTGTACAAGCAGCTCATTGGGAGCTTAATGTACATAACTTCGACAAGGCCGGATTTGATGTATGTTGTGTGCTTGTTTAGCATGTATATGGCAGATCCTCATGACCATCATATGCAAGCGGCAAAACAAGTACTTCGTTACTTGAACGGAACTTTGGGTTTTGGCATGTTTTACAAAAGGAAAGAAGTTGGTGAATTAACTGTTTATACAGCTGGTGATATTGATGAAAAAAGGAGTACAAGCGGCTATACGTTTTTGTTAAGCGGAGGAGCTGTGGCATGGGCATCAAAAAAACAACCGGTGGTGACATTATCTACAACAGAGGTTGAGTTTGCTGCAACAACTTATTGTGCTTGCAAATGTGTTTGGGCATTTAGACTAAAACATTCAAAAAGCACTACAATAATGTGTGATAATAGCTCAACTATTAAGTTATCAAGGTACCATGTTCTTTATGGCCGAAGCAAACATATAGATGTCAGGTTTCACTTTTTAAGAGATCTTACTAAAGATGGAGTTGTTAAGCTGGTTCATTGTGGAACAAATGAGCAAATAGCAGACATTCTAACTAAGCCGCTGCGTTTGGAGACCTTTGTTCGATTAAGAGAAAAGCTTGGAGTTTGCGAGAAGTTAAACTGAATGCTACGACTTTCAGTTTAGGAGAGGCATTGTTGGGTTTGAATTAGTCTTGGGTTGTTATCTAAGTTTGAATAAGTTCATGTTTTGTAGAAATATATAGTATTGAGTTCATTACGTAGTTTGCTTCCGTAAGTTTCTCTCTATTTTGTTGTAGAAGACTTAGTCTTGTGTCTTTGGCTATTTAAAGCTTTGCTAGTTTATCAATAAAGCATCGAAACATTTTCAGCTTTTGTTTTATATTTTTATGAGATCAACACAATGGCTATAAAGACTGGTTCTATGCAAAAGCTTAAAATAAAACTCATTTAAAAAAAATAAAAATGATTTCGATTAAATTTTAACGTTTTTTTGTTGTTTTACGGTTTTGAGTCTTGACCAAGAAATGTCATTATTATCGACCTGAAATTATATTAATAAAATTTTATTTATTACTACGTAAATACAACTACTTTTGGTACAATCGGTACTACTACAACTACTAGGTATTTCCGAATTGTTATTGAAATTAATTTTGTTTTTCATTAAGTATTTCATGTTTTCAGAAAATAATATATAAAAAACAAATACAATGTGTATACAAAAGACATGTGTTTTATGGTTGAAACTCAAAAAAACATATGCATTTTTATAATGATAGTAGTTATACCTCCAAAGTTTGTATATATATCTCCAATAACGTAGTTATATTTTGGTAATTACAACGTAATTGTGGTTAAACCCTATTATTATGAATATATTATTGTTTATTACCTTTTACAACTAGTTTTAAATTAATAATTTATGTGTTATTACATACTAAAATTTTAAAAATTTATTGTTTACATATAAATCTTTTTATGTATGATTCAACAACCCCAACCTTTCTTTATCAAAAACAAAAATCACAATGTTAAAGAGTATAAGGTAAAATGTTAGATGTATATATACTAATAGTCAATCTTAAATGTGTTTGATTAGTCAAAGATATATAATTGTTTGATGTATCACATTTAAATTTTATTTTGCATTACAAATCAACATAAGTTTAGCTTTATAGTAGAATATGATATCTTATACAAAGATGACAATTCTACCTATAATGGTGGAGATATGATTGGATTAGTCTTCCACACTTGTAAGCATGTATATATATATACGTTAGCAATGTCACTTGCTTACATAATTATAACATCTAAAGAAAAAAAAACACAAGAAGTTTTCTCATATTATTTGGCTGATGTGACTAGCAGAATAGCATACACGTATATAGAAAAGGGCATATTGATATTATTATATTGGTATATATACAAAAACAAAAAATACGACATTAAAGTTAAAAACAAAAGAAAATATTTTTTTTTGCATTGAAATATTGTTCGTTACTACTCCCACGTTTCATTTGTAAGATTGTTAATTATACATATCTGAACGTTTGAAAAGATTATAATATGGTGTTTTTTTAATAAGAGAAAAGTTATATGTATGAAATTTTGTGTTTGTTCACTTTTTAATCTTTTTTCTTTAAAATATTAATTATGAAACACACAACCTTTTATGAAGAGTTGATATACTTTTATAGTTAATCATATTCATTTGATTATACACCAAAAGTTAATTTCCTACTATATAGATTTTGTTGGTATGTACACCAAAACAAAAAAATATCACATTAAACTTAATATAACTTGTGGAAAGGTCTGAAGAAGCTAAATGGGAGTTTCTAGTTTGAGAACAACACCAGGTTATGCGGTAACAAGAGCTTGTTTTGCTTTCGATTGAAGCAAAAATTGAACAATACAAGAAACCTTCCAGACCAGAACTGAAACAGATAAATCATCTCTAAAAGCATTGCGGCCAAACACTTTGAAAGTGTGATAACCGTCTCTATAACATTGATTGGTGCTGGTTTATTAACATTCTTTTTGATACTGAAGAAGGAAGCATAAGATTAATTCACAACATAGATCATCGCATCGCAAGAAAGATCTCCGAGGATCATCGCCTCTCGTGACCCTTGCTTGCATACACGAAAGAATGGTATCCAATGGGAGATATAAGAAACAGAGCCACAAGAGCCTTACAATCTCTTTGCTTCTTTATTTTAATTTAAAAGACATTGAATCCTCAAACATATTGTTTATCAGAACCTAATCTATTGAGCAAAAACAAAGTACTCATTAATTGGG
The DNA here is from genome assembly GCA_963556525.1 of Cochlearia excelsa. NCBI lineage: Eukaryota > Viridiplantae > Streptophyta > Magnoliopsida > Brassicales > Brassicaceae > Cochlearia > Cochlearia excelsa. The sequence continues at coordinate 10,827,131 of OY748329.1, forward strand.
TCTATTGGAGCTTTTTAGAAGCATCAACATTAGTAGTTGCAAGAGCAAGAAGCCGAGTTCAAGACCGGTTTTAAAGCTTTTATCCTTTAGTGAAGTTGGGTCGTTTCTTTTATTCAAGTTGATAAGGAGAGTGTTTCCTCCTCATTTATGATTTAGTGTCGAAAAGAAAGCTCTCGATGTATCTTGATTTGAAAGAAAACGAAATCCCATAAGGTCCTTGCTTGTCCTTCATGAATCTATGGGTTTAGTTTTTTGTCATTTTTTTTAGTTAAAGAAAATGGGAAATTGCCAAATATACCATTATAACTTCTTAGATACTAAACCATATCCTTTAAATAAACTCTAAATACTAAATAAACAACTCTAAATACTAAAGTTTTGGCGGAAAAAAATTTTAGTGGTACTTTGTTCCTTGAAAAACTTGTTATGTTTGATTTAAGAAAGTATTTTTAGTGGTACTTTGTACCTCATCTTGTTGCATTACAACCTTGTAGTACCTACACATCAACAAGTTGCTCTTTTAGAAGGTAATAGATTCACATATTACAACAACAATTCAAACAAGAAAAGTATTCACAAAATTACAGAAGGCCAACATCATGGATTACAAAAGGCATGGATCACCACAAAAGAGACCTACTTGTTTATTATCGTTGCAAAAAGGTGACACAACTTCCTGGTTCCCTTCCATATGGGAACATTTCTTGCATAGTTACCAAGTATTTGATCCATCATTGGTGGAACAAATTGTTTTCGGCTTTGTCTAAAAAAAGTTTCTATAAGGTTAAGGATCTTCCTCTTAACATACATGATCCATGAGAAGTAAAATATTATTCCAGTTTGTAAAATTTGGCATCAAGATTGTGATTTGGCTTTAATATATTAAAGTTGTTCAACCTTGGAAGTTTAACAAAAGTTGTCCTTGAAGCATATGGGCCATCATCACAAATGTTGCTTGACACGAGTCCGATGTACATTCTGGTAAAGAAGAGAAATTGAATAGTCAGTTTATACTAAATTATAAACAGGGGAGTGCCTCGTAAACTTTTAACTGCAACATTAATTTTTGCATAAAACTTACCTATGAACATTCATAATATTCAAAAAGATGGACGGAAGTTGAGATAAGAAGTATGTCCTTAATGAAGTCGCTACACTCATATATGTCTGCACACACCATGTAGTCAAACGAAAGCATGTGAATGCTACTTATGCATTTAAAAACGGAAAATAAAATCTAACTAAGCTCTAAAAGATCAATAGATAATATACCAAAGTAAGATAACAAACTTGGAGTGTATTAAGATGCAACTCAAGATCTCCAATGATAGCAAGGCATGTAAGAAAAAAGCATGAAGACCTTCATATTAGAAGATATAATAAGAATTAGAAAGGTGTATAAAATACATGCCTGAATTTTTTTTAAGAATGTATCGCAACCCATGTCCTGGACATTAAGGTTGAACATATTTTTGATAAACAAGAAAACTTAGATTCCATTTTATGAATACAAAGAGGTAATAAATGAAGGTACAACCAAGTATAAGTGGATGGTAATAAAATCATATTTCCCAACAAACGCCTACAGGATTCCAAAAGCCAACATGAACAAGGGAAGAATTACCTGAACATCGGGCAGCATCTCATGCATGAATTCAAACAACGTATGAACAATTTTCTTCAGATAACTTCCAATGGGCCCTTAAGAATCTTGAATAATGCCCAACAACATACTTGAAGCAAATGTACATGATCACAAAGGTCAAATACTCACAAGAACAATGCATGAAACAAGTACGATTTTTAGGAAATCTAATACTAAGAGGGATCAACCGCTCAAGTGCTCCACTTCTAGTGAAAACCTCAAGTTGAATACCAATAATCCAAGCCAATACACAATCAAATATATATAGATTCAATAATGAAGAAATAAACTCACGTGATGTTGTTTGCAATAACAACTTTATTGTCTTTTACCTTGATGACTTCACATAAGTTTAACAAATATCGAATTACCATCACTACTCACTAGAAATATGTTTTCCTGAAAAACAAAAAATAGAAAATTGAGAGACAAAAACTTTGCAAAACATTGGTTGTTCATTAAAAATACAAGCATCACTGAGAACATATATTTTTATCTCTTCTATTGACATGGAACCATAAATAGACCTAATAGCCCATAAAGTGTTCAGATTGTTCCCTGTCCATTCCTCCCCACTCAAATGTTTCTTAGCTTACTCAACATCTTAAAACCAACAAGAAAAAGAAGACATCAATCAACAGGGTCGGCTAAGACTATAACACTACAAGATAAGGCTATTTTGCATGTAAGCATTAGAGATACATTTCATAGTTACTACACTTAATCATAATCTTCCAAATCCTAATACTCAATACTCAATATATTTGACAAACACTACCATTAGTCCCCATAAGTACATGTACTTAGGTATCTTCGTGATCAAGATGTGAGAGGTAGATTAATGTCTCCCGCATTATCTGCAAATACTATTATTAACAATGGTAATGAAAGAAAAAATTGCATCAACTGCAAAAAGTATTATTAACAATGGTAATTCACATATCTTAAATACATCAATGATATGTTAATGAAATATTCTAGACCACAAAGTAAGATAGAAATATTTTCGGGTGCGGATTTGTATATGTGACTGCAAACAAAGAACATAGAGAACATTACTATGTATGCATTATATAGAAAATAAAAACAATTGCATACTATCATCCCTGGGTTACACATGTTAGGCCTAAAATTATAGGAAAACAACATGACGTGTATTAACACAAGAGGAAAAAAATTTACTTTGAAAAATGATGTGAACAATGGTGCCATGTTCTGGATAAAAAGCCTAGAGATAAAGAATATATGGCGTCATCTCAAAATGTTTACATACAAATATGGGATTGCCAGAACCTAATGAACATAAGAAATCTTGCCTGCTCTTCGCTACTACAAGTTGATATGCCTCAGGGATATAATTCAAACAAGTTGGAGAACTACATGCCTGCATGCAGGCATGAAAACAAGTACATGCATCAATCAAGAAACCAAAGTAACATGAAACATAATATACTACATAACCAATTAATGACCAGAAAGAATACATTAATCAACTAAAAGAGATTCATGAAACATCTATCAACCAAAACCAAGAAAACAAATCGAGGCAAATAAGAAAAAGCTAACATGAAAAGGTTGTACATCTTGACACATTGTAGCCATCTCCAAAATTAAGAGTCGCAATCTACCAGAGAAAGAGAAGTCATTAGATTATGACAGTATAATAGTGACAACATGAAAATTTGGATTATAGGCCGACATACCTATGACAGACATTGAAGCGTAAGACTCCTATATGTTCCTCTCCATCTGCAAAAAAACAAATCATTAATGATGGTTTTGTCATCGTAAAAATGTAAACTTGATGAAAACACAAACTTGCATGTTTAGAGACTCCTTGAGCTCTTTTATCTTTTGTCGAGTCAACTCACCTTTTCACTTCAGAGCTCAACAAAAGAAGAATTGTTATTGAAGTCGACTAAGAACTTATTCCAAAGGAATTTTTGAAGCGTACTTACTTTCAGAATAGCCATGCAATTCTCACAGATAGTCTCACTAGATACACAACCAACCAACATAAGTGTCCTAGGATAACGCAATCGCCAAAATCTGATTTTTAAGGGGAAAAGAGAATAAGCTTGAAAGTCAAGATAACAACAAAAGTAGCTTAAAATCTCAAAGGAAACAACATTAGCAAATTTGAAACAAAAAAAATTGGTAATATAAAACCTACAAGAAGCTTCTCTGAATGTTCGTATAAGCCATTGAAAAAGTTTCTTTGAGCTTAAACCTAGAGCAAGTTCGAAGACGAAGAAACAGTTACAGCAGCAACAGCGACGAAAAATGTCTTTGTCGCCAATCTCCGAGACAAAAGCCATGGCGAGTGACTTTGTAAAACCCTGAAAAAAACCCAACAATCGTAAACACATATACAATGATCCTGGCAAAGAAATCAAGTTTCTGATAACATATATTACTCATTATTACACATAGCTCATAGCTTCTGATTTCAAGGTTGTTTCATCATCTCTTTTAGAGACCTACAAAAATAAACTCAATTATTAATTAAGACAAATTCCCTTAACATCACAACATCATTAATGTGATTTTAAATCATATACCTTGCAAAAATAACTTAAGAAATGTGATTTTACATTTTTTCAGATAACTAAGTAAGAACTTTACCTTAAATAATAAGCTCCCCTAAAAAACAAACCTTTATTTATTACACTAGAAACATTTATTTCGTACATATCGCAATAAAAATAGAGAAAAAACTCAAAAATCATAAATCCATGGGTTATTCACTGACCAAATCGTTTATTAAAATAAAAAATAAGACTTACTTCTTCTTCTTCTTTAGATCCAAATCCAAAGGCGTAAAAGGTCTCGACGGTGGCTGAATCAAGTCTCTTAATTTCTCAAGAAGCCATGGCGCCGACGAATCGCTAAGCCCAGAAAAACCCTAGAGAGAGAGAAAAAAACATAAGACAGAGAAAATCAATTTTGGATAAATTAGTTTTTTGGATTATAATGTGTGTATGTGTATATATTACCTTTTTAATTTCCTTTTTTCTTTTCATTTTTACGGTAATTTCTGTAGTTTCCTTTTTCTTATTTTTTGTAAGGGTAATTTCATTTTTCTTCATTTTTTGTTGTTTTTTACTTCTGCGTTGACCAGTAAGTAAGCGGTGCATTAGTTGTTGACTTCAGGAAAACATTAGTTTTCTATCTCTTGTATTTAAAGAAAAATCCAAATATGGATTTTAAAAAAATATGTTGACCCAATTGCATTAACCGCAAAACCAAAGACCCACTAATCTTGTTAATGAAGAAAAAGGTAATTGATGTTGATTATTTGATTAATCATAAATTAACTAGGGTTAATGATTAATTTAAACATATTAGTCATACATAGAGAATTACTAAACTTTTGAACATGAAAAAAAAACACAATTAATATTAAATAAATATGTGGCTATGAAATAAACTAGGAATAATTGTCTGTTTAGACCATTTTTACAAATATACCTAAATTTAGGACCATCTACTATTTATTATGGTCAAATATGCATGTGGGGGCTACCTGCTCTAATACAGATTTTGTGAGATGCAGTGGAGAGATAAAAATGTGTAATAAAGTAGTTAGTGGATTTGAGATAAAAATGTGTAATAGAGTAGTTAATGTGTAATAGGAGGTATATCGATTGGTGATATACAATCCATATATGTATATGCTTCTATACATATAAAAGTGACTTAAAAATCAAGAGAATTTAATGCGGAGAGAGAGTGGTCGCAGAGAATTTAATGCAGAGAGAAAGTGGTCGCAGAGAATTTAATGCGGAGAGAGAGTGGTTGCGGAGAATTTAATGCGACCAGACTAATGGGTAACTGACGAATAACTAGATAATAAGATTGCACAACTGATTTGTACACTCTGTACGGTGCATACTGAATTGTACAAACTATGTATATACGCCTTAATGTTATTCAATTTGTACAGTCATGTTGTCCATTACAGTGGATAGTCAAATTATCCACTGGATAGTACAAACGAATAACATTCGGGTGTACATACTTAGTTGTACAGTTCAGTATCCACCGTACAGAATGTACAAATCAATTGTACAATCATGTTGTCCATTACAGTGGATAGTCAAATTATCCACTAGATAGTACATACGAATAACATTAAGGTGTATATACATAGTTTGTACAATTCAGTATTCACTGTACAAAGTGTACAAATCAGTTGTGCAATCATATTATTTAGTTATTCGTCTGTACATATAAATTTGTATAAATAATATTGTAAAATGTACAATATTACGATTCACCCTCTAACCTTACAAATTTAGCTCTTGATTCAATTTATGATTTTTGTCAAATAAGATGTGAGATAAGTGTAAGAAAATAGATAGAAAAGAGAAGAGAGAAAAACAAAGAAATATAGAGAAGTGAGAAAAATAAAGAAAGAAAAAAATAAAGAAAGAAAAAAATGAAAAGAAAAAAGAAAATGAAAAAGAAATGTGAGTGGAGAGAAAAGAGAAAAAAAAGATGAGAGAGAAAACAACATTAAATGTTTTCTCACTACATAATACATTTGTTTTCTATATGTATATATTCATGTCATGGATATTTAATGGTCAGCTGAAAGTCGAACAATAAGAAGAAGAAGAAAAAGAAGAAGACGGAGAGTCGGGGAAGTTTTCTGTAATTATTAAATGTGCTAAAATTAAATTTAAGAAAATTACCCACAAAATATACTCTTTTTATGGTGTGGATCCAAGAAAATTACACAAAAAAATCTATGGCATAACCGTAATATACGCGAAATATATACCCCTTTTGTAATCTCCATTTGACGTGAATAGTGCAAATGTGTGGGTCCTATGGTCCTGATTTGCAATTGTAAATAGTAAATGGTGTTGTTTTTAATTATTTGTCAAAAAATGGTCCAAATGGCCAATTCACCCAATAAACTACACGGTTGAGAAACAAAGCCATATAAATACAAAGGTATATTAATACAACCTCGTCTAACATGGTACGAGGTTGCATGTACTTTCTTTGTGCTTCAGCTCAGTGGCGAACCTAAAAACTTTTTTTACCAGGTTCAATATATAATAAAAAAAATTAAATATTGTTATTAAAATAAATAAATAATATTTACAAAATTACTCTACGTTCTTTCATTTTCTGAAATATTTCTATTACATTATCATTTATAATGGTTTTGAATATATCTTTTTCGATAAAACAAACTAGACAATCATTCAAAAACTGATCACCAATACGATTACGTCGATGTGTCTTCATAATGTTCATGGCTGAAAAACATCTCTCAACCGTTGAGGTAGCGACATGCAAAATCAAAACCAACTTCAAAAGCCTATAAACCAACGGATGTGACAAATGCTTCCTGTTTCCACTAGCATATGAGCAAGTTCTCCAAGATTTTTTAAAGAAATAAACCTTTCGTCATTCCGAACATTGTCAATGTAGATATGTAATTGTTGCTCAAGAGATATGAACTCTCCATGACTAAAATCATTTGGATAAAACTGGGATAACTTCATCAACTTCGAATGATCAAAGTCGCTGAAGGAGTTAACTGGAGATAAAGAAGCAGCGTAAATAAGTAGTTCAGTGTTAACCTCGTTAAAACGATCGTTAAACTCCTGCAGCTGCAAATCCAAAACAACATATAAGCAATTGACCTTGTAGTGATGCATATTTTTCATTCCTGTTTTGGCTCTTGGTTTTCTTGAGTCAACAAAATCTTCTTCCATGTCAAGATTTTCTATATCATGTTTCTCACAAAAAGAAGACACTTTCATCATGAGAGAATTCCACCCATCATCTCTAAATTGTTGCAATAGCCTCTTAGTCGATTTCACCAATGACATAGCATTTAAAATATCTTGATTTTTTTTTTGCAAAACCATAGATAAACTATATGTGAGTCCTAAAAGATGTACCATCATTTGCAAATAAAACACAAAATCAAACCTATGAAAGTACCGAAGAAGACCATGTGCTTGTCGTCTTTTCGAGTCATCTACCCCTTCGTTTTGAACATACTCAAGCACCTCGACGATGGGAGAAAACAACTCAACCAAACGCAATAGAGTTTTATAGTGAGAACCCCAACGAGTAGCTCCTGGTCTTTGAAGAGAAATATCTTGATTTAATCATGTTCCAATATTGATTTCACCATCACTTATTCCTTCTTCAATTGTCTTTCTGTATTTCTCTGCAAGCATATCTTTTCTTTTACATGAAGCTCCCACCACATTCCACAATAGAGAAATCATGTCAAAAAAATCTCCAACATCAAAATGTTTCTTTGCAACTGCCACAACAACCAATTGAAGTTGATGCGCAAAACAATGAACATAATAAGCTGATGCATTTTCCTTCAAAACGAGTGCCTTTAACCCATTGAATTCACCTTTCATATTACTGTCTCCATCATAACCTTGGCTTCTTAGCTTTTTGATGCTTAATCCATACCTAGTGAACAAAGAATCAATCGCTGATTTCAGGGTTGCTGAAGATGTCTCACTAACATGTGTAATACTTATGAATCTTTCCTTTACTATCCCTGTTTTAGCAACAAAGTGAAACACTACCGCCATTTGTTTTTTATTAGAAACATCAGCAGACTCATCCACCAACAAACCAAATACATCATTATCAGTTTCTTCAATAATGGATTTGATTATTGTTTCTGCAAAACAATGCACAATATCTTTTTGGATCTTTGGAGATGACATATGATTGTTTCCAGGGGCATTTTCTAAAACTACTTTACTCACAATTTCATTTTGTTGAACAATGTATTTCAAAAACACCACAAAGTTTCCTCTATTAAAAGAGTCTTCCGTTTCATCGTGACCACGAAAAGGTAGCCCTTGTTGCAACAAGATTCTGGCAACATCAATCGAAGCGTTTAGCCGAATCCGATACTCATTTTTCACAATACCATCTTGTTTATGCAACACATGCTTGATAGATTGATCTTGTTTCAACAGATTTTCACATTTCATAACTCCATTGTTATGAAAACTATCAACCGGTCCAACGTGCTCTGTAAATGATTTTCTATACTTGTTCCACCCAGAGATTCATTCACTGATAAAACCGTCTCTTTTTATGTTTTTACCAGTATTATCTCTGAACAAATAACAACACAGACAAAACGCTTTCTCTTTCTTGACACTGTATTCTAACCAATTGGGATACTCATCAAACCAATCTGGATTAAACCGCCTCATTGTATTTCCTATCGGTATTTGTTTAAATGTATGGACCCCGAGGTTGACAAGGACCCATAATAAAATATTTTCGAATTACCTTGTCTCTTTGATTCGGATGATAATATATTATTCTTTTCCGATCTACAGGATCAGAAGGTAGATTATCTAAATCAATGTAAGATGTATCTGGAGCTTTTCTTTTCAAAAAATTATCCATAAATTTTTCCATTACTTCGTCTAAAATAGAAAAAAGTATTTCAATATAATAAAAAAACAAAATTCTTTAAATATTATTATATTAACTTATTCGTCATATTATTATATTTTAAAATAAAAAAGCATAATGATATATCAATGAAAAGGAAATAAACCTTACCTCTGTGGCTCTGTATGCACGTAGAAGAAGAACATAATTAATATTAGATACTTTAGGTTAATTTTATATGCACGTTTTTAGGTTAATAAAAGTTATTCCTTTTTGTTCCTAATATGATTTCTATTAGTAAAGTTAATTGTATTTATGTTATGTCTAGCTTTTTAACAATAGTTTGATGGGTCAAAAAAAAAAAAATGGGCTGGACAATTTGTATTTGGAGGTTCAAATTTTCTATTAAGTGATGACAAAAAAAACTTAGTATATAAATTAACAAAAGAAAATTTTTTTGGTGGGTCACGTGACACCCCAAGTGAACAAGTGGGTTCGCCCCTGCAGTTCAGCTTACATGTCTTTGCACATGCAAAAATAAAGTAATTCATTTTTTTTTATTATTATAAGGATTCAAATTTTAAAGTTAAGGTTATAGTTTGTAGAAAGTAGGATTTAATTTTGATTATTTAGAATTTAGTTTTTTTAAGTTTTACTTTTAAGCTCATTTGAATTTTGTTATATTATATATTATTTTTTTGTGTGGTATTCTAGGAAAAAAAACTTATGATGTTACTTATGGGCCTTGAAACTATTTTTGATGATATTTTTAGAAGTTATCATTTTAATAATTGTGCTACAACTAACTCATCAAAAATACATAAACATAAGAAATTGAAACATTCCCTATCTACGCCACAAAGAAACAAAGAGAATGTTAATAAAAACTATTACATCGAGTGGATTCAATCAAAGCATGTAACTATATCCTCTATATTATTAAGTTCTTACTATTAATAATATTTATAAGATAACTTCCCTAAAATACCATCAAAGAAAATTTTATGCCAAAAATTACCACCACAAAAATCCCATACATTTTTGGTTCAAAATACAACAAAAACAAGAATAAGTTTTGAAACTTCATTTTTTTATTATTATTAGGACTTAAAATTCAATGTTTTAAGTTTTAGTTTCTAGAAAGAAGGGTTTAATTTTGAATGTTTAGAATTTAGTTTTTTAATTTTAAGCTAATCTGAATTTTGTGATATACAAATGGTATTTTTAGAAATTGTCTTTTTCTAATTGTGCTAACATAAGAAATTAAAATTGTTTTCTATCTACGTCATAAAGAAACAAAATAAAAACTCTTATCCATATGTTTTATTCTATACTAATACAACTTAACCCTTAATTATTCTAAACAAAGTTTAATCAACTTTAAGACAATACCTATTCAAAGAATAGCAAAAGAGCAAAGATGAACAAAGGAACTGTTGCACCTTCGTCTTCCTCCGTATAAGCTTGTTTCACCATTAGCTACTCCGATATCGATACTAAAGAGAATACTAATCCGAGATTTGCAGAAAGTAAATAACACACGAGGTTTATCCAGTTCGGTAGCTAAACGCGTACCTACGTCTGGCCGAGATATACTCGGAATCCACTGGATTCAGTTTTTTGTTTCCGGCGATACAAGTCACTCTCCGGCGAACTCTCACCACCCAAAAGCTCAAAATCTCTCTTCCCGTTTATCTTTCTTTTCTCTCTCGTTACAAGCAAAACCCCTCTCTAGATAATTTTGTAACAACTACAAAGATAAGATATATAAAGAGATTCTCCATCTTCAACAACCTCCAACTTCTGCAACTGATTCTTTTGAGGTTTGTTACTGACGAAGCTTTGATCTGAATCTTCTTTTCCGTCAACGATGAGCATAGAGAAACACGATGTCGTTTACTTCTCCTTGTAAACTCTTCTATGTTGATTCTGAGTTCTAGGCCCACTAGCACTAGCGGCCCAATAACACTCCTGAACCCAACATCCATAAACAAGACCAACATCAACAGGAACAAACAATAGACCAAGTTAACTATAAAAATCAATAACTAAATTTTAATCAAAGATCAAAAGAGAACTTAACAAAGACAAAGGACAAAGAATAAACAATAGACATACCATCGTTTATTATAAAAGTAAAATAAGTTTAATTCTGAACAGAGACCCAAAGAAGAGCAAAGAACAAACAACAAAAAATAGACCAAGTTAACTAGATAAAAATCATAAGTTACACACAAGCACCAAACAAAAGAAGAACAAAGAGAAAAGAAAAGCGAATATCAAACAACAAAAATATTGACCAAGTTAACTAGATAAGAATCTTGTGTTACACACAAGCACCAAACCAAATAAGAACAAAGATATTAAAACAAACATTAGACCAAATTAACTAGCAAAAATCCTATGTTAAACACACAAGCACCAAAACAATGATAGATATCTACAAAAACCCATAAATACATTAATTTCAAGTTTGAGAAAATCAAGACATAAACAACACGTTAACTTTGACCAACACAATATCAAATTCAGAACTTGGACCAAAAACAAAGATTCTGAACCAAAAAACAAAGAACAAAAATAATAAGAACCATAAAACAAAGAAAACAAAATACAAAGAACCAAAAAACAAAGAACCAAGAAACCAAAAACAGAGAACCAAAGAAACCAGAAAACTAAGAACCAAACAACCAAAAAAACAAAGAACCAAAGAACCAAAAACTAAGAACCAAGGAATAATAAGCACTACATGGACAAGAATTATTGAATTATGAATTGCTAAAGCAGACAAAATCAAACATAGAGAGTGCAATCGACCATTAAACCTTATACGATTGCACATAGTTTGGGATCCTGCACCGGTTTCAGCAAGTGGGGACTTCTTTTTGAACTAGTATCCATCATCTTAACCTGAGAGACGTAACAAAAGGGTTATTAGATTAATTGATTAAAATATCAATAGTTATTAGTAACAAGGGTTGGTAGATCACCCAAAATTCTGTCAAGATAGCTTTTGATTGTGGAATTTTTCTCGTCCATACCATAATTGGATTCTTCCCTTAAAATTTCCATGACCAGCTGTTTCGTTCCTCCGAATGAAGCCACCTGCAAATTCAAAAAGATGTATGTCTATATAGTTTAGAGAACCGCGGTTGTTTTATTTATTGTCTTGCCTCTGGTTATATGAGACCTTCGTTCACTCCTACAAGCCCGTATTCAAGTTCTTCATATACACGCCCAATCTTTGAACACTGTTTGTGTATATATATATATATATATATATATATATATATATATATATATAGCAGCAAGTAATGCAAACAATCACAACACATTTCCTTTGTCATATCCAACATATATGAAAATGATTAGTGATATTACATGAGAAAAAACAAGAAATTGTGTCGTTAGCGGTTATGATATCGTCCTCTTGGTTCTATAAACTAAATAAGGGGAGCCATTATTACCTTTCTGACTGTTGCATCGTTTATAAGTGGGCCATGTCATAATTTTGAAGCGTCAAATAAATTTACAGAAAATCATCAAAATATACAAGAGATTCAGTTAACACTAAATCAAGGCGACTCGGATGCTAGTTAACTGAACATTGAGACAATGTACAACACTACCACTAGTATGATATGCATGTCCAAATTGCAATAACGAAAATCCTATATTATTATGTGTTGTCAAAACAGAGGCATAAGGTCCAAAAACACATACCTGGGTTGTCCCCTCCTTAAATTCGTCTCCTACTTCTAATATTTGAACATCATAAGAAAATGCTTCAAAAATTATCATAGCTGCGAAAAAGATATATTTTAAAGATAATACTAGATGGAAGATCCAAAAGGGAAGTGTCGAGTTTCCCATTTCTTACCATCTTGCACAAGTACTCTGTTTGCACAAACACATGTGTGTATTCCAAAATTTTGCTGCAAGCTGCAATAACAAATAAATAGGTAATATAACATTTTAGGATATTAACGATTCCCATAATGCCTTGCTGGAAACTAACAGTTCTGATAGGTGGAACCTCAAACTAAGAAACTTGAAAAAAAAGAATATACATATTACTAATATCATATATTCATTTTTACTATATCTGCATGTAACAATAACTGTCGGAATCGAGTTGAAACATCTTTTGCTTTGATCGTCCAAGTTATCCTTAACACAAGCATCCTCATATAGATTCCTCTTGTTGAGTTCCTCGCATATAAAAACAATTTAGGTAATTAAAACATTTAAACTTAATAAAACCAAACAAAATGAAATCCAGTTTCCCAAAATATGTAGCAAAACATGAGACAAATCCATGAAAGACTTTTGAGCGTTAAATTGACATTATAATGAGAAAAACAAAACAGAAACTAAACCTCTACCGTTCAAAATACAAGATCTAATTTCATCTAAGACAAGACCGATCGTTATACTTATGGGCAAAATTGCAAGTTCAGTGAGTTTAAGGTTGTTGATTGTACGGTGCGATGGAACTGAATACGAGATGGAGGATGATACATATGATGACAAGGAGACGAAGGGAGAGATAATGGAGCTCGCAGAGCTATCTCTCAACTCAGTGGTGGGTATGTCTTCTCCAAAGACAATTAAGATAAAAGGTTATGTAGACAAGGAAGAGGTGGTGGTGATGATTGACTGCGGAGCCTCCCACAACTTCATTTCAGACACGGTGATTCGCAGGCTTATAAAATTAACCGAAGGTACCACATGATATTGAGTTATTATGGGTGAGGGATTGTGTAGATAAGTGGTTTTGAAATTACAAAATATTACGATTCAAACTAGTTTTTTTACCATTGGAACTTGGTAGCGTGGATGTCATTTTGGGTATGCAATGGCTTGTCACTCTTGGGGAAATGCGTGTTAATTGGAAGGAACATATATTTAGGTTTAATTTCAAAGGAATATCTGTGGAGTTACACAGTGATAGGAACTTGAACAATTAATATGTCTCATTAAAGGCTATGTGGAAGTCTTTAAGGGGTGAGGGAGAGGGCTTCTCATTGAAGTACAATTGGTTGCAAGTAGGGCATGAGAAGATGGAACACACAACTCCACTTGCTTTGTCAAGAGTCGTAGAGAGATATGAACAAATATTTTAGGAACCACATGGCCTCCCTCCATCACGTGGTAGAGAACATGCCATCATCTTGAAAACAGGGGTTGAGCCGGTGAGTGTGAGGCCCTTCCGTTACCCTCAAGCACAGAAAGCTAAGATCGAGAAACAAATAGCTTCTATGTTGGTTGCGGGCATTATTAGAAAAAGTGGGAGTCCATTCTGTAGTCCAATACTTTTGGTGAAGGAGAAGGTTGGGAGGTGGCGTTTTTGTGTAGACTACAAAGCTCTAAAGAAGGCTACAATACCTGACAGTTATCACATCCCAATGATTGATCAATTGTTAGATTAATTGAGAGGTGTAGTTATTTTTTCCAAGATGGATTTAAGATATGGGTATCACCAAATCTTGTACGAGCTGAAGATGTACATAAGACTGCTTTTCGTACCCATGATGGACATTACGAATTCATGGTCATGTCGTTTGGCTTGACCAACGCACGTGCAACCTTTCAAGCCTTAATGAATGAGATATTCAGACCCTTCTTAAGGAAGTTTGTATTGGTCTTTTTTGATGATATCTTGGTGTATGGTCACACTATGGAAGAGCATCAGAGACAACTCAAGGAGGTATTAGATGTGTTAATGAAACAACAGTTGTATGCTAACAAGAAGAAGAAGTGCCAGTTTTGTAGCACTCATATAGATTATTTGGGTCACTTAGTTTTGGCAAAGGTGTATCTGCAGACCCTAGCAAGATAAGTGCCATGGTGGACTGGCCATAACCAAAGAACATCAAGGAGCTGAGGGGGTTATTAGAACTTACGGTTATTATGGGAGGTATGTGCTAGGGTACGACATACTAACAAGACCATTGACGTCTCTCCTAATGAAATACAATTACCATTGGCTTGAATCAGCCACCACAACTTTCAATGCCTTAAAGGAATCTATGACCACTGTGCATGTTCTCATCTGACCAAACTTTGAGGAAGTGTTTATAGTGGAGTCTGATGCAATAACAACATCCCATAGCTTACTTTAGTCAAGCCATGACAAATAGACAGAAGACGACGCCAGTGTATGAGTGTGAGATAATGGCCATTGTGTTTTCAATACAGAAAATGGAGGCATTATTTGTTAGGAAGGAGGTTTTTGGCAAGGACATATCAGAAGAGCCTAAAATTCCTCTTGGAACAAAGAGAGATTAATATGGAGTACCAAAAGTGGATTAAGAAGATTTTGGGTTTTGATTTTGATTTTGATATTTTCTACAAGCCGTGGATAGAGAACAAGGTTGTAGTTGCGTTATCAAGGAAAAGAACTCTAACAGAACTGTTGGCTTTGACAGTGCCTACGGTGGTACAAATTGAGAAGATTAGCAGTGAAGTGGGTAGAGATGAGAAACTTCAGGGGATTATTAAGGAAATGTTCCTTGACCCAACCTCACATCCGGATTACTTCTTGGTGCAAGGAAGATTGTTGAGACAGGTCAAGTTGGTATTACCAAGGGATTCAAACCCGGTGGGAGACATTATCAAGGAATACCATGGTGGAAAAATAGGGGGACATGCATGCATTTTTAAAACACATCGGAGGATTGGTGAAGTATTTTACTAGCAAGGTATGATGACCAATATCATAAGGTATGTATCAACTTGTGTGGTATGTCAACGCTACAAGTACTCAACATTGACACATGGAGGCCTGTTACAGCCTTGACCCTTACCAGACAAAGTATGGGAGTATATCTCAATGGACTTTGTAGAAGGGTTGCCATGGTCAGCTGGATTCAATGCTATCTTGGTGGTGGTGGAAAGGCTCACCAAGTACAGTCATTTCTATGCCTTGAAGCATCCATTTATATCAGTCCAGATTGCAAATATATTTGTACAAGAAGTAGTCAAGCTCCATGGTTTCCCTAAAACCATTGTCTCGGATAGGGACAAGGTTTTCATGACTCAGTTTTGGAAGGAGATGTTCAGAAGGGCAGGCACGAAGTTGTGCTTTAGTACGGCATACCATCCCCAATTTGACGAACATACATAAGTCAGAAACCGTAGTTTGGATACTTACCTACGTTGCTTCTCAGGAGAACAACCCAAACTTTGTGTGCGGTCTTTAGCCTGGTCAGAACTATGCTACAATACGTCTCACCATTCAATTATTTACATGAATCCCTTCAAAGCGGTGTATGGCCGAGATCCTCCTACTCTATTCAAGTTTGAGACATGGACTACCTCAAACGCTGATTTGGAAGAGAAGCTGTTAGAGAAAGAACTAATCTTGTCTCTGTTGAAGACTTTTTTGCCTAAAGCTCAGCAAAGAAAGAAGTTGTCAATTGACACTCATCGGTGTGAGCTTAAAATTTGAAGTGGGTGATCTGGTATACTTGAAGATGAGATCTTTTAGACGCAAGACGTTAGCAAATAGAGTCAATGTGAAACTGGTTGTTCGGTATTATGGACCGTATGAAGTGGAGCAGAGGATCGAGAAGGTGGCGTATAAGCTCAAACTCCCAGTTGAATTTCGCACCCATCCTACCTTCCATGTCTCTCAACTTAAGAAGGAAGTGGGTGATCGGATCTTAGTAGTGTCTATACCACCTCATCTTATAGTGAACTGTGTCTTGGAGGCTAACCAGAGGGCGTGTTGGGACAGAGGCAACATGCTATTTCAGGACACGAAGAGGTGTTGATCAAGTGGAAAGGACAACCTGACTATGATTGTTCTTGGGAAGGAACTGAGGTAATCAGGAGGCAATTTCCAGATTTCAACCTTAAGGACAAGGTTAGTTTGAAGGCGGGGTATTGATATGTATGAGGGTAAACATCCACCCATTACTCATCAGTACAGAAGGAAGAATAAGAGCAAGGCCCAAGCCCAATATGTTGGAAGTGAGAAGAGTGGTGGGCAAGGAAGTAACTATGGTCAGGTTGACCATGGTTGTGTTCATTAAGCAGATGACCACATGGCCCTAACGATATCACATGGGCAGTGTGAGACAGAGAGAATGTTTGTTGTTACTTTACTATAAATAAGCAGTTCTATCTTTATGTTTAGGGTATCTTGAGAAAGGATCAAAAAGGTGGGGGAAGAGACTCGTAAATTCTCTTATTGTATTTGACGTTTCTATTCAATAAGATCTATATTTCATATTGTTCTTATTGATCTATGTTTAACACTGTACTCGTAACACAATCTAACAATTATGCAAGTAAACACATTAAACTTTTTAAACAATTTTAGTTTTTTTCCCACAGAGGTATTCGAAAAGGGAATATTGGCTTTTTGGACATATTTTCAAAAGTAATCCAAAAAACCAGAACTGTCACTGTTTACAAATCAGTTTTCGTCAGTGGGTCCCGCCGTTATTGTTTGCTTAAAAGTCCACAATGGGTATAAATATTGTGTTATTTACATGATATGCCATTAACTTTATTATGATATAATTAAACATAAATTCACATAAGCCCATTAAATGTGTACTCATTTAATTTATACCCATTTTCTGAGCCCACTTAATACCCTAGTTTTAATCGATTTAAAACCACACTTCTTCTTCCTCGTTCTTCTTCACTTTTTTACAGTTTTTTTTAACCTAGTGACGACAAGTATGTCGAAGAAATTGCGACTTTCTGTTGACGAAGCGAGTGGATCCTATTCCGTTCGGACTACTCGCGCATCGGCGTCTAGGCTTTCAATAGGTGAGTGCATGTTCTTTTTTTATTTTGTTTTCTTCTTCGGTGAGTTTTGTTCTCTCCTTTTATTGTCTTCCTCACTGAAATGGTCTCCGGTTTTGCAATTCCTGGTTCATATTCGATTATAATTTCACCCCGGTCTTTAATTTTTCAGTTCAGAATCAGAGCCGAGTGGACCATGGTTCAGAGTCCATTCCGGTGAAGCTCCCCAAGCGGTTGTTCTCCGTCGATCGTTATCCATCAGGAGGTCGTCTCAACAATTATTCTCGCCCGTAGTATTTGGGTCTTCTAGTCGAAGTTCTCCGTGGGACAAATGCTCTGGATTGTTTGTTGAGTTCACAGTTTGGGGATTTTTTCAAGCTGCCTGTATCACGGTGTAATCACTCCGATAAGCTTATTTACGGTCTTCTTGTCCGACAGCTTGTAACAAAAAAGCAACATGAGCTATGGTTTGTTTATGGTGGACATCCATTAAGATTTTCACTGCGCGAATTCCACTCTGTAACTGGACTTTCCTGTGGGTTAGTTCCATCCGAAGAGGAGATTGAGAAGCATCAGGATCCCGCCTACCTGTCTGTGTGGAATCGGCTTTTTGGGGACAATAAATCTGTTTTAGTCTCGGAAGTAGCTGACATTTTGAAAAATGATTCTAATGTGGTTGTGGGTGAAAGATTGTCTCCGTGGAAGAGAATCGCTTATGCTCTAATTGTATTGATTGATGGTGTTGTAGTCTGTAGCAGCAATGACTATTCTGTCACTAACAAGTATGTAGAGATGCTACATGATGTAGAGTTTTGTTGTCTTTTCCATGGGGTAGGATTGCATTCACTAAAACTATAGTACTGTTTGGACCTCCTAGAAGAGTTGATCATCCATTGGTGGACTTGAAAAACCGCCTACAACAAAGCACCATCTCTTGCTACGGATTCCCTCTTGCCCTGCAATTACAAGCTTTGATGTCTATTCCCGAACTGTGCCGTAAACTCAAACATCCAGATGATGTTAGAGATTTTATTCAAATGGGTTCTAAAAGTTCATTATCGACTATCTTATTACGTGAATCAGATGTGTTAGATGCTGAGACAAAAGACAATGTAAGTGATATAAGAAGTAATTGATTTTGAATATTATTAAAGTATGTCTTCATATGTTAACATATTTATTTTCATATATAGCTTAGTGTCATGTATACCATTCATCCACATGCGGAGCTGGATGAGTGTAACTTTACATGGCCTGATGAAAAAGAAGACCAGGAGGTTGACTTTTTGCTTGCCCTCAATGAAAATGGACATCGTTTTACTCCCGACGACTGGGAAGGTGGTGATGCATCTCTCCCATTACTAAGATCTCAAAAACATAGCTCATCTGAAAACCCCACAGACTCTACTCAACCAACAAAAAGAAAGAGGCAACCGAATAAGTCAAAAAAGAAATTTATTCCTAAAAAGCCTGCTGCACTTCTGCCGGTGAGTCTTCAAAACAGCCTGATGCTGCTTCTGGTTCTAAACATCCCGCCCCTGCTTCTTGTCAATCCAGTGTTGAAGATTGGTGCGTAACCAAGGATAGGGTGATTATGCAGAATCAGATTCTGAGAAAAAGTATTGTTGACGACATAGGGAAACTCATTCAAGGTCTTCTTCCAACACCCCAACATAGAAATACCCCAAGACGTCGCAAAGTCCATTCTCTAAATGAGGTGGCTCCATCAACTAAGCCTGACAAAGCAACACTGGAGGCTGACCCAGAAGCTGACCACCCTGCAGATGTTGGTACCAATATTGATGCATCTAATTGGGAAGGGTACGGAGTAGCCTTTGACATAACTTCAGAAATCAATATCGTTGACGATGTTGCAAAAGACGTAAAAAAATTATATTATGTTTTCTCTTACATTCCCTTCATTTTATGTTTTGTACAATTAATTAATTATCTTATGTTTTACGTTTTAATAGGCATACGTGGTGATATCTGACAAGGTTCGGGTCGAGGACCCAATAGATGCATATATCAATACCTCTGGACACTCTGTAGTGCATGCGGGGCGGATTCATTCCGATCAATTAAAGTGTACGGCGGTAACCCACGAGAGCAACAGTCCTCAAGATGTACAGGTAATTAAATGGACGTTATTAAATTTATATGAATGTTCTACCATTGTGTGTATATTTCTGCTTTGTGTGTATAGGTTTTTATTTTTTGCTTTGTGTGTATAGGTTTGTAACCAATTATCAGATGCAGGGGATCCTCGTGAACCGGATGCTGTACAGGTAAAGGTACTGGATAATCCCTCATTTTGTTTGCATTTTTCAATTACACGATGGTAGACTTTTAACTTATTTGATTTTTCATCACAAGGGCTCTAATGAAGTACTGGTTATCGACAAGGGTTTGGAGGATCCTCGTGAACCGGATGCTGTACAGGTACAAGTACTGGAAAATCCTTCATTTTGTTTGCATTTTTCAATTACACGATGGTGGACGTTTAACCTATGTGATTTTTCATCACAAGGGCTCTGATGAAGTGCTGGTTACCGACAAGGGTTTGGAGGATCCTCGTGAACCGGATGTTGTACAAGTACATGTACTGGACAATCCCTCATTTTGTTTCCAATTTTCAATTACACGATGGTGGACGTTTAACCTATGTGATTTTTCATCACAAGGCTCTGATGAAGTGCTGGTTACCGACAAGGGTTTGGAGGATTCTCGTGAATCCAACCATCCAACCCTGGATGATGTACATGTAACATTTATCACCGCTTGTATTCTGCATTATAGGATATTGTACACGAACCTTATGTCAATGAAGGTAAAACTTGTTTTTATTTTAGATGGGGTTTAGTGAAGTACAAGCTACCCAAGATTATACCCAAGTCCCCCGTGAATCCAACCATCCAGAGGGTGTGCAGGTAATTAAATGGACGTTTGTAAACTGCGTAAATTCAGCTGTCTATATTTTTGTTGTGTGTGTATAGGTTTGTAGTCAAGTAACAGATGCAGATGCAGAGGATCCTCATGAACATACAGTGTCGGAAGCTGTACAGGTGGATTTCAATCCATCAGCTTTTTGGTTTCCTGTATTACAGGATAGTGGACTCTAACCTCTATGTATATTATGATGTTTCATTATCAGAGCTCTAAAGGATCCATAACACCGATGTGCGTACTTATTCATGACAGCACACTTCGTAATGAAGTGGCAGCTATTGAAGATCCACGAGTACCGGATTCTGTAAAGGTAATAAACAAAATAACATTGCATTCTATAATACATGACGTTGTTCAGTTATTACTGTACGTTGTGCAAATGGGCACTGTACGATGTTCAAATGGTTACTGTACGATGTTTAAATGGTTATTGTACGATCTTTTCTAGCTTGTCCAACGTCATATATTGACTAATATCTATTTTTGCAGTTGGATCAAGTCGCAGAGCATACACTACAAACCCCTCCTAGTGAATTTAATGACAAAGATGCAACTAATTATGATCAAGATCTCCCTAAAAGGATCCCAAAGCGTTCACGTTTTCTAGATGATACTAATTTCACAACTGACCCTAGGCTTAAAAAGTTATTTGCACCTCGTACAAAACTACATGTGTACAAGCCTCTCCCTGAAGATCCCAATCAATTGGAGTTTCAGCCGTTCACTTCTATTATGGGGGAGAATACGGATCAATTAGTTATTTAGACTAATTTTTTAAGAAATTTATATTTATTTGTGATCACTATTAATTTTGTTCTCTTTTTTTCGTAGAACATTTGGTATATGTACGAGTCACAAAGTGTCTAATGGTATGTTTCTGGAATGTGCAAACAAGGATGTACCTTTCAGCACGGAGGTAAAGCTTTAACTATTTTGTATAATAGGAAATGTCAACATGAATGCTTATTTGTATTTTTTTTGTCTTAGCATGTCCAAGTAATCATATCCATGCTTAGTAATCATATCCATGCTTCCGAGACAACGTGGAAAATCCTATGAACTTAGACGTTGCGCAATGATTGATCCTTGGTTTACAACCCTTCTTACGAATCGCTATGATGAGTGTGTGGCCTCTGTTGATCAGGTTACATTTGATTGGGGAATAAATGCCAAAGGATATGTTACGGGTAAATCAACCGACAAACACATGAAGTCCGAGTTCATCAAAAATGTTGATGTTTTATATGTTCTGATGGAGTGGACCCCAAAATTATGGGTAGGACTTGTTGTTGATTTTAAGTCCCGGGACGTGCTTGTTATCGACCCATCAACTAAGGGACACACGGGATTCAGTGTTGCTGCTGGAATTTCACCCATTATATGTGATTTACCGATGGTGATCCGCAAATACATTTCGACTGAACACTCATATTATACCCACGGTATCTTCACTTGGTCTTATTATCATTTTAAGTATGATGCTGCCGTCGATGCTGATTCAGGTCCAGTCGCTGTCAAATTCCTAGAGATGCAAGCTCTCGGCATCCACAAGGAAGACATTGTCTTTACTGATAATATGGTAACCACTATCCGGAAGGCTTACGTTATGGATGCGTATGGTGAGTTCGTTGGGACATCTAAGTCTGGGGTCGGGTTAAACTACAATGATTAGTGATATTTTGATGGTCGTTTGGAACAATAACTTCTCTTTTTAACTCTCTCTCTGTTATGTTTAACTGTTATGATTTATGTTATGTTTTGAATCTATGATCTTATATGTCTTAAGTTTCGGTATATTGAAAGAATCATTGGTGGATGTATGTTAGGTCCATCCATCATATCGCTAAAGTGTGCTTTGTTTTATCATTTATGCGTACTTTAATTCCAGCTACTTGTTTTTGATTAGTTACATTTCAATTATAATTTAATTGGAAATCACATTATCGAGTGACGATAGCGACGTTTCTCTGAACAACCTTTATATTAGGTACACTATTATTCTTCTCGTATAATAAGAAATCGCGTCTTTTTATGTTAAGTACGGTAAAGTCAAAAGTATGCACTGAATTTGTCGTAAACATTTAATATAAGGACCCTTTAATATATTGATTTACGCTTATTCCATTCACGTGGGTTCTGTATAAAGTTGATCTGACATCACCATCACCATCAAAAGATAACGAAACAAGCGCTTATCTATGAATTGATTTACGCTTATTCATACCACTCGTAACGAGACATCTTAATCATTAGGTGTACTTTGGATGTTTTCGAATTTTACACTTCGTATAAAATTATGTGTACTCTGGATGTTAGTATTTTAGCATTAGGTGTACTCTGGATTATAATATTTCAAACCTTATATTGAAAACAACTACATACATTCACATTGAACATTTTATCAAAAAAACACTCAAAAAATGTTCACATCGACATCCACGTATAAGGCATACTGCCTCCCCCATCACGTGTTATCAAACCACCGTGCCAAAAAACAAAACATTTGGGGGACCCATAATTAAGCATTCACCGTACTAAATTACACGGAAAATAAAATAAATTCATCCACAAGGGGTAATAGACAAAAACCATCCACCGTCCGTTACCCAAGGGGGTTTGTGCAAGTCGCCCTATTGTGCCCAATACGTCCACATCGCGAACACTTGTTAGATTGCTGAGATTTGTTATTACCCTACAAAATTCGAACATTTTTCTTAAGCAACAATAGACTCTGACAATCTGAGTTATAATAAAAAGTGGTAATTTTATTGGATGTATAGATTACCCCATACTCAGTTGCACCATGGATTCTTAGTTTCGGTGGACGTCCTGGGGGCCTTTTGGTTTTTGGATGCATGACGTCTAACACTCTTATTGCTTCTGGCACCGACACTTCCTTTGGATCTGGCACGGGGAGTATAACTCCTTGTAATGCTGGTTCCTAGTTGCATATTTTCTGCATATCTCCAACCAAAGTCCTAAATTGATAATTTTTTACATCGGCGACAACCATCGCGTGCTCGCAAGGTATGTCAAGATTTTGGAATTCCTGACACGTGCAAGTTCTGTCTTCTAATGAAACATGGTAACTTTCACCTTTATCCCTTACTTCGAAGTCTTTCACTCCAACGACAAGAACATCCAATGTTACTGATTTTTTGTAGCGCTTAAGTAATTCATTTTCGACCGCTATTGGTATGTCCCCAACTGTTCGTTCTATTTTTCGCCTACGCACTTCATACCACCTCCCTATCAACTTTC
Source organism: Cochlearia excelsa (assembly GCA_963556525.1). Classification (NCBI taxonomy): domain Eukaryota; kingdom Viridiplantae; phylum Streptophyta; class Magnoliopsida; order Brassicales; family Brassicaceae; genus Cochlearia; species Cochlearia excelsa. The sequence goes on from OY748329.1 coordinate 10,851,159, forward strand.
TGATGAATTCAACCAAAGCCACTACGGGGCTCCCCCGTGTTGGGATCAATGACTTGTTCAAAGACTCAGGAATATTACTCGACATTTGATTGTAGCGTTTCCCTTTGAAATGAACACGGGACCAGTTTTCTATACCAATGTCTTCTAAATATTGCCAGCAACTTGGACTCCTCTGCTTGATTCGTTCGTATTCAAAGTTGAAGTCCCTCAACCTATGTGCAAAACCAGCCCTCCATGCGATTGAATCCACTCTCGCCTTTCTGTAGTGTTTCTTCACGTTCCTTTTGATGTGCACAAGACAGAACCCATGATGTGCGAGAGGATATACATCTTGTAAAGCTTTACCAATTGAATTATTTTTGTCCGAAATAAATGTCACATCCACCGAATCACCAATTGTATCTTTTAATTTTGAGAAAAACCAATTCCACGATTGATCATTCTCGCTATCCACCACCGCGAAAGCAAGTGGGATGATTTGGTAATTTGCATCTTGACAACTAGCAGTCAATAAGCATCCTCTGTACTTCCCGAACAGATATGTTCCATCCACTACATATACCTTGCGCACATACGGAAGGCTCTGGATACTTGCTGCAAAAAAGAAGAACACATATTTGAACCTGTCATTGCCCATCTCGTTCTTCGCAATCTCTAAATGGTACTCTGTCCCAGGATTGACAAACTTCACTAGATATAAGTAGAGAGGAATCATCTTGTATGAATCCTCCTATGTTCCCTGGGCAGTGGCAACGGCTAGTTCTTTTGCTTTCCAAGCTTTATAGTAGGATACCCTCACGCCGTGTGCACAACGTATAGTCTCTGGAAGGTCTCTAGCTCTTGGGTTGCAATATTCCTTTGCATACTTTGCGCGGAGTAGCGCGACTAACACATTTGCTGTTGCAAGTTTTGAAAATTGTCTTCTAGTTTCTAATGCACAAACATGTTCTAGTTTTGCCTTACGTATTTCATACTCCTGTGTGTCGCCAACCTGTTTAGCAAACACCCGCCAGTCGCAGTTTGTCTTGTCCCCGCATACAGCAACTAAGGATCTCTTTTCAAACTTTGAAAACTTAAATCTCTCTATCTTATTGATTGAATATATTGAAAGCGCAGTTTTGAAATCCTCTCTGGTTGCAAATGTTCTACCAACGTATATAGCATCATCCTCTTTAGTTAGATCGATCTCTTCAGCCAAAGCGTTTTCTTCCTCATCTTCAAACATTGGCTCGATGTCTTCATAACCGTACACATCCGCTAAGTCTATTCCTTTTTTCAAAGTTTTAGACAACTCTTCTTGGATCACCTCAACCGCTACTGGGTCACGGGTTTTCTTGTTTTTCTTCTTAACTGGAGGGTCCACGAAATCGTCATTGGTATCAGTTGTTTCTATACAGTGTGGACTATCGTTCATTACGTATTCGTGCATTGCGTCCCAATCATAGTCTTCCTCTTCACTTTGTTCAGAACCGTAGGCGCTATTGTATCCATCAAATCCACCATCTTCGTAACATCCAACGTCACTCATTTCTTTCACAGGTACCTCTACAGCCCCATCGGCCGCGATTCTATCTGCCTTTGAGCTAGGTAATTCCTGCTCCGCCATCATACGACGCTCAATGTCTTCCGCCACCCGCGTAAGTTCTTCATCCGTGATGTTGAAGGTATCCACCGTATCATCCACCAAACGATGTTGTTGCGCTAACAAGTCAGTAAAAGATACCGTACCATCCGCTGTATTCACCGTACAATTAACATTCCTCTTCCTCAAACTTTCTAAAGAATTGACGAAAACTATCTGACCGTTATTCGTATCCTTGAATGTCGCAGAGAGATTTATACCTTCGTTATGCATACTATGGGATTTGAAGATTCGAAATTCCCCGTCGTTTGATATAATTGTCGTTTCACATGTAAACCATTTATTTCTGCGAGGACATCTTCCATCGAGTAACTTAGCTCAACGATCTTGGTATATCCAAAAACTCCAAACAGATCTCGCACCCAATATAACAGTTCAGAATATGTTTGTATTGTTTTCAGGCTTATATGTCTCCCTTGCCTGTCTCTTCTTATTTTGAACTCCCACTCACCAGAAATGTACATAATCGATCTCCCTTCTTGCACGACAACAATATCTTCCACTATATTCAGAAATTGAATTAGTCATATAACATTAACATTATATTAGTCATATAACAATATCGTCCAAAAGATTTATCCCAAAAAATTACCTTCCATAGCACAAATGTGTTTTTGTTAGCTCTGGTTTTCAGTTCATAGGATACTCTTGTTTGTTAAAGCTCTACAATGTTTCGTTGTGATTTGTGAAGTCCACTAATTTTTTTTACAAACTACTCCTTTTATCAACCTTTTTTAATAAAATTTAATTTCTCGAGCCTCTAAATAATCATAACTTTCTTTCATAATGACCGTATAATGTCAGATTTAGAAGAAATTGTCCAGAAGTCATATCTCCGCATTAAATGCAATATTAGACGTAAATATCTTGACTTCAAAACACATGAATATCTTCACAAAAAGTTGTACAACTAAAGAACATGCCCAATTTTATCTCAAATTAACTAAAGCCCAACAATTGTCCACTGTTTCGACGATATAACGATATACCCTTTATAGTAATTTCACACTGGACGAACTCACGCGCTCCTTTGCTCTATTATTGTCCGTTGTATTTCACTGACACATACCCACTCACGCTCGGACTATTTTCGCTATTATTTTCAAAAAACTGTCTAAATAGCCAACACACCCATTCAAAAAACTATACCAATTTCTACATATTCAACTTTTAATTCATAGTATCTTTTAATATGCTATTAACTATAATCATACCTGTTTGGGATACCAACTGCACCATCTAAGAAGTCCTTAACGGAAGCATCCTCATATACATTCCGCATGTTGAGTTCCTCACATATATAAATAGTTTAGGCAATTCAAACACTAAATCTTAATTAACAAAAAAGAAAAGAAATATGAGTGGTATGTAGTTACATTTCCACGCCCTTTGCATCAGCCAATTTACGTAGTTCAGATGCCTCCTCTTGAAACCTTGCCAAAGCCACCTGCATTCCTAAAGGATAAGGAAAAATTGCAAAAAAAACCCTAAACTTTTGACAAATCGACAAAAAAAATTGAAGAAAAACGCATTGTATGAAAAAACCTAAAGTTTCATTTTCATCATTTTAAAACATTAAATTTCATTTTAAGCAAATTAACCTTTAATCGTTAACGGTGTTAAAATATTGTTTTTAAGCAAATTAACCCCTAATCTCCAAGTTTTTTCTGTCGATTTGTCAAAACTTTACGTTTTTTTTTGCAATTTTTCCTAAAGAATAACATAATCAAAATATATCTTTCATAACAGAGAGCCTTAACAAACATGTCTTCCATTTCTTATGTTCTTATTCCAAGTTAGTAATCTTTGATATGGACATCTAAATATTTCATGGCTTCAATTTAGGATATGGAATAAATAACACAATGTTAATTTAAGGATGAAATATGTTTCCACTGGTGAAAAGATACTTAAAAGCACAATAATGATACAATGTGGCGATACGTAACTAGAACATAGTTAACAGAAGAACTATACCAATTTATATGCTTTGATAATCCAAATGTAGTCCTTAAAAAAAAGGAGGCATCCTCATCACTTGTTTATTTCCTCGCATACGCAAACAACTTAAGCAATTTAACACTACTTGATAGTTTTAATCAATCAACCAACCAAAAAAAAAAAAATCAATCAACCAAAAACCCATAAGTAGGCTTATTGATGGAAGAAGGACCTCAAAATTGGTGGATGTTTGAGCAAGCTAAAGAGGCTTCTCAATGGCGTCATAGACATGTATGTGTCCTGCTTCCTTCAACGTCTTTATTGCAAAGTACAAAACTTGAGTCAAAATTCATCAAAAAAGTCAAACTCTAAAAAAAGGTTTTGAGTGTTAAATTGATATATAATGTGAAAACAAAAACAAAATGAAACATCTAACGATCAAAAGACAAAATCAAATGTCTGAAAAGGTTTCATAGTTACGCAAATCAGCCATCAAGCAACTTTACCTCCATATGGACAAGATATATATAACACTAAAGCAGCAAAGATCAAACAAACATAAAGAGTGAAATCGACCATTTAACCTGATATGGCTGCACATAGCTTAGGATTCTGCACCGGTGAGGAACTCCTTTACCGAACTAGCATCCATCAGCTTAACCTGAGAAACGTAACAAAGGGTTATTAAGATTAATCGACTAAAACTACAAGGCAAACATTATTAGTAACAAGGGTTTGTTAGATCACTCAGAGTTTTGGCTCGATAAAGCTCTTGATTGTGGAATATTTCTCGGTAATTTCGGAATATTTCTGCTCCAAAAACTTCATACATAGTCTCAACCACACTTTCTCAAATCTGTATCAAAAACCATTGTTTATGTCAAATACAGAAAAACACACTAAAAATTCACCAAAAATACACAGGCAACGTACCGATTGAATTGAAATCACACAAGGGCATAAACTAATTATTACTAAGAAGACGAAGAATATAACATCACAAGATTAACGAAAACTACGAAATCGAATCAATGATACAACAAAAAAAGGGATCCAAATATGCGCAAAGATTAAGAAAGGTCTCTTAGCCTAAGAAGAGGAGGAACAAAATAGTAAGCATGTGACGCAAGTCTCGACGTGCCCTAATTTCTAAATACGACCACGTGTCACATAAACCCTAATCGGAGCTACGTCGGATATGATAAATGAAGGGCGGACGTGATGCTTTCTTTATAGGAAACTTTTTCGGTTTTATAGGGCTTTTACGACCGTTAGGCTGACCGTTGACCATTAATTTCCTTTTTCTTTTGTCGACACTTATTTTCCTTTTTTCTATTTTGTTTCACAAATTTTCTTTTTTTTAAACAAGTTTAGACACACTATTTTTGGCCCTGAATTATTGGGCTAATTTAAATAAATCATAATAACATTTTTTGACTTTTTATGGAAAAAGCTGAAAGGACCATTACAAGGTTTGGAGATATTATTAGTCTAATCTATCAGATAATGTTACCAAGTTGTCTCTTGAGGCTCCTTTTGTAGATCTCTGAGACACCATTTGTTGTATTAGCAATACCAGTTTTGATCTCCGATATCTTTGAATCTATATACTCATTATGTTTCGACACCGAATTGATAAGTTTAAGGAGTTGCAAAGCGCAAGCTTTAACTTCTTTGTCCCACTGTTGCTAAATTTTCCAGTCTAAGCTCAGAGACTCTCAGACACTCCACAACTTTTTCCTCAGCGATCTCGACATTCAGAGCCTCGGTCTTTACGCTCTCCATAATCGTTTTCGCCTCCAAGCTAAATTTCTTAGCGAAGTCTTGAATTTCCTTCTTCACAAGATCCATCTTTTCAACGAAATTAACTCTTTTTAAAAACATTTAACTAAAAACACATAAACAAACAAAATTAAACGGAGAAGAAAGAAAAAAAAAATTAATAAGAGACACTTAGGACTTTCGTGGTGTAAGAAAAATCTCCTTGAAGATTTTGTTCAGACTTTGCTTTCTTCTCTTCTCCGTAAAGATTTCGAAGTGTTAGGGTTATTTTTAGATGTTCTGTTAAGCTCAAACGCCAATCTGTTTTAATAAATAAGGCATAGACTATCTTATATAATACGATTGAATGTCATTTGTAACTTTCCTTTATATGCTGACACGTGGTTTCCTATTTTTGTGACACGTGTCTTACTCAAGCAAACCTAACGCCTCATCGTTAAAGAAAGGAAGAAACAAAAACGTTGCAGGATCAAAGCAAAGAAAGAGATTAAAAGCACTAGCCCCGACAACAAACTCCTCTTCGATTCTCCAACGAGATCCCTTCCCTCAAACCCTCCAAGCAAGCCCTGAAACACCACAACACGAAAATCATCCGCAAATCGCAGCGGAAGAATCGCTTCCGCTTCTCCTTCCCTTGACTCCTCCCCTTATCTCAGCCTCCACCATCAGCGATTGCGATCGACTGTCCACCAAAAACCTCGCCATCTACCTCAATTTCTCTCAGGTCACTCTCTTCCTCTTTCTCCTAATCAATCACATTTGTTAAAAATGTGTTGTAGATTCGATTCAATACAAACAAACTTTGGTTGTATTCTTATTTCAAACTCATGATTGGGGCGATTTGGTTTCAGATTGGGAACAAGAGAACAATATAAATAAATCAAATTTAGATAATCTGAAATACAAAGAGAGAAATCTATTAAAGAGGTATGACTTATTTGTGTCATAAATATGACTTATATTTGCACTTAAATTGTCAAAAATATCTCATAGAAATTGTCATTCAACACAATTAAATTGTAATCAATTTTGTAACATAATGGTGACAATTATATTGAGAATAAATTCTCATTATGGCACTTTGTAACTCTTATATGAGTGAAAAGATATATCAATACCCGGTCAAAAATCAACTTTAACTAAACTTAGTTAAGACATACATCATATACTTAGCTTAAAGTATGTTAATATTTACAACTACATTCCTTGCAAAAACCGGAGTACATCATATATTTTCATTTCACGACCTAACATATATTAACATATATAAAGTACAACAACAACATCCAAAAATACCAATTTACTATAAACATAAATTATATTTTTAAAAATAAGTAATTTTTTATTAAAAAGATTAAAAACTAAGGTTAAACATCCCTCAAACCTAAATCTTACTCTAAATACTTAATATTGATCATAAAATAAAATCTAAATTTAAAAGGGACATAGGAGTTGGTACAATCGTTTTGGTTCAATCTTTTAAATTTATAAGTGACTTTAGTCTATTGGTGAATTAATATTTATACTTACAAAATAATTTTCTTTTATTATATTCAAAAGACCCACTATTTCCATGTGTATTTAATTTAAAACCAAATTAATAAATGAGTTTAAAAGCTATAGTATTTGTTATGATCAACTATGTTAATGTGTTATTTCAAACCCTATTTAATCCTTCAAAATAGTTATCCACTAAATATATTCAGTTAATTTAATAAGAGTGACTACTATTTGTTACAATTATAATACTTTTTCAGTTTTTCTAGAAAAAATGATTTTGTGTAGGAGTTTTATACTAAATAAAGCATCCCGTGCAACGCACTGGCCGCACGGGCCACATACTAGTTATACAATATATTAATAATTAATATGATAATCTCATACAAGAATTAAGAAGACAACGACCATATAATGAGGCAACTCTCAATGATATCTTGTTTTTAAGTCATAAACATACTTACATATGAATTATATTCAACCATTGCTTTGTTTAATTTGGCTACAATGTTTCGTAGATATTAAAAGTAAATAAATAAAATTTATCTTCATTTTTATTTCCAAAAAAATTACAAATTAATGCATTGAATTATTGTATATAGAAGTAAAACTATATATCATACAAAATATGCTTCTCTTGTGCTAAAAGTGTTTGAAATAATGGGGTTGTAATTAACAATATAGAAATGAGTTTGTGACAAAAAATGGTTGAAGTCCACAACTCAGTAATATACATTTTTTCTAGAAAAATACTTTGTAGGTTTGGTTTCACATATTTAATTATATCATTTCACGGTTTAAACTCGTTGCAATATCAAGAAAATTGTTCATATAATTGATATAGTACATATTATATATATATATATATATATATATTTATTTTAAATATTTTTCATATATTTAATCCTACTCTTTTATTTTATAACTAATTTACGACGAGTGAGTTATTTTGTTTTATGGCGCATGCATATTAATTTAGGATGCATGTCTACGTATATTAAATGGATATCGAAAGAGGTCAAATAAAGTGGTCATGATGTGTTTGTAATTTTTGGTATATGTTTCTACTCTTGGTAGAGAACGATATACTATGCGGATTGATTTGGACATCGTATGAATATGAATTATAATATATATATATATATATATATAAATAATTTAGATAATGTATGAATATGATATATAATATATATAATATAATTCCACGTATAAATTATGCAATGAAAACTAAAATAATTTAGGGTGAATCACAAAACTACACCATTTGAATTACATTTCACAAAACTACACCATTTCAAAATTACTTCACAAAACTACACCTAAACACTCAAAATTAAATCCAAATAAACCCTACCCACACAATCTTACCCCCTTAATACTATACCCTAAACACTAATTAGCGAACCCAAATGAAATTTTTTTAATTTTGGTAATTTTTAAAAGAAAAAATCAAGCTTTTAAAATTTTGAAAGGGTGTAAATTTGTGAAAATATTGAATTAGGTGTAGTTTTGTGAAGAGAGGGTTGAAAGGGGTTGAAAGGGCGTAGTTTTGTGAATTTTTCAATAATTTATATGAAAGAATATTAGTGGAAGATTAAAAGTTCCATGAATAACAGGGTAAACAAACAAAATTCCAATACGAAACAGACACCATGTATATATCCTTCAATATTTTGTATTTATTTTGTAATTTTTAATATTCTAATTAACAATACAAACAAACCGACACATAATAAAATTAATTACACTTCGTAGTTTTGACTAAACCAAGATGTACGTGTTTATGCCACCGTAGTCTGTACATGTTTAATTTACAGTCAATATATAAACATCCATATATATACGCATAAGTTAAATATGAAGTCATTGTTCGTTAAAAATGATTGATTATTACATTAAGAATTGTTAAAATTGTATAATTTTCCTTTAACAAAAACAAAAGATTGCATAATTTTGAATTTTTTAGGTATGACCTGATTTTATTAGATCGGATAAATCACACGGTAAACTACATAAATCTAGGGAAAAATGGAATTTCTAGGTAAAATAAAGCAGAGAAACGTGGAACACAATACAATTTTAGTTTATTTTGGTTTTGTTTGTGTTCATGGTTCTAAAACTGCGTGATAATCATGCATATAATTAGCATGCATTCAAACTGATATACATATTTTTGAAGGTCTATGACCAAAATATATACAATGGTTATGCCTTATGCCATTATGCATCACTCGATTATGTTATCTTTAAATTTTGCTTCTAGTCAAAATATCGGTTAAATCATAATTTGGTTGATTATGCATGTAGAATGAAACATCTAACAACGTGTTTTCTATGACTATAACCCACTTTGGAAGCAAGATGAGTGCTTATAACTTCCTCAATGATCTTTTTAAAAGTTTCAAGAACTTATGAAACATCTAACAACGCGTCTTCTATGACTCTTAACCAAGTTTGAAGTAAGATTAGTTTTAAGTGCCTCAACAATCTTTGTAAGAGTTTCACGAACTTATGAAACATCTAACAATGCGTTTTCTACGTCTCTAAAATAAGTTTAAAGCCAGATTAATGCTTATAAGTGCCTTAATGATCTTTAAAAAAGTTTTAGGAACTTATGAAACATTTAAGAACGCGTTTTCTACGACTCTGAACCATTTTTTAAGCAAGATGAGTGCTTATAAGTGCTCAATGATCTTTTAACAATTTCACAAACTTATGAAATATCTAACAAAGTCTTTTCTACGACTTTAAGCCAAGATTTAAGCAAGATGAATTCTTATTAATGCCTCAATGATCTTCGTACATGTGTATATGAGTCCTTAAATGTGACTCAAATATTTTCGAGCAAGTTTCAAAAACTTATGAAACATCCAACAACGCATTTTCTACGACTTGAACCCAAGTTTTAAGAAAGATGAGTGCTTATAAGTGCCTAAATGATCTTTGTACAAGTTTCACAAACTTATGAAACCTCTAACAACACGTTTTCTATAACTTTAAACCCTGTTTTAAGCAAGATGAGTCCTTATAAGTGCCTCAATAATATTTTTACAAGTTTCTCGAACTTACGAAACATAACAACGCGTTTTCTACAACTTTAAACTAAGTTTTAACCAATATGAGTACTTGTGAAACATTTTACAATGTGCTTTCTACGACTTTAAAACAAATATTAAGCAAGATGACTGCTTATATGTCCCTCAATGATCTTTGAACAAGTTTCACGAACTTATGAAACATCTAAATACGGGTTTTCTATGAGTCTTAACCAACAAGTTCTACGGCTTGCCTAGTGAGGACCCGATTGACCACCTTCATCAATTTGATATACTATGCGATACGGTGAAGATCAACGGTGTCAACGAGGACATGTTCAAGCTACGACTGTTCCCTTTCTCACTAGGGGAAAAAGCACACCAATGGCAAAAGAACCTTGACAAAGACACCATCCAGACTTGGGACGCTTGCAAGAAGGCTTTCCTAACAAAGTTCTTCTCGGTGGTTCGGACATCAAAGCTAAGGAATGAGATCTCAGCTTTCGCTCAAAAGGACCAAGAAACATTCAACGAAGCTTGGGAGAGATTCAAGGGTTATACGCTGAGATGTCCACACCACGGATTCTCGGGAGAAAGTTTGCTAAGAACATTCTACCGAGGTCTAAAGCCCAAGTTCAGAATGCTTCTAGATTCAGCTAGCCAAGGAAATTTCCTTGGAAAGACGGAAGCGGATGGGCAGCTGTTGGTGGAGAACTATGCGTTGAGTGATCGCAACTATGGCGAGGAGTACGATCGCAACATCCGCAGCTCTGGTAATGATGAGCAATTCAAGCGAGAGATAAAGGCGGTGAATGAGAAGCTTGACAAGCTAATCATGTCTCAACAAGTGGGGATTAACTTCGTAGGAAGTGGAGAAGAACAATTGCCCCCAATCGAGGTAAACCAGGAGGAGATAAACTACATGGGGAATCAGAACGGTTGGCGCTTCAACAATTATTCTCAACACCCAAACCTCTCTTACCGCAACAACAACGTCGCTAACCCAAATGATCAAGTCTATCCCCAAGCAGGACAAGGAGGTTACCAAGGTAAACCTCAATACAACCAAGGAGGGTACGCACCGAGACCACCACCTAATCGACCTCCGGGTTACAACCATCCTCCCGCTGCTCAAGGAGTAGTTTCTTCACCAGCTCCCCAAGGTGATCAAACTACCCAACTCTTAAAACAAATCCTCGACGGTCAAACTCGTCATATCATGGAGTTCAACACCTTCAAGAAGGAGATTCACGCCAAGGTAGACAACTCCTACAATGATCTCAACGCCAAGTTTGAATCAGTGAGCTCGCACTTGAAATCTCTGGATAACCAAGTCGGTCAAATCACTTCCTCATCTAAGCGACCAATGGGTCAACTACCAGGGAAACCAGAAGCTAATCCGAAAGAGTATGTCAACACTCTTCACCTCCGTAGTGGTCGACAACTACCTTCTGGGGATCGCATCGAGGACAATGCAAATCAGGACGAAAGGGTGGACCACTCGACAGAGACAGAAAACGTGGTTACTCGCGAGGGAAACCCCGAAGCTGAGGCAAGGGAAAAATTTGGTGAAGAGAAAGAAGCAGATGGTCAATATCGACCTGTGGTATCGACCACAACTGGTCGATATCGACCAGTGATATCGACCAAAAATATGGTCGATATCGAGGGTGAAAAGTCGGATGGTCAAGATCGCCCTGTGGTATCGACCACAACTGGTCGATATCGACACCAATATCGACCAGAAATCTGGTCGATACTGAGGAGAAAGTCGACAAAAAGAAAAAAACGGTCTACGCGACATCTCCTTACGCGCCCAAGCTTCCTTTTCCGGGTCGAGCTAAGAAGCAGCTTTTAGAGAAGTACAAAGCGCAATTCGAAAAGCAAATGAAAGAAGTTCAAATTGCTATGCCCCTCATCGACGCTTTCAAACTTTTTCCTCACTATAGCAAGTTCCTAAAAGATGCCATCAAGAACAAGTTTCAAGACTTTGAAGATACGGTGGTTCTTTCGCACGAGTGTAGCGCGATCATCCAGAGAAACTCCCCTAAGAAGCTAAGTGATCCGGGGAGCTTTACAATACCTTGTGCCATTGGTCCTTTGGTCTTCGAAGGGTGTTTGTGCGATTTGGGAGCTAGTGCTAGTCTAATGCCATTGTCTATTGCTCAAAGACTTGGATTCTCATCTTTCAAGCCAACAAGAATCTCCCTAGTGCTTGCGGATAGGTCCGTAAGGAAACCCGCGCGAGTGTTAGAAGACATCCCGGTTAAGCTTGGAAACGCGTTCATACCTACGGATTTCATTGTCTTGGCGATGGATGAAGAACCTAAGGATCCGCTTATCCTGGGTAGACCCTTCTTAGCCACCGCCGGAGCCATCATCGATGTAAAGAAAGGAAAAATCGATTTGCACCTTGGAGAGGACCTCGTCCAAAGGTACGACATCAACGATGCAATCAAGAAGCCGACTATCGAAGGGCAAATCTTTTACATCAACTTGATGGATGAGCTCGCCAACGAGTTCTTGGAGGAGCTAGCAGCTGAAGATGAGATCCATCTTGCCTTGACAACACGAGAAGAAGGAAGCAGAACCGCTAGAAGCGACGTCATGGCAATGCAAAGGAGAATCGACTCCCACCCCATTGACAAGGAGGCCGATTTTCTCGACCTACCTGAGGTACTTCCGTGCGACGCAAAAGCGATAATGACGGGGAACAACGCTAGCAATGGTAAGCCTAGCGACGACAATGACGATTGGAGCGAGCTCAAAGCGCCAAAGGTAGAACTCAAACCTCTTCCTAAAGGGCGAAGGTATGTTTTCTTGGGGCTTAACTCCACCTATCCGATAATTATCAATGCCTCGCTTAGCGATGAAGAAGTTAAAACCTTGACTCATGAGCTTAAAAAATTTAGAAAGGCCATAGGTTATTCTCTAGATGATATCAAAGGGATATCACCCTCATTGTGTATGCATCGTATACATCTAGAGAACGAATCTATGTCCTCAACAGAACACCAACGTAGGCTGAACCCTAACTTGAAAGAAGTGGTCAAGAAAGAGATAATCAAGTTATTGGATGCGGGGATCATCTACCCTATATCCGATAGCAATTGGATCTCTCCCGTTCATGTAGTGCCGAAAAAGGGTGGGATTACCGTGGTTAAAAACGAAAAAAACGAATTAATTCCAACGAGAACAATCACGGGTCATAGAGTTTGCATCGATTACCGAAAGTTAAACGCTGTGACTCGAAAATACCACTTCCCCCTACCCTTCATTGACCAAATGCTTGAAAGATTAGCAAACCATCCATATTATTGTTTCCTCGATGGGTATTCCGGATTTTTCCGAATACCCATCCACCCCCAAGACCAAGAGAAAACAACTTTCACATGTCTCTATGGTACATTTGCTTATCGTAGAATGCCTTTTGGGTTGTGTTATTCACCCGCGACATTCCAACGATGCATGATGTCCATATTCTTTGATTTAATTGAAAACATTGTGGAAGTTTTTATGGATGATTTCTCTGTATATGGCTCTTCGTTTGCCTCGTGTTTGTCTAATCTTTGCAGGGTACTTAAAAGGTGCGAGGAATGCCATTTGGTTCTGAATTGGGAAAAGGGCCACTTCGTGGTTAAAGATGGTATAGTTTTGGGTCATCGAATCTCCGAAAAGGGTATTGAGGTTGATAGAGCGAAGATCGACGTAATAGCTAACCTTGGAGCTCCGAATTCGGTAAAGGGTATAAGAAGCTTTCTCGGTCACGCGGGTTTCTATAGGAGGTTCATCAAGGACTTATCAAAGATAGCTAGACCGCTCACGAGAATTCTATGCAAGGACATCGCTTTTCAGTTTGATAAAGAGTGTCTCGAAGCCTTCCACAAGATCAAGCAAGAGCTGATAAGTGCTCCTATTGTGCAACCACCGAATTGGGATCATCCCTTTGAGATCATGTGTGACGCTAGTGACTATGCCGTTGGCGCGGTTTTAGGCCAAATGAAGGATAAGAAGCTCCATGTCATCTACTACGCTAGTAAGACAATGGACAAAGCTCAAACCAAGTACGCTACCACGGAGAAAGAACTTCTCGCCATTGTGTTCGCCTTCGAGAAGTTTAGATCATACTTGGTTGGCTCAAGGGTAATAGTCTACACCGATCACGCAGCATTGAGACATTTGCTTGCGAAGAAGGATGCGAAACCTAGATTGTTGAGGTGGATCTTTTTACTCCAAGAATTCGATTTGGAGATCAAAGACAAGAAAGACATCGAGAATGGAGTTGCGGATCACTTGTCACGATTGCGCGTAGACGACCTCCTTCCCATTGATGATTCATTCCCCGATATGGCTTCAATCATCTCCATCTTTCCAGTGATCAAAGCCCACTTGAACTCCAACTTATTCTTCTTCGCGATTTGTTCCTTCACTTCCTTTGCCAATCGCAAGAGAGCATGGTAGCGCTGTTTCGCCTCTTTCTTTGCCATCCTGACCTCGTGTTCTACAACTTCATCCATCATTGCGTCGGATTTCCTTTTCAAACCAGTGATGTTTCTGTTAGAACTTCCTTCTCCATCCATTTCTACAACAACAAAGCGATTTACGGTGAACTATAACAACAAGAGATTGTATTTATACAAAGATTTTGGGCGTTTGGATACAAGAAAGTGGAGAAGTGGAGAAGAGAGTGGGCGATTGGATATAAGAAAATGGAGAAGTGGAATACGTAAGAAGTGGAGAAGTGGAAGAGTCGAAGTGGAGAAGTGGAAGAGTCGAAAGGACACGAATTTTAATTATTTTTTCATAATACTAATCAAATCTGCAATATTGTAAATAAACTGCAAACCAGTAAATTAACTCTCCACCACGTGATAGTATAAATCTGCGAATACCTAAACAAACTCTAATTTCAACATATACAAATACCCTATTTGCATAATTATATGTGTTGTAGAGTGATTAATCACTGATTTTGGCTTTTATTTTTCATATAACTATATATCCCAATTTGTTATATGATACTAGAAATTATTTTTTATGGAAGAAGATTTATATTCCAATTGTACATTGTCTTAGCCACTAAAAACCCCTTAACGAACCACAATTTGACAACAAACAAAAATAAACCCTACAAAATCCACAATAGATTACCCCTAAGCAAACAATACATAGATTAACCCTAAATTAACCTAAAATAGAGTAACCTTAAACAAACCCTAAATAAGTCTGCAAAACTGTGAATTAAGTCTGCAAGACGTGAAATTATAAATCTGCGAACCCCTAATTTGACCGTAAACAAATCTGATAACCCCTAAATAAATCTACAATATTGTAAATAAATCTACAACACGTGATAGTATAAATTACATTGTCTTTTCTCAGTGTTATTTATAATTTAGTGGCAGACTTTGTCGGTCACGCTAAATGATTCTTTATTGTACACTGATATCAGTGTATTGTCAAATCGCTTAAATCTTTTTATATCATTGCAGACTTTGTCGGTCACAGAGACTTTGTCGGTCCCTCTATACATATCGATATGTATTGTCATAACACAATACATATCACATAAATATAAAACAAAGTGTTCTGCCTATAAAAGCCTGAGTTACTCAACACAAAATCATAACACAAAAACAAATTTTCCGTTCAAAACAACTCTATGGAGACACTATACTGCAAAACCGTTGTTTCAAAAGCCCTCGAGACACATACTCCCGATTCAAGCCCTCCATACGATGCCGAACTTATGCTGCGATGAACCGATAATTTCACTACAACCAACACAACGCTCTAAAATTCCAACGGGGCTAATTTTGGGACATGCCTAGCCCATACAGCGAGGATTGTTCCCCAAGAGGGCTCACGATCGGAAGGTGTTACGCGGTGAAAGTTCTCAAAATGCCCAACTCAAGATTTCATTCGTGAGGTCATCAATGAGCCACAACAGGGCGACCAGGATTTTAGTAGTCCTCGCTGGACTTCTACTATCAATTACATGCTACGGGAAGGTATACACAAAAAATGAATTCCTTTATCATTATAATCGAGTTGTAGATTACAAAAACTAACTCAATCATTCATAAATATAGGTACTCATAACAATAGGACCACACCATTATGGACCCAGGTTGCAGAAATACAATGCCCCCATTCACAGTTTGTGAAAGTGAAAAAGGTTTCCCTTCTCAACGAGTATTATTACAATTTTCATATACAATGTATCTTACTAGCTAGTAAATTTTATCTCATTATGAGCTTGTCGTTATGCTTTCCAATTTGACACCCAACGGCCAGGGAGACCTTCTAGTAACCTTAAAGGATCCGTCTGGTGTCATCGAGGGAACCATGCATCATAACATCTTCAACAATGACGAAAACAGAGTAAAAACTGGTATATGTGCGATCGTCATTCTACAAAATGTATCTGTAGGCCGTTTTTAACATGAAATCCAAGTACCTCAACATCATTGCGCGTAACATTGTTAAGGTACGTTTTCCTTAATTTTGTCATTATTACTAATAACAAAATTAAGGAATTAAGGAAAACGTACCTTAACAATGTTAAAGTTCCCATAAACTTGTTTAACACATATGATACATAACCCTGATAAACAAATCAATCAGATTCATCACGAAGACTCGGAAATGATATCTCAACACGTTGAGTCGGCGGGACGATCGGTCCAGGATGCGATATGGTTCCACCCGATGCCTCGGGAACTTCATGGTAGATATCAGTCGCATATCTCTCTCGGATTTGCTGAATGGTTGCATCACTGGGACCGTCGAAACTCGTCCCCAACGCTAGGCACTCTATGTATTTTACAGCGAAGACACCACAATCACCTGCTTTATAGTTCTTCGGAACCCCGTTCACTTTTCTAAATACTTCGAACATCTCAGTAGAAGGTTCACGGTCGTCTGGCAGTACGTAATAGTTAAGAATTATCGGGAGTAACTTCCTCAGGAACATGCATTCTTCAACCATCTTCTCATCCTTGCAATGTTTCGCAATGGAGTCGTAGATATAAATCTTAGACTTCTTCAAATTAACATCAAGAGCAACCCAGTGATCCTTCGTAACATTCAGGACCATGTAGACATTGACAATGTTATACCACCATGTTTTGTGTGTCTTGGAATCTTTAGGAAGGAGGCCATTGAAAACCTCCTCGTAGACCTTATCAAGTGTCCAGGTTATTTTGTTACGTACGTTTGCAAGCGCCATATAATCATTTTTCCACGTTGGCAGTATCATAGGACACAAGAATGCAACACCTGGTATGTAAGGTGAATTAGGCAACATAGATCTCCTACGGAACAATGTCATAATTATATCTATATGCTGCAAGTTTAAAAACATAAACGTAAAACAAATCTGCAAACCACTAAACAACTCTACAATACCTACATACAAAATCTACAAGACAAAAAAACAACTTTACTACACCATTAAACAACTCTGCAAATCATTAAACAACTCTACAACACCTACACAAAAAATCTACAACCCTAGAAAACAACTCTACCACACCATTAAACAAATATGCAAACCATTAAAATAAATCTACCACACCTACTAAGACAATCTACAAGACTAAAAAACAACTCTACCACACAATCAAACAAATCTACAACACTTATAGAACAAATCTGAAAGTCACATGATATAAGTCTACGAAATGCTTACCGTATCAGCAAGCCATCCATAATAACGTTCAAGCCATTCTTCCCTGGTATAACTTAGCTCCGTAAAAAACCTCACATCACGGTTGATGGTTGGGCCAGACTCATTCCTAAAAACAAAGCATATGTTAATTACCTTGCATATGAACTTCAATATTTTAAGATTTTCATACGTACTCTATGACCCAATCAGAAAGTATATGCCATTTCCTCTTGTCCTTTGGTTCAAAAGGATCATTACCATGGACAGATGCCATGATTCGTTTCATTGTAGAATTTCCCTCGTAAGGGAATTTCTGGGATGCTGATACATGTGAGCTTCTTTTAGGACGTACATGAGTATCAACTTCCTTAATTATGAGTTCTACAAGAGAATCCAACCCAACCGTACCTTCAACTTCTTCTTCATCATTAGAAGGAGGAGCCATTTGAAGTTTTTTCTTCTTTATTTCCTCGGTTACGTCTTCAACATCAACTTCTTTTTTTCTTCTCCTTCTTTTTCTTCTTTTCTTTATTCTTCCTTTTCTTCTTCTTTTTTTTCTTCTTCTTTTTTTTCTTCTTCTTTTTGTTCTTCTTTTTTTTGTTCTTTTCCTTCTGCAATTTTAGGCAGAGGATATCTTCTACGAACATGACATTTTCTTGTCTTGTACACTCTAAGGGAATGAGGTATTATATCTGGTTTATCCTTTTTCTCGTGTTTTAAACTCACTCTTTCTCTCTGCATTGCCAATCTGGTTTTGACATCTTCTTTTGTTTCTTTCTTCTCAGTTATTTTTTCTCAGCTTCGGGCTTTGAAACCATTTTTCAGCTGAGGGTTTTGACACCTTCTTTTCAGTTTGGGGTTTTGGCCCCTTCTTTTCAGCTTCGGGTTTTGAAACCTTCTTTTCAGTTGAGGGTTTTGACACCTTCTTTTCAGTTTGGGGTTTTGGCCCCTTCTTTTCATCTTCGAGTTTTGAAACCCTCTTTTCAACATTTCCTTCTTTTGCCACGGACCCTCTAGTTTTCAAATTTTTTTCGTTCCCTTTCTTCTCAGTTTCCATCAAGGATTGCAAGAAATACATAAAATACAACTATAAAACAAATCAACAGTGCACAAAATAACTTTACAACACTAGCGAAGAAATCTACAAAGCAGATGAAACAAGTCTACAAGTCAATTGAAACAAATCTACAAAGTGTCTAAAAACTCTACAATACATAGATTAAATCTACAAGGATCTACGTAAATCTACAATACTATCACACAAATCTACAAGACCATAATCAAAATCTACATTAGCATGAAATGTACGTTACTAACCAGATCATCACTGGTATTGTCCTCCTCACTAATATACAAGAACACATCTTTCTTATAACCTGCATTCGACTGGTAGAAAACTTGTTGTTAGATGTTTCATAAGTTCTTGAATCTTGTATAAATATCATTGATGCACTTATAAACATCAATCTTGCTTAAAACTTGGTTTAAAATCGTAGAAAACGTGTTCTTAGACGTTACATAAGTTCGTAAAAGTTGTACAAAGATTATTGAGTTACTAATAAGAACTCATCTTGCTTACAACTTCGTTTAGAGTCGTAGACAACGTGTTGTTAGATGTTTCATAAGTTCGTCAAACTTGTAAAAATATCATTGAGGTACTTATAAGCACTCATCATGCTTAAAACTTGGTGGTAGAAACTTGTACAAAGATCATTGAGGAACTTATAAGAACTCATCTTGCTTATACATGTGTTTACAGTCTTAGAAAACGCGTTGTTAGATATTTGATAAGTTCATGAAACATGTTCAAATTTCATTGAGCACTAATCTTGCTTACCAATTTGTTTAGAGTCGTCCAAAAAATCCTTGTTAGATGTTTCATAAGTTCTTGAAACTTGTACAAAGAATATTAAGGCACTTATAAGCTCTCATCTTTGTTAAAACTTGGTTTATAGTCGTAGAAAACGTGTTGTTAGATGTTTCATAAGTTCGTGAAACTTGTTTAAAGATGTTTGAGACACTTATAAGGACTAATCTTGCTTAAAACTTGGTTTAGAGTCGTAGAAAACATGTTATTAGATGTTTCATAAGTTCTTGAAACTTTTTTAAAGATCATTTAGGCATTAATAAGAAAACATCTTTTTGAAAACATGCATTAGACTCGTAGAAAATTTGTTGTTAGATGTTTAGAGTTGTAGAAAACTTGTTGTTAGATGTTTCATAAATTCGTTAAACCTGTACAAAGATCATTAAGTCACTAATAAGAACTTATCTTGCTTACAAATAGATTTATAGTCATAGAAAACCCGTTGTTAGATGATCCATAAGTTCCTGAAATTTGAAAAATATCATTGAGACACTTATAAGAACTCACCTTGCTTAAAACTTGATTTGGAGTCGTAGAAAACGAGTTGTTAGATGTTTCATAAATTCATGAATTTTTACAAAGATCATTGAAGCACTTATACGTACTCATCTTTGTTAAAACTTGGTTTATAGTCGTAGAAAAAGCGTTTGTAGATGTTTATTTGTTTGTGAAACTTGTTCAAATATCTTTGAGACACTTATAAGCACTAATTTTGCTTAAAATTTGGTTTATAAAAAACGTGTTATTAGATGTTTCATAAATTCTTGAAACTTTTTCAAAAATCATTTAGGCACTAATAAGCACTCATCTTGCTTAATATTTAACTTAGAGTCGTAGAACATGTGTAGGTAGATGTTTCATAAGTTCGTGAAACTTGTAAAAAGATCATTGAGACACTAATAAGAACTCATCTTGCTTAAAACATGCATAAGACGAGTAGAAATTTTTTTTGTTAGATGTTTCATAAGTTCTTGAAAGTTGTATAAAGATCATTGAGACACAACACTTATCTTGCTTAAAACTTGGTTTAGAGCCGTAGAAAACGTGTTGTTACACTACAAGAAACTGGGCAAATAGCAACGAATTTTAGCAAGGAATTAGCGAGGAATTTATTTAGCAACGGATTTGTGAGGAATTAGCGAGGAATTAGCGACGACACTAAATTTCGTCGCTAATTCGTCGCCAAATAGCAACGAAACTATTCGTCGCTATTTCGTTGCTATTTAGCGATGAAATAGCGACGATTTAGCGACGAAGATATTTCCTTGTTAAATAGCGACGAATTTGCAAGGAATATTGCTAGGTTGGTGAACACGTTTTCATTGAGCTCCACCGGTATTTGGCGACGAATTATTCGTTGCAATTTCCTCTCAAAATCGTTGGTAATTCATTGGTAAAAATATTTCGTTGCTAAATCGTTGGTAATTCATTGGTAAAAATATTTCGTTGCTAAATCGTTGCTAAATTTCCTTGCTAATTCCTTGCTAAAATTTACAATGTCCCTATATAAACTCATTCGACCAAATCAAAATCACAACACAATATCAAAACATTCTCTCTTATATATATTCTAAACACTTATACAAAAACTTTCATAACATATATACTCAAAATGTCTCACGGTAATAACGTATACGAATTACGATCTTGGATGTATAGACACAAAGATCGATCGGGGATAGTGACAACAGAGTTCACGGAGGGACTTCAAACATTCATGTATCAAGCTGGAAACATGCAGACTACTCAAGAAAGTGGTAAAATGTATTGTCCATGTAAGAAGTGTGTGAACACTAAATACATTCATGTTGATACCGTATGGAAACATCTTTTTAATAGGGGTTTTATACCGCATCATTTTGATAGTAGCTATGATCATCATGGTGGGTCTAATGTGCATGTAGATGATAATAGATATCAGTTCGTGACATGGTTGTTCCTGAAATAACGAACCAGCTAATTACCGCATCATTTTGATATGAAACGAGGGTCTAAGTATTTATCTAGATATCATGACATGGTTGCTGATGCATTTCATGAAACGAGGGAGTATTTATTGTTGAATGTTGTTGAAGAACCTAACCAAGATGCTAAACGTTTTTATGATATGTTAGACGTTGCGAATAAACCAATTTACGATGGATGTAAAGATGGATTGTCAAAAATATCATTAGCATCTAGAATGATGAATATCAAATCGGATCATAATTTGAGTGAATTTTGCATGGACTCCTGGGCGGAATTACTAAAAGAGTATTTGCCCGAGGATAATGTAGTCGCCGATTCATATTATGAAATACAAAAGTTGGTTTCTAGTCTTGGATTGCCTTCAGAAATGATTGATGTTTGTGTTAACAATTGTATGATTTATTGGAAAGATGATGATAAGTTGCAGGAATGTCGTTTTTGTCGTCAGTCGAGATATAAGGTCCATGGAAAAGGGAGTAAGGTCCCGTATCAACGGATGTGGTACTTACCCATTACGGACAGGCTCAAGAGATTGTATCATTCGGAAAGGACATCTGATTCAATGAGATGGCATTCAGAGCACTCAGTCGTAGATGGGGAAGTAACTCATCCGTCAGATGCAAAGGCTTGGAAGCACTTTAACACGGTATACTCTGACTTCTCTAGAGAGATTCGTAATGTATATCTTGGTTTATACACTGACGGATTTAGCCATTTGGTATGTCTGGTAGACAATACTCCTTGTGGCCGGTTATCGTAACCCCTTATAATCTTCCTCCATATATGTGCATGCAAAGAGAATTCCTCTTCTTAAGTATATTAGTTCCTGGTCCGAAACATCCAAAGAGAGCTCTAGATGTTTTTCTGCAACCTTTAATCCATGAGCTAAAAGTGTTATGGTGCACTAGGGTTCGTACGTACGATATATCGTGCAAAAGAAATTTTATGATGCGTGCAGTGCTTATGTGGACTATTAGTGACTTTCCTGCTTATGGCATGTTATCCGGTTGGAAAACGCATGGACGATTGTCTTGCCCTTATTGTCGTCATCGGACTGATGCGTTTCAACTCCCACACGGAAGGAAAACAAGTTGGTTTGATTGTCACCGACGATTTCTTCCAATTAATCATCCGTACCGGAAGAACGAAGGTTGTTCAAGAATAACAAAGTCGTTAAACAACCACCCCTACTATATCCGGCGGGGACAGAGTTACTAAACGAGTTGGATTATTACGGGGCGCAAGAAACATGTAGACGGGGTGGAAATTGGCATGTTTCGAATTTACCTGACGGATACGGGGAAACCCATAACTGGCACAAGAAAATCATCTTTTGGGAACTCCCTTACTGGAAAGATCATTTGTTGAGACATAACCTTGATGTTATGCACATTGAGAAAAATTTCTTTGATAACATCATGTACACATTATTGAATGTGCAGGGGAGAACGAAAGATAATTTGAAGACAAGATTGGATTTTCCAGAAATATGTTTTAGAAGTGAGTTGCATATTACGAACGATGGTAAGGCTCCAGTCCCGATCTACAGATTGAAACCTGAAGCGAAAAACGCTTTATTTAATTGGGTAGCGTCAGATGTCAAATTCCCCGACGGATATGTTTCAAAGCTATCCGCATGTGTTGAGAAAGGACAAAAGTTTTCAGGTATGAAAAGTCATGATTGTCATGTATTTATGCAGAGACTATTACCTTTTGCCTTCGACGAGCTTTTACCTGAACCCGCACACTTAGCAATTGCAGGTACTAATTACTAATTAATTAATTATCTTTTTAATTACTTTAATTACAATATATAGTCATGAATTTTAAAAAATTTCAGGTATCGGTGCGTTTTTCCGAGATTTATGTACTCGTACACTTTCAGAAGATGTCATTGAACAGTTGCGTGAAAATATCCCTATCTTGTTGTGCAACTTGGAAAAGATTTTTCCTCCATCTTTTTTCGATGTAATGGAACACCTTCCAATACATCTTCCTCACGAGGCAGAACTAGGAGGGCCTGTGCAGTTTCGGTGGATGTATCCCTTTGAACGATTTATGGGACATTTGAAAGGAAAGGCGAAAAACCTAGCAAGGGTTGAAGGATCTATCGTTGCTGGATCTTTAACAGAAGAGACTTCTCATTTCGCATCATACTATTTCGGTTCCAATGTACGAACACGTAGAACAAAAACACGACGATACGATGACGGCGGCGTTGGCGCGATATATGCGTAGATGGGGTACCGATATATTTTCCCCAATTGGAAGAGCTAGCGGAAAAATAAAAGAAGTTTGGTGGGAAAGTGATCAACATCGACAAAGTGCACATACTTACATCCTCCTTAATTGTGATTACGCACGACCTTTCGAAAGGTAATATATTATATGTTTTTATATATAAGCTATAATATTTTTCCTAACGAGGGGGTTTATTTCAATTAGAATGTTTGAGGAACAAGTGGAGGAAGTCTATCCTGGACTTTCGAAGGACGAACTTACTGCTTATAAAGAACGCGATTTTGCGGGTTGGTTAAAAACGCAAGTTGAATATGGTGACACCACATATCCGGTTTGGTTTCGCGAGTTAATACAAGGACCGCTTGGAAAGATCACAACTTCGCCTATGTATTTTACTCGTGGTTACGTCTTCCACACAGTAAGTCATGGTCAACATCGAGCAACCGCAAATTATGGTGTCACTGTTGAGGGCGATTCGGTTTTTTATGGGGTTCTCACGGATATTATCGAAGTCCAATACCCGGGATTAGTCAATTTAAGAACAACACTTTTTAAATGTGATTGGTTTGATCCAACGTTAGGTCGTGGTGTACATTACAACAAATTTGGTGTCATCGACGTCAACCAATCACGACGATATCGGAAGTTCGAACCATTTATCCTCGGATCGCAGGTTGAGCAAGTTACATTCATTCCGTATCCTCGCGTTAAAACTAGTGGTATATCGTGGAGTGCAGTAATTCGAGTGGTTCCGAGAGGTTTAATTATGGGTAACGATGAAGTTCCTATGCAACAAGATGTCGTTGGTGGGACAATTATACAAACAAATCAATCGACCGAAGATGTATTTCTTGTTGATCCTGATAATCAAGTAGCTGAAGATATTGTGGATGATGAAAACGAAGGATCCACAGAAGAAAATGAAGAATTCGATGAAGTTAGCGATATCGAATCATTTGATTCCGACAATAATGAATAAATTTGTAACTTGTTTTTGCAATTTTAATTTTTTTTTAATTTTTTTTTGCAAATTATCAACGAATTTGCAACGAATTTGCAAAGTTTGCCACGATTTAGCAACGAATTCATAAGTTTAGTAATTTTAGGGGTTTAAATTGTCGTTGCTAAATCGTTGCTATTTGATATTTAGCAACGATTTAACAACGATTCGTCGCTAATTCGTTGTATTTAGCGACGATTTAGCGACGAATCGTTGCTAAATCGTTGCTAATTTTTGCAATATACAAATCTTTAAACCCTTAAACCACCCCAAAATAAAGGTTTTTAAGAATTAGTGTTAACTTAAAAAGTGTAAACAAAGGTGAAAACAATTGTATAAATCAATAAAAAAAAATTGATTACAATATTATACTTAACGTGTATTAACTTACCGTTAACTTATATGTTTTACTAACATAAAGTTTATAATACATAATATTTTCAGTTTTTAGTAAATATCATAATTTGAAGTGTTATTCTCAATCTTATAATCTATAATTACATATGAAGTATGTATTATAGCATAGCAAACCGTTTTAGGGGTTGAAACCCTAAAAATAGGGTTTGGGTTTAGCAACGATTTAGCAACGAATCGTTGCTAAATCGTTGCTAAATATTAAATAGCAACGATTTAGCAACGATTACAACGAATCGTTGCTAAATCGTTAATAATGTTTCTGACATTTAACCTCGTACTTCTGATACATAGAATGTAGCTTACAACGAAACGTTGCTAAATCGTTGCTAAATACTTGATCGGACACGTACACTGTATCCTTCATAGGTCTTGTACTTGGCGTAATACATGTTAGGGTTTAGCAACGAATTAGCAACGAAATGTTGGAATCGTTGCTAATTCGTGGCTAAACAAAAAATAGCGACGATTTAGCAACGATTCGTTGCTAAATCGTCGCTAAATTTTCGTTTTCCCTCCGGTGGGAAAACGAAAAGATTACAAAAACTATTCGTTGCTAAATCGTTGCTAATTAGCAACGATTTAGCAACGATCACAAAATCTATAAATATGACCAAATTCTTTCATTTTTTTTCACACAACCATCTCTCTACATTTTATCTCTCTACAATCTCTCTATAAAAACATCACAATTTCTTTTCAAAACACTAAATCTTTTTACAATAATGTCTCCTCGTCCAAACCATTATTTTAATTTCATCCGTAATCGTTCTGGTAGCGGATCTGATTCTAATCCGATCCGACAACCTTCAGAACCAACCCAACCCGACATCCATGAGGTCCCCGAGGTGGGGTTAGATGCTGCTTCCAACATTCCACCGGTTGGAGATATGCCGGCGGATTTACCACCGCCTCCGCATCAAGGACCCCACATGATGCGGATCTTGGATCTCCTACGGCAAGAAGGCCACGACCGTTTGCCGTTGATAGATCCAGACCGGCCGCGACACACATTTTGGTAATTTTTTAATATTATATTAAAAATATTAAAAAATAATAAAAAAATATTAAATATTAAATATTAATAAAAAATTGTACTTTGTTAGGTTTTGCGATAACAAAGTGAGTCGGAGTGTCGCGGACACAATGAAGTCTTACTTTGTCGAGCCGCACGTGAACTGGTCCCAAACGTCGGGATATATACAGGACATCTGGTTCGAATCTTTCGCGGTAAACTAAATTAAATTTTAAATTTTAATTAAAATAATTTATATTTAAATATAAATTAAAATTTTTAATTTGAAAATTTTAATTTAAAATTTCTAATTTAAAAAGTTAAACTAAAACTTAGTTTTAATTAATAGCAAAAATGGCATTGGGCCGAGGCTGATACGGTGAAAGTCCGTAAGGGGTTCAACGAGAAGGCGATGCACCGCCTTACCGGCATTGTTTCCAGTTGGAAGAAAGACTGGAAACTAAAAGGAGATGGTGGAAAGCTGGAGTCGATGGACCCGGCGGTGTGGAAAGGGCTGATCGACTACTGGACGGAACCGCATTCTCTCGCCGTCGCGCAAAATCGTTCCAAGTCCCGCCTCACTCCCGTCGACGAGAAGGGTCCCTACGTCCACACTTCGGGACCGAGTTCATACGCCGGTCGTCGTATTCAAATGGTAAATTTAATTTTTTAACACTTTCTTTAATTATTTTTCAAATAAATAAATATTTAATATAAATATCAAATATAGGCCGAGGAAGAGGGTGAACTTCCCCCTATTGTGGAGATATTGAAGAAAACCCGTAAGCGCAAAGATGAGTCATATGTCGGTTCACGATCTGAAAAGATCGTGAATGACTATGAGGCTAGACTCGCCGAGCGGGTAAGTCGGTCGTCCACCGAAGAAGGGAGCTCGGTGAACTCGCTCGGGACGACTTTCGGTCGCGGAATGCGACCAAATCTACTACGAGGTAAATAATTTAATTTATATTTTTTAAATTATATTATATTTACTAACGGATATATAATATTAATTCTACGTAGGTCGCTCCGAAAAAGAAGAACCGCACTTTCGGAGTCGGTTCTATCGAGACCGTTCCCGCAGCTTCTTCATCGCAACCTCATGTTTCTCGGCGGGATCGAGCCGCGGAGAATGCTCGTTTGCGACAGGAACTCCAAGATACAAACGCCCGCTTGAAGACAATGACGGATCTATTCTCCATAATTGCGATGGATAGTCCAAACCTGGCTAATGCGATGCGGGAACGCGGATTAGGGGTCGATCCGGAACCGGAGGTTGTTCCAGACGAGGCTGAAGCCGCAGCTCAAGAACTGGGACGGAATGTCGTGATTAATGATTTTGATCCCTAGTTTAGTTTTTTAAAAATGTAATTTGAATTTTAAATTTTAATTATAATAATTTTATTTTATTTTTAATTTTTTTTTAAAATTTTTTTTTAAAAATCGTTGCTAATTCGTTGCTAAATTAGCAACGAATTAGCGACGATTGTTATGTTCTTCGTTGCCATATCGTTGCTAAATTAGCAACGATTTGGCTACGATTTGTATAAAGAATCATTGCCAATTTGTTGCTAAATTAGCAACGAATTAGCGACGTTTGCAGCAATTTCATAAGTTTTTAAATTCTGAAAATCGAAAATAATTTTTTTAAATTCGATGCTAAATCGTTGCTATTTCGAAGCTAAAATAACCTTGCAAATTCGTTGCTAATTCGTCGCTAAAATAGCAACGAATTAGCAACGAATATTTGGCAACGAATTAGCAACGATTTCGAGTCGTTGCTAATTTAGCAACGAATTAGCGACGATTTCGAAATAGCGACGAGCGATTAGCGACGAAAATGTAATCGTCACTAAATCGTTGCTAAACGCGTTTAGCAACGATTTAGCAACGATTTTGGTCGTTGCTAAATGTGCAGATTCTTGTAGTGTTAGATGTTTCATAAGTTTGTGAAACTTGTACAAAGATCATTGAGGAGGTTATAAGCACCTAGTCTTGCTTGAAACTTGGTTTAAATTCAATGAAAACGCGTTGTTGGATGTTTCATAAGTTTTTGAAACTTGCTCAAAAATCATTGAGAAACGTATAAGAACGCATCTCGCTTCAAACTTGGTTTAGAGTCGTAAAATCGCCTTTTTAGATGTTTCATAAGTTCGTGAAACTTGTACAAAGATCAATTAGGTTTGTAGAAAACGAGTTTTTAGATGTTTCATAAGTTTGTAAAACCTGTACAAAGATCATTGAGGCACTTATAATTACTCATCTTGCTTAAAATTTTGTTTAGAGTCGTCGAAAACGCGATGTTAGATGTTTTATAAGTTCGTGAAAGTTATATAATATCATTGAAGAACTTATAAGCACTAATCTTGCTTAAAATTTGTTAGATGTCGTAGAAAACGCATTGTTAGATGTTCAAAGATTATTAAGGCACTTATTAGGTCTCATCTTGCTTAATATTTGGTTTAGAGTCGTAGAAAATATGTTGTTCGAGATTTTTTAAGTTTGAAATTTGGATGAAGATTATTGAGGCACTAATAAGAACCATCTTGCTTATAACATGCATTAGACTAGTAGAAAACTCGTTGTTAGATATTTTATAAGTTCTTGAATCTTGTATAAAGATTATTGATGCACTTATAAATATCCATCTTGCTTAAAACTTGGTTTAGAATCGTAGAAAACACGTTCTTAGATGTTTCATAAGCTCATGAAACTTGTACAATGATCATTGAGTCACTAATAAGAACTCATCTTGCGTACAATTTGGTTTAGAGTCGTAGAAAACGTGTTGTTAGATGTTTCATAAGTTCGTGAAACTTGTAAAAATATCATTGAGGTACTTATAAGCACTCATCTTTCTTAATACTTGGTTTAGAGTCATTGAAAAAATGTTGTTAAATGTTTCATAAGTTCATGAAAATTGTTCAAAAGATCATTGCGGCACTTATAAACGATAATCTTGTTTAACACTTGGTTTAGAGTCGTTACAAAAATCCTTGTTAGAAGTTTCATAATTTCTTGAATGTTTTTCAAAGATCATTTAGGCACTTATAAGCACTCATCTATCTTAAAAATTGGTTTAGAAATCGTAGAAATCGCGTTGTCAGATGTTTCATAATTTCAAGAAACTTGTACAAAGATCTTTGAGATACTAATAAGAACTCATCTTGCTTCAAACTTGGTTTAGAGTCGTAGAAAACGCGTTTATAGATGTTTCATAAGTTCGTGAAACTTGTACAAGATAATTGAGGCACTTATAACCACTCATCTTGCTTAACACTTGGGGTATACTCATAGAATACTCGTTGTTAAATGTTTCATATGTTTTTGAAACTTGTACAAATATTATTATGGAACTTAGAAGAACTCATCTTGCTTCAAAAATGGGTTACAGTCAATGAAACTTGCACAAATATCATATAGGGACTTATAAGCACTCATCTGGCTTAAAACTTGGTTTAGAGACGTAGAAAACGCGTTGTTAGATGTTTCAAAAGTTCGTAAAACTTGTACAAAGATCATTGAAGCACTATTAAGAACACATCTTTCTTAAACCTCGGTTTAGAATCTTAGAAAACGCGTTGTAAGATGTTTCATAAGTTCTTGAAACTTGTACAAAGATCGTTGGGGCACTAATAAGAACTCATCTTGCTTAAAACTTGGTTTTGAGTCATATAAAACGTGTTGTTAGATGTTTCATAAGTTCATGAAACTTGTACAAAAATCATAGAGGCACTTATAAGAACTCATCTTGCTTAAACCTTGGTTTAGAGTATTGGAAAACTCGTTGTTAAATGTTTCATCAGTTCTTGAAACTTGTACCAAGATCATTGAGATAAGCACTCCTATTGCTTCAGACTAGGGTTATAGTTCTAGAAAATCGTTGTTAGATGTTTCATATGTTCGTGAAACTTGTACAAAGATCATTGAGACACTAATAAGAATTCATATTGCTTAAAACTTGGTTTAATTTAGTAGAAAAGGCGTTGTTAAATATATCACAAGTTCGTGAAACTTTTTCAAATATCATTGGGCGCTTGTAAGCACCCATCTTGGTTAAAACTTTATTAAGAGTCGTAGAAAACGAGTTGTTACATGTTTATAAAGTTCGTGAACCTTGTTTAAAGATCATTGAGACACTTACAAGAACTCATCTTGCTTAAAACTTGGTTTAAAGTCGTAGAAATCGGGTTGTTAGATGTTTCATAAGTTCGTGAAACATGTACAAAGATCATTGAGGCACTTATACGCATTAATTTTGCTTCAAACTATGTTTAGAGTTGTAGAAAACGTGTTGTTAGATGTTTAATAAATTTGTGAAACTTGATCAATGATCATCGAGCCACTTATAAGCACTCATCTTTCTTAATATTCGGTTTAGAGTCGTAAAAAACGCGTTATAACAGGTTTCATAATTTCATGAAACTGGTTTAAAGATCATTGAGTCGCTTATAATCACTCATCTTGCTCAAAAGTTGGTTTAGAGACGTCGAAAACGCGTTGTTCGATGTTCAATCGGTTTGTAAAACTTTCACAAAGATCAATGAGGATATTATAAGCACTAATCTTGCTTAAAATTCGTGAAGATTCGTAGAAAAAGGCGTTATTAGATGTTTCAAAATTTCGTGTAACTTGTACAAACATCATTGATGCACTTATAACAATAATCTAGCTTAAAACATTGTTTAGAGTCGTAGAAAACGCGTTGTTAGATGTTTCATTAGTTCATGAAACTTGTTCAATGATCATTGATGCACTTATAAACACTCATATTGTTTAAAACATGGTTTAGAGTCGTAGAAAGCGCTGTTAGATGTTCCATAAGTTCGCGAATTTTATTCGAAGATCATTGAAGGAATTATAAGCATTAATCCTGCTTCAAACTTTCTTAAGTGTCGTAGAAAATGCTTTGTTAGATGTTTCAAAATTTTTGAAACTTGTATAAAAACATTCAAGGAATTATAAGAACACATCCTGCTTAAAACTTGGTTTACAGTCGTAGAATGCATTGTTAGATGTTTCATAAGTTCGCGAAACTTGTACAAAGATCATTGATGCACTTATAAGCACGCATCTTGCTAAATACTTGGTTTAGAGTCGTAGAAAATGAGTTCTTAGATATTTCATAAGATTGTAAAACATGTTCTAGGATCATTGAGGAACTTATAAGCAATCATCTTACTTAAAACTTGGTTTAAAGTCTGTTGAAATGCGTTGTTAGAGGTTTCATAAGTTCTTGAAACTTGTATAAATATCATCGAAGCACTAATAAGAACGCATCTTGCTTAAAAATTGGTTTAGAGTCGTAGAAAAGGTGTTGTTAGAAGTTTCATAAGTTCGTTAAACTTGTTCAAAGATTATGGAGGCTTTTATAAGCACTCACCTTGCTTAAAACTTGGTTTAGAGTTGTCGAAAACGATTTGTTAGATGTTTCATAAGTTCGTGAAATTTGTACAAATATAATTGAGGCTCTTATAAGCTATCATCTATCTTAGAAGTTGGTTTGAGACGTAGAGAACGCGTTGTTAGATGTTTCATAAGTTCGTGAAACTCTTACAAAGAACATTGAGGAACTTATAAGCACTAATCTTGCTTAAAACTTGGTTTAGAGT
Organism: Cochlearia excelsa; assembly: GCA_963556525.1. NCBI lineage: Eukaryota > Viridiplantae > Streptophyta > Magnoliopsida > Brassicales > Brassicaceae > Cochlearia > Cochlearia excelsa. Next base: position 10,882,845 of record OY748329.1, read on the forward strand.
CGTAGAAAACGTGTTGTTAGATGTTACATAAGTTCGTGAAGCTTGTACAAATATCATTGAGGCACTTATAAGGACAAATCTTCCTTAAAAAGTGGGATATAGTCATAGAAAACGCGTTGTTACATGTTTAAAAATTTTGTGAAACTTGTTTAAAGATCATTGAGGCATTTATAAGCACTCATCATGCTTAAAACTAGGTTAGAGTCGTAGAACACGCGTTGTTAGAAGTTTCATAAGTTCATGAAACTGTTTAAAGGTCATTGAGACACTTATATGCACTCATCTTTCTTAAAACTTGGTTAAGAGACGTATAAAACGCGTTATTCGATGCCTCATAAAATTTTGAAACTTGTAAAAAGATCATTGAGGAAATTCTAAGAACTAATCTTGCTTCAAACTTGGTTAAGAGTCGTAGAAAACGTGTTGTTAGATGTTTCATAAGTTCGTGAAACTTGTAAAAAGATCATTGAGGCACTTATAAACAATAATCTTACTTTAAAATTTGTTTAAAGTCTTAGTTTATGCATAATTAGATGTTTCATAAGTTCTTGAAACGTGTAAAAAGATCATTGTGGAACTTATAAGCACTTATCTTGTTCTAGAAGTGGGTTATAGTCACAAAAACGCGTTATTAAATTTATACAAAGATCATTGAGGCACTTATAAACCTATCATCTTGCTTAAAAGTTGGTTTAGAGACGTAGAAAACGCATTGTTAGAGGTTTTATTAAATTGTGAAACTTGTACAAATATCATTGAGCCTTTTAGAAGCACTCATCTTTTTTTAATTTGGTTTAGAGTCGTAGAAAAAGCTTTGTTAGATGTTTCTTAAGCTCGTCAAACTTGTAAAAAGATCATTGAGGCACTTACAAACCCTCATCTTGCGTAAAACTTGGTTTAGAGTCGTAGAAAACGCGTTGTTGGATGTTTCATAAGTTCTCGGAACTTGTACAAAGATCATGGAGGCAATTATAGGCACTCATCTTGATTCAAAATTGGGTTATAGTCATACAAAAGGCGATGTTAAATGTTTCATAAGTTCTTGAAACTTGTACAAAAATTATTGAGGAAATTATAAGATATCATCTTGCTTAAAAGTTGGTTTAGAGGCGTAGTAAACGTGTTGTTAGATGTTTCATAAGTTCGTGAAATTTGTACAAAGATCATTGAAGAACTTATAAGCACTCATCTTTCTTAAATTTTGGTTTAGAGTCGTAGAAAACTCATTGTTAGATGTTTCATAAGTTTGTGAAACTTGTACCAAGAAACTTTGTTTAGACTCATAGAAAACACATTGTTAGATGTTTCATAAGTTCGTGAAAATTCTACAAAGATCATTGCGACACTTATAAACACTCATCTTTTTTAATAACTTGTTTAGAGTCGTAGAAAATTCGTTTTTAGTTATTTCATACACTCGTAAAACTTGTAGAAAGATCATTGATGCATTAATAAGAACTCATCTTGATTAAATCTGGTTTAGAGTCGTCGAAAACGCGTTGTTAGATGTTTCATAATTTCGTGAAACTTGTACAAGGATCATTAAGGAACTTATTAGCACTAATCTTGCTTAAACAATTGTTTAGAGTCGTAGAAATCGTGTTGTGAGATGTTTCATACAAAGATTACTGGGGAACTTATAAGAACTGATGTTGCTTAAAACTTGGTTTAGAATCGTAGAAAACCCGTTGTTAGATATTTTATAAGTTTGTGAAACATGTTCAAAGATTATTGAGGCACTTATAAGCACTCATTTTGCTTAATACTTGGTTTAGATTCCTAGAGAACGCGTTGTTAGATGTTTCATAAGCTCGTGAAACTTGTACAAAGAAAATTAAAGCATTTATAAGCACCCATCTTGCTTAAATCTTGGTTTAAAGTTGTAGAAAACGCGTTGTTAGATTTTTCATAAGTTTGAGAAACTTGTACAAAGATCATTCATAAAATTATAAGCACTAATCCTTCTTCAAACTTGGTTAAGATTCGTAGAAAACATGTTGTTAGATTTTTCATTGAGGAACTTTTAAGCACTCATTTTTCTTAAAACTTGGTTTAGAGTTGTAGAAAACATGTTGTTCAAGGTTCCATAAATTTGTGATAATTTTTCAAAGATCAACGAGTCACATATAAGCACTCATCTTTCTTAATACCTTGTTCAGAGTTATAGAAAACGCGTTGTTAGATGTTTCATAAGTTCGTAAAACTTGTACAAAGATCATTGAGGCACTTATAATCACTAATCTTGCTTCAATTTTTGATTAGAGTCGTAGAAAACGTGTTATTTGATGTTTTGTAAGTTATTGAAACTTGTACTAAGATCATTGAGGCACTTATAAGCACTCATATTGCTTATAACTAGATTTAGAGTTGTAGAAAACGCGTTGTTAGATGTTTCATAAGTTCGTGAAACTTTTACAAAAACTATTGATGCAATTATACGATATCTTCTTGCTTAAAAGTTGGTTTAGAGACATACAAAACTTTTTTGTTAGATGTTTCATAAGTTTGTGAAATTTGTACAAAGATCATTGAGTCACTTATAAACACTCATCTTTCTTAAATTTTGGTTTAGAGTCGAAGAAAACGCATTGTTAGATGTTTCATTAGTTCGTGAAACTTGTAGAAAGATCATTGAGGCACTTATAAACACCCATCATGATTAAAACTTTGTTTAGACTCGTAGAAAACGCCTTGTTAGATGTTTCCTAATTTAGTGAAATTTCTACAAAGATTATTGAGAAACTTATAAACACTCATCTTTCTTAATAACTTGTTTGTGTCGTAGAAAATGCGTTGTTGGTTGTTTCATACGTTTGTGAAACTTGTAGAAAGATCATTGAGGCACTAATAAGAACTCATCTTGATTATATCTGGTTTAGAGTCGTCAAAAACGCGTTGTTAGATTTTTCATAAGTTCATGAAACTTGTACAAGGATCATGGAGGAACTTATAAGCACTAATCTTGCTTAAAACATGGTTTAGAGTCGTAGAAATCGTGTTTATAGATGTTTCATAAGTTTGTGAAACATTTACAAAGATCATTGGGGAACTTATAAGCACTCATGTTGCTTAAAAATTGGTATAGAGTCGTAGAAAACGTGTTGTTAGATGTTTCATAAGTTCGTAAAACTTGTTCAAAGATAATTGATGCACTTATAAGCACTCATCTTGCTTAATAATTTAATTGGTTTAGAATCATAGAGAACGCGTTGTTAGATGTTTTATAAGCTCGTGAAACTTGTACAAAGATAATTGAGGCACTTATAAGCACCCATATTGCTTAAATCTTGGTTTAGAGTCGTAGAAAACGCGATGTTAGATTTTCATAAGTTCATGAAACTTGTTTAAATATCATTGGGCACTTATAAGCATTCATCTTGCTTAAAAGTTGGTTTGGAGACTTAAAAAACGCGTTGTTAGATGTTTCATAAGTTCGTGATACTTGTACAAAGATCATTCAGACAATTATAACCACTAATCTTGCTTCAAACTTGGTTAAGATTCGTACAAAACATGTCGTTAGATGTTCATAAGTTTGGGAAACTTGTACAAAGATCATTGAGGAACTTATAAGCACTCATTTTTCTTAAAACTTTGTTTAGAGTTGTAGAAAACGTGTTGTTAGAGGTTCAATAATTTCGTCAAAATTTTTCAAAGATCATCTACTCATATATAAGCACTCATCTTTCTTAATACGTTGTTCAGAGTTATAGAAAAAAAAATTGTTAGATGTTTCATAAGTTCGTGAAACTTGTACAAAGGTCATTGAGGCACATATAATCACTCATCTTACTTTAAACTTGGTTAGGAGTCATAGAAAACATGTTGGTAGATGTTTCATAAGTCCGTGTAACTTGTACAAAGATCATAGAGGCACTTATAAGTTATTATCTTTCTCAAAAGTTGGTTTAGAGTAGTAGAAAACGCGTTGGTAGATGTTTGATAAGTTTATAAAAATTTTACAAAGATCATTGAGGCAATTTTAAGCACTAATCTTTCTTTAAACTTGGTTAAGAGTCGTAGAAAATGCGTTGTTAGATGTTTCATAAGTTTATTAAACTTTTACAAAGATCATTGAGGCACTTATAAGCATTAATCGTGCTTGAAACTTGATTAAGAGTCGTATAAAACGCGTTGTTAGACGTTTCAGAAGTTCTTGAAATTTGTACAAAGATCTTTGAGAAATTTATAAGGACTCATCTCGCTTCAAAAGTTGGTTATAGTTATAGAAAACGCGTTGTTAGATGTTTCATAAGTTCGTGAAACTTATTCAAATATCATTGAGGCTTATAAGCACTCATCTTTCTTAATACTTGTTTTAATGTTGTAAAAAGGCGTTGTTAGAAGTTTATGAAACTTGTTTAAAAAATAATTGAGAAACTTATAAGCACTCATATTGCTTAAAACTTGGTTTAGAGACGTAGAAAACGCATTGTTAGATGTTTCATAACTTTTTGAAGCTTCTACAAAGATCATTGAGGAATTTATAAGCATTTATCTTGCTTCAAAAATGTGTTATTGTCATAGAAAACACGTTGTTAGACTTAGATGTTTCATAAGTTTTTGTTCAAATATAATTTATAAGCACTCATTTTGCTTAATACTTGGTTTAGAGTCGTAAAAACGTGTTGTTAAAAGTTTCGTAAGTTCATGAAAATTGTTTAAAGATCATTGAGGCACTTATAAGCACTCATATTTCTTAACAATTGTTTTAGAGTCGTAGAAAACGCGTTGTTAGATGTTTCATAAGTTCATGAAACTTGTTTAAAGATCATTGAAGAACTTATAAGCACTCACCTTGCTTAAAAATTCTTCTAGAGACATAGAAAACGTGTGTTTGATGTTTCATAAGTTCGTGAAATTTGTAAAAAGATCAACGAGGCATTTATCATCACTCATCTTGCTTAAAACTTGGTTTAGAGTCATAGAAAACGTGTTGTTAGATGTTTCATAAGTTTTTGAAACTTATACAAATATCATTGAGGCACTTATAAGCCCTCGTCTTTCTTAAAACTTGTTTTAATCGTAAAAATGTGTTGTTAGATGTTTTATAAGTTTGTAAAATTTGCTTAAAACTTCGTGTAGAGTCGGAGAAACCGCGATGTTAGATGTTTTTTAAGTTCGTGAAACACATAATAAGAACTCATCTTGATTTAAACTTGGTTTTATTGAAGTAGAAAATGCGTTGTACGATATTCCATATGTTCATGAAACTTGTACAAGATCAATGAGGACATTATAAGCACTAATCTTGATTAAAAATTGGTTAAGATTCGTAGAAAAGGCATTATTAGATGTTTCATAAGTTCTTGAAACTTGTATAAGTTCTTGAAACTTATAACCACTCATGTAGCTTAAAACTTTGATAAGAGTCTTTGAAAACGCGTTGTTAGATGTTTCATAAGTTCTTGAAACTTATACAAAAATCATTGAGGCAGTTATAGGCACTAATATTTCTTGAAACATGGTTAAGAGTCGTAGAAAACGCGTTGTTAGATGTTTTATAAGTTCTTGAAAATTATACAAAGATCATTGAGGAACTTATAAGCATTCATCTTGCTTCAAAAACAAGATATATTCATTGAAAACGGGTTGTTAGATGTTTCAAAAGTTTTTGAAACTTGTACAAAGATCTTTGAGGCACTTAGAGGCGTAGTAAAACGCGTTGTTAGGTGTGTCATAATAACGTTGGTTTAAGGACGTAGAAAACTTGTTTTTAGATGTTTCATAAGTTCATGAAACTTGTACAAAGATCATTGAGGCAAATATAAGCACTAATGTTTCTTCAAACGTAGTTAAGAGTCGTAGAAAGCGTTGTTAGATGTTCAATATGTTCGCGAAAGTTGGACAAAGATAATTGAAGCAATTATAAGCACTAATCTTGCTTCCAAATCTCTTAAGAGTCGTAGAAAACGCATTGTTAGATGTTTGATAAGTCTGTGAAACTTTTAAAAAGATCATTTTGGCAATTATAAGCTCTCATCTTGCTTAAATCTTGGTTTAAATTCGTAGAAAACGCATTGTTAGATGTTTTAAATTTTTAGAAACTTGTACAAAGATCATTGACGAACTTATAAGCGCTCATCTTGCTTAAAACTTGGTTTACAGTCGTAGAAAGCATTGGTAGATGATAAGTTCGTGAAACATGTACAATGATCATTAAGGCAGTTATAAGCACTCATGGTGTTGTACTTGGTTTAGAGTCGGAGAATATGCGGTCTTAGATATTTCATAAGTTTGTAAAACTTGTTCAAAGATCATTGAGGGATTCATAAGCACTCATCTTACTTAAAACTTGGTTTAGAGCCATAGTATGTTTCACAAGTTCGTGAAACTTGTAAAAACATCATTGAGACACTAATAAAAACTCATCTTTCTTAAAACTTGGTTTAGAGTCGTTTAAAAGGTGTTGTTAACGTGAAAATCGTCAAAGATTATTGAGGCACTTATAAGCACTCATCTTGCTTAAAACCTTTTTTAGAGTCGTAGAAAACGCGTTGTTAGATCTTTCATAAGTTCGTGAAACTTGTTTAAAAATCATTGAGGCACTTATAAGCACTCATCTTTCTTAAATTCGTAAAACTGGTATGAAGTTCATTGAGGCACTTATAAGCACTAATATTGCTTTAAACTTGAGTAAGAGTTGTAGAAAACGTGTTGTTAGATTTTTCATAAGCAATCATCTTAATTCAAAAGTGGGTTTTAGACATAGAAAATGCGTTGTTAGATGTTTCATAAGTTCGTGAAACTTGTACAAAGATCACTAAGGCTCTTATTATCACTCATATTAGTTAAAATATGGTTTAGCGACGTACACAATGCGTTGTTATATGTTTCATAAGTTCATTATAAAAAGATTATTGAGGTACTTATAAGCACTCATATGGCTTAAAATTTTGTTTTGATTTCGATCCACTACTCGAATTGTGATTGTTTTGTATGAAATTGTAGTAGTGGTTTACTCTTGTAGTATGAAATTGGGGAAAATTTGGGTTATTTTAGAGAGGTTTTGTAGAGAGAGAAGTTTTAGAGAGCAGGTGGTGTGAGAAAAAATGAAAGAGTTCGGTTTTATATATAGATTTTGTGGTCGTTGTTAATTCGTCGCTAATTTTTTTAAACCTTTTTGATTTCTCACCAGAGGGAAGCCAAATATTAGCGACGAATTATCAACAATTCTTTGTTAATTCGTTGCTAAACCCAAAAGGGTATTTCACCTTGTACTTGAAGTACAAGGAATACAGTTAACGTGTTCAATCATATATTTAGCAAAGAATTAACAACGAATCGTCGCTAATTCGTTGCTAAATCTATGATTGGACACATTTACTACATTCCTCGTATAAGAAGTACGAGGTTGTTGTCGATTGCAGTAGAATATTTCGCAACAAATTAGTTTCTAATTTGTTGCTATTTGCCCGTTAGCAACGAATTAACAACGATTCGTTGCTAAACTCAAAGCCTATATTTAGGATTTGAACCCCAATACGATTTTGTATGGTATTCTACATACTTAATATTTAGTTCTAGATTATGAGATTGAGAATAACAATTCAAATTAGGATATTTACTAAACAAATGAAATCATTATTTATTATATACATTCTTTAGGATTATCTATAATAGCAACATATAAGTTAACGGTAACTTAGTATGTGTTAAGTATAATTTTGTATTAATTTTTTTTATTGATTTATACACTTGTTTTCATGTTTGTTTACACTTTTTCAATTAACATAAATCCTTTAAAACCTTTATTTAGGTGTGGTTTAAGGGTTTGATGAATTACGCTTTGCAACGAATTAGCAACGACCTTGCAATATTGGCAACGAATAAGCAACGACTTTAATTTGCAACATTAGCAACGAATTAACAACGAATTAGTAACTACTATTTAAACCCTTAAAAGTACTAACCCTACAAATTCGTTGTTAAATCGTTGATTCGTTTCCAATTTTCTAAAAAATATATAAATTTTTTTAATGATTTAACCCATTTAAATATTATTCATTAATCTCGGAATCAAATGATTTGATTTCGTTATTTTCATCGAATACTTCATTTTCATATGCAGATCATTCGTTTTCATCATCTACAATATTTTCAACTACTTGATTATCAGGATCAACAAGAAATACATCTTCGGTCGATTGATTTGTTTTTATAATTGTCCCACCAATGACATCTGATTGTATAGGAACTTCATCGTTACCTATAACTAAAGCTATTGGAACCACTTGAATTATTGCACTCAACGATATACCACTAATTTTAACACGAGGATACGAAATGAATGTGACTTGCTCAGCTTGTGATCCGAGGATAAATGGTTCGAACGTCCGATCTCGTCGTGATTGGTTGACATCGTTGACATCATTGAGTCACTAATAAGAACTCATCTTGCTTACAGTTTGGTTTAGAGTCGTAGAAAACGTGTATTTAGATGTTTCATAAGTTCGTGAAACTTGTAAAAATATCATTGAGGTACTTATAAGCACTCATCTTGCTTAATACTTGGTTTAGAGTCATTGAAAACATGTTGTTAAATGTTTCATAAGTTCATGAAAATTGTTCAAAAGATCATTGAGGCACTTATAAGCGCTAATCTTGTTTAACACTTGGTTTAGAGTCGTTACAAAAATACTTGTTAGAAGTTTCATAATTTCTTGAATGTTTTTCAAAGATCATTTAGGCACTTATAAGCACTCATCTAGCTTAAAAATAGGTTTAGAAATCGTAGAAATCGCGTTGTTAGATGTTTCATAATTTCGTGAAACTTGTACAAATTTCATTGAGGAAATTATAAGCACTCATGTTGCATGAAACTTGGTTTAGAGTCATAGAAACACGTTGTTAGATGTTTCATGTTTGCAACCTCTCAACCAAGTTTCATGCAACATGAGTGCTTATAATTTCATGCAACATGAGTACTAAAACTTCTCAACCAAGTTTCATGCAACATGAGTGCTTATAAGTGTCTCAATGAGCTTTGTACAAGTTTGACGAACTTATGAAACATTTAACAACGTGTTTCTAGGAATCTAAACCAAGTTTCATGCAACATGAGTGATTATAAGTGTCTCAAAAAGCTTTATACAAGTTTCACGAACTATCGAAACATATAACAACGCGTTTCTATGACTCTAAACCAAGTTTCATGCAACATGATTGCTTATAAGTGTCTCAATGAGATTTGTACAAGTATGACGAACTTATGAAACATCTAACAACGTGTTTGTATGACTCTAAACGAAGTTTCATGCAACATGAGTGCTTATAATTTCCTCAATGAAATTTGTACAAGTTTCACGTACTTATGAAACATCTAACAACGCGTTACTAGGACTCTAAACAAGTTTTATGCAACATGAGTGCTTATAAGTGTCTCAATGAGCTTTGTACAAGTTTGACGAACTTATGAAACATCTAACAACGCGTTTCTAGGAATCTAAACCAAGTTTCATGCAACATGAGTGATTATAAGTGCCTCAATGAGCTTTGTATAAGTTTGACGAACTTATGAAACATCTAACAACGCGTTTCTAGGAATCTAAACCATGTTTCATGCAACATGAGTGCTTATAAGTGTCTCAATGAACTTTGTACAAGTTTGACGAACTTATGAAACATCTAACAACGCGTTTCTAGGAATCTAAACAAAGTTTCATGCAACATGAGTGCTTATAAGTATCTAAATGAGCTTTGTATAGTTTGAAGAACTTATGAAACATCTAACAACGTGGTTTCTGGGACTCTAAACCAAGTTTCATGTAACATGAGTGTTTATAAGTTCCTCAATGAGCTTAAAACAAGTTTCACGAACTTATGAAACATATAACAACGCGTTTCTAGGACTCTAAAAGATTTGTACAAGTTTAATATACTTATGAAACATCTAACAACGCGTTTCTAGGAATCTAAACATTGAAGCTCGACGATGTAGGGTAGTTTCGAAGCTCGACTAGCTTCTTCGGACAAACCAGGATTGATGTGAACTCTAGAATCGAGTTCTCTCCTTGGAACGGAAATTTCTTCATGACTTTGAAGAGCGCAAACTCTGACCGATCCTCAGCCGTAGTTCCACCACCCATTGGTCGGAGATTTGCAGAACTCAACCGGCAACCAGAAGATGAACAAATTCAAAACGAGTAAATCAATGTGTAACTTAGTCTAGTCAAATCTTCTCTTTCCAACTTTTTATTCGACCGAGACAGTTTTTTCCTCTCTTTTTTGGTCCAAACACGGTCAAATACAGATGGGAAGAGTTACTCCCACTCCACCCATCTCTTTTTTTTCCTCTTTCCCCAGCATTTAGGATTAATTGCACATGATGCTATCTTTACATTAGGGTTTTCAAAATTGTGCTTCTTTTTTTTATGAAAATGCCATAATTTACTATTTATATTTTTAATTTTACCCCTAAACATATAAACAAAAACTAAACTCTAAAATTAAACATTAAATCCAAAAATAAACCGTAAAATTAAATCCTAAACCCAAAAATTAAATCCAAGAAATAATATTTGTAATTGTAAAAAAATAAATAAAATGTTAAATATATGGAAATTTACATTAGTGACAAAATTGTCATTTACTAACTCAAATTATGGCAAATTTGAATAAATAAAAAGCAATGGCATTTTTGAAAGATTTTTCAAAATAGTGGGGCGTAATTTCCCCAACATTTATCTGCATATAATTTTTCTCTAAAACATATCTGTACTCAGGGCATGAGCATTGGTGATGCTCTTACCAAAGCTCTCCAAAATTTCATTTTAATCATTTACTAATTTTATATTTTTATTTATTTTTGTGAACCAATGAAAATGAGACACATAAAAAATGGGTGGGTCTCTTAAAACATGAGAACATAGATTTAGCACAAAACAAGAGAGTTTGGTGCTAAATCTATGGGTGGGTCATAAATAAAAAGCAATGGCATTTTTGAAAGATTTTTCAAAATAGTGGGACGTAATTTCCCCAACATTTATCTGCATATAATTTTTCCCTAAAACATATATGTATGTATTCATGGCATGAGCATTGGTGATACTCTTACTAAAGCTCTCCAAAATTTCATTTTAATCATTTACTAATTTTATGTTTTTATTTATTTTTGTGAACCAATGAAAATGAGACACATAAAAAATGGGTGGGTCTCTTAAAACATGAGAACATGTTCTCAACTTTTTCTTCTCTTTCTTCTACTTTATTTTTTTTTTTATATATTTATTTTGAGAGCACTAGGGAAGAGCTCTCATTGCTCATACTCTCAAGGACATATACACGGACGAGCATGTTCTCTGTTTCCCGGATTATTTCAAGGTTTCATATGTAAGAATCTCTTGTTTGGTTTTGTTGTTCAAAATTTATGGTCTTTGCAGAGAAATTGAAAGCTACTTAGAGCATGAATAACGGCAGGTCCAAGACCATGTCTAAGGTCCAAAAGATCCAAAAAATAAATCCAAAATGAAATAAAACAATGGATCTGGTCCAATTTTGGATTTTTGATCAGGCTTTAGATCTGCATATGTGTCTCATTGTGGTTGGTTGGAAAATATCTATTACACCCAAAAAAAAAATTTCCGTTTTCTTTTCGCGATTCGCTATCTCTCTCTCTTTTTCATTGACGTTTTGACCGATGTTGCTCTCTTTGAAAACGAGAAGCCCTAATCTTTGGTATGTTGCTCTCTTTGATTTCGTAGTTTCTGGGTTTTTGTTTTCCTCTCCGATGTGTCGTGAGATCGCTAATTGAATATCAAATTTCATATTGTTGTGTTGATTGATTCTAGTGTTTTGATTTCAGAAATTTGATTTCTTAATCGCCATGCCTTGTTCTTTCGATCTAAATGGGATTAATTGGATTGTGTCCTTGTTAGTGTTTAGTCTCTCTTAGGTTTTTGATGTTATGTAACAGGAAGCATTCTCTTTGGTCAAAGACATTAGAATCACAGAACATTTGAGTATCTCTACTGCAGTTCATATGTCTTAGGATATTCAAAGTGTCTAAGTTTCAAATTTTGTATTATTTATCATTATAAATAAGATTTGGACTCCTAATTTTAGATCCACCAATAATCATGCTCTTAGGCTTTTGATTGCCAATGAAACGATCTGTTGAATTGGATTATGCAATTAAGCTCTTGCTTTATTTTAAGCTTTATGGTCTTTGCTGAGAAATTGAAGCTACTTAGGAATTTGATTGGCAATGAAACGATCTGTTGAGTTGGATTATGCAATTAATTTCTTGTTTGTTCTGTTGTTCAAAGTTTATGGTCTTTGCTGGGAAATTGAAAGCTACATAGGGTTTTGATTGCCGGTGAAACGATCTGTTGAGTTGAATTATGAAATTTTGTATTAAAGAATCTCTCCTTTTTTCTTTAATTTCTAGGACCCAGGCACTCAGATCGGGAGTTGCTGCTGCTACTCGCTGTAGTTCTCAGTTAGACTTTGGATTCCCTTTCTTGTTAGAAGCTTGTTGGATGAGTACTAGGAGAGAAATCATTGTTACGACCTCTCTCTCGGAAGAAATAGCTCAACACACTTTAGATGAAATTGAAAAACGTGTTGAAGTTGGAATAAGCCCCAAAACTAAAGAGGAGGCCAAACAAGTAATATCGTCTCTTACAACCTGCTTGGAGGAGAACAAAGTTTTGTTAAAAGATGCAGCTGTAGCATTGGCTGAGCTTAGAGCCTCAATGTCTCAGCCCGATGAATATGTTACTATGGAGAAGATAAGAAACGCAACAAAGGTTCTCCAGAGGTTATAAATCCAAAACTTTGTTTGATTGTTCTATTATGTTTTCCTTGCTCCTATATAACATATGTTTAGCTCATAAGGTTTCGTTTTCCCAGTCTCAACTATAATAATAATACTGAAATTTTCCATTCTCCTTGTCATTAAACGGTTCTTCATTTTTACGAACTTCTCAAATCATGTAACTAACATTTATCTCAGGTTTACACATGTTTACACAAATACTCACCGAGTCGCTGTTAGATGTCTTCTCGGTTCCATACCTTCTCGAGCAACATAATATAAAGAGTTCATTGAAATTGAAATTCGCATATAATCTGATATCATCATTATACTCGGTTAACCATTGAAATTTTGTATAAAATAGAGAGTTCAAAATGACAATATAAAAATTGTACTATGCCGACAAAATTTTTTTTTACTATATGATATGATTGAAAATTTGAATGAATATGCAGACAACGATTAATAATTTCTTAAGTATCAAAATATGAAACTAATTATGTAGTTTAGGGTCATTAGAATCAAAAACAACATTTAATAAAAATTATGGTAAGAGTTGTTATCATATTCAAAAAGAGTTTTAATTTGGATAACTTGAGTATAATATTAAATATTATTAAATCTAGTTGTATTAAAAAACAATATGTATAAGAAAAAACATAATATTAAACATTATTAATTTAGTAAGTTTAGATATGACATGTATTTTTAGATCTTAAATACTCGGACCCGGTCCGGACCCGATATAGACCCGAAAAATTATAGGTATTTTACAGGTATTGGAATTATATACCCGAACCGACCCGGACCCGATAAGAACCAACCCGGAACCGACCCGAAAAATTATAGGTACATGTATGAGTCTAAATTTCTAGGACCCGAAAGACCCGGACCCGACATGACCCGACCCGACCCGAACTCGACCCGAAAATCCGGATGCCCAGGCCTAATTTAAGTAAAATAAATTCTAAAATAAAAAGATTAATTTACCAAAATTCATTTGCGACATAGGTGCATTCAAAGAAGGATATCTTTGCAACCATGAGGAGTTTGACCGTGAACCACTTCCTATATATTCTCAACTCAACCAGAGCACGCGGCAAATTGGTTTTAGGCTATCTACACTGCATCCGAACTGGTTCTATTTAAGGAAAGTAATTCTTTCCTTAACGAGTATGCAACTCAGAGGATAACGGCCCGGCCCGATTAGGCGTAGCATCGACTCAACTCGGTGGCTCACAAATGTGTGAAGTGTTGGTTAATGTCTAGTAGTCTAGAGTTGTTATTTGAGTTGGTAAGAATTATTAGTAGAGAGTTAAGGCTAAGTTGTAGTAGTTGAAGTGCAAGTGTAGTAGTTAGTAGAAGACTACTATAAGTATGTATGTGTGTGGTGTTGTAAAAGTTATCCAAATTCTAAATAAGAAACGGAGTTAGAGAGAAGTAATAATGTAGACAACTAAAGCTTACTCTCTTCTCTCTACAAGAACAACAAACGTACAAACAGAGTGACTGTGTAAAGAGAGTTGACTGTGTAAAGAGAGTTGACTGTGTGCTTGTGTGATGATGATACACGTACAAGTTGAAACAAACAGAGTGAGAAGACGAGAGCTAAACATTAACTCCTAATAAGCTATAGCCGAATATAGCTGAACTAAACTATCATTGTTTTTTCAAATGTGTGTATAGTATTAACATTAAATACCTCTATGTGACAAACCATTCTCTTCTCTCTTCAAGTCTTTTTAAGTCCCTTCTATTTCTAAATTCACTCAATCAACCATACAAAATTAATCAGCTATTATAATGTATCAATTCGGGTATTTCATTAAAAAAACCCAAAAATCTATCTACAGAAAAAATGGCTTAGCGAAAGAAGACTTCATATTTATCAATTGCTTGTTGACACTGCTTCACCTTAATTGTTATTTGAACAAGTCAAAATTATGTCTTGGTATCCCTGACGATTAACAATTTATATTAGACAATTTATAGATTATATATAAGGGTTTATAAATCTGTTATAAAGACATTTTATAAGATTTTATAAAACAATGTATAGATCATATATAAGGTTTTATAAACAATGTTTTTCGAGTTTTCACGGTTTTTTCGTTTTTGGCCTAAAAAACAATTTTACCGATATGATTTACCCAGTTCAACAAAAATTGTATAAATAGTGTTTGCCCAATGTTTTGAAACCTGACCCAAACACTTAACCGGAGTATTTCTTGGGTCACTGGTTCGACCACGGGCGAACCACGGGTCAATAGATTCATTATAATTAATATATAATTATATATATATCTATTAAAACACTGTGTTTAATAGATATATATATTATTCAAAATAATATATATTCGTCTATATGAATTGTAATTTTATTAAAAAAGAGTATATAATCAGCTACATGATCGAAGCCTACAAGTCCGTCCTTAAGCTTATTAAAGCTAAATTCGAAAAGATGAGGTCCTCCGAGAGGTCCCTTAGCAAGGCTCAAGAGGTCCAAGCCAACATCGACCTCCTGGAGGAAATCATAAGGAGAGAAATTAGCGACCTCCAAGCTGAGAAGGAAAGGCTGACCAACCAGGAGCTCCCAAAGAGGAAGGCGAAGTTGGAAAAGAAAGCCGTCTTTGACTTCTCTATAAGCAAGCTGGCACTCCCACAGGTCTCCGAAGGCTCGAATGACGCCATGGAAGTGGACCAAACCAAAGGGGCTCCACCTGCGACCGATCAATAAATGGGGACCCAAGAACCGGAAAAGGCCAAGGACACCGAGGAGCTGATGGATGAAGCGCAAGAGAAGGAGCAGGCAAGGAAGGAGGACCTAGGGCCGCGTAGTGAGAGCCTTAGGTCCCGGTTTTACCACTTCAATAACTGATCCAAGTTTTAAGAATCGTTTGCTTAAGTTTTCGTTTTAGACCGACCAAATCGAATTTCGGTGAATCCCAGTTTTAGACCGATAAAATCGAATTTCGGTGAATCCCGGTTAAAAAAAAACCGGTTTAATCCACTTGAATCGAACCGGGATTCGATTTGCTCTTCCTCTCTCTCTCGCGATTTAAAACGAAAAAACACTTTCTTTTTTTCTCATTCTTTTTCACTTCTCCATTGAAAACCTTTACAAGCTTTTGAACTTCAATTCATCACATCTTTTTCAATTCTTCACGGATTTGAACGATTTTTGGCTTGTTTTCTTACGGATTGTCACCCTATATCCATTGCCCATAACGCCGTCCTCGATCTGTTAAGGTATGTGCCTCGATTTCTCGTTTTTCAGTCCGAAAATCAATTGGTTCTTGAGGTCCGATTTCTCTTCTCTCATTCACAGTGTGTTCTTCAGTTGTTTATGACTTCCTGAACTGTCAATGAGTTAATCATGGGTTTAAGTCGGTTTCGTTTACTTGATTTCGGATCATGGGTTTTGTGTGCTTAGTTGATTATTGAGAGAAGAAAATTGTTTTCTTTGGTGTGTTTGATTTACACGTTTTGAATTTGTTCATCTTCTGGTTGCCGGTTGAGTTCTGCAAATCTCCGACCAATGGGTGGTGGAACTACGGCTGAGGATCGGTCAGAGATTGCGCTCTTCAAAGTCAAGAAGAAATTTTCGTTCCAAGGAGAGAACTCGATTCTAGAGTTCACATCAATCCTGGTTTGTCCGAAGAAGCTAGTCGAGCTTCGAAACTACCCCCCTCGGTTAGTGCAATGCAATATGTTTGCAAAAATTGCTGATGACGTTTATGATATTCTCGAAGGTTAAAACGTCTCACTTTCTTCTCTTGATTTCTTTGATTCTGTGTGGTGTATTCTTCACTTTCTTCTCTCGATATGTTTCTGTTGATTCGTTGATGTGTGTTTAGTCTTTCTTAAAATTCCGCTTAGTCTTTCATGCATTGACCTTTTTGTTGGTGTGTGTATATAATAGTTTAGATAAATTGCATGCGTGTACATGAAACATAATGGAAACGATCGGAGCCAATGCTGCTATTGTTACGATCACGGCAGCCTCGTCTAAATCGGTAATGTCCTTCTCCGGACTATTAGTCAATTTGCACATCCATTTATACAACTTGTCGGCAATCATAATAATTTTGTTTCTTGAATTCCAGATTCTGACTACTCTTATTCAGAATGTACTGTTTTGTAGCCCTTCCTGCAGACTCTACTGTTTCTTTAACTAAGAGAGTAGTTCCCATGCTGACAATATCACCAAGATTACCGAAATCTCGACTGGTTTGGCCACCATCCAATTTTTCCATAAGTCTAATTGTAGCAATTGTCTTCTCCTTAAGCAAGATATCATTGTTGGCCAGAGACTGTCTAAGCTCATCCAATGCTTTATATGCAATTTATGTGTCCACCTCTCTCCACTTCAATCTTTTTGCAACATCTGCCTCCACATTTTGGGCCGTCTCTTTAGTAAAGATTCCTCCTCTTCCAAAACCAACACAGTTTTCAGTTTCATCCTCTCTCTGCTTCAATTTGTTTACAAGACTTGACTCCGCATTTTGGGTCGTCTCATGAGTAAGGCTTTCTTTTCCAACATCAACACATTTTTCAATTTGATCTATAAGACCTTGAAATTTGTCTGGCGGGATGGAGGACGTAACAGGGAATGTCCTCTTAGTACTAAGCCATTGGTTTCTTAACAAGTAATGATAGGAGAGAGCACTAACTCCACTTCGTTGTTTTGACCTGACAAAAAATAAAAAAGAAATGACACAAATTGCATAATCAACTCAAGGTATCAAAATTAATGCCGCCAAACCAAAAGAAAAAAGAACACAGAGAAGACAAAAAACTAGTAATACTAACAAAATTATCAAACAAGAAAATGTTCCAAAGAAAGAAGAGCACAATCATAGAGAATTCGAGACCATAACCATTGAAGGTCAGCTACAGCTTCATCATAAGCCATCGAAGGTCTATGTGAGGCAAGAGAGAGTGACTTATTTCTTTGAGAGGCTGGTGGGTAATGAGCATGTTGCACTCAGGACACCAAATCAACTTGGAAATGGAAGGAAGAAGCCATATATAACCCAGGGTGGACGCAAAGTTTATAGTCCAGACAGGTTCACGTTTGCCACATATAAGTAAATGGACGCTGGTTCTGATGTTTAAGACACATAAGTTTGAGTTGAGAATCTGGTTTGTTTTGTCTGGTTTATTTTGTCTGTTGCGATGATTAGGAATGATGAAAGCTACTTAGGCTTTTGTCCCATCTTTTAATTCTTTTTCTTAAATCCTAACCCTCATCTTAATAATTCTTATACGAATAGGAGTGTTATACATCTAGTTTTTTTTTCAAAATCTTTATGAATTAGTTCTCCTATTCATATACGAATTATTTTTATTCAAAAATTTATTATTTTAATCCCAAAAACGTAAAATGTGATAATTACTCAGTTACAATGAAAGAGAAGCTAAATGAAACGGTTTTACAGAAAGAGAAGGAGAAGCTAGTGGATCACAAGCTTTTTAGCAACTAGACGGATTCCAACTCTCTCCATATAATCATATGGCTCCAAAGATAAGAAGGCATCAAGGACGGTTCCTGGTTTTACCATGTCTTTGAGCTCCTCAGCTTTTGGGTTCCTCAAAATGGTAACTCCAGAGGTCTCTCTCTTGTGTATCTCAGCTGCATACCGGTCTCCAGTTCCAGAAGACTTTGCCGGTATACTGCACAAACAAAGAAACAATCAGGATAAGCTAAGCAAACATGGTTCCTAAATGGAACCAAGAGAAAGAGACATAGACAAACTTACTGAATCCTTGCGGTAGGATAGCTTGAAATTCTTATTGGGATGATTACTGGGTTCCACTCAGAAATGTTGCATGAATCAATAGATGTTGCATGTGCAGCACTGTCGCATTCTTGCAGTACATTACAGAGACTTGGATACAAATTAACTACAAAGTTCAACTTTGGTCTCCCAGCAGTATCCTGAAATTTGAAATTGATCCCAAAGTGTACTTCCAGTTCAGGACAATGGAGACGAAGGGGTCTGTCCCCAAGGAAGAGCTGTATTTTCTTTCTTTGGCTTCCGACATGAGTTGCTGTGATGCTTGGAATTGATATTTCATCTAGATCCAAGAATCTTTCCTGGTCACCAGTACCCTCTGAGGCAACAATGTCCGTGGGAATTTCCTTCCTCAAAGTGCTCATATCAAATAGATTCGTTTGAGCTTCTGCGTTTGAGTTCTCTCCGGTCTTCCAATCAGCGGAAGATTTGTTGATATTCGTACAGTCTTCAGAGTACTCTATAAGTTTATCTGGAAGATTTGACTTCTGTTGAAACAGCATGTTACATCATTAAAATATATGCATAAAATCGTGCAGTAGAGTGATTAGGACAAACCACAAGATAGTCAATCACAAGATTAGAGAGCATACCAAGAACAAGACAGTCGCACAACACTTGAGAACCTCGAAATTCATCCTGATATCGTCCATACTCGAATGCGTCTGGTTACAAAGTCCAAAGTAGGCAGCCCATTCCGCGAGCTGTCCAAACAAAGGTCACAGGAAAACAGAATAAGCATCCAACAAAGCTGTCACATTTGATTTCAAGAGCTCGGAAGAGTAAGTCCGTCTCTTTAGTATCATTGTTACCTCCATATCATCAGCTCTCACCCCAAATCTTTGAGTAAGCAACGCCAACTAGTCAATGATACCCCTTGGCTCTGGTGGATTTCGTCCTATCTCAACAAATGCTTCTCTTATCCTTGGACAATCAAATTTCAATACGTTGTGACCTGCCCATATCCTTCCTACAGTATAAACCCCCCCAAAAAAATCAACACAACTGAACAAACCAAAACATACACCAAGAACAGAATTTTCCACTTTCTATTAACGATAATCACTTGGAAAGATACAATTTCGTTTCCATTATCTTTCATGTACATGCATGCAATTTATCTAAACTATTATATACACACACCAACAAAAAGGTCATTGCATGAAAGACTAAGCGGAATTTTAAGAAAGACTAAACACACATCAACGAATCAACAGAAAAATATCGAGAGAAGAAAGTGAAGCATACACCACACAGAATCAAAGAAATCAAGAGAAGAAAGTGAGACGTTTTAACCTTCGAGAATATCGTAAACGTCATCAGCAATTTTTGCAAACATATTGCATTGCACCAACCGAGGGGGGTAGTTTCGAAGCTCGACTAGCTTCTTCGGACAAACCAGGATTGATGTGAACTCTAGAATCGAGTTCTCTCCTTGGAACGGAAATTTCTTCTTGACTTTGAAGAGCGCAATCTCTGACCGATCCTCAGCCGTAGTTCCACCACCCATTGGTCGGAGATTTGCAGAACTCAACCGGCAACCAGAAGATGAACAAATTCAAAACGTGTAAATCACTGTGTAACTTAGTCTAGTCAAATCTTCTCTTTCCAACTTTTTATTCGACCGAGACAGTTTTTTCCTCTCTTTTTTGGTCCAAACACGGTCAAATACAGATGGGAAGAGTTACTCCCACTCCACCCATCTCTTTTTTTTTCCTCTTTCCCCAGCATTTAGGATTAATTGCACATGATGCTATCTTTACATTAGGGTTTTCAAAATTGTGCTTCTTTTTTTTATGAAAATGCCATAATTTACTATTTATATTTTTAATTTTACCCCTAAACATATAAACAAAAACTAAACTCTAAAATTAAACATTAAATCCAAAAATAAACCGTAAAATTAAATCCTAAACCCAAAAATTAAATCCAAGAAATAATATTTGTAATTGTAAAAAAATAAATAAAATGTTAAATATATGGAAATTTACATTAGTGACAAAATTGTCATTTACTAACTCAAATTATGGCAAATTTGAATAAATAAAAAGCAATGGCATTTTTGAAAGATTTTTCAAAATAGTGGGGCGTAATTTCCCCAACATTTATCTGCATATAATTTTTCCCTAAAACATATATGTACTCAGGGCATGAGCATTGGTGATGCTCTTACCAAAGCTCTCCAAAATTTCATTTTAATCATTTACTAATTTTATATTTTTATTTATTTTTGTGAACCAATGAAAATGAGACACATAAAAAATGTGTGGGTCTCTCAAAACATACGAAATCAAAGAGAGCAACATACCAAAGATTAGGGCTTCTCGTTTTCAAAGAGAGCAACATCGGTGAAATCGTCAATGAAAAAGAGAGAGAGATAGCGAATCGCGAAAAGAAAACGGAAATTTTTTTTTTGGGTGTAATAGATATTTTCCAACCAACCACAATGAGACACATATGCAGATCTAAAGCCTGATCAAAAATCCAAAATTGGACCAGATCCATTGTTTTATTTCATTTTGGATTTATTTTTTGGATCTTTTGGACCTTAGACATGGTCTTGGACCAGCCGTTATTCATGCTCTAAGTAGATTTCAATTTCTCTGCAAAGACCATAAATTTTGAACAACAAAACCAAACAAGAGATTCTTACATATGAAACGTTGAAATAATCCGGGAAACAGAGAACATGCTCGTCCGTGTATATGTCCTTAAGAGTATGAGCAATGATAGCTCTTCCCTAGTGCTCTCAAAATAAATATAAATAAAAAAAAATAAAGTAGAAGAAAGAGAAGAAAAGTTGAGAACATGTTCTCATGTTTTAAGAGACCCACCCATTTTTTATGTGTCTCATTTTCATTGGTTCACAAAAATAAATAAAAATATAAAATTAGTAAATGATTAAAATGAAATTTTGGAAAGCTTTGGTAAGAGCATCACCAATGCTCATGCCCTGAGTACAGATATGTTTTAGGGAAAAATTATATGCAGATAAATGTTGGGGAAATTACGCCCCACTATTTTGAAAAATCTTTCAAAAATGCCATTGCTTTTTATTTATTCAAATTTGCCATAATTTGAGTTAGTAAATGACAATTTTGTCACTAATGTAAATTTCCATATATTTAACATTTTATTTATTTTTTTACAATTACAAATATTATTTCTTGGATTTAATTTTTGGGTTTAGGATTTAATTTTACGGTTTATTTTTGGATTTAATGTTTAATTTTAGAGTTTAGTTTTTGTTTATATGTTTAGGGGTAAAATTAAAAATATAAATAGTAAATTATGGCATTTTCATAAAAAAAGAAGCACAATTTTGAAAACCCTAATGTAAAGATGGTATCATGTGCAATTAATCCTAAATGCTGGGGAAAGAGGAAAAAAAGAGATGGGTGGAGTGGGAGTAACTCTTCCCATCTGTATTTGACCGTGTTTGGACCAAAAAAGAGAGGAAAAAACTGTCTCGGTCGAATAAAAAGTTGGAAAGAGAAGATTTCACTAGACTAAGTTACACAGTTATTAGTAGGGGTGGGCATAATTCCCGTCCCGTTCCGACCCGTCCCGTCCCATCCCGTTCCCGTTCCCGAATTCCCATCCCATATATATCCCGTATTCCCATATGGGATAAGTTTTCAATTCCCGATCGGGAATGGGACGGGACGGGAACGGGAATTCCCGAAATTCCCGAAATCCCGTTTAAGATAAATATAAATATGTAGTTTATATATATTCTATGCATATGTTATGTAAAATAAAATCATATATTATCTATATAATAATATATAAATATATTATAATATATTACAAAAGTTTTTCTTTAATTGTTTAGAAGTTAAACCTAATTATAAAGTTGAACAAGAATACAATCACCAAAGTTTCAAACTTTTAATTTATATGGAATATTCTGTAATGTATTTTTCATAATTTAAAGTTTAAAACATATATGGTGCGATAATAAATAAAAAGAATACAATAAATATATTTAAATTGTAAGTTATTTTCGAAATGAGAATTCCCGTTCCCATCCTGTTCCCGTCCCGTCCTATCCCGTTCCCGTCCCGAATGCTAAATGGGATATAAATGGGATGAGTTTTTGTGTTCCCGAAATTCCCGTTCCCGTCCCGTTCCCGACAAATCCCGTCCCGAATTCCCGAACGCCCACCCCTAGTTATTAGGTTTTTTTTGTTACAGTAAAAATCAAAATGCCCGAAATATGTTGGAAATATATATTTTTTTCGGCAAATGTTGGAAAGATAAGAACACTTATTGTTCTCATTGAGTGTTTTGGTGACCAAACGTATCTCGGTAAACTGAAAAAGAGAAGATTGAAGTGACTAGGAGTGACTATCTTTATTAAAAAAAAAAAAATTTACACAGTTATTTTTTTGCTCGGTAGATACTTTACACAGTTACACAGAGCTTAACACAGAGCTTAAAGAAAAACTCTGCAGTTTGCAGACAAAAAAAAAACTCTGTTGTTTGCTTGCGAGACCTACTGGTGGTCTCTTCCTCAACCACAATGCGGTCTATTTACAAGTTCAGTTCAATAAGAAAGAGTTTGATAGAAAGGTTAGCATCTCAATATCCTTTGTTCATCTTCTATTTCTATCTTTTATACTGTAGCGTTTATATAATAGCTTATACCCTCTAATCAAACCATCAAAGCACAATTGTTCTTCACAATAAGAAGAAACCTGAGATTCTCATTGTGCGTGAACCGGGGTTATGGTCTCGAATTCGCTATGATTGTGCTCTTCTTTCTTTGGAACATTTTCTTGTTTGATGATTTTGTTAGTATTACTAGTTTTTTGTCTTCTCTGTGTTCTTTTTTCTTTTGGTTTGGCGGCATTAATTTTGATACCTTGAGTTGATTATGCAATTTGAGTCATTTCTCTTTTATTTTTTGTCAGGTCAAAACAACGAAGTGGAGTTAGTGCTCTCTCCTATCATTACTTGTTAAAAAACCAATGGCTTAGTACTAAGAGGACATTCCCTGTTACGTCCTCCATCCCGCCAGACAAATTTCAAGGTCTTATAGATCAAATTGAAAAATGTGTTGATGTTGGAAAAGAAAGCCTTACTCATGAGACGACCCAAAATGCAGAGTCAAGTCTTGCAAACAAATTGAAGCAGAGAGAGGATGAAACTGAAAACTGTGTTGGTTTTGGAAGAGGAGGAATCTTTACTAAAGAGACGGCCCAAAATGTGGAGGCAGATGTTGCAAAAAGATTGAAGCGGAGAGAGGTGGACACAGAAATTGCATATAAAGCATTGGATGAGCTTAGACAGTCTCTGGCCAACAATGATATCTTGCTTAAGGAGAAGACAATGGCTACAATTAGACTTATGGAAAAATTGGATGGTGGCCAAACCAGTCGCGATTTCGGTAATCTTGGTGATATTGTCGGCAAGGGAACTACTCTCTTAGTTAAAGAAACAGTAGAGTCTGCAGGAAGGGCTACAAAACAGTACATTCTGAATAAGAGTAGTCAGAATCTGGAATTCAGAAACAAAATTATTATGATTGCCGACAAGTTGTATAAATGGATGTGCAAATTGACTAATAGTCCGGAGAAGGACATTACCGATTTAGACGAGGCTGCCGTGATCGTAACAATAGCAGCATTGGCTCCCATCGCTCTTGTGATAGTGCATATTGATCCAGTAAGCCTCTGCTCAAGTATGTATGAATCTGTTAGCAATATGCTGTCATCTCTACCGGGGGAAAATGCATGCAAACTCTACGACCAGGACTGGTGGTGGTTCTTTTTGGAATGTTTGTATGATTTCTAAGTTTGTCTAGCTGATGTAATCCGCACTAGTTAAACTTGTTACGATTCTGTCCCGTTCTTCTTGTTAAACTCTACTGGAAATGGAATGTTTCGAAAGTATGCTCTTGCTACAAACTAAATCATGAGGTATTGCGTAACCCTTCAAAAGCTGAAGTCTGGTTTGTTTTTAAATGAATAATGGCTGGTGAGACATCATCCATCTTTTAACTATTAAGTGAAGTACATTTGATAAAGTAACTTTATCTCATGTATTATATTACATACATTGACATTGGAATTATTTGAAATTTATTAAATCTCATTAAGGGTATCAACGTAATTGTCTTTACACTAATCAATCGGATAACCCGGCCACCCTTTCCAGTTTTTCACGTGGATCTAATAATAAAAACTATAGCTAGGGCTGGGCATATTTACCGAACCCGAATTTCGGGACCCGAACCCGGTCCAAAAAAAAAGACACCGAACTCGAACCCGAAATAAAAAAATACCCGAATGGTATTCAATTTTGATATCCGAAATCCCGAACCCGAACTGAACCGAAAAATTGAATGGATACCCGAAATACCCGAAATACAATTATATACACAAATTATTAATTATATTTAGACATAATATAATGTGTTAGGAGTTTATTTACTTTGATTTGATATTTGGATATTTTGTTTTTTTAAGCTTATTATTTATTTTTATTCTCAATATGTTTTTATAAGAACTTAGATTGAAAATTATGTGTTGAACTGGATTTAAGTTTTAATTTTTTTTTCTATTTTATTTCATTTTGCAATATTTTTGTAAAATATATTTTGGATATTATATTTTAGTGTTCATTAGTTTTTAGATAAATGAATATTGAAATTTTGGTTCTCTAAGTTTTTTTTTCTTTTATTGTTCTCAAACTTATTAGTTTTTAAGTTTTGAATTTGGTTGTAAAGTTTTTCTATTATTTTTAAACTTAATTGGTTGATAGGCTTTGAATTTGCAAACTCAATTTACCATTTGACTTTGATTTTGGTATTTAAATGTATTATTTTATTAATTTCATTCATATTCGGAATAGAAAGATAATTGAACCCCTGTTTACGATTTACTCACCAATGTTTTCGAGTGTAATATTTGCTGAGGTAAGCATATTTTATGTTGTTTATCAAGAACATATTTATGTTCTGAAGCAGTTGACTTTATTTCTACTCTGTCAAATAATACAAACGACCTATTTACCATTACTACAAGCCCTTTCTATAATTCTAAAAGATTGTTCATCAGCATCAAAGAGTTGCACACATATTGTAGAAAGAAAATCTTTGATTAGGAGTTTAAATTCACACTTCCTGATGCCTACAATCGGAACCATAACATTATCTTTATCTTCCCATTAGGGTTGATCAAGTAGCACTTCAAAATCTCACGCGTTCCCTTCTGCTTTCCTGCGTCAATCACGGGAATAGTAGGAGAACGAGACGCTGAAGGGTGCATGGGAGTAACATTCGTTAGAACTTCGCGAGCAAAATGATCCGTTCCACCTACAGTCCCTAGCCCCTGTTCTCTTTCCTCGATATTAGACTGAGACGGATTCAGAAGACTTTTTCCCACTTCCGCAACCCTCTGGTCAATTCTCCGGTAAAGCTGCCGTTTAAGGCGATTCATATATCTGTCATCTTTTTTTCTTGGCACTGCTTTCTGAACTTGACCTATTCTCCCAACTTGAGCTTCTTTATCATTTTCTTTCGTCGTCATTTCTATTTATCGATTTGACACATCTCTATCATAGAGATCTTCCCAACACACGACCTGATTATCTCTTAGAGCAGCATTCCAGGTAACTCTTCTGTCAACATAATCAGCGTTTTCAACTATGTTGGCCACAAGAGGTTGGTCATCTGCTTCAGGTTCCAAGATACTCTGAATTTCCTATAAAAATAGTTACAAAATTTATGGCCATACTGTGTATTTCCTATTAAAATAGTTTCCAGAACCAATATGTTGGATTGAGAAGAGAATTGGTTGAGAAGCTCGACTAACCTTGGTTTCGTCAAGATGCTTATATATGCGCTCTAGAGGAAAACCTCTGAGATCGTAGTCAACGAAATGACTTTTGCACATTCGAGGACATGCATTATTTGCTTCCGCTACAACTTTTAGATGTGAATTCTTCAGGTTTGGAATGCTCTCAAACGCCAAGCGCTGCAAATGACTCAAAAGATCAGAAAAAAAAATCTATGCAAACCAGAAAAATTCTAAAGAGATAAGAAAAGTATATACCTCCAAAACAAAATGAAGTATTCGGAATGCCTTTCTGGTTTTCTACGTAGTTTCGGATTTTTGCAACACAGTTCTTAAACGTATAGCTTCCCCAAGGAAAGCGTCTACAAAGAGGCAAATCATCAACTATGTTTACCAAAAAGTCATCTATTTTTGTAGTCTGTTTCTTCTTTCCGGCGATAACAGGTGTCAAGAAGTACAAGACAACAATTTTTAAGCGATCATCACCTTCACCTTCTGTCATAGCCTCTAACTTCTTCTTCACAGTTAAGAAATCTATTTTGGAGGTCCCTCCAAAATGTTTTTTGATAAAGTCACAACGACCCGACTTTCTATTGTAATTATCTGGAAGCGGACCACACGACAACCCGGTGATTAGAGCATGCTCTCTAACCGAGTATCTTATCGGAATACCGTTCACAATGAACCAGCACTCGTCTTGCATCATTGTTTTGGGTGTTCGGTGAAGTAACAATCAAACACCCATGTGCTTACGAAACTCCTCTTGTTTCATATGGAAAATGTGCGAAAATTGGGGATGCTCGATGAACCAATTGAGTTCTCTATCTGACAAAATCCCGTTCAGTGTATCTACACTTTCCTTATAGTTACACTTTGCCTCTATCTTACCACCTATCCTATAAACCTCTTCACCAAACCAGAGTTTGGGCGGCAAATTAATTGCCATACTACAAAATAAAAGATAAAAACAGAGTCTGAAGTCCCGCCAATCAAAAGGAAAGATAATAGTGTCGGCTTAGCATTTGATGTACCTGTCTGCTTGGGTGATCGAAGTTTTGGCCGATTCAGTGATTCGCGCAACGCCGATTATATCAAAGTCTTCTCTCAAATCTGCTTAGCCGTAGGAGATTTTGGAACAGTGAGAATAAATGCGACAGTCTCCCAGCGCCAATTATATCAAAAAGAAGAAAAATAATTTGGTACATTACGATGTCGTTTTGCTTTAGGGTTTCGACAAGACTAAATTGTATTTAATTATTATTCTTGTTGAACAATAAACGATAAAAAGTAATTGGCCCAGTGGCGTCCCTCCCCCTCTATAGATAAACAAAACCCGAGTACGAGCCCCTGTGCTTGCGGGTTAATTTTTTTTTTTTTTTAATTACAACGTTTAACTTTTTTTTTATTACAACGAACGTCGTCGTACTATAAATTGCATATAAACTAAATTTTGACCCGCGCGGGTTTGATAATTTTTTTCATATAGTTTTCAAGTGATTGTTGTTTGTGTTCTAAAATTCTGCATTGGTTTAATATTAGAAAAGTATATTTAATTCTTTATGTAGTTGTTTATTTGATTAGAATACCATGTAATTTTAAAACCGAATATTAAACTAAACATGGAAAATAAATAGACAAATAAACATGATCGACATTTTGGAATCTGGATTTTATTATTAATTATTAAATTGATAATAGCAAATGATAATATTAAAAACCCTAAGAAAAACCTGAAATATTAATAGAAAACAGAAAAAAGGTAAAACAATTCCAGACTCATAAAAAGCACTGATTAGACTATTTTAAATAGTGAAGTGATCTTGGTCTAGTGGCAAATGATAAGTCCACAGAAGACAGACACCATCACACCAGGGATCGAGTCCCCGACTCTACAATTTAATTGTAGAGATTAGGCTAATGGGCCGGCCAGTTGTGGCCCAAGGTTGACAAAAAAAAGACTATTTTAAATAGTCCTAATAAAGGCAGGGTTTTTTCGTTGGCCTTGCGTTTTAGTGACATGATCTAATAACATTATGTCAACATATGGAACAACTTTCTTAACTTGATAAAACCCTACATTCGCAATAATATGCGTATTGCCAATGTCAATAGTGAAAAAGAATGACTTCCTCATCAATTCAACAAAGGCTAACGGGAGAATGTGATAATCCTACAATTTTAAGAGTATTAAAATATTTGGTTTTCTAAAATAAATGGTAAATCATAAAAATAATCATAGGAAAAAATGTATAAATATACCTATTTGGATTTCTGAAGTAGTTCATCAGAAATTTGGTTAAAAAATTGTCTACCAATGGTACACCAATATGAAACTTAGCTTTATCTTCTTATTTTTTTCAAAACAAATAGAATTTATTTATTTCTAAATATAGGGTTTAGGGTTTAGGGTTTAGCGTTTTAATTAGTTCGTATTTCAGGTCTATTAGATACCGTTCAGATTTTCGAATATCAAAGTATTTTCCACATGATCAATCGAGAAAATTTGCCGAGCTAGTCAGTTGGTTTCTGGAGTGAATTACAATGTGCTGTGGTTAAAAAAATCCCAAATTCCTTAGTAGTCGGCCGCAGTCGGTTGCCTGTTAAAAGCAGTCGTCCATCGGTGACTCTTTCTGTGCCGCAATCATCTCTGGCCGACTACGATCTAAATTTGTCAGCGTTTTCTTGAGGCTCGAACTAGGTTCTTCTTCGACCAACCTCGGATTTCCATTAAATAAACCGAATTTTTTCATCTTTCAAACTTAGATACCTTCAAAATACTTGGATTCTCCAAGCCTCAGCTCTTAATTCCATATGTACTTCGATAGCTTCTTCTCGGCCGCTCACTAGCTGAACACCTCGTGCTTCCGCTTACCTCGTGCGTCCTAAGACATCGTGCTTTAACAACTAGTGGTATTTACTCGCGGTTTAACATATCTCCGACTCTAAGGTCATTCTCGATCCTTAGACTCTCTCGGCTTGATCTCGGTAAGCGTTTTAATTAGTTCGTATTTCAGGTCTATTAGATACCGTTCAGATTTTCGAATATCAAAGTATTTTCCACATGATCAATCGAGAAAATTTGCCGAGCTAGTCGGTTGGTTTCTGGAGTGAATTACAATGTGTTGTGGTTAAAAAAATCCCAAATTCCTTAGTAGTCGGCCGCAGCCGGTTGCCTGTTAAAAGCAGTCGTCCATCGGTGACTCTTTCTGTGCCGCAATCATCTCTGGCCGACTACGATCTAAATTTGTCAGCGTTTTCTTGAGGCTCGAACTAGGTTCTTCTTCGACCAACCTCGAATTTTCATTAAATAAACCGAAGTTTTTCATCTTTCAAACTTAGATACCTTCAAAATACTTGGATTCTCCAAGCCTCAGCTCTTAATTCCATATGTACTTCGATAGCTTCTTCTCGGCCGCTCACTAGCTGAACACCTCGTGCTTCCGCTTACCTCGTGCTTCCTAAGACATCGTGCTTTAACAACTAGTGGTATTTACTCGCGGTTTAACATATCTCCGACTCTAAGGTCATTCCCGATCCATAGACTCTCTCAGCTTGATCTCGGTAAGCGTTTTAATTAGTTCGTATTTTAGGTCTAATAGATACCGTTCAAATTTTCGAATATCAAAGTATTTTCCACATGATTAATCGAGAAAATTTGCCGAGCTAGTCGGTTGGTTTCTGGAGTGAATTACAATGTGTTGTGGTTAAAAAAATCCCAAATTCCTTAGTAGTCGGCCGCAGCCCGGTTGCTCGTTAAAAGCGCCGTCCATCGGTGACTCTTTCTGTGCCGCAATCATCTCTGGCCGACTACGATCTAAATTTGTCAGCGTTTTCTTGAGGCTCGAACTAGGTTCTTCTTCGACCAACCTCGGATTTCCATTAAATAAACCGAAGTTTTTCATCTTTCAAACTTAGATACCTTCAAAATACTTGGATTCTCCAAGCCTCAGCTCTTAATTCCATATGTACTTCGATAGCTTCTTCTCGGCCGCTCACTAGCTTAACACCTCGTGCTTCCGCTTACCTCGTGCTTCCTAAGACATCGTGCTTTAACAACTAGTGGTATTTACTCGTGATTTAACATATATCCGACTCTAAGGTTATTCCCGATCCTTAGACTCTCTACAGACATTGCTTCTTTAAATAGGAGCTATACAGTCCTTCTCTTGACCTTTCCCTAACTAACACATGATTTACTCCCATAATAGCATATCTCCGACTCTAAGGTAATTCCCGATCTTTAGATTTTCCCGGCCTGATCTTGATCAGCGTTTTCTTGAGGCTCGAACTAGGTTCTTCTTCGACCAACCTCGGATTTCCATTAAATAAACCGAAGTTTTTCATCTTTCAAACTTAGATACCTTCAAAATACTTGGATTCTCCAAGCCTCAGCTCTTAATTCCATATGTACTTCGATAGCTTCTTCTCGGCCGCTCACTAGCTGAACACCTCGTGCTTCCGCTTACCTCGTGCTTCCTAAGACATCGTGCTTTAACAACTAGTGGTATTTACTCGCGGTTTAACATATCTCCGACTCTAAGGTCATTCCCGATCCTTAGATTCTCTCGGCTTGATCTCGGTAAGCGTTTTAATTAGTTCGTATTTCAGGTCTATTAAATACCGTTCAGATTTTCGAATATCAAAGTATTTTCCACATGATCAATCGAGAAAATTTGCCGAGCTAGTCGGTTTGTTTCTGGAGTGAATTACAATGTGTTGTGGTTAAAAAAACCCCAAATTCCTTAGTAGTCGGCCGCAGCCGGTTGCCTGTTAAAAGCAGTCGTCCATCGGTGACTCTTTCTGTGCCGCAATCATCTCTGGCCGACTACGATCTAAATTTGTCAGCGATTTCTCGAGGCTCGAACTAGGTTCTTCTTCGACCAACCTCGGATTTCCATTAAATAAACCGGAGTTTTTCATCTTTCAAACTTAGATACCGTCAAAATACTTGGATTCTCCAAGCCTCAGCTCTTAATTCCATATGTACTTCGATAGCTTCTTCTCGACCGCTCACTAGCTTAACACCTCGTGCTTCCGCTTACCTCGTGCTTCCTAAGACATCGTGCTTTAAGCCTATGCTTATGAAGGAGATGCATGTCAAAACCTATGCTTATGAAGGAGATGCATATCAAAACTGTGATGAAGAGGGTTCACAAAGATCTTAAGCCACGGTGCTAAAGCGGAAATAGAAGATCGCTTGCCAAAACTTTAAGACTTTGATCAGAATCTCATGCTTGTTCCAGTTGCTTTCTTGTATCAAGAATTTAGTTGGCTTTGTTTGTAAATTGGATTTGAAAGTTCATTTACAAATCACTAGTTCAATAACATGAGATTTTAAAAGGTTTTTTAAAATTCATGTTTAAATAACACAAGATTTGCGACTTTTATACAAATCACTCCAAATGCTAGATTGTGACCCAAAGGGATTCAAAGGTTACTTCATTAGTATCTATTGCTCATGATCGTAATTTATATCTCACGCCTTGACATCACTTATTGAAACCTTTTAATATAATCCTTGGCTCAGACACTACTAGTACATTCCCCTAAGTTAATTTTATGGTTCCGATTGTAGGCATCAGGAAGTGTGAATTTAAACTCCTAATCAAAGATTTTCTTTCTACAAGATGTGTGCAACTCTTTGATGCTGATGAACAATCTTTTAGAATTATAGAAAGGGCTTGTAGTAATGGTAAATAGGTCGTTTGTATTATTTGACAGAGTATAAATAAAGTCAACTGCTTCAGAACATAAATATGTTCTTGATAAACAACATAAAATATGCTTACCTCAGCAAATATTACACTCGAAAACATTGGTGAGTAAATCGTAAACAGGGGGTTCAATTATCTTTCTATTCCGAATATGAATGAAATTAATAAAATAATACATTTAAATACCAAAATCAAAGTCAAATGGTAAATTGAGTTTGCAAATTCAAAGCCTATCAACCAATTAAGTTTAAAAATAATAGAAAAACTTTACAACCAAATTCAAAACTTAAAAACTAATAAGTTTGAGAACAATAAAATAAAAAAAAACTTAGAGAACCGAAATTTCAATATTCATTTAGCTAAAAACTAATGAACACTAAAATATAATATCCAAAATATATTTTACAAAAATATTGCAAAATGAAATAAAATAGAAAAAAAATCCAAACACTAATCCACTTCAACACATAATTTTCAATCTAAGTTCTTATAAAAACATATTGAGAATAAAAATAAATAATAAGCTTAAAAAAACAAAATATCCAAATATCAAAGTAAATAAACTCCTAACACATTATATTATGTCTAAATATAATTAATAATTTGTGTATATAATTGTATTTCGGGTATTTCGGGTATCCATTCAATTTTTGGGTTCAATTCGGGTTCGGGATTTCGGATATCAAAATTGAATACCATTCGGGTATTTTTTTATTTCGGGTTCGAGTTCGGTGTCTTTTTTTTTGGACCGCGTTCGGGTCCGAAATTCGGGTTCGGTAAATATGCCCAGCCCTAGCTATAGTTTTTATTATTAGATCCACGTGAAAAACTGGAAAGGGTGGCCGGGTTATCCGATTGATTAGTGTAAAGACAATTACGTTGATACCCTTAATGAGATTTAATAAATTTCAAATAATTCCAATGTCAATGTATGTAATATAATACATGAGATAAAGTTACTTTATCAAATGTACTTCACTTAATAGTTAAAAGATGGATGATGTCTCACCAGCCATTATTCATTTAAAAACAAACCAGACTTCAGCTTTTGAAGGGTTACGCAATACCTCATGATTTAGTTTGTAGCAAGAGCATACTTTCGAAACATTCCATTTCCAGTAGAGTTTAACAAGAAGAACGGGACAGAATCGTAACAAGTTTAACTAGTGCGGATTACATCAGCTAGACAAACTTAGAAATCATACAAACATTCCAAAAAGAACCACCACCAGTCCTGGTCGTAGAGTTTGCATGCATTTTCCCCCGGTAGAGATGACAACATATTGCTAACAGATTCATACATACTTGAGCAGAGGCTTACTGGATCAATATGCACTATCACAAGAGCGATGGGAGCCAATGC
This sequence comes from Cochlearia excelsa, assembly GCA_963556525.1. Classification (NCBI taxonomy): domain Eukaryota; kingdom Viridiplantae; phylum Streptophyta; class Magnoliopsida; order Brassicales; family Brassicaceae; genus Cochlearia; species Cochlearia excelsa. Next base: position 10,916,279 of record OY748329.1, read on the forward strand.
TGCTATTGTTACGATCACGGCAGCCTCGTCTAAATCGGTAATGTCCTTCTCCGGACTATTAGTCAATTTGCACATCCATTTATACAACTTGTCGGCAATCATAATAATTTTGTTTATGAATTCCAGATTCTGACTACTCTTATTCAGAATGTACTGTTTTGTAGCCCTTCCTGCAGACTCTACTGTTTCTTTAACTAAGAGAGTAGTTCACATGCTGACAATATCACCAAGATTACCGAAATCGCGACTGGTTTGGCCACCATCCAATTTTTCCATAAGTCTAATTGTAGCCATTGTCATCTCCTTAAGCAAGATATCATTGTTGGCCAGAGACTGTCTAAGCTCATCCAATGCTTTATATGCAATTTATGTGTCCACCTCTCTCCGCTTCAATCTTTTTGCAACATCTGCCTCCACATTTTGGGTCGTCTCTTTAGTAAAGATTCCTCCTCTTCCAAAACCAACACAGTTTTCAGTTTCATCCTCTCTCTGCTTCAATTTGTTTGCAAGACTTGACTCCGCATTTTGGGTCGTCTCATGAGTAAGGCTTTCTTTTCCAACATCAACACATTTTTCAATTTGATCTATAAGACCTTGAAATTTGCCTGGCGGGATGGAGGACGTAACAGGGAATGTCCTCTTAGTACTAAGCCATTGGTTTCTTAACAAGTAATGATAGGAGAAAGCACTAACTCCACTTCGTTGTTTTGACCTGACAAAAAATAAAAGAGAAATGACTCAAATTGCATAATCAACTCAAGGTATCAAAATTAATGTCGCCAAACCAAAAGAAAAAAGAACACAGAGAAGACAAAAAATTAGTAATACTAACAAAATCATCAAACAAGAAAATGTTCCAAAGAAAGAAGAGCACAATCATAGCGAATTCGAGACCATAACCCCGGTTCACGCACAATGAGAATCTCAGGTTTCTTCTTATTGTGAAGAACAATTGTGCTTTGATGGTTTGATTAGAGGGTAGAAGCTATTATATAAACGCTACAATATAAAAGATAGAAATAGAAGATGAACAAAGGATATTGAGATGCTAACCTTTCTATCAAACTCTTTCGTATTGAACTGAACTTGTAAATAGACCGCATTGTGGTTGAGGAAGAGACCCCCAGTAGGTCTCGCAAGCAAACAACAGAGTTTTTTTTTTGTCTGCAAACTGCAGAGTTTTTCTTTAACTCTGTGTTAAGCTCTGTGTAAATGTGTAAAGTATCTACCGAACAAAAAAATAACTGTGTAAAGTTTTTTTTTTTAATAAAGATAGTCACTCCTAGTCACTTCAATCTTCTCTTTTTCAGTTTACCGAGACACTTTTGGTCACCAAAACACTCAATGAGAACAATAAGTGTTCTTATCTTTCCAACATTTGCCGAAAAAAAAATATATATTTCCAACATATTTCGGGCATTTTGATTTTTACTGTAACCAAAAAAAAACCTAATAACTAGGGGTGGGCGTTCGGGAATTCGGGACGGGATTTGTCGGGAACGGGACGGGAACGGGAATTTCGGGAACACAAAAACTCATCCCATTTATATCCCATTTAGCATTCGGGACGGGAACGGGATAGGACGGGACGGGAACAGGATGGGAACGGGAATTCTCATTTCGAAAATAACTTACAATTTAAATATATTTATTGTATTCTTTTTATTTATTATCGCACCATATATGTTTTAAACTTTAAATTATGAAAAATAGATTACAGAATATTCCATATAAATTAAAAGTTTGAAACTTTGGTGATTGTATTCTTGTTCAACTTTATAATTAGGTTTAACTTCTAAACAATTAAAGAAAAACTTTTGTAATATATTATAATATATTTATATATTATTATATAGATAATATATGATTTTATTTTACATAACATATGCATAGAATAAACAAGAGATTCTTACATATGAAACCTTGAAATAATCCGGGAAACAGAGAACATGCTCGTCCGTGTATATGTCCTTGAGAGTATGAGCAATGAGAGCTCTTCCCTAGTGCTCTCAAAATAAATATAAATAAAAAAAAAATAAAGTAGAAGAAAGAGAAGAAAAAGTTGAGAACATGTTCTCATGTTTTAAGAGACCCACCCATTTTTTATGTGTCTCATTTTCATTGGTTCACAAAAATAAATAAAAACATAAAATTAGTAAATGATTAAAATGAAATTTTGGAGAGCTTTAGTAAGAGTATCACCAATGCTCATGCCATGAATACATATATATTTTAGGGAAAAATTAGATGCAGATAAATGTTGGGGAAATTACGTCCCACTATTTTGAAAAATCTTTCAAAAATGCCATTGCTTTTTATTTATGACCCACCCATAGATTTAGCACCAAACTCTCTTGTTTTGTGCTAAATCTATGTTCTCATGTTTTGAGAGACCCACCCATTTTTTATGTGTCTCATTTTCATTGGTTCACAAAAATAAATAAAAATATAAAATTAGTAAATGATTAAAATGAAATTTTGGAGAGCTTTGGTAAGAGCATCACCAATGCTCATGCCCGAGTACAGATATGTTTTAGAGAAAAATTATATGCAGATAAATGTTGGGGAAATTACGCCCCACTATTTTGAAAAATCTTTCAAAAATGCCATTGCTTTTTATTTATTCAAATTTGCCATAATTTGAGTTAGTAAATGACAATTTTGTCACTAATGTAAATTTCCATATATTTAACATTTTATTTATTTTTTTACAATTACAAATATTATTTCTTGGATTTAATTTTTGGGTTTAGGATTTAATTTTACGGTTTATTTTTGGATTTAATGTTTAATTTTAGAGTTTAGTTTTTTTTATATGTTTAGGGGTAAAATTAAAAATATAAATAGTAAATTATGGCATTTTCATAAAAAAAGAAGCACAATTTTGAAAACCCTAATGTAAAGATGGCATCATGTGCAATTAATCCTAAATGCTGGGGAAAGAGGAAAAAAAAGAGATGGGTGGAGTGGGAGTAACTCTTCTCATCTGTATTTGACCGTGTTTGGACCAAAAAAGAGAGGAAAAAACTGTCTCGGTCGAATAAAAAGTTGGAAAGAGAAGATTTGACTAGACTAAGTTACACAGTTATTAGTAGGGGTGGGCATAATTCTCGTCCCGTTCCGACCCGTCCCGTCCCGTCCCATCCCGTTCCCGTTCCCGAATTCCCGTCCCATATATATCCCGTATTCCCATATGGGATAAGTTTTCAATTCCCGATCGGGAATGGGACGGGACGGGAACGGGAATTCCCGAAATTCCCGAAATCCCGTTTAAGATAAATATAAATATGTAGTTTATTTATATTCTATGCATATGTTATGTAAAATAAAATCATATATTATCTATATAATAATATATAAATATATTATAATATATTACAAAAGTTTTTCTTTAATTGTTTAGAAGTTAAACCTAATTATAAAGTTGAACAAGAATACAATCACCAAAGTTTCAAACTTTTAATTTATATGGAATATTCTGTAATGTATTTTTCATAATTTAAAGTTTAAAACATATATGGTGCGATAATAAATAAAAAGAATACAATAAATATATTTAAATTGTAAGTTATTTTCGAAATGAGAATTCCCGTTCCCATCCTGTTCCCGTCCCGTCCTATCCCGTTCCCATCCCGAATGCTAAATGGGATATAAATGGGATGAGTTTTTGTGTTCCCAAAATTCCCGTTCCCGTCCCGTTCTCGACAAATCCCGTCCCGAATTCCCGAACGCCCACCCCTAGTTATTAGGTTTTTTTTTTGTTACAGTAAAAATCAAAATGCCCGAAATATGTTGGAAATATATATTTTTTTTTCGGCAAATGTTGGAAAGATAAGAACACTTATTGTTCTCATTGAGTGTTTTGGTGACCAAACTTGTCTCGGTAAACTGAAAAAGAGAAGATTGAAGTGACTAGGAGTGACTATCTTTATTAAAAAAAAAACTTTACACAGTTATTTTTTTGTTCGGTAGATACTTTACACATTTACACAGAGCTTAACACAGAGCTTAAAGAAAAACTCTGCAGTTTGCAGACAAAAAAAAAACTCTGCTGTTTGCTTGCGAGACCTACTGGTGGTCTCTACCTCAACCACAATGCGGTCTATTTACAAGTTCAGTTCAATAAGAAAGAGTTTGATAGAAAGGTTAACATCTCAATATCCTTTGTTCATCTTCTATTTCTATCTTTTATACTGTAGCGTTTATATAATAGCTTCTACCCTCTAATCAAACCATCAAAGCACAATTGTTCTTCACAATAAGAAGAAACCTGAGATTCTCATTGTGCGTGAACCGGGGTTATGGTCTCGAATTCGCTATGATTGTGCTCTTCTTTCTTTGGAACATTTTCTTGTTTGATGATTTTGTTAGTATTACTAGTTTTTTGTCTTCTCTGTGTTCTTTTTTCTTTTGGTTTGGCGGCATTAATTTTGATACCTTGAGTTGATTATGCAATTTGAGTCATTTCTCTTTTATTTTTTGTCAGGTCAAAACAACGAAGTGGAGTTAGTGCTCTCTCCTATCATTACTTGTTAAGAAACCAATGGCTTAGTACTAAGAGGACATTCCCTGTTACGTCGTCCATCCCGCCAGACAAATTTCAAGGTCTTATAGATCAAATTGAAAAATGTGTTGATGTTGGAAAAGAAAGCCTTACTCATGAGACGACCCAAAATGCAGAGTCAAGTCTTGCAAACAAATTGAAGCAGAGAGAGGATGAAACTGAAAACTGTGTTGGTTTTGGAAGAGGAGGAATCTTTACTAAAGAGACGACCCAAAATGTGGAGGCAGATGTTGCAAAAAGATTGAAGCGGAGAGAGGTGGACACAAAAATTGCATATAAAGCATTGGATGAGCTTAGACAGTCTCTGGCCAACAATGATATCTTGCTTAAGGAGAAGACAATGGCTACAATTAGACTTATGGAAAAATTGGATGGTGGCCAAACCAGTCGCGATTTCGGTAATCTTGGTTTACTTTGATATTCAAAAATCTGAACGGTATCTAATAGACCTGAAATACGAACTAATTAAAACGCTTACCGAGATCAAGCCGAGAGAGTCTAAGGATCGGGAATGACCTTAGAGTCGGAGATATGTTAAACCGCGAGTAAATACCACTAGTTGTTAAAGCACGATGTCTTAGGAAGCACGAGGTAAGCGGAAGCACGAGGTGTTCAACTAGTGAGCGGCCGAGAAGAAGCTATCGAAGTACATATGGAATTAAGAGCTGAGGCTTGGAGAATCCATGTATTTTGAAGGTATCTAAGTTTGAAAGATGAAAAACTTCGGTTTATTTAATGGAAATCCGAGGTTGGTCGAAAAAGAACCTAGTTCGAGCCTCAAGAAAACGCTGACAAATTTAGATCGTAGTCGGCCAGAGATGATTGCGGCACAGAAAGAGTCACCGATGGACGACTGCTTTTAACAGGCAACCGGCTGCGGCCGACTACTAAGGAATTTGGGATTTTTTTAACCACAACACATTGTAATTCACTCCAGAAACCAACCGACTAGCTCGGCAAATTTTCTCGATTGATCATGTGGAAAATACTTTGATATTCGAAAATCTGAACGGTATCTAATAGACCTGAAATACGAACTAATTAAAACGCTTACCGAGATCAAGCCGAGAGAGTCTAAGGATCGGGAATGACCTTAGAGTCAGAGATATGTTAAACCGCGAGTAAATACCACTAGTTGTTAAAGCACGATGTCTTAGGAAGCACGAGGTAAGCGGAAGCACGAGGTGTTCAGCTAGTGAGCGGTCGAGAAGAAGCTATCGAAGTACATATGGAATTAAGAGCTGAGGCTTGGAGAATCCAAGTATTTTGAAGGTATCTAAGTTTGAAAGATGAAAAACTTCGGTTTATCTAATGGAAATCCGAGGTTGGTCGAAGAAGAACCTAGTTCGAGCCTCAAGAAAACGCTGACAAATTTAGATCGTAGTCGGCCAAGAGATGATTGCGGCACAGAAAGAGTCACCGATGGACGACTACTTTTAACAGGCAACCGGCTGCGACCGACTACTAAGGAATTTGGGATTTTTTTAACCACAACACATTGTAATGCACTCCAGAAACCAACCGACTAGCTCGGCAAATTTTCTCGATTGATCATGTGGAAAATACTTTGATATTCGGAAATCTGAACGGTATCTAATAGACCTGAAATACGAACTAATTAAAACGCTTACCGAGATCAAGCCGAGAGAGTCTAAGGATCGGGAATGACCTTAGAGTCGGAGATATGTTAAACCGCGAGTAAATACCACTAGTTGTTAAAGCACGATGTCTTAGGAAGCACGAGGTAAGCAGAAGCACGAGGTGTTCAGCTAGTGAGCGGCCGAGAAGAAGCTATCGAAGTACATATGAAATTAAGAGCTGAGGCTTGGAGAATCCAAGTATTTTGAAGGTATCTAAGTTTGAAAGATGAAAAACTTCGGTTTATTTAATGGAAATCCGAGGTTGGTCGAAGAAGAACCTAGTTCTAGCCTCAAGAAAACGCTGACAAATTTAGATCGTAGTCGGCCAGAGATGATTGCGGCACAGAAAGAGTCACCGATGGACGACTACTTTTAACAGGCAACCGGCTGCGACCGACTACTAAGGAATTTGGGATTTTTTTAACCACAACACATTGTAATGCACTCCAGGAACCAACCGACTAGCTCGGCAAATTTTCTCGATTGATCATGTGGAAAATACTTTGATATTCGAAAATCTGAACGGTATCTAATAGACCTGAAATACAAAATAATTAAAACGCTAAACCCTAAACCCTAAACCCTATATTTAGAAATAAATAAATTCTATTTGTTTTGAAAAAAAGAAGAAGATAAAGCTAAGTTTCATATTGATGTACCATTGGTAGACAATTTTTTAACCAAATTTCTGATGAACTACTTCATAAATCCAAATAGGTATATTTATACATTTTTTCCTATGATTATTTTTATGATTTACCATTTATTTTAGAAAACCAAATATTTTAATACTCTTAAAATTGTAGGATTATCACATTCTCCCGTTAGCCTTTGTTGAATTGATGAGGAAGTCATTCTTTTTCACTATTGACATTGGCAATACGCATATTATTGCGAATGTAGGGTTTTATCAAGTTAAGAAAGTTGTTCCATATGTTGACATAATGTTATTAGATCATGTCACTAAAACTGCAAGGCCAACGAAAAAACCCTGCCTTTATTAGGACTATTTAAAATAGTCTTTTTTTTTGTCAACCTTGGGCCACAGCTGGCCGGCCCATTAGCCTAATCTCTACAATTAAATTGTAGAGTCGGGGACTCGATCCCTGGTGTGATGGTGTCTGTCTTCTGTGGACTTATCATTTGCCACTAGACCAAGATCACTTCACTATTTAAAATAGTCTAATCAGTGCTTTTTATGAGTCTGGAATTGTTTTACCTTTTTTCTGTTTTCTATTAATATTTCTGGTTTTTCTTAGGGTTTTTAATATTATCATTTGCTATTATCAATTTAATAATTAATAATAAAATCCAGATTCCAAAATGTCGATCATGTTTATTTGTCTATTTATTTTCCATGTTTAGTTTAATATTCGGTTTTAAAATTACATGGTATTCTAATCAAATAAACAACTATATAAAGAATTAAATATACTTTTCTAATATTAAACCAATGCAGAATTTTAGAACACAAACAATTATCACTTGAAAACTATATGAAAAAATTTATCAAACCCGCGCGTAAACGCGCGGGTCAAAATTTAGTTTATATGCAATTTATAGTACGACGACGTTCGTTGTAATAAAAAAAAAGTTAAACGTTGTAATTAAAAAAAAAAAATGAACCCGCAAGCACAGGGGCTCGTACTCGGGTTTTGTTTATCTATAGAGGGGGAGGGACGCCACTGGGCCAATTACTTTTTATCGTTTATTGTTCAACAAGAATAATAATTAAATACAATTTAGTCTTGTCGAAACCCTAAAGCAAAACGACATCGTAATGTACCAAATTATTTTTCTTCTTTTTGATATAATCGGCGCAGGGAGACTGCCGCATTTATTCTCACTGTTCCAAAATCTCCTACGGCTAAGCAGATTTGAGAGAAGACTTGGATATAATCGGCGTTGCGCGAATCACTGAATCGGCCAATCGGCGTTGCGCGAATCACTGAATCGGCCAAAACTTCGATCACCCAAGCAGATAGGTACATCAAATGCTAAGCCGACACTATTATCTTTCCTTTTGATTGGCGTGACTTCAGACTCTGTTTTTATCTTTTATTTTGTAGTATGGCCATTAATTTGCCGCCCAAACTCTGGTTTGGTGAAGAGGTTTATAGGATAGGTGGTAAGATAGAGGCAAAGTGTAACTATAAGGAAAGTGTAGATACACTGAACGTGATTTTGTCAGATAGAGAACTCAATTGGTTCATCGAGCATCCCCAATTTTCGCACATTTTCCATATGAAACAAGAGGAGTTTCGTAAGCACATGGGTGTTTGGTTGTTACTTCACCGAACAGCCAAAACAATGATGCAAGACGAGTGCTGGTTCATTGTGAACGGTATTCCGATAAGATACTCGGTTAGAGAGCATGCTCTAATCACCGGGTTGTCGTGTGGTCCGCTTCCAGATAATTACGATAGAAAGTCGGGTCGTTGTGAGTTTATCAAAAAATATTTTGGAGGGACCTCCAAAATAGATTTCTTAACTGTGAAGAAGAAGTTAGAGGCTATGACAGAAGGTGAAGGTGATTATCGCTTAAAAATTGTTGTCTTGTACTTCTTGACATCTGTTATCGCCGGAAAGAAGAAACAGACTACAAAAATAGATGAATTTTTGGTAAACATAGTTGATGATCTGCCTCTTTGTAGACGCTTTCCTTGGGGAAGCTATACGTTTAAGAAATGTGTTGCAAAAATGCGAAACTACGTAGAAAACCAGAAAGGCATTCCGAATACTTCATTTTGTTTTGAGGGATTCTACCTTGGTTTGGAGGTATATACTTTTCTTATCTCTTTAGCATTTTTCTGGTTTGCATAGATTTGTTTTTTTTTATCTTTTGAGTCATTTGCAGCGCTTGGCGTTTGAGAGCATTCCAAACCTGAAGAATTCACATCTAAAAGTTGTAGCGGAAGCAAATAATGCATGTCCTCGAATGTGCAAAAGTAATTTCGTTGACTACGATCTCAGAGGTTTTCCTCTAGAGCGCATATATAAGCATCTTGACGAAACCAAGGTTAGTCGAGCTTCTCAACCTATTCTTTTCTCAATCCAACATATTGGTTCTGGAAACTATTTTAATAGGAAATACACAGTATGGCCATAAATTTTGTAACTATTTTTATAGGAAATTCAGAGTATCTTGGAACCTGAAGCAGATGAACAACATCTTGTGGCCAACATAGTTGAAAACGCTGATTATGTTGACAGAAGAGTTACCTGGAATGCTGCTCTAAGCGATAATCAGGTCGTGTGTTGGGAAGATCTCTATGATAGAGATGTGTCAAATCGAGAAATAGAAATGACGACGAAAGAAAATGATAAAGAAGCTCAAGTTGGGAGAAGAGGTCAAGTTCAGAAAGCAGTGCCAAGAAAAAAAGATGACAGATATATGAATCGCCTTAAACGGCAGCTTTACCGGGTTGCGGAAGTGGGAAAAATTCTTCTGAATCCGTCTCAGTCTAATATCGAGGAAAGAGAACAGGGGCTAGGGACTGTAGGTGGAACGGATCATTTTGCTCGCGAAGTTCTAACGAATGTTACTCCCATGCACCCTTCAGCGTCTCGTTCTCCTACTATTCCCGTGATTGACGCTGGAAAGCAGAAGGGAACGCGTGAGATTTTGAAGTGCTACTTGATCAACCCTAATGGTAGTAAGGATGTTGTTGCAATAGGGGTTAGAGATCCAAGCCGTTTAGTTATCCACAGTGTACCCGTGAAGCCTCGTGAAGTTGTTGTGACAATTTCTGAGGTCAAGATAGACATACCTGTTTGGGAACCAAAAGATGACGTTGAGATGCTAAGTAATGCAGTTGGCGCATACATTGTCTAGCCAAAGGACAGTGTATTACCTTATGAGGATGAGGATGAAGAAGACAAGGCAGAAGACAAGGACAATCTCTACCAAAGCGATCAATGCAACCGAGTTGTTAATGAAGAGAATCCTGGCACAAGAAAAAGAAAAAGAGAAAAAGAGAATCATAGTTTACAGCCTTCATATTCCCCCGATTTTCAGTCTCTCGACGAGCCGGAACAGACGGGAGCGAACCAAGAAGATGACGGTCAGCTACATCTTCATCAGAATCCATTGAAGGTCTATGTGAGGCAAGAGAGAGTGACTTATTTCTTTGAGAGGCTGGTGGGTAATGAGCAGGTTGCACTCAGGACACCAAATCAACTTGGATATGGAAGGAAGAAGCCATATATAACCCAGGGTGGACGCAAAGTTTATAGTCCAGACAGGTTCACGTTTGCCACATATAAGTAAATGGACGCCGGTTTCGATGTTTAAGACACGAAGTTTGAGTTGAGAATCTGGTTTGTTTTGTCCGGTTTATTTTGTCCGTTGCGATGATTAGGAATGATGAAAGCTACTTAGGCTTTTGTCCCATCTTTTAATTCTTTTTCTTAAATCCTAACCCTCATCTTAATAATTCTTATACGAATAGGAGTGTCATACATCTAGCTTTTTTTCAAAATCTTTATGAATTAGTTCTCCTATTCATATACGAATTATTTTTATTCAAAAAATTTATTATTTTAATCCCAAAAACATAAATTTGATAATTACTCAGTTACAATGAAAGAGAAGCTAAATGAAACGGTTTTACAGAAAGAGAAGGAGAAGCTAGTGGATCACAAGCTTTTTAGCAACTAGACGGATTCCAGCTCTCTCCATATAATCATATGGCTCCAAAGACAAGAAGGCATCAAGGACGGTTCCTGGTTTTACCATGTCTTTGAGCTCCTCAGCTTTTGGGTTCCTCAAAATGGTAACTCCAGAGGTCTCTCTCTTGTGTATCTCAGTTGCATACCGGTCTCCAGTTCCAGAAGACTTTGCCGGTATACTGCACAAACAAAGAAACAATTAGGATAAGCTAAGCAAACATGGTTCCTAAATGGAACCAAGAGAAAGAGACATAGACAAACTTACTGAATCCTTGCAGTAGGATAGCTTGAAATTCTTATTGGGATGATTACTGGGTTCCACTCAGAAATGCTGCCTGAATCAATAGATGTTTCATGTGCAGCACTGTCGCATTCTTGCAGTACATTACAGAGACTTGGATACAAATTAACTACAAAGTTCAACTTTGGTCTCCCAGCAGTATCCTGAAATTTGAAATTGATCCCAACCAGAACTCAACCGGCAACCGACACACATAATCAAAGAAATCAAGAGAAGAAAGTGAGACGTTTTAACCTTCGAGAATATCGTAAACGTCATCAGCAATTTTTGCAAACATATTGCATTGCACCAACCGAGGGGGGTAGTTTCGAAGCTCGACTAGCTTCTTCGGACAAACCAGGATTGATGTGAACTCTAGAATCGAGTTCTCTCCTTGGAACGGAAATTTCTTGACTTTGAAAGGAACAATTTCTGACCGATCCTCAGCCGTAGTTCCACCACCCATTGGTCGGAGATTTGCAGAACTCAACCGGCAACCAGAAGATGAACAAATTCAAAACGTGTAAATCAAACACACCAAAGAAAACAATTTTCTTCTCTCAATAATCAACTAAGCACACAAAACCCATGATCCGAAATCAAGTAAACGAAACCGACTTAAACCCATGATTAACTCATTGACAGTTCAGGAAGTCATAAACAACTGAAGAACACATTGTGAATGAGAGAAGAGAAATCGAACCCTGATTTTTTTCTTTTGAAGTGTCTCTTGCAGAAATCTCTACCTATTCAATTCGACAAGACCCAACCCAAATTGAAACTCTATGTATGTTAAAATCGAATCGGGCCGGTTAATTGAATCGAACCGGTTGTAGAAGCACATTGGTCTATATTGATGAAAAATTAGCACTCTTACCGAGTTTCGAATATATGGTCTTTTTAATTTATTTTTTTTAACGTTACCTATCATCATTAACTACAAAGTTGCACTGCACCTCGTTTAATGGAATTAAAAAAGTGTTGACATAAATATATTAATATTTTAAAAACTTGTGTCAGAAGAAGGAGTGAGAAATATTGAAAACAAAAAAAGTAAAAAAAGAGTTCTTTTCGCTCAGACGGATCGACCCCGCCCTGGAAAAGAAGGCGACCACTCGACTCAGGGAAGAGGTAGGAAGAAAAGGCTCGGGATGGATTTGGATGTAAAAAAGTAGGATCATCTACCCCCCCCATTCGAACAATTTTTTTTTGTCGAATGCCGTGGCCTAATCGCCTACACAAACCGTCAAGATGAGTCCGCTCATCTCGACATATACGACCTAAGCCGAGCCACGCCTCGCAGTCATAAGAAAAGCAATAACTAAAAAAAAACTCGTATATTCAGTAACGCCAAAATAAAAACCCGGAACACAGGCGATTCCGGTCGCCAAAAAAAAAAAAACCCTCGTTCTTCAGGACTCCTCGCCATTAGTGTCCGACTTATCCGCGGCCAACTACTGAGCAGTTCCCACCTTCAACGCCGCATCGACATCCTCCAAAGTGACGATGAGATCGCTTTTATGGTCTTTTTAATTTTTTTTTTAACGTTACCTATCATCATTAACTACAAAGTTGCACTGCACCTCGTTTAATGGAATTAAAAAAGTGTTGACATAAATATATTAATATTTTAAAAACTTGTGTCAGAAGAAGGAGTGAGAAATATTGAAAACAAAAAAAGTAAAAAAGAGTTCTTTTCGCTCAGACGGATCGACCCCGCCCTGGAAAAGAAGACGACCACTCGACTCAGGGAAGAGGTAGGAAGAAAAGGCTCGGGATAGATTTAGATGTAAAAAAGTAGGATCATCTACCCCCCATTCGAACAATTTTTTTTTGTCGAATGTCGTGGCCTAATCGCCTACACAAACCGTCAAGATGAGTCCGCTCATCTGGACATATACGACCTAAGCCGAGCCACGCCTCGTAGTCATAAAAAAGCAATAACTCAAAAAAAAACTCGTATATTCAGTAACGCCAAAATAAAAACCCGGAACACAGGCGATTCCGGTCGCCAAAAAAAAAAAAAAAAACCCTCGTTCTTCAGGACTCCTCGCCATTAGTGTCAGACTTATCCGCGGCCAACTACTGAGCAGTTCCCACCTTCAACGCCGCATCGACATCCTCCAAAGTGACGATGAGATCGCTTTTCTCCAAGGAGGATGCACTCGGAACTAGCTTCTCTTGCTCACCTCGGAGGGCGAGAAGCTCCACCTCATACTCCGCCGCGCCACGCCCTCCTAGAAGCATCTTCAAACAGTTCAGTGCTCCCAAAGTTTGGTTCAAAGCCGTCTCCGTCTCTCTCTCCCTCGAGCGACCAGTCAGGTGCGCCTCCACTTTCGCCAAAACGGCGCGGTAACAACTGATTTCAGCGGTCGCCCTCTCAAGCTCCGCGAGGTCCTGGTGTTTCTCACCACGAAGACGAGTGATTGTCTTCTTCAACAGCGCGTCATGGACACCCCTTTCGCCCCTCATCTTGACGACCATATCCTCAAGCTTTTGGCACCGGTCGCGCGTCGCGGTAAAACACGATGACAGCTCGTCCATCCTCTTCTCATCCTCCTTTAAACGAAGAGTGGTGGCTTCCAACTTCTCCGCGGCACCTTCAGCAGCCAAAGGCTCCAATTCAGCCACCTTTGAGTTATAGGTTATAATTAGAGAAACGAAAGCAAGTGTTATAAAAAAATAGAGAAGTTCTAATATGGCAGAAACACAGTACGTAGGGTAATATTGGGTTTGGGTTGGATAATCCAAACCTGACATTATCCTACGTGTCAGATTTGTTTAACCATACACCGTCGCATATGTTTACGCAAAACAAACACATGCTTGTTTTCTAATTATTGCATACATAGTGCCGACAACAAAGGCCAATCACACTCAAAAGCTATTGGGACTTCATCTTCATTTATCCGGCATGGTAATCCAGTGACAAGATGAAACTCAGTCAATGAGAATCTCATCGGCTTGTTGTTGATGCAAAACCAAATCTCGCCTTCCCTTGACGACACAATCTGTCTTACTACCATAAAGTGAACCAGCTGCCCAGAAAAACCCAATCCATCACCATTTTGAGCACCACCTGCTTTTCTTAAACCCGCTTTGATGATCGGGCCAAGAAAAGTAGTTTTCAGCCTTTTAGACCATGCACTTTTCAAGGGTTTACTGAACCAGCTCAGGAAAAGGTCTTGGGCGTAGGTCATATTCCTATATTGCATGATTGATGGAAATGAGTGTGTGTTCATTGTAACCGTTACAGGTGCTATGACGTTTGTTTCTTCAGGGGCCGGTACTTGGTTTTGTGTGAGCTGCATATCTGACTGTGTTCCAACAACTGAGCCCTCACCCTCTGGTGCATGTGCATTAGACAGACTACACAAATCATCCTGAAAATTGATGCAGTATATGAGAGGAATATTTATTTCGTGTAATATATTTGTATTCCATGTAACACGATGGGTTGTGCCGATAAAAGATGTAGCCCTCTCAATGTGATGCGGGAACGGATGAAGTGGCTCGTATACAACAAAACCTCGTATCCCGTATAAAGATTTGGAGAACTGAGATTAAAATAAGATAAAAAAGGAAGTGAAATAGTACAAGTAACAATAAATGGTCGTGGACAACAAAACAATGAATTGTCCATTGGATAATTACATGCATGATTACCCTCTTATTCAAACGAACATGCCCGTTTATTAGATGACGTAACCGTCCTGCGTGTCACCAACTATCCACATGTAAATGAGGTAAGGTCCAAATCAGCTATGCAATATGGTAAGCGCACATGTACGTTTACGTAATAGATTCGATTAATGTCGATAGATAGAAAGAGAAAGAGGTTAACCTAATTTTTTTTTTTTGTTAAAGGGCCTTCAAATTAATTGCATAAAGAAAATCAAATGTTTACAAAGCATAAGCCATTGTTTTGATGGTAAAACCCAAAGCCCACAGCAGTAATAAAGCCCACGGCACTAATAACAACTTATGGTAGTGTGGAGATGAGGCTGTTAATAGCTCATTAGAATGTAGCCCAAGTAGGTAGTATAGTTGGTTGGAAATTAACCACAATAATGACTAATGGTGGGATTATTATCCGGGATCCGATCCGGGATCCGCTCCGATTCGTCCCGAAAATCCGGATATTCGGGGGGGCCGGATCCGGATCCGGATATCTCGATTCTGAGGTCCGGTTATCTGGATCCGGATCCGGGGTATTAAATATATTAATTTTTTTTTAAATATGTATTTTTATATATATTATGTGATTTTTAATATAAAATATGTATAAATTTTAATCTTAGTTATGTTTTTATAAAATATTAGATTTATTTTTAAAATATTATATAAAATATTACTTTTTATAATTAAATTTATCTTTTTAAACATTTTTATATATTTTTTAATTTATTTTAATTATTTTTTTACGGATCCGGATATCCGCGGATATCCTGATTTTTGGCCGGATATCCGGATCCGGCCCACCCCTAATATTAATGACGGAGTGATCGAGAAGTGAAACAGCAGGAAGAAGATTTGTTCGATTAGATGCTTCTTCTTCGCATATCTCATACCAGCTTTTCTTTTTCACGACCGATTCTGCTTCATAGATTCGATTTGTATTCGTGAAACAAATAACGACGATGCTCTCCGATCTTCCAAAGGAGATGGCAGAGGAGGTGCTCTCTAGGCTTCCGGTGACATCGCTGAGAGGAGTGCGATCGACCTGCAAAAAGTGGAACACTTTATCCAAAAGTCGCACCTTTACAATGCTTAACATCCGTGAAGCAAAGAAGAAGCAGAGGAAGGAGTTTCAAGTGGCAGTGATTCTCGATTGTAGGCTTTCTTTATTCAGCGTCAATATCCTTAATCCATCTATAGATCTTATAGGTAAACTCATTAGCCTAGACGATGAAGATCGAGTTGACATGTATAAAATCTTTCACTGCAATGGTTTATTGTTATGCCAGACCAAAGACAGATCTAGGCTTGTTGTTTGGAACCCTTATTTTGCGCAAACAAGGTGGATCGAACCCATAACTTCTTTCCACTTGTTGGACAGGTATGCTCTTGGATACGAGAGGAATTATCAGTACTCGCTTCGTCGCCACAAAGTCTTGAGATTTGTGGATGACCAGAGAATTTGTGAGTTTGAAATATACAGTTTTAGGTCTAATTCATGGAAGGTTCTTCATGTCAATCCGGACTGGGATATAGGATTTTTCCGACATGGCTTGTCTCTCGGTGGCAACACTTACTGGATTGCCCAAGATAAGAAACATGGAACCCATGGCCTTTTTTTCGTACTCTGTTTTGATTTCACAACGGAGAAATTTGGACAGCGCCTGCCTCTGCCTTTTCACACTTTCGGTCTAGATATTGTGGCTCTATCAAGTGTTAGGGGAAAACAGATTGCAGTGTTATGGCAGAAAAGAAGTTATCCATATACCTTGAAGATATGGATTAGCAAGAGGATAGAGCCCAATGTTGTGTCATGGAACAAGGTGTTGCTAATGGTTGATATGAAACCTCTGACCGGTTTTCCCTTCTTATTCTCCGCTGGAAGTTTCTTCGTTGATATAAAGAAGAAGGTGGCGCTGGTTCTTGATAAAGAAGGAGATGGTG
Organism: Cochlearia excelsa; assembly: GCA_963556525.1. Classification (NCBI taxonomy): domain Eukaryota; kingdom Viridiplantae; phylum Streptophyta; class Magnoliopsida; order Brassicales; family Brassicaceae; genus Cochlearia; species Cochlearia excelsa. The sequence goes on from OY748329.1 coordinate 10,933,056, forward strand.
GAGGTAAATCTGATTTTCGTACCTCCACTCGCAACATAGCTTACATCATTGGAAATAACGGGTACTTCAAGACAGTGGATCTTGGCGAATCTAGAAAAATAACTTGTTGGCCACTTGGGTGCTCTTATGTTCCGAGCTCAGTGCAAATCAAGCAAGCTGCTCCACGAGCCAACCATAAAACAGCCTAATCTATTGTCGTTTAAAGTTTATACGATTGTTTATTTTCTCATCTTTGATTTATTATTTTGTATCCCAGACAACATGGCCTATGTTTCTTTTGCTTTGTGCATCCTGTTGGAGCTATAGTTTTTGGTTATACTTGGTGACAAAATCTATATCATAGTTTGAATTTTTTAGTCTTGTCCGGACTCGATTTCAAATTTAGTTTAAAAGTCTTGGTGAAAGAGGTTGCCGAAAATAACAGGTTCGGTTTATCAATCGGAACAGATCTAAAAAAATTCAAAATCAAAATAAAATCAATTTAGAATGACTTTCAAATGCTTCAGTCAACTCATCCCTGATGATGGTCATTTAACTAAGATAATATGAATATTCATTTGTTCTGTAATTATCGGATATAACATATCAATTTGAAAGGTTTAAATCAAATTAAACCAGTTAACGTAATTCATATCTGGAACAAAAGGAAAATTATCCGGGATAATCTGAGTTTTAGCTTGCTCACTTATCCAGGATTATGAGGCAAGTAACGAACGTTAAATAGACAATAGAAATCAAATAGAGGTAAATGTTTGAAAACAAGTTCAGAAAAACAAATTGCAAATTCGGAAAGTTGTCACGCCTTCTTCAAAAACCCTCACCAATGAAATCTTCATCACTTGTATGGTCTCCATTTGAGTTTTCAGAATCTAAAAGTATCGTACTTATGCCCGAATCATCACAAGATGGAACACTATCGTCCAAGAACGAAACTTTGTAATGTACAAAGACATATTCTGATTTCGTATAAAAAATGAGAAACAACAACAACTTGGTTAGCATTTTTAAGACTATTCATTGAGACTGAAACAAGAGAAAACATTTACTTACAAAGAACCCACGAGCTGATAAATTCTTCTATACGATGTCGTTCGCACATTTCCCACAAACGGACCAATATTCTTCCTTGCAACTGTATAATACAAGTGATTAAGTTCTCGAGTACAACGAAGTTCAGAGATAGAATCCCAATTGTACTCATCTGGAGTCATCCACTTTTCGAATAGATACAAGCCTTGGTAGACTTTGATTGGTTGCTTGGTGAGAATAAGACCAGATGGGAAATTGCAAAGATGTGCAACATCTTCAAAATAGAGCCATTCGAACTTTGATTTGTTCAGCACCTCTTCTAACAAAACCAAAACAAACTGTTAACACAAAGGGTACATAATAGCATATGTTGAGCTAACTCAGAAAATCAGAACTTCATCTAACTCTGACATGATAATCAGAACTTCATCTAACTTCATCTAATCTAACTCTGAGATTGTGACATTATAAATGCATGTAACATGATCATATACCATGTGATCTGTTACTATGAAACAAACAAGAGCAGATCTAAATTTCTATATGAAACAAACAAGAGCAGATCTAACCTGGCAAGTTATGTGACTCTGACTGAAGATTGTATACATTATAGGGTGTAGGACTAGGAGTAAGAATAGGATTGTAGTCACCAACATCAGTAGAATTACTGGTCATAGAGATATTACTGGGCATAGAGACATTACTGGAATCAGTAGAATTGCCCCCTTCCGAGCAATCAGCGATGTAGCCTTCACCGGAATCAACAGAATTGGCCCTGCTCGAATCACTAGAATCCATCGCCTCCGATAAATTTGACCTAAAAACAAAAGAGATCAAATAAGATCAAATAAGATCAGGCAGTCCTCTCTTCTTCATCAAACAGATTCTCACAACTAAGAACAAACACAATTGACTGGGGAAGCAATTGAAGATAGAAGTTACAAAGACAGAGAAAAGTCAATTGTTTTTGTTCTTAGTTGTGAGAACAAACACAAAAGAGAAGTTCTATCTTGATTCAAATACAGAGAAAAGTGAATTGTGTTTGTTCTTAGTTGTGATAGAAGTTCAATCTTCAAGATAGAAGTTACAAAGACTAGAGAAAAGTTCAATCCTGAAGAAAAACAACTGCTCTTCTAAAAGTTCAATCCTGAAAAACATCAAGAGGCGGTCTCCAGTTTATGTGATTGATTCCATCGATTGATATTAAGCAAGTATCAATTTCATTCTTGTAATTTTCAAGCCAAGCAGTAGAGTATGCTACCACAACTACATCTCAAAATACATCCACAATCAATCCAGACAATATGCAGCCGAGAAAACGAGACAATACCTTTTATAAAACTAAAAAGAACTAGAGATATTGTCAAAACCAAAATGAGAAAACAAGTTAGGATCAGGCAGTGGATTTTATTTCTCTTTCACTATCGTTAAGACGATAAGCATAGTAATGGCCGAGAGAAGTCCCAAACTCTTTCGCAGCTCAACTGCTTTAGCGATTTTAGTTTCGAGAAGCTTTTCAATGTTCAAAGAACAAGAAGGGTCTCTGCCACGAGCCAAAGAAGATCCAATACTCAATTTGAATAAGAATCAAAAAATAAGAAGATGCTTGAATCACCAATAACAGTAAAAACTTATTTGCATCTTCATATATTAGAATTGATACCTGGTGAATTATACAAACCCCAACCAATGGGATTCTCGGTGTCGTCGACGACAATGATAAACGTTGAGGGTGAGAAGAAGCAATTTGGAAAGAAGAGAAATAGAGGGAGTAACAGAGGTGGATGGCGGAATTAAAAAACGATAATCGAAATCAAGGTTTTGATTATTGGAATCGGGAAATTAACGATGAAGGTGAGATTTGGTTCGGCGAAGAGAGAGAGTGATAGGAGAGAGTGGCAGAGTGTGAAAATAATAAAAGCGCATGCAGCTTTAGCTCTCCCACCTGCGCACGTCGTTTCAGTTCTTGTGTAATCACATCAATTACCAATTTTTTTTTTTTTTGGTCACACACATCAATTACCAAATAAAACCATTTTTTAATCATTAAATTTGAATCTGGTTTAGGTAAAAACTCAAACCAATTCATAGTAGTGTTGAACCAAAAAAAAATCAGTCAAGATTCATGAATTAGTATTTTTTTTAATTTTATGATTTTAATTATTGTTAGTATATTAAACATTTTTTTTATCGAAGTATTTTTTTTTAAAACGCTGAATATTATTACCATCATCAATCCGATGAAAAACAGAGTATATTTTCATCGGATTATAGTGTTGTGGGTGTTATAGTGTTGTTTATAAGAAGCTTTTTACATTTGAAAAATTGTGTTATACTAATATAAATATCGGTCTAAGTACATCCAATTTTAATTGGTTTGGTTTTAAAGGTTTGAACATCCATAAATTATTAAGTGTAATATTATTTTTACTTATTTTCACTTTAGTTTTTTTCATTTTTTCTTAGTTTGAGTAGTATATAAAAACAATATTATAGAAATTTTGGAATCTGAATATTTTAGATAAATCTTAATAATAACAATAATTTGGAGTGTTTAAACAAATAAGAATATTAAGTGTAATATTCTTTTTTATCTTATTGTCGATTTTTTATCCTATTGTCGATATACTATAATTATAATAGTAATAATGTCTTGTTGCTCCTCGGTGTAGTAACTACCACAAAATTGCAAGAAAGAAATCATTATCACGACTAAATTGGACTAGGATAATTTTAAAAAGAAGATAATATTCTATTGAACTCTATGTATAGAGATGCGTTACTAATGCTATGCAGGGATGGAAATTTAAAATTTGTCTTCATCGTATTAGCTACAAAAGTGCATATTTGTCTGGTCCCCTCTACAAGACCATTTGATTTATTTTAGCAAGTACAAAAACATTGGAGATATGTATTTTTTTCTTACACTGGAGAAGAGTCAGCGGTCGTATCCGGAAAAGAGTCAGTGGTCGAGGAATCCGTAGAAGAAGAGAAAGCTTTGTCTCCGGTAAGAATTTTATTCGGAGAGTCCACCCGAACCTCACGCAATTCCGGGATTTTGACCTTGTGGGATCGGATTATCCAATAAATCAGTAAAATGATCACCACGAAACATAAGATTCCGAGAAAGATTCCGAGAAATTCCATCGTTGAGAGAGACAGCTGCTTGTAGGGTTAAATGGGGATAATCTTTTTTATGCATCATGAAATGGGATAATCTTATTTATTATTATTTCTATGGGTTGTATACTATTTTTTCGTTTCATTTAAATTTAATGCAATTCCTTTTAAATCAAATAAATTTTCAAAGTAAAAAATTACAGCAACATATATTTTTGTTGGGTTACAGCTACTGTGATCACTAATTACATTTCTTTATTTCATTTTTTTTTATTAAATACATTTTTGCAATTAATTTTTGAGTCATCTAATAAAAAAATTTATCGAATATATATATACTAGGTACTGGCCCGCACCAAGTGAGGGCATTCATTTGAAGAGCAATATTGGATAGAACAAAAATAAAGTGAAGTGAGGAAATTTTAAAAAAAAAACCAAATGTAAAGCTATGAAAAAAATACAATGTATAGGATGATTAAAGGAAAAATGCAGTCTTAGATCTGACTTTCAGAAGTTTGACATCCGTTGGAGGACTTACCTTTGGAGTATGAGGACGTTCTTGGTATCGACAAAAAAATATGGAAGTTAGCTTTTATCTCCAAGTGGTTTCGCATAGTTTTGATGTCTGAAACTCAAGTTATGATCGTTTTACTGAAGATAGGTTCAATCTGACGAATTTTGGGCCCAAATTTGGCCCGTTTCACTTCAAACAAAACCTAATCGGATTTTTAATAGCAATTCCACCCTATGCACGATTTTTAGAGATTTTTTTTTGTTGATTTTTAAAAATATATTCGTTAATGGCATAGGATCGTAAATATAAGGGTTTCATTAATGGCAAAAAGGTAATCTTAAGTCGAGAGTCATTCGGTGAAGATTAAAAGATGGACTCTCGGCTCATTTTTCTTTTTGTAATATTTGGACACATGAGTTTTTCAACAAGAACTCTAATGGTTTTTTTTTTCAACACCCACATGACTAAATTTATTCTTAATTTACTACTTATGCAATTTCAAAGAGTTTTTTCGTAGCTAATTAATGATACGACTACAATCAACATAAGAAGACTCGAGAGAACCGCAAATTTCAAATTTCAAATAGTCTTTTTGGCACGACTACAATCTGATTATTGAAAGAGAGAATGGAAACCGCTCAAGCTCGACCAATTCCGAGTGCAAGACCCAAGTAATCTCGAAAATCTCTCCTCGTCTACTTAGTCCCATTTTCTTACTGTCGGTCAGAAGATTTCGCAGTCTTTGGAAATCACTCAAAGCCAAGTTACTAAGGTTTTGGTCCAGTGGATTTTTCCGGTTTATTTTGGTTCTCTTCCATACACTCTAGGCGTTTTCTTATTATGCTCTCGTCAATCGATTGTTGTTTTTATGAAATACCATCGCTTGCACCGGTAACATACGTATAGCATGTCTCTGCACCGGTTGATCATAATTTATTTTGTTATCAATAATATCAAAACAATGTACCATCGCTTGAAATATTTGATTGTGTCAACAATACATTACCCTGCAAAAAACTTAATTATCAAACGTAACAATTATGTTACCCACACCAACTAACGTTGAGATGATTTTGATGAATGGAGGCGCGGCTGAGACCTAAATATTGATAACTCTGCAAAAACAAAATTAGGGCAGATGGAAGACAACTGAGATCCAACCCTTTTTATATGCCCGATTATTAATGAAACGCTGCTTTTCTTAATAGTATTGTCCACATTTCTCCTTCGATTTAGCGGTGTTAATATATTCTTTATCGGATATTTTCCTCTGATTCCATACATCGTTAACTAGATTGTTTTTCTTATCTCTCCATTCTTGACAAAAACTGAATACCCGTTTGCCAGGGCCTACTTTTTTTTTTTTTGGTCACTGCCCGGGTCTACTCAAAATAATAAAATTGCTTTTAATTAATTTTTATAAAAAACAGAAAATATGCTGTTTTAATCCCAGCAGGTTGCCCCCATCAAATGAGAAACTTGAAGGTAAACTTTAAGGTTCACAGAGGAATGGTGCTTGATGTTGTTAGTTGTTGTGGTTGGTCTCTACAGAATCTGATTTGCTAAGGACTTGTTCAAATTTCTTTCATTTTGTGACCACAAGATTAAAAGCTGGACTCTCGGTTCATGTTTTTGGATACAGGATAGATTCCAAGTAAGGTTTGTATAGTTGGTGTATTTAACGGAGACTATCAAATAGTTGGTGTATTATTTGTTCGACGGCAATTGTTTGCGTATAGAAAAGCAAACGTATGACATGTTTGAGTATTTTTAAGGTTTTCTCCCTATTTATAAATGGAACTTTGGATTTTTGCAGAAATGGAAATATGACATTCTTCCGTAAAGGACCTGTCGGACTCATGAAAATAGTCGGCGGTCACCGGAAACAGCTTCGTCGGTCTTCGGAAAAGCATCTTCAGTCTCCGGAAAAGAGTCCTCGGTCGCTGGAAAAGTTTATAATTCGGTTCGGGTTCGAATCGGGAAATTTCGGTTCGGATTCGAAAATTTTGGCTCGGTTTGGGAATTTTACCCAGCCTATTAATACCATTTAGCAAACTGAAGGCACATCCCCTTTTATTCTTTTTATGATAAAGGCCCATACCCATTTAGCTAACTGAAACGGGAACAAGAAAGGGGAGACGTCGAATCAACATTCAAATCAAAGTTGCCATACACCGTCGTAAATCAATCAAAGTTGCCATAACCGTCCCGTCGCATGAAAGGCTGAAAACCGAAAGCGAAGGGACCAAAGAGGCAAACGATGTCGAGGGCTGCATATCGAGCTAAATCCACGGGCATGCAATCGGATCTCGGGCACTTCTCAAAAATTAAGAACTAAATCCGACAAGCCCCGATCCGACCCAAAACTCTACCTGTTCAATCCTACAAGACCCAACCCAAATCGAAACTCTATTTATGTTAAACTCGAATCGGGCCGGTTAATTGAATCGAACCGGTTTGTAGAAGCACATTGGTCTATATTGATGAAAAATTAGCACTCTTACCGAGTTTCGAATATATGGTCTTTTTATTTATTTTTTAACGTTACCTATCATCATTAACTACAAAGCTGCACTGCACCTCGTTTAATGGAATTAAAAAAGTGTTGACATAAATATATTAATATTTTAAAAACTTGTGTCAGAAGAAGAAGTGGGAAATATTGAAAACAGAAAAAGTAAAAAAAGAGTTCTTTTCGCTCAGACGGATCGACCCCGCCCTGGAAAAGAAGGCGACCACTCGACTCAGGGAAGAGTTAGGAAGAAAAGGCTCGGGATGGATTTAGATTTAAAAAGGTAGGATTGGTTTCTACCGATCACGGTCCTTGTCGGTTAGAACATTTTGGCTTAATTTCTATCCAAATATCGGATTTCGAAATGACGGAGACTTGGGAGTATTTTTGGTTTGTCACCAAAAAGAAAACTAAAAAAATATTTTCTGGTTATTTCGGTTCGGTTAACCGGTTCATTAGTAATTAAAAAAAATAAAGAACTCTAAATAATTTTGGCTAAATGGGCTAAATACTTTGGATAACTGAATTTCTTTGTGGATTAAAATCTGGGCCCGTTTTTACAACCCTAAAAGCTAATAAGCATATTTTTGTATCATCCCTACATTTCAATCTCCGCTCAATTTCAATCCGACTAATTACAATGGGTGGTGGAACTCTGGCTGAGGATCGGTCAGAGATTGTGTTCTTCAATGTAAAGACGACAATTCCGTTCCGAACTGGCCAAGGGTACGCGATTCTGGAATTCGGATTGATCATGGTTTGCCCGAAGAAGCTATTGGTGCTTAAAACATACGCGACCCTGGTTAAACCTGTTCACGTCAATCTCATCTCGCCTCAGTCCGTGCAGTGCAACGACTTCGCTTCTTCTCCTACATTTGCAGATATTGCCGACCACGTCTACGATATCATGCACGGTCGGTTCGTTATCCTCTTAACTTTTTTCTATAAATTTTCGTCGCTTTTGTTTGGGGTATTGTTTGGTAAAATTTGAATTAGAGGCGAAAATCATAATCTTCTTCTTTACAAAATTTTGGGTTTCTCAGACCAAACATATGAAATTGTCACAATTTGAGCTCGAAAATGCCACAGTTTGGAGCTTTTGTGGTTTAGGGTTTGTTTGTTTGCGTTTTGTTCGGTTGTATAGATGTTCTGGTTTGAGGGTTTTTGTTGCAGGAAGGATATGGGCAGGTTACGGAATACTGGAATTCGATTGTCCAAGGATAAGAGAAGCATTTTCTGAGATTGGACGAAATCTACCAGAGCCAAAGCGTATCATTGACTTGTTGGAGTTGCTTACTCAAAGATTTGGAAGTAGAGCTGGTGATATGAAGGTAAATTTTTTGAAATGGCTCTGCTGTGGTCATTTATTGGATGCTTATTCCGTTTTCCTTTGACCTTTGTTTGGATAGCTGGAGACCTTGGCTGCCTACTTTGGACTTGGTAACCAGACGCATAGGTACGGTAACATGCGAGCTTTTGCATTACTGTGTTCTTATTGGCTAGTTGAGTTCTAATATGCGAGCTTTTGGAGTCTGGATTATGTCAAGATGAGTTTCGAGGTTCTCAAGTACAGTGCCATTGTCTTGTTCTTGGTATGGTCTCTTTATCTCTTCGAGTTTGACTAGCTTATGCTTTGTCCTAATCGCACTATTGCACGATTTTCAGAATATATTTTAATGATGTAACTAATTCAGAATCATGTTGTGTTTAAACAGGAGTCGAGTCTTGTAGATGAACTTATAGAGAACTCGGTTACTACTCCAGAAACAAGTTCAAGAAGGCGTAGGAATATCAACACATCTACTCTGCAATCTAATCCATTTGATATGAGCACTATGAGGAACGAAATTGCCCCGCAGGTAGTTCAATCGTATCATCGTCCGAGACTCGTCGCCTCGAAGGATTCTTGGATATTGACGAAATATCAATTCCAAGTATCTGAGCAACTCATGTCCCTCGATATGACGGAAGCCAAATAATGAAACTACAACTCTTCGTTGAGGACAGACCCCGTCGTCTCCATTGTCCTCGTCTGATGGTACAAACTTTGGGATCAATGGGAAATTTTTGGATACCGTTGGGAGACCGAAGTTGAACTTTGTAGTTAATCTGTATTCAAGTCTCGTAACGTAATTGCAATGGCGGTTCGGAATTGAACGGTTTCGGTTCTTTGACTCAAGTCTACAAAAAGTAAGGCACGTTTTTTTAAATATTTTTGATTAGAATTTGTCAAATATAATTACAAATTTACGGATATTTCAATTATTTTTGGTATTTTACTTATTTTGGTGTAAAAATAATTGATATTTTTATATTTATAATTATAATTTTGAGTAATTGACTTATATCAAAGGTAAAAATAATTAATATTTTTGATAAATAAAATAATTGCATACAACCAACGTGAGTTTGCTTATAAACCTTTTTACATCTAAATTCCCGAGCCTTTTTTTCCTACCTCTTCTCTGAGTCGAGTGGTCGCACTCTTTTCCAAGGCGGGGTCGATCCACCTGAATGCCATGAGAAACCCTTTAAGATCAATCTTCTTAAGATTATTAACTGTAAACGATTTTACCGACGACACCAGATTGTCAAAGGATTCTTTTCCCCAGGGATACGCATGGATATTATTTTTCGCAATGGCCAATAACTTCTCCGGAACCTTGAACTTCTTAAGGCCATATGGCAACAAGAAGATGGTCAAAACAACAATAAACATAGCAAGCCGTAGCTTGCTTTCCTCATCATCCTCACCCAAGACCTTCAATTGTGCAATCAAATCATCCACCGTGTATTTTTTGTCAGGCAACAACAAAGGCCAATCACACTCAAAAGCTACTGGGACTTCATCTTCATTTATCCAGCATGGTAATCCAGTGACAAGATGAAACTCAGTCAATGAGAATCTCATCGGCTTGTTGTTGATGCAAAACCAAATCTCGTCTTCCCTTGGCGACACAATTTGTCTTACTACCAGAAAGTGAACCAGCTGCCCAGAAAAACCCAATCCATCACCATTTTGAGCACCACCTGCTTTTCTTAAACCCGCTTTGATGATCGGGCCAAGAAAAGTAGTTTTCAGCCTACTGAATAACGAGTCAGAGAGGATTTCTTTAACAGTCTTCAAGTATTTAAATGTTGAATGATTGTTGATTGATCCCCATGTCTTGCAATCTTTTTCCGTGTATTTCATACGAGGCAATCTAATCATAGGCTGCAGGATGATTTGTTCACATTAATAATCACCTTTGGCATCTAAAACACCAAAAAAAGAGAAAAAACATAAGAAAGAGAGACAGAGGTCAAGCATTAGGAGAGGAGGAACACGGAGCGACCCCAGAGAGTTCGGTGAGATCGCCGGAGAGTCCGCCGGAGAGTTTTTTACCGGCAGGTGATTCCTCTCAATGCAAGGAAAGTAGTAAAACAACAAGTAGATAGACGAAATTAACACTATCACTGTCAAAAGAAGAACAAACCAAGAGGGAAAAACATCCATTTCCGCAGAGAATCGAGAAGTTTAGGGTTGTTCTTTTTTTGGACAAGATTTTATTACTTTTTTCTTTTGTTGGTTTCCCCTCGACTTTTCTCTACCTTGAGGCCCCGAATCTCTCACCTCTTTACACTCTTAGTTAATTTTTGTTGTTATGATTGATTAGGCCAGCTGTGATACAATAAAAAATGGAATTAAGAGGAAATATTTGTATATATCTCTATGTCATATATCTCTATGTACATATCGCTCCAAGGATGTACATATCGGTCCAAGGACAACCACTTGTAGACATTTGTATGAAAGGTATTCCAATTGTATTTTGCACATTTTGATTAACAATAAAATTCAAAACGATTATCAGATTTTATATAACTGTTTTTGGCAATTTTGTTACATTAGATAATTGTCATATATCACTATGTCTATTAATAGATATGTGCAAAATACAATTGGATAATCTTTTGATATCACTATGTCTTCCCAAATTTGGATTTCCAACCCATTCCAAAATAGTTGTGGGTGTTATAGTGTTGTTTATAAGAAGCTTGTTGCATTAGAAAAATTGTGGGATATTTATATAAATATCGGTCTAAGTACATCCAATTGTATCCTACTGTATAGAAATGTATTCAATTGTATTTGTCACATTTGGATTTCAAATACATACCAAAACAATTATATTGTGTTATATCATTGTTTCTAGGAACTTTAACTTATTATAGAAATTGTAGTATATTTATATAAATATCGGTCTAAGTAGATTCACTTGTATCCAACTGTTTTTCAATTTTTCCAATTGTAAAACTAAATTTCTCAAAAAGCAATTAAGATCAAAATTATATCTGTTGTGGGTGTTATAGTGTTGTTTATAAGAAGCTTTTTACATTAGAAAAATTGTGGTATACTAATATAAATATCGGTCTAAGTACATCCAATTGTATCGGTCTAAGCTTCTATATTTCGTTGAATCTTCCCAAAGTTGTCAAGATACAAGCAGTTCATCACGTTTTCCATTTTGGCCGAAATCCCCTCATTTAAGCCTAACGGCTAATTTCGGTTCGGTTTTAATTGGTTTGGTTTTAAAGGTTTGAACATCCATAGATTGTTAAGTGTAATATTATTTTTACTTATTTTCACTTTAGTTTTTTTCATTTTTTCTTAGTTTGAGTAGTATATAAAAACAATATTGTAGAAATTTTGGAATCTGAATATTTTAGATAAATCTTAATAATAACAATAATTTGGAGTGTTTAAACAAATAAGAAAAAGATAATATTCTTTTGTATCAAATAATTCATAATTATTTGTAAAAAAAAGTAGTATTTTTGTGTTGGGAATGAAAAAGAACTGACAAAAAAAGTAAATACTGAGTTGATTGAATAGCTCAGAAAAGGAGATATAGGCGTTGACAAAAAAAGGGAAGATATAGGCAAAATGATGATTTCTTCTTCACTGTCCCCAAGATATGGCAAGAGATACAAATATCATCTTTTCATCTTTAACATATATTAAAGATTTTCTTCTTCACTGTTCTCTGTCTGAAACCCTAAAAGATCCAACTCAAAAGCTTCTCTCTTCTCCGAAAATGGTCCTCTTTCAGATTCTTGTGTCTGTTGGATGTTTGTTGTTTATTGGGGGTTCCTGCATTCTTTGGTGGTCCCAAACTACGAATTCCGACCAGTCGCCAAAAAAACCATCTGCCTCTACAACGATTTTACCGGTGGCGAACTATCCGGTGTCGTCTCCAGATTGTTCAACCTGTCCTACTGACTATTCGGCGGCCACATAATCTTTTTCGATGGCCCGTTCTCCTGACTACAATCTCCAGCTTGTGTAAGTCTGTCTAATCCAACGAAATCATAAATCACACCTCGAGGTTGAATATCTCAAAGTCTGTAAAATGGAATCGGCGTGCCGGATTAGTGAAAAACCTGGACTAATTTGTATTCTAATTCACTGTTTTTTAATCAATAGACCAGCTAGTGACTTACTTGTTCATGCACTGTTATTTCATTTTCTTGCATAGGGAGAAGGTTCACCACGACATTGTCGAATCTCTCGAGTTATACGAGGAAAAGTTGAAGGAAGTTGATAAAATGAACTTGATTGTCAACAATTTGATAGAGAAAGGAAGGTGCCCTGAGGAGTATTTCACGGTACTCAAAGAAGGTATAATGAATCTGAATAAAATGAACGAGATGCTAGGCATAGTGATATCTGCTGGACTGCAACAAGGACGTGTTCTTGGGCACATAAAGCACAACCTGCTTGAGCAAGTAAATATTCAGTTTATGAGGATCAATCAATAGAATATCTACAAGTGGTTGATGATTAGAGCCTGATTTTGGTTGCCTAAGGTTTGGTGGGGAGCAAAGCCAATGGTCCGAAGCATATTGTTTTTGGTACGTTTGTAGGTTGATGGTATTGTTTTTGGTCAACCTATAATGAAAATTTGTAGGTTGATGGTATTGTTTTTAGGGAAACATGTGATGTTGTCAAGTGTTTCCCTCAGGAAAAACATGTGATGGATTAGAATTATAGTTTGTTATGTATGTTGTTTGTTATGTATTTTTATATCATGAATCGGAAATCCTTGTTGGTTATGCTTCTTGGTATTTTTTTTCTTTGTGGTTATGCTTTCTTGATTCATTTAGTCATGGTACAAAACCGCTTTGTTTGAGAGACTGACCAAAAAAATGTGTTATATTATTTAGCTAAATGATACAAAACCGCATGTTGGATATTCTCATTTCGCTAGAAAGCAAAAGTAGAGGGGACCATTATAAAACAGAGTTTTTATTTGTGCAGCAAAAGAAGACAAATATCCGCATTAAAATATATATAATTAGCGAAATAGAAGCAAGTGTTTAATAAAATTAGATAAGTTCTAATTTGGCAGAAACATAGTACGAGTAAATGAAGCTTAAAACCTATTAAATAAACAAAGTCTCATCTTTTGATAGTTTAGTTATCACAACTCTCAACGATTTATCCACCATATGCTTTCACTATTTCAATGACAAGTTTCTTCCCCTCTTCTTCCACCAATGTAGGATCAAACAATTTGCAAGCTTCAAGTCCACTATAGATATGTCTTTCCATGAGGATAATTGTCATCAAACCTGTGAAAGCGGTGGCATGAACCTGGGGAATGTTTTCCAGCCTTTCAGTTTCAAACACATTCAGAGATGTCGGTAGGTTATCACGGGCCACACATGCTTTGCTCAAAACATATGGCAGCAACGAAGCAAGAGGAGTGAGCACATCTTGGAGTTTAGAAGTGGAAAACAATTTCAAGTTGTTGTCCATAACTCTGATATGTGAACTGGTGATGTTGACAATCAAGGTCACCCAATGCTGCCTGTCAAAATTGAAAGGCATGTAGATTGTATTAACCCGCGGTCCATAAACATTGGTTCTAATGGCGTCGATCAGTTGGTCCGTAAAGTTAAAATCAACCTTCTTCTCAGCTTTGCAGAACTTGGGGTACATCCGCGTAAGCTGCGAAACGAATTTGGAGTCCAAAATACCAACATCTAACTTCTGATGCGCCTGACAATGCTTCGCCAACTTTTGCCGGGAAAACTCCAAAAGTGAGTCCATTACCTGTGGAAATGAATAAGTTAGATGATGAAGAAAGGAAGAGTGGAAAATGAAAAGGGAGGAATGTTAAAGAGATGATGGTGAAGGAAAGTGCCTTGCTAGTCATTTGTCTCTTCCCTTCAACTACGTCCCACGCTTCCTTCTCAGTGAGGATACAACCTGCAACGACTGTGATGATCGTGTATAATTTAGCGTTTACCCGAGTTAAATGTGATTATATAACGATAATATCAGTTTTATAGTGGGTAAAATATCTTCGAAATGCAATATATAAACAATTACAGAGGATAACTGATCCTTTCTGCCTGAACAACTCCATTGACTGAGTAAAGACGTCGTTCAACTGATGTACAGGTTTACCCTTCTCAGCTGATGCATCTGGGTGACCAATCATTCTTTTAATTTTTTTTCCACAACGAAATTACCATCTAACTTACTCGACACGGTCCATGGTTTTTTGCTGGCCCTAGGTAACGCTTCCACATTTCCTTCATTTCTCACCTCATCCTCTACTTCTTTGGAAGCTGGGACATCCGCATTCTTCTCACCTTCAACTACTCCATCCTTGGAAGCATCGCCTTCTCCTTCTTCACCCTGTGGAACCTCCGATTGTGCACCTCCGTCAACATGTACTTGTTTCTCAACTTGTTTTTCAGTTTCCTTGTCAACGCTATCATTTCCCTCAAAGTTGTTGTTCTGCGCGTCAGTTGCGTTGTCAAAGACCTGGAAATTGTCCTCAGTTAAAACTAATGAGTAAGCCCAGTCCCACGTAATAGCTTCATCATACGGGAGCTTATACATGATTAAATTGTAATTGTTATAGAAACTTATAACCTAACCACGAAATACATTAATTGCATCTCATCAGAGTAAAGAAGAACATAAACGTACCTCTTCTCGGTCCTCTTCAGGGAAATTCTGTGTAGAAGAATGTAGGGGATATAATTAGACGATGTTGAACATAATTAATTAGTAAAAAAGATTAAAAAAAATTATGCATAGATAAACAGTTTCAAAATCTGTATAAAATTTAATTTGCTCGGGTAAACCTAATTTTATCTGGAAATATGAATATTTTACCCAAGTTTTTTAACATGGTCTCAATTAAAATATTAAATTATATTGTTTTTTAACAAGCTTGTCTAAAATTACTTTAGACGGGTAAAAATATTTTTTCCTGGAGATATTCAAAATTTATACAACTTCTTAAAATGTCTAATAAGATATATTTCTTCGAATAATTTAAGCCACACACCTGTGTAACCATATGAATTGGCGACTCAGTCCGACCTACATTATCCCCTTCATCCTTAGTTTCACTCCCCTCCTGTGACACCTCATCTTCTTCTCTGGTCTCCTTCTCTCCATGCTCCTCATCAGGATTAGTAGTATCATCATCCTTCGCACCCCCATTTTTTTCTGATTCATCCTCATGATGCTTACCTAGTGTTGCCTTAAATAAAAACTGTTATAATTGTGCCATGGTCTGTTTTAATAGTTAAATGAAGATATAAAAGTTAGATTCATACAGTTCCATCAATTCCACTGTTATAAGCTGCAGTTTCTGATGCAAACTCCAGCGGATCCATGTTCAAATCATTGGTGATCGCGGTAGAACCATGTAAGTTTTGTTGAAGTGGGTTGGTCTGTGGAATCACCTTATCAACAGCAGGATGAGTTGGGCTACACACTGGATGTTCGGTTCAGCAGTTCCTCCACCATCACGACTTCCACCATGTTGGGTGTTATCATTCGGTTGACCTTCCCCGACAGAAGTATTCTTCGCAAACCAATCAGTAACCTTGGTGATGACATTAGTCTCGGCCTTCTGAAGCTTGGTATCAATCAATTTAGAATGACTTTCAAATGCTTCAGTCAACTCATCTCGATGATGGTCCTAAGGCTTGTCAACTTGCTTGTCAAGAAGGTCTTCAATCATCGCTAGCGTCAGACTACCACTTTCATCGTCGTCTTGGTCCCCATCCGTTGTTCCAAACCTCTGAGATATCCTTCTCCCTTTTTTAACCTTTTCCTTTTTTTTGTCTTCATTCCCTTAGTAGTGGCTGGTTTAGTTGTTTTGGCCTGCTTCTTGACAGGTTTGACCAGCTTAGATGGGTCGCATCCACCTTTAAACATACTCTTGTTGAACATGAAATTTTCCTCCACGAGCTTCACCATTCTATCTACCCTCTCATCTACACCATCATCACTCCAAGAGAGATCATCTTCTTCCGCATCAAGAACAACGTCAGGGAAAATGATTGATTGGACATCCACCTGAAAATCAGCAATCCACAATAAGTTAACCTCCATTGATGATTTTTTGCAAGTTAAAGCACATATTATTCTGGATAATCTTCAGTTTATTCGGGATAAGAATTACATTATCATCTATAAAAAAACATTTAACCTTTATAATTGATATGTTATATCCGATAATTACAATCACACATGAATATTCATATTATCTTAGTTAAAATGAACATCGGAATACTTATTTCTAGTCCTTGATAAGAAAGCTAAAACTCATATTTTGTGGAAAAAATGAAATTTGTTGCAGATAAGAAATACTTAGATGTTTTAATTTGATTTCAACCTTTGTATCGGATATGTTATATCCGATAATTACAGAACACATGAATATTCATATAGACTTAGTATAATACTTGCCTCATAATCCTGGATAAGTGAGCAAGCTAAAACTCAGATTATCCCGGATAATTTTCCTTTTGTTCCGTATATGAATTACGTTATCCGGTTTAATTTGATTTAAACCTTTCAAATTGATATGTTATATCCGATAATTACAGAACAAATGAATATTCATATTATCTTAGTTAAATGAACTTCATAATAGTTACCTCATAATCCGGATTAACTGTAAATCGAGTTAAAAGATAACCGAAAACTATTCGAAGCGACAAGGGTAAAAAATTATTTACCTCTCCTTGTTCATCGAGTATCCTTGCGTTTCCGAGATTCACCTCATTCTTAGAACCAATCTCCACAACTACTCCATCATCAGAATTGCTATCCTCAAGTTCTTGACCCTTCTTCTGCTTTTGTATAGCGGGTGCAGCCTCCAATACCACTAGCTGCAATGCTGGGAAGAAACCATGGACCGCGACACTATGATATGCTAGCTCCCAAGTACTCCTCTCTTTAATTGAAGAGATCATAGCATCAAATGAGACTCTACCCCATGGATGTGAAAAGAAGGTGTCAAGATTCTCAACCATATCCGCATGATCCTTGTTGATCTTGGAATTTTGAGAGGTTGGGAGTAGTAGTCCATCAACAATCACAAGACAAGCATATCGGAGCCTCATTTCTCGATCTGTTGTCGATCTCTTGTTCAAAATTGCCAATACCTTCTTAACGGTCATATTCTCATCTCTGCCGAACATTGTGTAGTAATATGGTGTAGAGCCCTTTGGTATCAAATTGTCAAGCTTTCCACACTTCAAAGCAGTGACGAGCTTGAATTCACGCAGAGACAATCTTACTGGTTTTCCCCCAAACAGAACCCAAATCTCATTCTTCTTTGACACTTCTATTTGCCTTGTAAGCAAAAAAATCCCAAATCTCGATGACCATTTGGGTTTCTCGGCCAATTCAAACAGCTTATCGAATCCGTTCTTCTTGAAGACATCAATCTCATCTGGTTTTAGTATGGCTAAAAGATCTTTTAGATGCGTCATAACAGAGTAAGTATTAACCTTCTCTCCCTTTGGTTCCAGCCCCGCTCTGAACAAACGTCTTGGGAGATCAGAATCCATTTGTATATACAGAAACGGTGAGATATGGATTTTGTCAGTTTAACAAATTCCAAAGATTGTGAATTTGCGATTGATCCAAACCGTTAATGTTTAAAGACTTACAATTTCTTCACAGAAGAATTGTAGCCCTGTCTCCGTCTCTAAACTTTTGCCGTTAGACTGACAAATTCCAGAAACTTAACCCAATGTCCCAAACCGAAACCCTTTTCTGACCGCAAATTAGAAACCAAAAGATTAGACAGAAACGGTGAGACAGGGATTTTTTGCGATTTCTCTTGGAACCAAAAGATTAGAGACTTACAATTCTTTGACAGTCGTCTCCTACCGCCACAACCCTTTCCTCACCGCGAAATAGACCGCCCGCCAAAACTCTTTCCTCACCGCGAAAATAGACCGAAGAAGATCAGCCATGGTTTTGAAATCTTACGGAAACCCCTCTTTCACCCTCTCTCACCATTACTGCGACCCTAAATCTTTTTTTTTTTTTTTTTTGGGGTTTTTTTCAAAAACGTAATTATGGGATTTTCACTGTTTCCCCTACAAACTCTATATTTTACACGCGCATAGACTTAGGGTGAAGAGTGTATTTGCACAACATGGAGGCGTTGTTTGATTCGCTTTTGATTTGGGAAATTATGTGAGATTTCTAATATCATCTCTCTCTCAGCTCCGACGACATCAGCTTCATGTGGCCATTCATTGCAGAAGTGAGATTCTAATTTTCTTCTTTAGATGCATTCTTCTTCCTGTTTCGCTGGTTTTGGAAGTTGCCTAGTAAATTTATTAGCATATAACCTTGAGTAATGTTTAACTGGAAGATATCGTAGGGCGAGGAGAGTAATTATACCGTAAGCTCCTACTAGAAAGTTCAAAACTATTTAAGAATCTGGTGAGATTAGTTCGTTGAGTCGTAGACTGCTAATTGTTGTGCTGAACACAAATAAGATAGGTCGAATCTGTTGGAATGCAAGAAGAATATCTTGCTTGGTTAATCGAAATTGCTTGAAGATTACAGGCCACCAGTAATTTTACAAACCCGTTTTCTGATTTGATCATGGCTTCTTCGATTGAGATGAACCAAGACATGATCATCGAGATTCTTTCTCATTCTATTTTTTTATAACACTTGCTTTCGTTTCTCTAATTATAACATATATGTCTTTATCATATTTTATTAGGCTATGTGGATAAACTCCACCTTACCCATATAAATAGTAATATAGTTTGTATAAATAGAAATTATCCAATCCAAACCTGGCATTATCCTACGTGTCAGATTTGTTTAACCATACACCGTCGCATATGTTTACGCAAAACAAACACATGCTTGTTTTCTAATTACTGCATACATAGTGGTTAATGAGGGTACAAATTTGAGGAGAATTGAATAACACAGATTAGGAAGTCCGATATCCCAAGGGTTCTCCTCGTCCTTACTAGGGTATAGAGCTATTGTATCAGCAACTTATGACGACCCATCGATGATTGACGAAGAAACTTGGTAAATTTGAGGTACCGATAAAGGAACTTTGCAAGTGGACTTAATAAATATTTTCTTCCGCTGCCAACTTTCAAGTATGTCTGAGATCTCAACGATTCAATTAAAAGAATCTTAGATCCTAGGCTATAGGAATTGTCACAAGGTTTAATAGAGATTAAGAAACTGTAACATATTCCTTCAGAAAGACCCATCACAAAGCTCGGCGCTAATTGGGAAGGACCATACTTGGTATCAAGGGTGGTGAAGCCTGGCGTCTATAAACTAATTACTATGGATGGATCGCCGATTCCCCATTCATGGAACGCCGCCAATCTTAAGCGATTCTACTACTAAAAACCGTTGTAATCAGAACTACGAGCGACTTGATCCCGAAAGAGTACGTAGGCAACCTTCAAAGGCACATTCACTAATCGTAAAACTTTTATTTAGCTCCCAAGGCAATTAGCACGCCAAAAGGAACGCTCGACACGGCATAAGCCGACAAATCCCGTTCGCCGCCATCGGTCATCGCCAGAAATGAGCGAAAGACCAAAGCCGGTCCTTGACCGCAAAAGCAAAATGCGCGTCATCCAAAGACACGGTAGACTGATCATCTAACCCCCCCCATTCGAACAATTTTTTTTTGTCGAATGTCGTGGCCTAATCGCCTACACAAACAAAATTAAAACAACTATTGCTACCCAAGTATTAATATTTCTATTCAAAACAGACGTCATTAATCCACAGCAATAAATATCAAAAAATAAAACGAGTTAAACAGCTAAATTTGGTGAATTAATTATTTTCGCCAAAAAAATATATGTTTCACCAAACTGATATTGGTTTGGTGAAACCGATACTTGTTTGGTGAAATTCATTAATTCACCAAATTTAGCTGTTTAACTCGTTTTATTTTTTGATATTTATTGCTGTAGATTAATGACGTCTGTTTTGAATAGAAATATTAATACTTGGGTAGCAATAGTTGTTTTAATTTTGTTATATAAATTTAAAAGCGGGTGCAAAATAAAAGGAATATGATTGCCGCAAAATAAAAGGAATATGATTGCCGCCAAAATAAAAGGAATATATGATTGGCGGCAATCATATTCCTTTTATTTTGCACCCGCTTTTAAATTTATATAACAAAATTAAAACAACTTACACAAGTGTTAAAAGAAAATGACTTGCGCAACTCGGGTCTAAGACGTAAGGAAAAAAAAATCAAAAACCAATCAATAAAAATTACTTATGAGCCGTCAGAAAAAAAAAAAATCAAAAACCAATACATAAAATTACTTCCCATTGAAATCTACATTCCATGTCTCATTTTATAACTTGTAAATATCTAAAGTTTGGAGATGTTGGTAAGAGTTGTGCCAGCACAACTACTACTAAAAATGCAGTATTCCTGGCGCGTCTGCTTTTCGCAAGAGTAGTGCCGGAACGACTCCTTAGAAGAACCAAGCAAAAACCCTTACTCTCAAAGGGGAATCCACAACGACATAAACAGAAACAGAAAACCCCCCATTCGAAAAAGTTGGGGGTTCACGAATTGGTGTTGTAGGCTTAGTAGGGCTCGAACCTCTGGAGAAGAAGAAAATAAAATGAAGAAAGATGAAGCGCCATATTTTTATTTGCTTCAGTGGGTCACAGCCTGTCGCTAGTAAATTAAAGGTCTTTCCTTTTTTTAATCTGAGTTAAGAAGACTTAGGATTATTTTCGGTTTGTCACCAAAAAAAAAGAAAAAAAAGTATTTTCGTTTATTTCCTTTTTACTTTTTTATTCTTAGATAAAAACTGTTTCTAAAAATATTACTTAAAATTATGTTTTAATGTTTTAAATATTTTTAGATAAAAAATCTTAGATAAAAACTGTTTATTAATATTTTATTATTTTTGGTACAATTCCGCTACATCAGAGTTAGCTCTGGACATATTTTCGAAATTCCGGTAAAATTTTCGGGTACAATTCCGCTACATTACGGTTTAGTTTCTTCCAAAGGAGTCGTTCCGGCACTCCTCGTGCGAAAAGCAGACGCGCCAGTAATACTGCATTTTTAGTAGTAGTTGTGCTGGCACAACTCTTACCAACATCTCCAAACTTTAGATATTTACAAGTTATAAATTGAGACATGGAATTTAGATTTCAATTGGAAGCAATTGACCAAAATATTAAGTTCGTTTTATTGAACTATGTGTTCATGAATATAAAATTAATTAAAGAAATCAATGAAATGCCTAGGAAATGACATGAGTAGATGAACCGATTTCTTGAAGACTCTTCGTTTATCCTCTTTACATCTATAAATGATGAAAAATAATTAGTTGAAAAACACTCATCCCTCCTACCTTTGATAATTCGTTTCACTTTCCTATCTTGTTCCTTTGTTTTCTTTTCTTTTCTTGTCATTTTCATTTTCTTGAGAGCTTTGAGAAAATGGATTCGTCAAGAAGATTTCTCAGAGGAGAATCATCCAGGGCAACTTCCGATCGACGTGTAAGGAGAAGAACCAGACGAGATGTGGGTTTAATTGATCTTCCGACAGAGATTCTCCACTCAATCATGTTTCATGTCTCTCGATCGTTTCGTGACTATGTGGTTGCTAGAGCTTCCATTCGGACCCTACGAATGGTCACTTCCGATGAAGTTTTCCTAAGAGAAGTCGATCTCTTCACCATGCAGTTCCCTTATCAAATCTATGACGGTATTATGGAATTTAAAATGTTATGTCACCATCGTGGTAATCTCTCCGCCCTTTTCTTACAAGGTTGTTCCGAGTTTTTTCGCCACAATAACTTAGAATTCGGAATGACCATCATCCGTGAGGCTGCTGTTAGGGGTTATGAACTTGCCATTTATGCGTATAGCAATTTAAGGCGAATTTTGTCACCTGAAATCGATGTTGATTTAGCATTGCTCAATCCTAATCGCGATTTAGTTCGACGTATGAGGTCTCGAGTTGAGGCCAATCGCGTTCGTTATTGGGGTCCTAATGTTGCCTTACCAGAATTGTTCGTGCAACGAGTTGCTGCTTTTGAATATGGAATTATTTACAAATGTAGATGTGCAAGCATAGACAGGTGGAATTATTACTGGGGAGAATTCGTTAAAGCTCCTTCTATGTGTGATATGTGTTTCTACAAAATCCATGCACATGGTTTTGCTAGAATTTTCCCGGAACGAGTTATGGAATTCGTTAATCTATGTGTGATATGTGTTTCTACAAAATATTGCTATATCTATCACTTGTGTTAGTGATATGAAGAAACTTCTTTTTACCATCTAATGGTTAATGTAATGTATGAAGCAAAACAAATATTTCAATATGTTTTTTGTTTATATTCTGGCTGAGTATTCCTTTTCGTTATGCTTAATATATATTTTGGTGTATTGTATTGTTAATTGGAATGTATTTTCTTTTTTACTCGATAGTAAACTGATTTCTATAACCATTTGGTTAGACACTACATTCTCAATAGTTTTTGAGTATAGTTGTAAAATGTCAAACTA
Organism: Cochlearia excelsa; assembly: GCA_963556525.1. NCBI lineage: Eukaryota > Viridiplantae > Streptophyta > Magnoliopsida > Brassicales > Brassicaceae > Cochlearia > Cochlearia excelsa. The sequence goes on from OY748329.1 coordinate 10,956,099, forward strand.
AATTGGTATGACAATACATTCTATAGAGTTTTGAATATAGAAATAAAATGTGAAACTAAATCTAAGGAAGAAAAATGAACCATATAAACTACAAAATGGTATTACATTTTCGTACTTTTTTAGTTATAATTATAACTTAACATTAATCTTAAAATATGTTACAATATTCACACCCTAAAACATGTTTTTATTCGTACTTATTATCCTTTCAAATTTCATTTCTAAAATAGCTTTTATATAAAACCCTAATATGTACCCATTTCTTATTAAAGGAAAAAAAACCGTTCACCTTAACATCCAATGAGAAGAGATCACTAAGATCGCCGTTTCTGACCGTTCGATCAGTTTCACCACCTCCATCACACCGTTACTTTTTCCCGTAATACACTTAAATTCTGTAATGCCAAAAAATATTATCATTAGGATAACCCTTCGGCTCTCTATACCCCTATCCTCTCCGCCGTGAAAGAATTAGGTATTTCCTCCGCCATAATCTATTTCCTGAAATCTAACTTATTTCTCTTTTAATCTATCTAATATCTCTATCACTCTCTTTAGGGATTTGACCTCTTGAATCGATTTGTTTGAAGGATCTGTTTGACGGACTCGCACGAAGCAGTTGCTGATAGGAGGTAGAATCTCATACTGATCATATATGAATTGTTAATTACACCTTTCTAATCTTCTTTGATACAATCCCGTTCCATACTATTGTTGTAGGTTTATCTCGAGTCAAAACACAAACGAACAAATGTCGCAGTGAATCCCAAAGGTTAGGTCTTTCGCTTACACTCTGTTACAAAACCCTAGTTAAGACAAATGATGTAGTTTTATCTGTCTACATATCAATTTATGCATTTTTGCTTGTTGTATATTCATCAGTTACATTCATACTTGCCAGGTTTTAAACAACAGTCGGCCTCTAATAGCATCAATTTGCACTGAGGTTAGTCTTCAATTTGTATCTCTTTTTTTTTAGAAATATATTTTTTGGTTCTTCGATATTTTCTGACATTTAATCATTCACTTTGGCGTTGTAGGAACTGCTAATTACAATGGAACCAATGAAAGGACTCGTCTGCGGGCTCTCTGCCTTTAGATTTAAACCGCAAATTCCACAAATCCCACAACATAACCAACAACATGCATATGAAGGAGAGCAAAATGATGTGGAGGAGATCACCGAACATGAGTTTAGACGAAACTGCGGATATTCGGCACCAAGGAAACGTCCTAGACAAGAGCAAGGACATTCCTTCAAAGGCAAAGCTGATACACTAGACTAGAGGAATGGATGTAAATTTCAATTGCTTGTTTAAATTGGTTATATGTTATGAAAAATTGGTTGTTTAAATTGGTTATGAAAAATCATTTGATTTGGTTTCATTTAAATTTCTGTATTCAAGCTTTCAAAATAATATATTAAATTATAGTTTTCAGTAATAGCATATATATATAATTATATTAATAACAACAATTACAATTTATTATTTATAAAATAAATTACAATTGCAAAAACAAAACGCTATAGTATTGTATACTATAACGGACAATTTAACGTTGTGTTACAAAAATAAACCAATAGCGTTTATAAAATATGCTATCAAAAAAATTGAATACTCTGATATAAGTAGATTCTATCACGGAGAAAATAAACGCTATGTTTAAAAAACCAGTCCAATAGCGTTTTAAAAAACGCTATCTAAAATATTATGTACTCGGAAATAAATAGTAACAATAGCTTTAAATGACAAATTAATAGCGGAAATAAAGCGCTATTGTATAATCTACTATTGCATTAAAGGAAACGCTATCGTATAAGGAACTATCATAGCATAACGAAAAAGCGATATAATAGGTCTTGGACCTATTGTCGCGGTTCCAGACACAGCGTTTCTAATTCCGCTGTGAAAGGCTTCCATAGCGTTTTTTAGCCGCTACGAATACCCGATTTTCCTGTAGTGAAATACCATTCGTTATTGGAAATGAGACACGACTATCCTCTGTGTTACAAAGTGATTTAATTGGAGGACTGGATGGATCCCGAAACATAAAATAAACACACCTATAATATACCATGTTGTTGCTAACACATTTATTTATTACCAATGCTACAAATATAATATGTTAGCACTAACAAAGTAGTTAACTGTGCCACTGATATACTTAACCGAGAACTCGGACTTATTGCACAAATTGCATCTGTTATTGCTGCTGGATCCCGAGACATAGAATAAACACACCTATAATATACGCTCTAATATGTTCTATTCCAGAACACGGCGTTGGCACAGCAACTTCCTTACTTACCCGAAAATATCTCGCTTGGCATCGTCAACCTATATTAACGAGTATCATCTGTGTTACATAGTGAATGAATTAATTGGAGGACTGGATGGATCCCGAGACATAGAATAAACACACCTATAATATAGCTAACATATGTATTACCAATGCTACTATACCATACATGTACAATGTAACATATGTATTTCAATGCTACATATGTAATATGTCAGCGCTAACAAAGTAGTTAATTGTGCCATAATTTTTGATAGAATAGAACACGGTGTTCTATTCTATTCTATAATTTTGTTTTTCTGGGACAGAAATTAACAAGATGTTCTATTATATAATATATTTTTCGGCGTGTTCTATTCTAATAAGTATGCTCTAATATGTTCTATTCCAGAACACGGCGTTGGCACAACAACTTCCTTACTTACCCGAAAATATCTCGCTTGGCATCGTCAACCTATATTAACGAGTATCATCTGTGCTACACCGTGAATTAATGGCGCTAAAAAATATATTAACGAGTATCAACTTTGCAAGTGGACTTAATAAATATTTTATTAAGTTATATGGATAAACTCCAGGTTACCCCAGGTAAATAATAATATAGTTTGTATAAACTATAGATTATTCAACCCAAACCCAATATTACCCTACGTACGATGTTACTGCCATATTAGAACTTATCTAGTTTTTTTTAACACTTGCTTTAGTTTCTCTAATTATAACCTATATGTCTATTAGGCTATGTTTTTTTTAACACTTGGATAAAGTCCACCTTACCCACGAAAATAGTAATGTCTTTATCCTATTTTATTAGGCTAATGTCTTTGGATCCTATTTTACTCCACCTTACCCATGGATAAACTCCACCTTAACCCATAGTAAATAGTAATATAGTTTGTATAAATATAAATTATTCAATCCAAACCTGGCATTATCCTACGTGTCAGATTTGGTTAACCATACACCGTCGCATATGTTTACGCAAAACAAACACATGCTTGTTTTCTAATTACTGCATACATAGTGGTTAATGAGGGTACAAATTTGAGGAGAATTGAATAACACAGATTAGGAAGTTCGATACCCCAAGGGTTCTCCTCGTCACGACTTCCACCCATTCGCTGGAATGGGTGAAAAGATGCGATGGTTGGGTGAAAAGAGACAATGGTTCGCTGAACGGTCGTGACTATTCGGTATGGCAACCTTGAAGGGTTCAGAATCGTTTATGTAGGGTTCATAATCGTTTCTCCTTCGTCAAAGTCAAACTAGGTTTTGAATGACTCTTTGACTTCCTATTTCATGTTTTAGGGTAATGAGAAATCGGCCATATATGGAAAGTGACCTTTTGGTGGGATCCGCTTGATCCTGTGCGTGCTGGTCGATCTTAGCATACAAAAAGTATGCTAAGAGACAAGAATAATATTTCATATTTTTATTTAGTATACAAAAAGTATGGTCGCCTTCTTTTCCAGGGCGGGGTCGCCTTCTTTTCCAGGGCGGGGTCGATCCGTCTGAGCGAAAAGAACTCTTTTTTACTTTTTCTGTTTTCAATATTTCTCACTCCTTCTTCTGACACAAGGTTTTAAAATATTAATATATTTATGTCAACACTTTTTTAATTCCATTAAACGAGGTGCAGTGCAGCTTTGTAGTTAATGATGATAGGTAACGTTAAAAAATAAATAAAAAAGACCATATATTCGAAACTCGATAAGAGTGCTAATTTTTCATCAATATAGACCAATGTGCTTCTACAAACCGGTTCGATTCAATTAACCAGCCCGATTCGATTTTAACATAAATAGAGTTTCGATTTGGGTTGGGTCTTGTCGGATTGAACAGGTAGAGTTTTAGAACAACAAGCTTCGGCTTTTGAAGTGTCTGCAAGAGACACTTCAAAAGAAAAAAATCCGGCTCCAACGGTTAGATTCAGAATGGACATGGTAGAAACGGCTATGTTTGAGTTTGTATCTGCAACTGCGCACTCTGTTGACCAAGAACTAAATTCGACAAGCCCCGATCCGACCCAAAACTTTACCTATTCAATCCGACAAGACCCAACCCAAATTGAAACTCTATGTATGTTAAAATCGAATCGGGCCGGTTAATTGAATTGAACCGGTTTGTAGAAGCACATTGGTCTATATTGATGAAAAATTAGCACTCTTACCGAGTTTCGAATATATGGTCTTTTTAATTTTTTTTTTTAACGTTACCTATCATCATTAACTACAAAGTTGCACTGCACCTCGTTTAATGGAATTAAAAAAGTGTTGACATAAATATATTAATATTTTAAAAACTTGTGTCAGAAGAAGGAGTGAGAAATATTGAAAACAGAAAAAGTAAGAAAAGAGTTATTTTCGCTCAGACGGATCGACCCCGCCCTGGAAAAGAAGGCGACCACTCGACTCAGGGAAGAGGTAGGAAGAAAAGGCTCGGGATGGATTTAGATGTAAAAAAGTAGGATCATCTACCCCCCCATTCGAACAATTTTTTTTTGTCGAATGCCGTGGCCTAATCGCCTACACAAACCGTCAAGATGAGTCCGCTCATCTCGACATATACGACCTAAGCCGAGCCACGTCTCGCAGTCATAAGAAAAGCAATAACTCAAAAAAAAACTCGTATATTCAGTAACGCCAAAATAAAAACCCGGAACACAGGCGATTCTGGTCGCCAAAAAAAAAAAAAAACCCTCGTTCTTCAGGACTCCTCGCCATTAGTGTCCGACTTATCCGCGGCCAACTACTGAGCAGTTCCCACCTTCAACGCCGCATCGACATCCTCCAAAGTGACGATGAGATCGCTTTTCTGGTCTTTTTAATTTTTTTTTAACGTTACCTATCATCATTAACTACAAAGTTGCACTGCACCTCGTTTAATGGAATTAAAAAAGTGTTGACATAAATATATTAATATTTTAAAAACTTGTGTCAGAAGAAGGAGTGAGAAATATTGAAAACAGAAAAAGTAAAAAAGAGTTCTTTTCGCTCAGACGGATCGACCCCGCCCTGGAAAAGAAGGCGACCACTCGACTCAGGGAAAAGGTAGGAAGAAAAGGCTCGGGATGGATTTAGATGTAAAAAAGTAGGATCATCTACCCCCCCCCCCATTCGAACAATTTTTTTTGTCGAATGTCGTGGCCTAATCGCCTACACAAACCGTCTAGATGAGTCCGCTCATCTCGACATATACGACCTAAGCCGAGCCACGCCTCGCAGTCATAAGAAAAGCAATAACTCAAAAAAACTCGTATATTCAATAACGCCAAAATAAAAACCCGGAACAGAGGCGATTTCGGTCGCCAAAAAAAAAAAAAAAAAACCTCGTTCTTCAGGACTCCTCGCCATTAGTGTCAGACTTATCCGCGGCCATCTACTGAGCAGTTCCCACCTTCAACGCCGCATCGACATCCTCCAAAGTGACGATGAGATCGCTTTTCTCCAAGGAGGATGCACTCGGAAATAGCTTCTCTTGCTCACCTCGGAGGGCGAGAAGCTCCACCTCATACTACGCCGCACCACGCCCTCCTCGAAGCATCTTCAAACAGTTCAGTGCTCCCAAAGTTTGGTTCAAAGCCGTCTCCGTCTCTCTCTCCCTCGAGCGACCAGTCAGGTGCGCCTCCACTTTCGCCAAAACGGCGCGGTAACAACTGATTTCAGCGGTCGCCCTCTCAAGCTCCGCGAGGTCCTGGTGTTTCTCACCACGAAGACGAGTGATTGTCTTCTTCAGCAGCGCGTCATGGACACCCCTTTCGTCCCTCATCTTGACGACCATATCCTCAAGCTTTTGGCACCGGTCGCGCGTCGCGGAAAGACACGATGACAGCTCGTCCATCCTCTTCTCATCCTCCTTTAAACGAAGAGTGGCGGCTTCCAACTTCTCCGCGGCACCTTCAGCAGCCAAAGGCTCCAATTCAGCCACCTTTGAGCTATAGGTTATAATTAGAGAAACGAAAGCAAGTGTTATAAAAAAAATAGAGAAGTTCTAATATGGCAGAAACACAGTACGTAGGGTAATATTGGGTTTGGGTTGGATAATCCAAACCTGGCATTATCCTACGTGTCAGATTTGTTTAACCATACACCGTCGCATATGTTTACGCAAAACAAACACATGCTTGTTTTCTAATTACTGCATACATAGTGCCGACAACAAAGGCCAATCACACTCAAAAGCTACTGGGACTTCATCTTCATTTATCCAGCATGGTAATCCAGTGACAAGATGAAACTCAGTCAATGAGAATCTCATCGGCTTGTTGTTGATGCAAAACCAAATCTCGCCTTCCCTTGACGACACAATCTGTCTTACTACCAGAAAGTGAACCAGCTGCCCAGAAAAACCCAATCCATCACCATTTTGAGCACCACCTGCTTTTCTTAAACCCGCTTTGATGATCGGGCCAAGAAAAGTAGTTTTCAGCCTTTTAGACCATGCACTTTTCAAGGGTTTATTGAACCAGCTCAGGAAAAGGTCTTGGGCGTAGGTCATATTCCTATATTGCATGATTGATGGAAATGAGTGTGTGTTCATTGTAACCGTTACAGGTGTTATGACGTTTGTTTCTTCAGGGGCCGGTACTTGGTTTTGTGTGAGCTGCATATCTGACTGTGTTCCAACAACTGAGCCCTCACCCTCTGGTGCATGTGCATTAGACAGACTACCCAAATCATCCTGAAAATTGATGCAGTATATGCGAGGAATATTTATTTCGTGTAATATATTTGTATTCCATGTAACACAATGGGTTGTGCCGATAAAAGATGTAGCCCTCTCAATGTGACGCGGGAACGGATGAAGTGGCTCGTATACAACAAAACCTCGTATCCCGTATAAAGATTTGGAGAACTGAGATTAAAATAAGATAAAAAAGGAAGTGAAATAGTACAAGTAACAATAAATGGTCGTGGACAACAAAACAATGAATTGTCCATTGGATAATTACATGCATGATTACCCTCTTATTCAAACGAACATGCCCGTTTATTAGATGACGTAACCGTCCTGCGTGTCACCAACTATGCACATGTAAATGAGGTAAGGTCCAAATCAGCTATGCAATATGGTAAGCGCACATGTACGTTTACGTAATAGATTCGATTAATGTCGATAGATAGAAAGAGAAAGAGGTTAACCTAATTTTTTTTTTTTTGTTAAAGGGCCTTCAAATTAATTGCAGAAAGAAAATCAAATGTTTACAAAGCATAAGCCATTGGTTTGATGGTAAAACCCAAAGCCCACAGCAGTAATAAAGCCCACGGCACTAATAACAACTTATGGTAGTGTGGAGATGAGGCTGTTAATAGCCCATTAGAATGCAGCCCAAGTAGGTAGTATAGTTGGTTGGAAATTAACCACAATAATGACTAAGGGTGGGATTATTATCCGGGATCCGATCCGGGATCCGCTCTGATTCGTCCCGAAAATCCGGATATTCGGGGGGGGCCGGATCCGGATCCGGATATCTCGATTCTGAGGTCCGGTTATCCGGATCCGGATCCGGGGTATTAAATATATTAATTTTTTTAAAAAATATGTATTTTTATATATATTATGTGATTTTTAATATAAAATATGTATAAATTTTAATTTTAGTTATGTTTTTATAAAATATTAGATTTATTTTTAAAATATTATATAAAATATTACTTTTTATAATTAAATTTATCTTTTTAAACATTTTTATATATTTTTTAATTTATTTTAATTATTTTTTTACGAATCCGGATATCCGCGGATATCCTGATTTTTGGCCGGATATCCGGATCCGGCCCACCCCTAATATTAATGACGGAGTGATCGAGAAGTGAAACGGCGGAAGAAGATTTGTTCGATTAGATGCTTCTTCTTCGCATATCTCATACCAGCTTTTCTTTTTCACGACCGATTCTGCTTCATAGATTCGATTTGTATTCGTGAAACAAATAACGACGATGCTCTACGATCTTCCAAAGGAGATGGCAGAGGAGGTGCTCTCTAGGCTTCCGGTGACATCGCTGAGAGGAGTGCGATCGACCTGCAAAAAGTGGAACACTTTATCCAAAAGTCGCACCTTTACAAAGCTTTACATCCGTGAGCAAAGAAGAAGCAGAGGAAGGAGTTTCAAGTGGCAGTGATTCTCGATTGTAGGCTTTCTTTATTCAGCGTCAATCTCCTTAATCCATCTATAGATCTTATAGGTAAACTCATTAGCCTAGACGATGAAGATCGAGTTGACATGTATAAAATCTTTCACTGCAATGGTTTATTGTTATGCCAGACCAAAGACAGATCTAGGCTTGTTGTTTGGAACCCTTATTCAGCGCAAACAAGGTGGATCGAACCTAGAACTTCTTTCCACTTGTTGGACAGGTATGCTCTTGGATACGAGAGGAATTATCAGTACTCGCTTCGTCGCCACAAAGTCTTGAGATTTGTGGATGAACAGAGAATTTGTGAGTTTGAAATATACAGTTTTAGGTCTAATTCATGGAAGGTTCTTCATGTCAACCCGGACTGGGATATAGGATTTTTCCGACATGGCTTGTCTCTCGGTGGCAACACTTACTGGATTGCCCAAGATAAGAAACATGGAACCCATGGCCTTTTTTCGTACTCTGTTTTGATTTCACAACGGAGAAATTTGGACAGCGCCTGCCTCTGCCTTTTCACACTTTCGGTCTAGATACTGTGGCTCTATCAAGTGTTAGGGGAAAACAGATTGCAGTGTTATGGCAGAAAAGAAGTTGTCCATATACCTTGAAGATATGGATTAGCAATAGGATAGAGCCCAATGTTGTGTCATGGAACAAGGTGTTGCTAATGGTTGATATGAAACCTCTGACCGGTTTTCCCTTCTTATTCTCCGCTGGAAGTTTCTTCGTTGATGAAAAGAAGAAGGTGGCGCTGGTTCTTGATAAAGAAGGAGATGGTGGAGGTAAATCTGATTTTCGTACCTCCACTCGCAACATAGCTTACATCATTGGAAATAACGGGTACTTCAAGACAGTCGATCTTGGCGAATCTAGAAAAATAACTTGTTGGCCACTTGGGTGCTCTTATGTTTCGAGCTCAGTGCAAATCAAGCAAGCTGCTCCACGAGCCAACCATAAAACAGCCTAATCTATTGTCGTTTAAAGTTTATACGATTGTTTATTTTCTCAAAGATTTATTATTTTGTATCCCAGACAACATGGCTTCTGTTTCTTTTGCTTTGTGCATCCTGTTGGAGCTATAGTTTTTGTTTATACTTGGTGACATAATCTATATCATAGTTTGAATTTTTTAGTCTTGTCCGGACTCGATTTCAAATTTAGTTTAAAAGTCTTGGTGAAAGAGGTTGCCGAAAATAACAGGTTCGGTTTATCAATCGGAACAGATCTAAAAAAATTCAAAATCAAAATAAAATCAATTTAGAATGACTTTCAAATGCTTCAGTCAACTCATCCCTGATGATGGTCATTTAACTAAGATAATATGAATATTCATTTGTTCTGTAATTATCGGATATAACATATCAATTTGAAAGGTTTAAATCAAATTAAACCAGATAACGTAATTCATATCTGGAACAAAAGGAAAATTATCCGGGATAATCTGAGTTTTAGCTTGCTCACTTATCCAGGATTATGAGGCAAGTAACGAACGTTAAATAGACAATAGAAATCAAATAGAGGTAAATGTTTGAAAACAAGTTCGGAAAAACAAATTGCAAATTCGGAAAGTTGTCACGCCTTCTTCAAAAACCCTCACCAATGAAATCTTCATCACTTGTATGGTCTCCATTTGAGTTTTCAGAATCTAAAAGTATCGTACTTATGCCCGAATCATCACAAGATGGAACACTATCGTCCAAGAACGAAACTTTGTAATGTACAAGGACATATTCTGATTTCCTATAAAAAATGAGAAACAACAACAACTTGGTTAGCATTTTTAAGACTATTCATTGAGACTGAAACAAGAGAAAACATTTACTTACAAAGAACCCACGAGCTGATAAATTCTTCTATACAACGTCGTTCGCACATTTCCCACAAATGGACCAATATTCTTCCTTGCAACTGTATAATACAAGCGATTAAGTTCTCGAGTACAACGAAGTTCAGAGATAGAATCCCAATTGTACTCATCTGGAGTCATCCACTTTTCGAATAGATACAAGCCTTGGTAGACTTTGATTGGTTGCTTGGTGAGAATAAGACCAGATGGGAAATTGCAAAGATGTGCAACATCTTCAAAATAGAGCCATTCGAACTTTGATTTGTTCAGCACCTCTTCTAACAAAACCAAAACAAACTGTTAACACAAAGGGTACATAATAGCATATGTTGAGCTAACTCAGAAATTCAGAACTTCATCTAACTCTGACATGATAATACATGAAATAGTTATATATCACGTGTAATCTAACTCTGAGATTGTGACATTATAAATGCATGTAACATGATCATATACCATGTGATCTGTTACTATGAAACAAACAAGAGCAGATCTAAATTTCTATATGAAACAAACAAGAGCAGATCTAACCTGGCAAGTTATGTGACTCTGACTGAAGATTGTATACATTATAGGGTGTAGGACTAGGAGTAAGAATAGGACTGTAGTCACCAGCATCAGTAGAATTACTGGTCATAGAGATATTACTGGTCATAGAGACATTACTGGAATCAGTAGAATTGCCCCCTTCCGAGCAATCAACGATGTAGCCTTCACCGGAATCAACAGAATTGGCCCTGCTCGAATCACTAGAATCCATCGCCTCCGATAAATTTGACCTAAAAACAAAAGAGATCAAATAAGATCAAATAAGATCAGGCAGTCCTCTCTTCTTCATCAAACAGATTCTCACAACTAAGAACAAACACAATTGACTGGGGAAGCAATTGAAGATAGAAGTTACAAAGACAGAGAAAAGTCAATTGTTTTTGTTCTTAGTTGTGAGAACAAACACAAAAGAGAAGTTCTATCTTGATTCAAATACAGAGAAAAGTGAATTGTGTTTGTTCTTAGTTGTGATAGAAGTTCAATCTTCAAGATAGAAGTTACAAAGACTAGAGAAAAGTTCAATCCTGAAGAAAAACAACTGCTCTTCTAAAAGTTCAATCCTGAAGAACATCAAGAGGCGGTCTCCAGTTTATGTAATTGATTCCATCGATTGATCTTAAGATAGTATCAATTTCATTCTTGTAATTTTCAAGCCAAGCAGTAGAGTATGCTACCACAACTACATCTCAAAATACATCCACAATCAATCCAGACAATATGCAGCCGAGAAAACGAGACAATACATTTTATAAAACTAAAAAGAACTAGAGATATTGTCAAAACCAAAATGAGAAAACAAGTTAGGATCAGGCAGTGGATTTTATTACTCTTTCACTATCGTCAAGACGATAAGCATAGTAATGGCCGAGAGAAGTCCCAAACTCTTTCGCAGCTCAACTGCTTTAGCGATTTTAGTTTCGAGAAGCTTTTCAATGTTCAAAGAACAAGAAGGGTCTCTGCCACGAGCCAAAGAAGATCCAATACTCAATTTGAATAAGAATCAAAAAATAAGAAGATGCTTGAATCACCAATAACAGTAAAAACTTATTTGCATCTTCATATATTAGAATTGATACATGGTGGATTATACAAACCCCAACCAATGGGATTCTCGGTGTCGTCGACGACAATGATAAACGTTGAGGGTGAGAAGAAGCAATTTGGAAAGAAGAGAAATAGAGGGAGTAACAGAGGTGGATGGCGGAATTAAAAAACGATAATCGAAATCAAGGTTTTGATTATTGGAATCGGGAAATTAACGATGAAGGTGAGATTTGGTTCGGCGAAGAGAGAGAGTGATAGGAGAGAGTGGCGAGTGTGAAAATAATAAAAGCGCATGCAGCTTTAGCTCTCCCACCTGCGCACGTCGTTTCGTTCTTGTGTAATCACATCAATTACCAATTTTTTTTTTTTTGGTCACACACATCAATTACCAAATAAAACCATTTTTTAATCATTAAATTTGAATCTGGTTTAGGTAAAAACTCAAACCAATTCATAGTAGTGTTGAACCAAAAAAAAATCAGTCAAGGTTCATGAATTAGTATTTTTTTTAATTTTATGATTTTAATTATTGTTAGTATATTAAACATTTTTTTTATCGAAGTATTTTTTTTTAAAACGCTGAATATTATTACCATCATCAATCCGATGAAAAAAAGAGTATATTTTCATCGGATTATAGTGTTGTGGGTGTTATAGTGTTGTTTATAAGAAGCTTTTTACATTTGAAAAATTGTGTTATACTAATATAAATATCGGTTTAAGTACATCCAATTTTAATTGGTTTGGTTTTAAAGGTTTGAACATCCATAAATTATTAAGTGTAATATTATTTTTACTTATTTTCACTTTAGTTTTTTTCATTTTTTCTTAGTTTGAGTAGCATATAAAAACAATATTATAGAAATTTTGGAATCTGAATATTTTAGATAAATCTTAATAATAACAATAATTTGGAGTGTTTAAACAAATAAGAATATTAAGTGTAATATTCTTTTTTATCCTATTGTCGATTTTTTATCCTATTGTCGATATACTATAATTATAATAGTAATAATGTCTTGTTGCTCCTCGGTGTAGTAACTACCACAAAATTGCAAGAAAGAAATCATTATCACGACTAAATTGGACTAGGATAATTTTAAAAAAGAAGATAATATTCTATTGAACTCTATGTATAGAGATGCGTTACTAATGCTATGCAGGGATGGAAATTTAAAATTTGTCTTCATCGTATTAGCTACAAAAGTGCATATTTGTCTGGTCCCCTCTACAAGACCATTTGATTTATTTTAGCAAGTACAAAAACATTGGAGATATGTATTTTTTTCTTACACTGGAGAAGAGTCAGCGGTCGTATCCGGAAAAGAGTCAGTGGTCGAGGAGTCCGGAGAAGAAGAGAAAGCTTTGTCTCCGGTAAGAATTTTATTCGGAGAGTCCACCCGAACCTCACGCAATTCCGGGATTTTGACCTTGTGGGATCGGATTATCCAATAAATCAGTAAAATGATCACCACGAAACATAAGATTCCGAGAAAGATTCCGAGAAATTCCATCGTTGAGAGAGACAGCTGCTTGTAGGGTTAAATGGGGATAATCTTTTTTATGCATCATGAAATGGGATAATCTTATTTATTATTATTTCTATGGGTTGTATACTATTTTTTCGTTTCATTTAAATTTAATGCAATTCCTTTTAAATCAAATAAATTTTCAAAGTAAAAAATTACAACAACATATATTTTTGTTGGGTTACAGCTACTGTGATCACTAATTACATTTCTTTATTTCATTTTTTTTTATTAAATACATTTATGCAATTAATTTTTGAGTCATATAATAAAAAAATTTATCGAATATATATATACTAGGTACTGGCCCTCACCAAGTGAGGGCATTCATTTGAAGAGCAATATTGGATAGAACAAAAATAAAGTGAAGTGAGGAAATTAAAAAAAAAAACCAAATGTAAAGCTATGAAAAAAATACAATGTATAGGATGATTAAAGGAAAAATGCAGTCTTAGATCTGACTTTCAGAAGTTTGACATCCGTTGGAGGACTTACCTGTGGAGTATGAGGACGTTCTTGGTATCGACAAAAAAATATGGAAGTTAGCTTTTATCTCCAAGTGGTTTCGCATAGTTTTGATGTCTGAAACTCAAGTTATGATCGTTTTACTGAAGATAGGTTCAATCTGACGAATTTTGGGCCCAAATTTGGCCCGTTTCACTTCAAACAAAACCTAATCGGATTTTTAATAGCAATTCCACCCTATGCACGATTTTTAGAGATTTTTTTTTGTTGATTTTTAAAAATATATTCGTTAATGGCATAGGATCGTAAATATAAGGGTTTCATTAATGGCAAAAAGGTAATCTTAAGTCTGAGAGTCATTCTCGTGAAGATTAAAAAATGGACTCTCGGCTCATTTTTCTTTTTGTAATATTTGGACACATGAGTTTTTGAACAAGAACTCTAACGGTTTTTTTTTTCAACACCCACATGACTAAATTTATTCTTAATTTACTACTTATGCAATTTCAAAGAGTTTTTTCGTAGCTAATTAATGATACGACTACAATCAACATAAGAAGACTCGAGAGAACCGCAAATTTCAAATTTCAAATAGTCTTTTTGGCACGACTACAATCTGATTATTGAAAGAGAGAATGGAAACCGCTCAAGCTCTGACCAATTCCGAGTGCAAGACCCAAGTAATCTCTGAAAATCTCTCCTCGTCTACTTAGTCCCATTTTCTTACTGTCGGTCAGAAGATTTCACAGTCTTTGGAAATCACTCAAAGCCAAGTTACTAAGGTTTTGGTCCAGTGGATTTTTCCGGTTTATTTTGGTTCTCTTCCATACACTCTAGGCAGTTTTCTTATTCTGCTATGTCAATCAGATTGTTGTTTTTATGAAATACCATCGCTTGCACTGGTAACATACGTATAGCATGTCTCTGCACTGGTTGATCATAATTTATTTTGTTATCAATAATATCAAAACAATGTACCATCGCTTGAAATATTTGATTGTGTCAACAATACATTACCCTGCAAAAAACTTAATTATCAAACGTAACAATTATGTTACCCACACCAACTAACGGTGAGATGATTTTGATGAATGGAGGCGCGGCTGAGACCTAAATATTGATAACTCTGCAAAAATGAAATTAGGGCAGATGGAAGACAACTGAGATCCAACCCTTTTTATATGCCCGATTATTAATGAAACTCTGCTTTTCTTAATAGTATTGTCCACATTTCTCCTTCGATTTAGCGGTGTTAATATATTCTTTATCGGCTATTTTCCTCTGATTCCATACATCGTTAACTAGATTGTTTTTCTTATCTCTCCATTCTTGACAAAAACTGAATACCCGTTTGCCCGGGCCTACTTTTTTTTTTTTTTTGGTCACTGCCCGGGTCTACTCAAAATAATAAAATTGCTTTTAATTAATTTTTATAAAAAACAGAAAAATATGCAGTTTTAATCCCAGCAGGTTGCCCCCATCAAATGAGAAACTTGAAGGTAAACTTTAAGGTTCACAGAGGAATGGTGCTTGATGTTGTTAGTTGCTGTGGTTGGTCTCTACAAACCCGTTTTCCGATTTGATCATGGCTTCTTCGATTGAGATGAACCAAGACATGATCATCGAGATTCTTTCTCATTCTATTTTTTTATAACACTTGCTTTCGTTTCTCTAATTATAACATATATGTCTTTATCATATTTTATTAGGCTATGTGGATAAACTCCACCTTACCCATATAAATAGTAATATAGTTTGTATAAATATAAATTATCCAATCCAAACCTGGCATTATCCTACGTGTCAGATTTGTTTAACCATACACCGTCGCATATGTTTACGCAAAACAAACACATGCTTGTTTTCTAATTACTGCATACATAGTGGTTAATGAGGGTACAAATTTGAGGAGAATTGAATAACACAGATTAGGAAGTCCGATATCCCAAGGGTTCTCCTCGTCCTTACTAGGGTATAGAGCTATTGTATCAGCAACTTATGACGACCCATCGATGATTGACGAAGAAACTTGGTAAATTTGAGGTACCGATAAAGGAACTTTGCAAGTGGACTTAATAAATATTTTATTAAGTTATATGGATAAACTCATCAGTCAAACTCATCAGTAAATTTGTGTAGCATTCATCCAATTGGCTTCATTTTTTTCTCTCACAGACTCATCAGTCAATTCGTGAGGTTTAATTTATATACAAAGAGAGAGACCTAGCAGGAACTTTATAATATAGATAATCTTCGAGTAAAACCACACAATGGAGAGGAATTCGTTATACAAACTGGAACAATCAATCAAATTTTTTGGTTGTATCTTTACCAAGCGATTCGAGAAAGTCAATCAAATTTTTTGAACCCCATCTCATATATTCCAAAGGTTTGGGTTTTTTCAACTTCATTGTAGAACCATGTGAAGTTCCAACACCCTAAAAAAGAAAGAAAAAAAACCTAAGTTTTTTCGTCCGCCATTTCCAGGAATCAACCTAGAACCGTTCGTGTTGATTTTACACTCTTCTTCTTTGATTTACTGATGATTTTGTTGGTTTGATGAAAAGGATAAGCGTTTAGCGATATACACAAACTATTTCGATTATCCGATTAATACTCCAACTGAATTAAATCATTAATTTAATACTCCAATCGGAAAAAAGTTTTGTTTTTACTACACTAATTTAACGAAGACTAGCGGAACGTTATAGTCTGTGTAATAGTATTCAACCGAACCAGGGTTCGAATCCTAGCAATACGTAATTTTTAAAGTAAATTTATAAAAATTTTGGAAAGAGGGAGACTCGAACCCTCGTGCGGTCGATGATTATTGGTAACTGGAGCCAATGTAGTATATAAAACTTCTCTTTATACAATAGCGTGTGAGTGAACAGAAGATTATAAACAGCATATTGTTTTAGAAAGTAACAGTTTAAGTATTTGAGAGATTATCATTGAAATCAAAGACAATAAAAGTAGCAAATCCAAGGCCAAAGGCCAAAGTACACAAACTCAAGAGTTTGTATCATGGCAAAAGTCAGAAATAAAAGCGCTGAAACAGAGCAAACTCAAGATAAACATAAAAAACTGACCAAAGAGAAATTAGCAGTAATAACCAAACATACCAAACAGACCAAACAGAGCAAATTCTTCATCTTTCTTGTCTAACACAACTGCGAGATCCTATTAAATTCTTTAGTGATCGTTTGCATCCGGGGGAACACTGTAATTGGACGAGCTCGTGATATTTCTCGGGCGCCTTGCTCACTATACAAGAAATTTGTTTACCGTTAGCATGTTAGCCTTAAGATTTGAGACACGTAACAATATAGTAACTTACACAACATTAGGTAACTCCGGAGAAGACGGCGGAGCGAACACCTCCACCTCCGGAGAAGACAGCCAAGTGAACACACCCACCTCCGGAGAAGACGACGAAGTGAACACCTCCACCTCTGGAGAAGACGGCGAAGTGAACACCTCCACCTCCAGAGAAAAAGACGGCGGAGACAGAGATCGAAACAGAAAAACTAATATGATTAAGATTGTAGAAACAGAGATAGCCATAGAGATCAAACAAAGAAAAACAGCAAAGAAAATTTCATAATCAATTGAAGATAAACGTGAAGAGAGAAGAGAAGGGATTGAAGAATACGTGAAGGGAGAAGAGAAGGGATTGAAGAAGACGTGAAGAGGAAAATCCTATTGGAATCAAGTATTTATTTACAGAGTAAAACTAATTTGGATTTCAATGAATGTAGTTAAGTTAATTTTTCGTTGATAATCTTAACGAAAAATCCTATTGGAATCAGGTATTTATTTACCTGTATTATAATGCTTCCATATTTGAGCCAATCGGAATTCCTCTGCATCAACACAAGCAAAGCAGACTTCCTTCCATGTCTTTACAGTGTTTGCTTTCCTTGCAGCATCAACCGCACCTTGGAACTGTTGAAGCTTCACAAGCGTAACGACTAACTTGGCCCAGTTTGAAATGAACTAGATGCTCCAAGAACTGAGTGAGGAGACGCAGACGATTTCTGAAAAGATAAGTTCATATTAGAGCTTCAGGAACAAAGGAGCATACTCATGAACGGAAACCAAGGTGGCCAAAAGGATTCACCTCTTCTCACATTCCTCAACAAGGGGTTCAACAGGAAGCCAATGAACGAACATAATCCTTTTATCAAATCTTTGGGACATTCATCATCCAGCAACTGTCCCACACAACTAAGGGAGCATTCCCAGGGCTCACCTTCAGAAGTTATTACAAGTATGACTATCTAATGAAAAATTCCACGCATTAGAAATAGTCCCAAGAAACTCCATACCTTCTGAAAATAGCCTTCAATGTAACGAAGCATGTTGTTTGTGTAGAGGTAATGAGTCAGATCAGGTACAAAGCCAAAAAGATCGCAGTATCAAAGGTCGGGCATCAGGAAGCTTGGCTTCCATCCAAAAGTTCTTCATCTTTTCAGCATCATAAAAGTTAGGCTCTCTAGTCACACGCTCAAACTCCTTTATTTGACCAGTCTTCGCAGCTGCTTCAATGTACTTGAAGTGAATCTCAGGATCCTCACTATGGCAGAGAGGGAAAACATTGCAAATCATCAGAATACCATCACAAGGATTGTGCTTGCTTACAGGAATGACAGTAGATTCTTGAAAAATCACCTCATACTCAAATATGAACCTAGGAAAAAATATAGCCCTTCGTATGACTTAAACTGCTCAAAGAGTTTAATGCATGCATCAACGTCGAGTTGCTCACAGTACTCCTTGCAAGCCTGCAATTAGGCCAAGACAAAAAGATAAACATTGAGCAACAACCTTTAAGGATTGGATATATAGTCCAGCCTTTTCACAAAGCTGAGCAACACGAGGTCGGTCATAGTGGCTGAACATACCATTTGCTAAAATTGCATCAACAACATTAGGGAAGGTTACCAAATTGATCTCCAGAACCTGAGTTGACAGTAGATGAAAAGAACTGAGAAAGGAAGGCGAATAGGGAAAGCACAGAGAAATACAAGGTGGCAACTCTTTCCAACCTTAGTTTGAAGAAAAGGATTTTAATGGAGGAAAAGAAAGCTAAAAGAATCTGCTTCAGTTCCTCAAGTGGAAGAGAGGAAGATATAATAAGCACATTACCAGACTCTTTGATATCTGAGATACTCTCCTATATATCTCCCGACAAAGGAAGCTGTCAGGACTAGTGCTTTGTCCAATAGGTGGAAAAAACTCGGCTTTTGATCCCGGGTTGGATTTGGATTCTGATGACTTCCCAGATAACGATGCCTTTGCGAGTTTTATTGATAGGTGCTTAGATTTCTCTAGGGAAGAGAAGACATGCTTACACAAGCTCAAGCTAAGTGTTCGTAAGGATGAGGATGAGGATGAGGATGAGGATGAGGATGAGGATGAGGATAAGGATGAGGATGAGGATGAGGATGAGGATGAGGATGAGGATGAGGATGAGGATGAGGATGAGGATGAGGATGAGGATGAGGATGAGGATGAGGATGAGGATGAGGATGACGATGAGGACAAGGACGAAGACGAGGATGATGAGCCTTGTGTCACGCGGTGGATAGACTTTGTGGCTACGCGTAAACTTAAGCAACTTGATGTCAAGTGTTTTGTGAAGCGTGACTGGGAAACGATGTTGGATGTGATGCCTGTAAGCCTCTTTTTCTGTGAGACTTTACTTTACTTAAGACTCCGTCAGGTATCGTTTGGTAGTTTTGAGGATTCGTCGCCTGTTTCATTACCTCGTCTAAAGACTATGCGTTTAGAAGTCAACATATATGCCAATGAGCGGAGTCTAGAATCGTTTATCTCATCTTGCCCCATGCTTGAAGATTTGAGCATTGTTAGAAGGGAAGACGATAATGTTAAGGTTTTACGAGTGCTGAGCGAAAAGAACTCTTTTTTTACTTTTTATGTTTTCAATATTTCTCACTCCTTCTTCTGACACAAGTTTTTAAAATATTAATATATTTATGTCAACACTTTTTTAATTTCATTAAACGAGGTGCAGTGCAGCTTTGTAGTTAATGAAAACTAGTAAGAATAAGCATTGAATGTCTTCAACTTCCGTTATGACAATATCATAAATTCTTTTCTTAAATGTTACTTTCTTTACCTTTACGCAATGTATTTATTATCTGATGACTTTTGTCCAGTCAAAAAGTTCTATTGACCATTAACGTATGATTTTCTAGCATATTTATTATCGACCGATTCTTAAAAGAACGAGTGATAATTTTTCTTTTTTTTGTATGTTGTCACGATTTATTATGGATTCCAAATCTAAACTCTTTTTCACCAGAAACTGAAATAATTGTTTGTAAGTGTATTGTGTAATGCACCATATAGCACGTGCGACTGATATCTGCGATAAGGTACGTAAGGAAACCCAAATTGTTATCGATAGACGTGTTTAACCTTACAATATTTTTTTTGCTTAAGGGTTAAAGTTTAAACAAAATTAAGTAATATATAATGTGAAGCTTACAATATTCTCATCTTATTAATGTTCAATTATCTGATGAAGAGGACTCTTATGAGTGGTGGGTTAATGGTGTTCAACGAGATAAATTCTCAACAGGGGAAGTCTACAAGATTCTGAGACCCACGGCTCAACAGGTTAACTGGGAGAAGATAGTTTGGATCTCAAGAGGAATCCCGAGGCACAAGTTTCTCACCTGGTTATTTGTGCTCGACCGCTGTCCAACCCGTGACAGACTCATAAGCTGGGGACTCCAAGTTTCGTCGATTTGCCTTCTCTGCAACCAAAGAGATGAGTCAAGAAATCATATTTTTTTTGAGTGCAGGTTCACATGGAATATATGCAGGAAATTGAGTCAGCGATTTGGCTTACCTCTCTCACAAAATTGGGATGCCACGCTCCACTTACTCCAAACTGCTAC
Organism: Cochlearia excelsa; assembly: GCA_963556525.1. Classification (NCBI taxonomy): domain Eukaryota; kingdom Viridiplantae; phylum Streptophyta; class Magnoliopsida; order Brassicales; family Brassicaceae; genus Cochlearia; species Cochlearia excelsa. The sequence goes on from OY748329.1 coordinate 10,976,905, forward strand.
AATCGGGAAAGACAAGAAGAAGCTTCTGCTCTTGGCTTGGCAATGCATGATTTATCAGATCTGGAAGGAGAGGAACAATAGATTGCACAGAAACCTCTTCAAATCTTCGGACCAAACTCTCAAACTCGTGGATCAAACCATTAGAAACCGGATCTCTTCGATCCGTGCTTCAAACCCTCAACACGCTTCCACACTCTTACGAGTTATGGTTTGCTTTGATTCGGGGCGAGAAAGAACAGAGGATCAACGCTTATCAATACATGATTCAAAGAAACCCCAGTTCGGATATGAGGAAAAGAAGATAAGAAAATAGATTTGGGGTTGAGCACTCATGATTTCACAATTACGTCGGCCATAATCTGTTGAACAACGGAGCTATTATTGCTACAGGAGCACTAGGGACTCGGTTAAAGGAAATTGATTACTTGATTGGGCTGCAAATGGGTAAGTGATTACTTGATTTTTCGGGCCAAATTTTAGTTAATGGGCTGGTTTATAAGGTTTTTTTATTTGTGAGAAACATTAGGCTAAAAGCCAAAAACTGGGCTTTCTAAAAAGCACCCTTGTATTTTTTATTTTCTCTTCTGCTTTCAATAGAAAAATTTTATCAAAAAAAAAAGTAATATATAAATCACTATTGAATACAAAGACAATAGCTATTTTATGCTACATTGATGAATACAAATATAAATGTTACTATTATAATAATAATTATAATAATATATAACATAAAATTATGATTAATTAAGGATATACTATTTCAAATACGTTTAAATAAAAATAATATTTAAAAATTATTTTATGTATCTATAAGCGGGGAATATTTAATTGGAATTAGAGTGAGACTCGTTACTATTCATGGTCATTATTGATGCCTCAACCATCTTGGTTTTGACCTTTTCCGTTTGCATGTCGCAAACGAATCTTATATAATTTAAGAGTATCGGGCTAGAAGGTAGGTTTTCCAACAACATACCTTCTAACAAAAAAATATATGCTAGCCTAATCTTATCCGCTAACGCCCAAAGCACACTGTCTTCGATCATCTCCTCCAACCCTTTCAATTCGATTAAAGTTTATGTTGTTTTTAATTGGGGATAACACATGGTTTAGGTTCATGTTTGTTAACTGAGTCATGGTAGATTAACATTGACTTAATATGGTTTTCATTTTGCGAGATCAATGACGATTTTTAAAATTAATTTGCGCAGCCGATAGTTCGAAAACAAATCTAACAATTGGTTACTTCTTTATTTAAAGATCCACCATTGTTTTCACATAGTATGTAATATAAAGTTAAAATCAACATATATTTTCAGAAACAATTTTATTCTTTTGTTTAATTTGATCTTACATAAACAAGTTTTATACATGTAAGTTTATATTTCTTTATGACATTTCTATACTTTTATTTGATTTGTTAATATAATATTAGTTGCATGTTCGTAGTTTAAAAACTTTTTTAAAAAAGAAGTTAATTGCACATGCGGTGTCCACAGTTTTGCGTTGGCCATATATATTTTTTTTTAATAAAACCATATATATATTTTTGTTAAATAAAAAGAAAAAAACAAACATTTACATATACTTTTTCTCCCAATCTTAGCATATTAGTTCCTTTTGGTATTCACACATTTTTTGTTTCATATCCATCAAAACCATGCGTGATTAAACGGAAGCGTTTTCGGTTTATATTTAACAATTCCAAAACACTGATATTTATATTTTATTAACTTTGTTGATATATTAACACGTTTTGTCAACCATTACGAAATGTAATTAACTAAATGATTTTTAGGTAATATAGTTTCCCCATGAAAAACTATATTTTAGTTAGGCCTATATCTACAACCCATTTTTAAAATTAGATACTTGCTACTAACCGGTTTTAAGACCCAACCGGACCGGTATAAAATTAGTCAAATCTAACCAATCTATTCCATAAATCCGGTTAGGCCTTCAACAATCATTTACCTTTAGAGAGAAGTTGGTTATTAATTGACACCTCTCAAAGCTTTAAAGATTATCATTTCTTGTCTACAATCATCTTCTCAAAACTCGGATTTGCAGCATGAGGAGCAATCTCTGTTTCCTGCCAGTTTCATTACCAACAGACAAAAATATAAGAACTGTAAAAGAAAGATCAATATGTTGTTTGAATCTTTTTATCTGTCAGAATATTGTCTAGATGCAAATTTCGGTCAAAAAGGAGATGAAAATGGAACGTGACTTTTTGTGGCGTGAGAAAACTTTTACAGAAAATTTTACTATTAAACATTTTGAGACATCAAATCAAACATAAATCTCTGAAAAAGTTGACTCAAGTGGTATGGTATCATTCCCATCACTATAAGGGTCCAACTTTTGAACATTGCTCGACATTATTATCATAGACTTTAATGTTTTTATTTTATACTATATACCAAGATTTAAGAAACACAAGACCAACCAACATAATAAAATCATTTAAGTCACAATTTCGAACATTAAAAGCAAATCTTGAAAAAACAAGATAAATCAAGAACACACAAAGCTAACATAATATTGTCTAGAAGCAAGAAATAAATAAGATCTTTAACTGCATGCATATGATTGTGTAAGTGTAACAAGTTAAAAAACACACGTAAGCTTTCTTCCACCTTACCTTTCTCATAGATGCAGAATCCGAACAGTTGACAAACAAATTTACAATGCTCCTTCGTACTACATAAGCTTTCTTCATATCTTCAGCACGAACATTTAAACAAAATTCCAATTCCAAAGAGGAAGTCATCTGCAAATAAACACAAGAACAAAAAAAAAGTACAATGAAAAAAAGTTGGTTCAAAAACTAAACCTTCTCAATTTCAAAACCGGTTATTCGAGCACTGATCTTTTAGACAATCAGTATTCGTTAAGCTTCTTGAAAATAAGAACCCATCCAAGCTTTTAGAACCAAAACACTACATGAGAATAGGATAATTGAGAAACTTACTTTGAAATAATAAGGCTAGAAGCAACCAAATCACACAACTGTTTGAGTATTTTGTTGAACAATCCGGATATACATTTCAATGGTGGAATTCTCCATGAACATGAGGTAAAAGAAACAAGAGAATGAAGAAGATAACCGCATGCACCTTTATTTATGATTAAAAAAAGAGACTACCAAAATTGTTTTTTCTTTGAACAATTATATATATTTATTTTTACATTTACCAAGAAAAGTCTTTGCATGGAGGAGAGAGAGACGTTGATAGCAGTTCAGACCGAAACACAGACTGAGATAAAAAAAAAAAAGATGGAAAAACAAAGTTCTGAAGCTTTGCATTGGGTCAAATAGTAATCAATGAAAAGCTTTTTTTTTTAACTAAACTAGGTGGTCGCCCATGCCTTGCATGGATTGTAGGTTTTTAACGAATATTATTTCGTAAACCGAAATTTATTATAATTTATAAGCACCCACTAACATAGACCACCAATTAAATGAAGCTAAAAAATATCAACCAAATTATTGGAGTAAAAGATTAGTTATAAAAATAAACACCAACTGAATCTAAAATAAAATAAATGTAAAACACACGTTATGAAGGTAAAAAAATAACCAAAGGAATAAGAGAAAACTACGTTGTTCATAAGCCAAAATGAAAAAAAAAACATCAAAGAATAGTGTTCGCTTAATTTTTAAACATGTCAAAACTAAGTTATGAATAAGAAAAACTTTATATTTATTTTGCAATTTATGTTTTATTACAGTAGTTAGAAATTATAATGTTCTTAACAACAAAATTGGATGAGATCGAAACCAGGAGACGATTCTCGACGAGATAGATTGGGGATCGGAGAAGCGATCAAAGATGATATCGGAGAGAAGAGCGGCGGCGAGAAAATTGGAAGGAGCGATTCTCTTGGTTATATCATGTGTGTATTTAACTTTATTTTCTTTTCTTTTAGGATTTTTATTTGACGATTTAGAGGATTTCACGAATTCGTAGAAGAAGAAAGTTGAAAAAGAAAACTTGGGTGCACTTACGGGAATGTAGTTTGACAACTCTTCTCTACAATCGAAGGGCAAAACAAAAAACATTAAAAAAACGGAACAAAGGTGAAACGGTGGAAACCACACTCACGTCACCATTTTATTAAACATTGATGGATAATAAGTAAAAAAAAACACCGTCTGAAACTGCTATCAACATTTAAGATTTTTATTAAAAAAAATAAAAGCTTTTCATTGATGACTATTTGAGCCAATGCAAAAGCTTCAAAACTTTGTTTTTTCCATCTTTTTTTTTATCTCGGTCTATGTTTCGGTCTGAACTGCTATCAACGTCTCTCTCTCCTCCATGCAAAGCTTTATTCTCTCTCCTCCATGCAAAGCTTTAGATTATTGTCTCTTTCCATTTTTTTTTTATCTCAGTCTTTGTTTCGGTCATCTTTTTTATTCTCGATGTGATGAAACAATATTTTCTTGGTGAATGTAAAAATAAATATACAAAGAAAAAAATGAAAACATTTTTTTTTTTTTTGGGAAACTTTTTCTATTGAATTGCAGAAAAAAAACAAGAAGGAGCTCAAAGCCCAATTATTTTTGTGTTCTGCTTGATACACATAATAGGAACCTTAAATAAAACAGCCCATTTAAAATGATAGCCCAAGTAGATGATTTACGCAGCCCAGTGGAGTAAAGGAGGGGAGGCCCATTCTTGGAGATCATAATATCTCCGTACCAACCGCGAACGGAGTGGTTAATGATCAAAGCAGAGAGAGAGCAATACGTACGATGAAGGGTTTGCTCGATGATAACGAAGCCACTGATGAAGTGAATAAAGAGACGCCAACTCGTTTTTATTTCTTCCTTTGTTTTTTCCTTTTGAAGAGACGAGACGCCGGCTTGAGAAGAGAGGATGTGATTCAAGCAAGCAGACCAAACCACAGTTGGATAAGAGAAGAACCGAGTGCAGGATTTGATTGGCGAAAGGAGGTGGCGAAAGGAGCAGAACCAAAATGATTGGGTCCGAAACATTTTTGGTAGAGTCTCTTTCTTAATTATAAATAAAGGTGTATGTGGTTATCTCCTACTTCATGTTCATGGAGAATTTCACCCATCACAACCAAATTATTAAGGCTCTCCTTTGCCTTTGGCTATAAATCTCTTAAATCTGAATTGTTCAACAAAATGCTCAAACAGTTGTGTGATTTTTGGTTGCCTCTAGCCTTATTATTCCAAAGTAAGTTTCTCCTTTTCTCATGTAGTGTTTTGGCTCCGGTGAAGCTTTGAAAGTCATGGTTAGCGGTTGTTCGATAGCTTCTTTCATCGGCAAGGGAATGTCGAAGAGAAACAAGGATTGAATTGGTGGCGGGAGGATGAGGAATTCGCCAGAACGGAGGCTTGGAGCAACAGCGGCGACGGCTCAAAAAGGTGGAGCCGCCGAGATTAGGTTAGAGATGAAGAAAAAATGTCATAAATGGAGAAAAAATGAAACATGAACGTTATATTATGTCATAAAACCCATTATTAAAATTATTATTAGTTTTTATAAATTAAGGGGTTTTTTTTTTGTTTCTTCTTATTCGCTGTGTTATTATTAGTAACCTTTCTCGATTTCTCTCTCTTCCGCCCGTCTCTTTTGTTCTCACTCTAGAAAACGCTTGAGGAGCTGCTTGCCATTAATCCATTCGGAAGCTTTCTGCTCTTTCTTCCTCAATATCAGGTTCGCTTCGATCCACACGGCTTCTCCCTTCAATCTCCCTTCCCTTATTATTCGGATTCTCCGAGGCTTAGGTTTCGGTTTTGTTTTTCTTTCTAGTTTCGATGGGGTTTTTTTTTGTTCTCTTGCAATTGATTGTTCATAGTGTTATAAATTGATTTGTCCTCTTGCATTTCGATTTTGTAAGATTGGTTTTAGGGTTTTATTCTCATTGCTTATCTGATGTTGTGGGTTTTTTTCTCTAATTGCAATTGATTTCGTGGCTTTTAATTATTTTTCACTTGCATATGTTACTGATTTCTTTTAAAATTCCTAAATTAATATTACGTTAATCATTTAGCAAATACAAATGGTGTATTGTTAAAGACACTCACGACAATATTTTAACAAAAATTTAAATATTATAATGGACTACAATGAAGAAGATTTTTCATTGAATATTATTCAATAAATAAATAAATATAGAAATATATATATATATATATTATATGTATATACCTCATTAATTTTTTAACCCGCGGTCGACCCGCGGTTGACCTGATGACCCGGTGACCCAGAAGGCAGTCCGGTTGGTTATCCGGGTCGGGTTTAAAAACATTGATTTTTTCCTACACTTTCCTAGTATAAGCTCTTTCGAAGTCTTTATACTGAGCATTATATAAGCTCATTAGATCCATGTTACATGCATGACCACTAAATCAACGTGAGGAAATGGAGATGAAGACAAAACAAAACAATGTAAGAAGAACACATATCAAACCCAAATCACATTCTTAGACAAAGACAAAACAATGTAAGAAGAACACATAAGAGAACAAAAAAAGGGTAAGCGATGAATCAAAAAAAGGAAGATCGGAGAATAATAAAGAGAAGGGAAAAGAGTTTAATTTTTAAAACACATAGTCTAGAATTTGTACATCAGTGTCTAGAGAACAAACTTAAAACAACAACATCATACCTAATCATCATCATCATCGCAACAGACAAAACAAACATATGACTAGTACGGTGGGTTCTTTCTACTTTTCTTCCATACCTAATCTCTTCATCATCTCTCCCAAAGTAGTCAACACTTCTCCTACAACTGTGAAGGAACTTGTGGACGGCGTGCTCGCAGAAGCAGAGGAACTCGCACCATCATTCAGGACTCCATCGTTCTCATTACTCATCCTGCGCAAGGATCTTTGCCACCATCTGAACTTGTTGCAGATGGGACAGGTATAGAAGAGTTTGCCAGGATTTTTTGTTGTCCTACTACGCTTCAGGCTTGTTGTAATGTTACACCTCGGACACACAAACTCCGAAAAATAAATATTGTCATTCCCAGACCACACGACATCTTGGCATTTATTCTGCTTCTTCTGGCATTGTAAAAGCAACTTGCCATTCTTGATTTTGAAAGAGCGTCGAGAACCACAACGGCATATCTCATCGCTAAATGAAAGTTCCCCTGGGGAATATGCAGACATTCTCCTGTAAGATATTTCAGCATTTGTAAGGCAACATTTGTATAACTAGAAACAACCACTTTATACTAACATCACAACTTCACCAAAAGAGAAAACAACTTACAAGAGAAACAAAAGCAGAGTTCTGCAACATTTCCAGAAGAAGAAAAAAAACAATCATTAGGCCGCTCTTCATCATTAGCTAATAGAACGAGAGAAACAAAGATAGCAGTCTTTTGCTTAGTCAAAACCTTAATCAAACGAATCAATCACAGTGTAGTTACTAAGGTAAGCTCAAAGATAGCACAAACAATAACCAAAAAGCAACTAAGACAAACTTTAAAGCACCCAAATTTTGAAAATCCATAATCTCTTAGATATCATCGGACTTTGGGGCTGTCTATGGTTAAACGATGGATCAAACTATGACCCGAGACTCGAATATTGCAAAGAATAACCCAACCCAGAATCAAAAACGACATATCCAACTATTCACTCAAAATCTCAAAGAACAGATTTCAGATCAGAAACACAGAACCCATATTCGACACTCAAAGTCAAAGAACATTGATAATCCCGATATGAACTCACATGGTGCTCGAAGTCTCGAATTGAAAATGGAAACCTAGAGTCTCGGTGAAACCTAGAATCGAAGTCTAAGACTTGAAAATGGCACTCGAACTCGGATTCCGGCGGTCTGTGTGGTCAGAGACTTCAGCACTCGAACTCGGATTCCGGCGGTCTGTGTGGTCAGAGACTCCGGCCATCGAACTAGGTTTCCCGATGTATGTGTATTAGTCGTAAAGTTTGGTTCTTTTTTGGTCTGAGCCGTATATGTGTGGATTAATGGTTGTCTGAGCCGTATATGTGTGGGTTATTGGTTAATGAGTTATCCAAACCAAACCAATAAAATCTTATTTATTTTGAAATCTATAATTAACCAAATAAAACCAATAATATATGTTTTTAAATTATTTTTTAAGATATTTATAAGCTTTTATAAGATTTTACAAATAATAATGGGATAATTTGAAAATTGTCTTAATTATGATTCAAATTTTGAAAAGTACACCCATTTTTTTACTTTTTGAAAACTACACTTTCCTACATGTGATAAGTCATTTTTATCCTATTTTTATTTAAAAATTATAATAGTTAAATTTAAAATTCGAAAATATTATCGTTTTTAAAAGCAATGGCTTATTTGCTACGTAAAAGCTACGAATGGTCGTAGCCAATTTGCCTCTACTAAAAATCGTAGCAATACCGGAAATTGCTTCGGAATAGATTAAACTTTAGTAGCAAATTTAGTTACCGAGAAACAGTGGCAAAAAGTAACTAATTTGCTACGCATTTTTTACAAATTTGCTACGAACAAGTTGTAGCACCTTTATTGCTACGGAAACAGTAGTAGCTAGTGGTAGTCGTGTCAGTTACTGAATATTTGGTGGATTTAGAGTAGATTTAGGTTTTAGGGTTTAGGGTTTAGGGTGGATTTAGAGTAGATTTAGGGTTTAGGGTTTAGAGTAGATTTAGGGTTTAGGGTTTAGGGTGGATTTAGAGTAGATTTAGGGTTTAGGGTTTTTTAATTTTTTTGTAACAGAATATAAATTGTTTGATAAATAATTGGAAAATGTTAAGATTGTGTTTCAATTGTTTCATAAATTGCATCGTACGTTCGTAAAAAATGTTCATCTTAAACCGGGTTGCTAAACCAAAATTTTTTTTTTTTTTGACAGAATATAAATTGTTTGATAAATAATTGGAAAATGTTAAGATTGTGTTTCAATTGTTTCATAAATTGCATCGTACGTTCGTAAAAAATGTTCATCTTAGGGTGGATTTATAGTAGATTTAGGGTTTAGGGTGGTTTAGGGTTTAGGGTTTAGAGTAGATTTAGAGTTTAGGGATGGTTTAGGGTTTAGAGTAGATGATTTGAGGAGAGAGAATAATCTAAAGCTTTGCATGGAGGAGAGAGAATAAAGCTTTGCATGGAGGAGAGAGAGACGTTGATAGCAGTTCAGACCGAAACATAGACCGAGAGAAAAAAAAAGATGGAAAAAACAAAGTTTTGAAGCTTTTGCATTGGCTCAAATAGTCATCAATGAAAAGCTTTTATTTTTTTTAATAAATATCTTAAATGTTGATAGCAGTTTGAGACGGTGTTTTTTTTTACTTATTATCCATTAATGTTTAATAAAATGGTAACGTGAGTGTGGTTTCCACCGTTTCACCTTTGTTCCGTTTTTTTAATGTTTTTGTTTTGCCCTTCGATTGTATAGAAGAGTTGTCAAACTACATTCCCGTAAGTGCTCCCAAAATGAAGAACAATACCAAAACAAATTTTGAAATAAACTTCCCTTGCCGTTAATTAACCTGATGAACTAATTATGGATCCTCACACTACAACAAAAATGGTCATTGATAGCACTGAAGGATAGCACAATTTTATCTACTGCTATTAACAGGGGCGGCCCTGAACAAACGGGGGCTAGAAGCGAATTAAAAATGGGGGCCTACACAGTGGTCAATAGATCGAGTGAAAAAAACTCAGCAGAAGAAGAGGAGTCGAAGAGATCTCGCCCCTGGGAAGAAGAGAGAGAGAAGAAGAAGAAAAGACGTGGGGAAGAGGAAAAAGAGAAAGAAAAAAAATAATATATATATTTTTTTTTTGTCAACATTAATATTTTTGTTTTAATTAGATGGTCTCACAATATTTTCCAATTCTGTTTCGGGATTCTGTTTTTCGTATATCTTTGATTTTTTTTCTAAAAAAAAAAAGAAAAAAAATTGGGGGCCTACACAGTGGTCAATAGATCGAGTGAAAAAAACTCAGCAGAAGAAGAGGAGTCGAAGAGATCTCGCCGCTGGGAAGAAGAGAGAGAGAAGAAGAAGAAAAGACGTGGGGAAGAGGAAAAAGAGAAAGAAAAAAAAATTAATATTTTTTTTTTTTTTTTGTCAACATTAATATTTTTGTTTTAATTAGATGGTCTCACAATATTTTCCAATTCTGTTTCGGGATTCTGTTTTTCGTATATCTTTGTATTTTTTCTAAAAAAAAAAAAGAAAAAAAATTGGGGCGGCCCCTGGCTATTAATCACTTATGTTAGTATTAGGGGTGTTCAAAATGGTAAAACCGAACCGAACCGATCCGAACCGAACCGAAATAACCTAATATGGATGGATATTGGATATACCAATAAAACCGTATGGATATCATTTTATAAAAACCGACGGATGCGGATATGGTTCGGTTTTTAACCGAATAAACCGATTAAACCGAAAAACCCGGTGGTCTTCTATGTATAATAAAATGACAATAGTATTGCATATACAATTACATGTACACTCATATAATTTATACATATAGTTATGTGAAAACTAGTCTTAGTACTTAATAAATTAAAAGTTTATATATTAACAAGATGAATGTATTAAGAGATGCATGTTCTCGTTTACTTTTTTTTTCTTTTTCTAAATGTATTTTTATAAGTATTCGATAGACATTAACTATAAGGTGTTCGAAAATGAACCCAACTCTTTAATGGCTGAAAGTGCATTTTTCTGATTTTCATATGTTACGAAATGCTAGTTTTGTGACTTTTGTTATTGTGATGTACTACAAATGATTTTTACGGGAGCATAACACAATATATATTTATATGTATGCTATGTGGAGCTGTTAAAATTTAATAGTTGAACTTAGTTAACCAAAGAATAAAAAAGCTCAAAATTAAACCAAATGTAGCTATATATTATTCGATTTTAAACCGACAAAAACCGAAACCGAAAAAATCGAAAACCGGTAGTATCCAAACCGAACCGAACCAAAATAGATATGGTTATGATATGGTAGCTATTTTTCAGAAACCGAAAATCTAAAAAACCGAAAAAACCGAAAAAACCGAAAAAACCGAACCGAAACCGAACCGAAACCGAACCGAAAACCGGATTGAACACCCCTAGTTAGTATATCAATAGCATTTAATAAACGCTAAGTGTTATACATTATATTAGTTAAGCGGGAATGTGAATCTTTTTACTAATTAAGCGGGCAAAAACTAAAAAAAAAGAAAAAGATTTAGCATCTCGGACAAAGCTCGAGATTATCTTTTAAATCTTTTCATTTTAGTTAAGCGGGAATGTGAATCTTTTTACTAATTAAGCGGGCAAAAACTAAAAAAAAAGAAAAAGATTTAGCATCTCGGACAAAGCTCGAGATTATCTTTTCATTTCCGTAGAACCAAAAAAAAAAAAACTTAACTCCCGTCGGAGCCACCTCTAACTCCCGTCGCCGGTCAACATCTCAAGCTCCGTCGGAGCTACCTAGTTCTTCGGTTTCTTCTGTCTGCCTCAATTGGTAAGTGAACTAGATCTCTTTTCAACCTAGATCGAGATCTAAACCGATATATAAGGTTTCGAACTAGATCTCTTTTCAAGAGCTACCCAGATCTCTCTAATTTCTAATTTCGAATTGGTAAATGTCGGTTTCATTCTAAATTCTGTGTCTTTTGCCTTGTATAATTCCGAGCTTGGTCTAATTTCTGTATCTCTTGCGGCTGCATGACGAAACCCAGAAAATTAGGTACCCCGATTTCTGTTTTGTGTATTTATAGATTCAGCTTCTTCCTTTTTTCGCCACTTTCTCGATGTAAATCATTGTAGTACTTAGCAGAAAGAGGCCTAGGAGTTGGAAATTGTGATCTAATGATTCTAATCCATGTTTAGCATGTTACTTTGGGAACAATAGATTTTGATTTCTTCCTTCGTCATTATCTTTGATGTAAAAATTCGTGTATTAGAAGCAAAAGAAGCTTAGGAGTTGTAATTGAGATCTAATCATGCTTTAATCACTTTCCAATAGCTTGTTAATTTGGAATGTTAGATTCAGCTTCTTCCTTTTCTCCCTTGTTATCTTTGACAATGTTATTGAAATGCAATGTGTTAATATATCTTTTTTTGTTTTTCTGATGGGTTCTTCTCTTTATTTTTGTTGTTGGACTCTTTTTGCATGCGGTTGTGAGACCTATTCTAGACTCACTCGAAGCATCGAAGCAAGTTAAACCGCCTCCACTTTCCGATGTAAGTATTCTCGAATGTCTCTTGATCCAAAAATCTCGGTTTGTGTTTTAGCTAATGTCATTGTGTGAAAATTCATATGCTTTGATAATTATAAAACTTGAGGATATATAAACAAAAACCAATGCTTCAAAAGTATTTTACTTAGAAGATCCAAAGCAGCTAAATTCACATTATCAGTAATTCCTTCTTTTTGTTTGTCTATTCAAACAAATGAAATAAGCCAAAAGACTCATGTTTCTTTCTTTTTTGAATGTGTTCTGAAATTTATATAAAGGCATATGTGTGTTTGTAAACATTTTTTTTATGAGATGTATTCATTTCTTAATGAAAAATTTGAGCTAATGGCAAAAATGACAAAAAAGAAACTTTTTGGCCATGGTTTCATGAGTCTTGACATATTATTCGGGTGATAGAGTACTGGAACATATCCGGTTTTGATATAGTGACAATGTGACATGAGTTTGTTTGTGGTTGTGTGCGAATTACTGATTTGATGCTTTAAACTCATGTTGCTTATATATAAATTTGTTTGTGTGTCTTTACTATTTAACTATCACCGTGCATAAGATTTCTGTGATCTGTTTTAAAGCAATGTTAATCTCAAAATATAGTAATTTCAGTTATTTGTTTGCAGGTGTATCTGACTGCAATACTGGGGAACTGAAGACTTTTTTGGTTCATAGGGACTAGAATTCATAATAATCAATCTGCAAGTAGTTTCTACAGGTCAGTCCCTTCTATCCAATTTCAGTATGTTGATTTCTTTTGGTCTTTACTATGGTTGTGATTGTTTTTAGGATAAAATTATAAATGTTTTTTGTTGTGTGATTGTGTAAGTTTGATTATTGATGTTGATTGAAACTGATTAGGGGTTTAAATCACATTATCAATTTATTAAATATATAGCTTGAACAGGTCTGTCTGATATATTCAATTTCATTATTTTGATTTGCTTAGTTGTTTACGGTTGCTGTGATTGTTTTCTGGATTGATTTTTTATTGTTTTTGTGGTGTGATTGTTACTAGAAAAATTAGTGACGTTCTTTAGTCATACTTTTGTGTTTGAATTGTTGTGTTTACCTTTTTAATAAAGGTTACTTATAATGTTGGACAAGGCATGGGTGCATATATGCAGGTATTAGTATTAATTATATTGGTAGTGTTTTAATGGCCGATTAGAGACTTAAGGTCTCCTCTCTTATTTTTTTTCTTTCACATAACTCTACTTAAGAGTTGATCCAGCTTATGAGAGAGGTGCTAGGGATTTTGTATGGGCTGTGTCTGCAAGTTTAGGCCAAAATGATATGATAATATGCCCATGCCTTGACTGTCGGAATGTAGATCGTCATTCACCCAATGATGTGGAAACAATCTGTATGAATTACAATATATTACTTGCTGGGTTTTGATTATGCTATATTCCAATATATATGCTATATTACTTGTTGGGTTTTGATCGTCATTCACCCATATCCCAATCACATGCTATATTCCGAATCGGATTGATTCTCTGGTTTTTGATTATCTGGGTTTTGATTCTCAATCTCTTGTTACTTGCTGGAAGAGAGATCGAAATCGGTTGGTGATGTTGGTCTACGGAGTATTTTTTGAGTCATGTTCCAATTTGGTTATGTGAATGTTTACCGGTTTTGATTACAATCTTCATCTTCTTTAAGATGGTAATCTTGTATTAGCTACATTCTTGATTGCTAGTCTTTTACTTCACCATCTATTCATAGCTTTAGTTTTGCATTTTCTTTGCTAGAAGACAATCCTCGATTTTGCATTTTCTTTGCTAGAAGACAATCCTCGATTTTGAATATACCTTTAAGAAAGTGATTTGGTTCTCTTATGAGTTGCTGCACGTCGTATTGATAATATTCTTTGAAGAGATTAGTACACTGAAGTTAAGCTAGAATTGGGAACTTGCATTTTTGTGCTAATTAATGCCTTGTAGAATTCACACAAGAGCTTAAGTAGTTACTGATTTGGTTCTGTATCTTCTTTAATGGTTACTGCTTATTAATCAAACCAAACTCTCCCTAGAATCTTTGTCTAAGTTTTGTAATTTCATATCACTAACTTGATGTTTTGGTTTCTGGTTTTCATGTTTTATTCTTTAGAGATATGTTTGTTAATTTGGTTTCTTTCAAATACGTTTGTTTTATTCTTTAGAAATCTGTTTGTTAATTTGGTTTCTTTCAAATATGTTTGTTAATTTGGTTTCGGGTTTCATGTTTTGTTCTTTAGAGATCTTAATAAGACTTTTATACAAAGGATTGGTTCCTTTTTTCTCGCATCTTAGTTTACGTAGAAACAAATGAGGTCGAATTGCTTAACGAGTTGAAACTTGTTGTATCTTAAGATACTCTGCAAACTTAGCCTAATCATAGTTCTTTACATGAGTTCATGAGCATTTTTGTCAAAGTAAAATTTCATATAACAGACTATGTTTGATTACATGAGTTCTATTGATGCTTAAGCTTAAGAATCTCTGAAAAACTTCTCCTGTAGCAAGCATCTTCTGTTTATATAGTGTTATAAATTGGGGTTTGTTTAGCGTTTTTCAAATTGGGGTCAACCTTGGGCTCCTGAACTTTCATGTTGATAATAATTCGTTGCTTTGTCTTGAAACCTTTTAGCTGAACGTGTTTTGCGTATATTCCATAGAGAACCTGAAGGTTGGCATATCATTACATCGATCTCATTTGTTGTTGTTCTTGGATGAAATTGTAGGCACAATGGCTACAGGTGTGGTGGGGCGGGAACAAAATTCCCCAACTAATTGTCATATGCCTACATTTCTTACTTGGAATTTAGATCCAAGAATCAGAAGCCGTATCGAAGCTACATGTTTTAGATACTTTTTAAGTATTCCCAAGACGGTACATAGGCTTAATATGAAGCTCATCACCGCTCTAGTTAAGTTTTATGACTTAAAAGAGAATGCTTTTGCTTTTGGGGAGAGTAATAAGTTCTATGTAGATATCGGACTTGAAGATATCTTATATAGTACTGGACTTCCCATCGATGGGTTACAGGTATTTAATTTGAATTTTGTATTTCATTAACACCTTTTTTTATTTTTGATTTTTATGCTTTCGCTAAAATATCACTGACTTTTATGCTCAATCTGAATTCAGGTATCCGGTTATGAGGATAAACATCCCTGGCGTACAATTCAGGAACACCTAAAAGTAAGAGAAGAGGAGGCTCGCAGCTTGTTTTGTCAAAAGAGTAGACAGAGCTCTTTCATCGTCGATCTCAAGAAGCTGAAATCTAAATTTGAAAAGGTGCCAGATGATGCGATTGATTTGATGCCTTATCAAAAGGAATATCTTTTCTTTTTGGCGGGGAGTTTACTTTTTGGGAAAACAACAGAAAGCGTATCTCCCATATATCTACCATTACTTGGAGAATCAGTCAACGACTATGCTTGGGGAGCAACGACGCTTGCATTCATCAAGCATGGTTTGGTGTCAGTGAGGAAAGGTCTTGAGGCGGGGAAGACCAAAAAGTTCTCTGGTTTTACGTATGCTCTGATGGTAAGGTCTAAAACTCAGTAAAACAATTTTTTTATCAAAACAGCCACTTTGTTACATAATAATGTTTGCTGACATTTGTTTTTTAATTTCCTTGTAGATATTTGCAGTGGAACGATTTCCCTGCTTACTCGAAGCATTAGGTATTGATCCTCCACCTCCTGGGTTTCCTCTACTTTCGGGGTGGTTAAATCTATTTCCTAAAGGACATGATAAGAACACCAATGTGAAGTATTTCCAAAACAAGCTTGACAACATAATGGAAAATCAGGTAATACTATCGCTTCTAATTCTCTCTGGTCTCTTCTTCTTTCTTCTTTCACATTCCTAATTCTCTCTGTTTCTGCGGTCTATGGAATAAGCAGATTGTTCATCAGTTTTGATTTAGTTTCATAGATTCTATTTCCTTTCTTGTCAGCTAAAGTGATGGCTTATATATGGTTATAATTCTTGTTGTAAACTCAATACTTGATTATATATTCGCAGGTTACATGGCAACCTTATAAACTTTCTGGTCGTAACCTTGAATTGCCCGATGAGTACAAAGATCATGTTCCTATGATATACTCGTGCACAGCTTGTATTTGCTTCAATGTGGTCGCATACAATTGCCCTCATAAGTTCTTCAAGCAATTGGGACTGGCGGAGGTGTGCATACCTAATGAGATGCCAGATATGAAAATACTTCCCAACTTATAACTTAGCAAGAACAAAAACAAGGATTGGAGAAAAAAAAAAGAATATGAGAAAGTGAATGAATACTGGGACAAACGACATGACTATTATGTTGTGAATGCTGGAGAGGTGACTTCAATTCCTTGACAACATTAGATATACTTACCTGCAATTTTTCAACTTCAATAACTTCACTAGAGATTGCCTTTGTTCTGTTTTAATATATGGATTTGAGCTTGGGACTTTCAAGAAACCGTAGGAGCAGATCATCTGAACAAATTCATAATGAGGAGAACGAATCTAGACCAATGGTGAGTAAGTCAATTGAGATTTAACTATGGTTTTTTCTTGAATTGTGTTTATGGATTTAACGAATCTAGACCAATGGATAAAGGATTCTTATGATTTTTTGTTTTGTTTTGATAGATGAATTCCCCCTCCCATTCCCCATCTTCCTCAGGCACAGATAGAGTAGAGGCCAACAACAATGATCAGGTATTTGTTGTGTTTAAAGTTTTATTTTTTTATCTCCAAATGTTTATATATTAAACTTATATAAATGATGAATCTGGATAGGTTGATGGTGAAAATGAGCCTGCGGAGCCCTTGGCTGCTGAAGCGGAGCGCTTGGCTGCTGAGACTGCCCGCCGGGAGCGCTTGGCCGCTGAAGCCGCTGAAGCGGAGCGCTTGGCTGCTGAGACTGCCTGTTGTGAGAGAGAGGCCCGTGTGGCTGCAACTCGTAATGCTGAAGAGGCCAGCAACAATGATCAGGTATTTGTTGTGTTTAAATTTTTTTTATCTCCAAATGTTTATATATTCAACTTAGTACAAATGGTGAATCTTGATAGGTTGCAAACACAAGTCACTATAGTCTACGATCTCAACGTACTTTGCGTACACCTGGCCATTTGAAGGATTTCACTGGCTACAAGAACATTAGAGGTAACTAAACTAATAGTGTTTTATACGTTAAATTATAAGGCTGGTTTTTTTTTGGCATAAGTCTGACCCCAAACCGATAGTTGTTGGGCACCAAACTGGCATTTGTTTTGACCTTTATCTTTTTTTTTGGAATAAGTCTGACCCCAAACCGATAGTTGTTGGGCGCCAAACTGGCATTTGTTTTGGCCTTTATCTTTTTTTGGCATAAGTCTGACCCCAAACCGATAGTTGTTGGGCGCCAAACTGGAATTTGTTTTGGCCTTTATCTCCATCTTTTTTTGACCAGCATAGTCTTTGAGTTGACTTGGAGGGTGACCATTTCTTTTTCTTTTCGCTCAGGTGGATTGAAAAGAGGGCGACCAGTCGACTCCGAGAAGAGTTAGGAAAAAAAGCCTGAGTTCAGAAAAACAGAACGAAATTATTACTCCCCTTCCTTTGTTAAAGTAGTTGTAAAATTAAATTATAACCAAATGTGGTTACTTTGACCATTTCATTGGTAATATCTTAAACTATATTACCCCGGATAAAATAGAGAACAACCACATAATTTAACTATCCCTTGGGTAATGTTAGATACCAAACATAGAGTAGTTCAAAAAGAAACATTCATTGCATAACGGGTTGCACATACACTTAAGTAATTATACATTAAAGGGTAATATTGGGTTTGGGTTGGATAATCTATAGTTTATACAAACTATATTATTATTTACCTGGGGTAACCTGGTGTTTATTCATATAACTTAATAAAATATTTATTAAGTCCACTTGCAAAGTTTCGGTACCTCAAATTTACCAAGTTTCTTCGTCAATCATCGATGGGTCGTCATAAGTTGCTGATACAATAGCTCTATACCCTAGTAAGGACGAGGAGAACCCTTGGGGTATCAGCATGACTTCCTAATCTGTGTTATTAAATTTTCCTCAAATTTGTACCCTCATTAACCACTATGTATGCAGTAATTAGAAAACAAACTCGTATTGTGTTTGTTTTGTGTAAAAATATGCGACGGTGTATGGCAAGTTCGGGCCCCAACCGGTCCCACCATCAACAACCAAGAGCTTGGCAACCACAAGACATTCCACATCACCTAGAGGCTCTCAATATGATGCTAAGATGGACCAGCACGCGCAGGATCAAGCGGATCCCACCAAAAGGTCACTTTCCATATATGGCCGATTTCTCAATACCCTAAAACATGAAATAGGAAGTCAAAGAGTCATTCAAACCCTAGTTTGACTTTGACGAAGGAGAAACGATTATGAACCCTACATAAACGATTCTGAACCCTTCAAGATTGCCTTACCGAATAGTCACGACCGTTCAGCAAACCATTGTCTCTTTTCACCCAACCATCGCATCTTTTCATGTCTTCCATCAAGACCTTGCATTGTTTGTTGGCAATCGATCTCGAAGATGTAATCATTGTCAGAGAGAGTATCCATGTCGTCGGTTCTTCTTAGCACTCCTATATACTCACAAACGGGCGACCCAAACAGGTATGTAGTCCCCAAGATCTAACCGCCCAATCCTTCTATTCCGAATCGTTTACCATTCTATTCTGAAGGGTTCAGAATCGCTAAACGCTTATTTATTATCCTTTCTGAAGGGTTTGGAATCGTTTTCATTCTATTCTAAAGGGTTCGTAATCGCTAAACGCTTATCCTTTTCATCAAACATAGGTAATAACCATTCTATTATCTATTATTCAGAATCGTTTATCATTCTGAAGGGTTGTGTTGATGTAGAGATAAGTTCTACCCTAAAATCACACTGCAAGTGCACAGCAAACACAGTAGTATAGTAGGGATCGTATCCACAGAGACTTGGGAAAACACAATACTAACTAAAATTCGGACTAACCTAAGCAATATGATTTGTAAAATAACAGGTAAACGTATAAGCAAAGAGGTTGTAAACAATCGATTAAAAACGTTAAAGCTAGAGAATTCCAGGGAATGAATCCAAATTGTAATCACTATCATTAGGGTTCTAACTAAGTCCTGCTTAGAACACAAACACTATTATACTATCACCAACTGTCGTTGTATGACAGACTATGCCTAGAAACTAATACACCAACTGTCGTATGCGAATATTCCGGATCTAGGCATGCATTCTAAACGAGTTTGTTAAGTTCACGAAATCCCTAATTCGAGCTTCCTACGTAATTAGGCTATTTCGCTCTTCTATGGTAGATCAGGTTCTCAATAATATTGTCGTATCTATCAATCACCTATAGGCTAAGATCTAGGTAGCTAATCTAGATTCAAGTAATTAATTCAACCAAGAAGAAAACTATTAGATTTATTAACCCTAACAAATAGCAATTAACAATTCTTCATCAAATCCCCTTTGTGGAAACCCTAACCCTAACTAGTAAATTACTCAGACATGGACATGGATGCAATCAAATTCAATGAATAAGAAAACATAAAGAGATTGAGATTAGAAATAAAGGAGTTCGGAATCGATGAACAAGCAGGGATTCGTCTCTCCAAAGCTCTCCACAAAATCTCTCCAATCTCTAGTCTAGAATAAAGCATATACTGAATTACAGAATCTAAATTCGTTTATAATAGGGTAAAACACGATCCGGGCCAACTCGAACTTCGGGAAAACTTCGGGCAAAAACCGCAATTTCGAAATTCGGTCGCAGAAAATAAGGTGTGTCGATCGACACTAAGGAGTGTGTCGATCAAACATGACCTGCCAAACTGACGACAATTGAAAACTCAGAGCGAAGCGTCGATCGACAGCATCATGAGTGTCGATCGACACAAGGCAAAATCTGGACTTTCTTCAAATGTTGTGTCTTGACTTGTTCTTGATCCCTTTTTGCTCCAAAAGCTCCAATAAACTCCCATTTCATATAAGTACCTATTAAGACTCAAATAACAACTAAAAGACTCGATAAAACAACTTATATCATGGTGGAAAACCGGTAAAAACCATGATATATCAACTCCCCAGTACTTAGCCTTTGCTTGCCCTCAAGCAAAACAAACCAAACCAGGAGAAGAAGTTTGAAAATCGTGGAAACTTACCTGACCATATGAATTACCTACACCTGACCGTTCGTCATAATGATCTCCAGCACAACAGAAACTGACATATGAAATGAACATTCAGTACTTCGTCCAGAGCTTTCCACAACGTCCCAGATAAACGCCACAAACAACGCAAATCCTCCAGATACCATCACTGCCTGGTTTCGCCTCAGAGTATTGCCCGAGAACCAAAATTATCCCCTTTTCTACACCTGAACAAACAATCTCTATATACACAAGATTTCCTTTCTCTCCCCCAGACTTATTAAAAGCTTAGGACCGATTTTTCCCTACTTTTCTAGGGTATCATTTTATTTTTTCTATCGGTCCTCTTTTTATCAAAATTAAAACAACTATTGCTATGTTTTCTAATACTATTACGGTTTAGTTTCTTCCAAAGGAGTCGTTCCGGCACTACTCTTGCGAAAAGCAGACGCGCCTGAAATACTGCATTTTTAGTAGTAGTTGTGCTGGCACAACTCTTACCAACATCTCGAAACTTTAGATATTTACAAGTTATAAAATGAGACATGGAATTTAGATTTCAATTATAAACAATTTTATGTATTGGTTTTTGATTTTTTTTTTTTTCTGACGGCTCAGAAGTAAGCTCAGAAGTAATTAATTTTTATTGATTGGTTTTGATTTTTTTTTTCCTAACGTCTTAGACCCGAATTGCGCAAGTCATTTTCTCTTAACACTTGTGTTAGTTGTTTTAATTTTGTTATATAAATTTAAAAGCGGGTGCAAAATAAAAGGAATATGATTGCCGCCAATCATATTCCTTTTATTTTTGCGGCAATCATATTCCTTTTATTTTGCGGCAATCATATTCCTTTTATTTTGCACCCGCTTTTAAATTTATATAACAAAACTAAAACAACTATTGCTACCCAATTATTAATATTTCTATTCAAAACAGACGTCATTAATCCACAGCAATAAATATCAAAAAATAAAAAAAGTTAAACAGCTAAATTTGGTGAATAAATGATTTTCGGAAAACTAATATCAGTTTCACGAAACTGATATTGGTTTGGTGAAACTGATATTCGTTTGGCGAAAATCATATTCCTTTTATTTTGCACCCGCGTTTAAATTTATATAAAAAAATTAAAACAACTATTGCTATGTTTTCTAATACTATTACGGTTTAGTTTCTTCCAAAGGAGTCGTTCCGGCACTACTCTTGCGAAAAGCAGACGCGCCTGAAATACTGCATTTTTAGTAGTAGTTGTTCTGGCACAACTCTTACCAACATCTCGAAACTTTAGATATTTACAAGTTATAAAATGAGACATGGAATTTAGATTTCAATTAGAAGCAATTTATGTATTGGTTTTTAATTTCTTTTTTTTTCTGACGGCTCAGAAGTAAGCTCAGAAGTAATTAATTTTTATTGATTGGTTTTTTATTTTTTTTTTCCTAACGTCTTAGACCCGAATTGCGCAAGTCATTTTCTTTTAACACTTGTGTAAGTTGTTTTAATTTTGTTATATAAATTTAAAAGCGGGTGCAAAATAAAAAGAATATGATTGCCGCCAATCATATTCCTTTTATTTTGGCGGCAATCATATTCCTTTTATTTTGCACCCGCTTTTAAATTTATATAACAAAACTAAAACAACTATTGCCACCCAATTATTAATATTTCTATTCAAAACAGACGTCATTAATCCACAGCAATAAATATCAAAAAATAAAAAAAGTTAAACAACTAAATTTGGTGAATAAATGATTTTCTCCAAACTAATCAGTTTCACCAAACTGATATTGGTTTGGTGAAACTAATATTCGTTTGGCGAAAATAATATTCCTTTTATTTTGCACCCACTTTTAAATTTATATAACAAAATTAAAACAACTATTGCTATGTTTTCTAATACTATTACGGTTTAGTTTCTTCCAAAGGAGTCGTTCCGGCACTACTCTTGCGAAAAGCAGACGCGCCTGAAATACTGAATTTTTAGTAGTAGTTGTGCTGGCACAACTCTTACCAACATCTCGAAACTTTAGATATTTACAAGTTATAAAATGAGACATGGAATTTAGATTTCAATTAGAAGCAATTTATGTATTGGTTTTTGATTTTTTTTTTTCTGACGGCTCAGAAGTAAGCTCAGAAGTAATTAATTTTTATTGATTGGTTTTTGATTTTTTTTTTCCTAACGTCTTAGACCCGAATTGCGCAAGTCATTTTCTTTTAACACTTGTGTAAGTTGTTTTAATTTTGTTATATAAATTTAAAATCGGGTGCAAAATAAAAGGAATATGATTGCCGCCAATCATATTCCTTTTATTTTGGCGACAATCATATTCCTTTTATTTTGCGGCAATCATATTCTTTTTATTTTGCACCCGCTTTTAAATTTATATAACAAAACTAAAACAACTATTGCTACCCAAGTATTAATATTTCTATTCAAAACATACGTCATTAATCCACATCAATAAATATCAAAAAATAAAAAGAGTTAAACAACTAAATTTGGTGAATAAATGATTTTCTCCAAACTAATATTAGTTTCACCAAACTGATATTGGGTTGGTGAAACTAATATTCGCTTGGCGAAAATCATATTCCTTTTATTTTGCACCCGCTTTTAAATTTATATTAAAAAATTAAAACAACTATTGCTATGTTTTCTAATACTATTACGGTTTAGTTTCTTCCAAAGAAGTCGTTTCGGCACTACTCTTGCGAAAAGCAGACGCGCCTGAAATACTGCATTTTTAGTAGTAGTTGTGCTGGCACAACTCTTACCAACATCTCGAAACTTTAGATATTTACAAGTTATAAAATGAGACATGGAATTTAGATTTCAATTAGAAGCAATTTATGTATTGGTTTTTTATTTCTTTTTTTTTCTGACGGCTAAGAAGTAAGCTCAGAAGTAATTAATTTTTATTGATTGGTTTTTGATTTTTTTTTTCCTAACGTCTTAGACCCGAATTGCGCAAGTCATTTTCTTTTAACACTTGTGTAAGTTGTTTTAATTTTGTTATATAAATTTAAAAACGGGTGCAAAATAAAAAGAATATGATTGCCGCCAATCATATTCCTTTTATTTTGGCGGCAATCATATTCCTTTTATTTTGCACCCGCTTTTAAATTTATATAACAAAACTAAAACAACTATTGCTACCCAATTATTAATATTTCTATTCAAAACAGACGTCATTAATCCACAACAATAAATATCAAAAAATAAAAAAAGTTAAACAACTAAATTTGGTGAATAAATGATTTTCTCCAAACTAATATCAGTTTCACCAAACTGATATTGGTTTGGTGAAACTAATATTCGTTTAGCGAAAATCATATTCCTTTTATTTTGCACCCGCTTTTAAATTTATATAACAAAATTAAAACAACTATTGCTATGTTTTCTAATACTATTACGGTTTAGTTTCTTCCAAAGGAGTCGTTCCGGCACTACTCTTGCGAAAAGCAGACGCGCCTGAAATACTGCATTTTTAGTAGTAGTTGTGCTGGCACAACTCTTACCAACATCTCGAAACTTTAGATATTTACAAGTTATAAAATGAGACATGGAATTTAGATTTCAATTGGAAGCAATTTTATGTATTGGTTTTTGATTTTTTTTTTCTGACGACTCAGAAGTAAGCTCAGAAGTAATTATTTTTTATTGATTGGTTTTTGATTTTTTTTTTCCTAACGTCTTAGACCCGAATTGCGCAAGTCATTTTCTTTTAACACTTGTGTAAGTTGTTTTAATTTTGTTATATAAATTTAAAAGCGGGTGCAAAATAAAAGGAATATGATTGCCGCCAATCATATTCCTTTTATTTTGGCGACAATCATATTCCTTTTATTTTGCGGCAATCATATTCTTTTTATTTTGCACCCGCTTTTAAATTTATATAACAAAACTAAAACAACTATTGCTACCCAAGTATTAATATTTCTATTCAAAACAGACGTCATTAATCCACAGCAATAAATATCAAAAAATAAAAAGAGTTAAACAACTAAATTTGGTGAATAAATGATTTTCTCCAACATATATTAGTTTCACAAAACTGATATTGGGTTGGTGAAACTAATATTCGTTTGGCGAAAATCATATTCCTTTTATTTTGCACCCGCTTTTAAATTTATATAACAAAATTAAAACAACTATTGCTATGTTTTCTAATACTATTACGGTTTAGTTTCTTCCAAAGGAGTCGTTCCGACACTACTCTTGCGAAAAGCAGACGCGCCTGAAATACTGCATTTTTAGTAGTAGTTGTGCTGACACAACTCTTACCAACATCTCGAAACTTTAGATATTTACAAGTTATAAAATGAGACATGGAATTTAGATTTTAATTGGAAGCAATTTTATGTATTGGTTTTTGATTTTTTTTTTTTCTGACGGCTCAGAAGTAAGCTCAGAAGTAATTAATTTTTATTGATTGGTTTTTGATTTTTTTTTTCCTAACGTCTTAGACCCGAATTGCGCAAGTCATTTTATTTTAACACTTGTGTAAGTTGTTTTAATTTTGTTATATAAATTTAAAAGCGGGTGCAAATTAAAAGGAATATGATTGCAACCAATCATATTCCTTTTATTTTGGCGGCAATCATATTCCTTTTATTTTGCGGCAATCATATTCCTTTTATTTAAGTATTTTCGTTTATTTCCTTTTTACTTTTTTTATTATTCTTAGATAAAAACTGTTTCTAAAAATATTACCTAAAGTTGTGTTTTAATGTTTTAAATATTTTTAGATAAAAAATCTTAGATAAAAACCCCCCATGCAATTTTTACTTCTACTAATTGCACCCGCTCATCTACGAAGGCCACCTCTGAGAAACGTAGGAATCCTGAAGAGATCCGATCTACCGGCACTAGCATCCCGGCGGGTTCCAGTTTGTGTGCGTGTGGACTATCAGTAGAGGCGCAGCACTTGAGGCGCTACAGATCTCGAATCCATGATCATCTTCCGCTGCCAACTTTCAGGTATGTCTGAGATCTCAACGATTCAATTAAAAGAACCTTAGATCCTAGGCTATAGGAATTGTCACAAGGTTTAATAGAGATTAAGAAACTGTAACATATTCCTTCAGAAAGACCCATCACAAAGCTCGACGCTAATTGGGAAGGACCATACTTGGTCTCAAGGGTGGTGAAGCCTGGCGTCTATAAACTAATTACTATGGATGGTTCGCCGATTCCCCATTCATGGAACGCCGCCAATCTTAAGCGATTCTACTACTAAAAACCGTTGTAATCAGAACTACGAGCGACTTGATCCCGGAAGGGTACGTAGGCAACCTTCAAAGGCACATTCACTAATCGTAAAACTTTTATTTAGCTCCCAAGGCAATTAGCACGCCAAAAGGAACGCTCGACACGGCATAAGCCGACAAATCCCGTTCGCCGCCATCGATCATCGCCAGAAATGAGCGAAAGACCAAAGCCGGTCCTTGACCGCAAAAGCAAAATGCGCGTCATCCAAAGACACGGTAGACTGATCATCTACCCCCCCCCCCCCCATTCGAACAATTTTTTTTTGTCGAATGCCGTGGCCTAATCGCCTACACAAACAAAATTAAAACAACTATTGCTACCCAAGTATTAATATTTCTATTCAAAACAGACGTCATTAATCCACAGCAATAAATATCAAAAAATAAAACGAGTTAAACAGCTAAATTTGGTGAATTAATGATTTTCGCCAAACAAATATATGTTTCACCAAACATTAATCTTAAAATATGTTACAATATTCACACCCTAAAACATGTTTTTATTCGTACTTATTATCCTTTCAAATTTCATTTCTAAAATAGCTTTTATATAAAACCCTAATATTTACCCATTTCTTATTAAAGGAAAAAAAAACCGTTCACCTTAACATCCAATGAGAAGAGATCACTAAGATCGCCGTTTCTGACCGTTCGATCAGTTTCACCACCTCCATCACACCGTTACCTTTTCCCGTAATACACTTAAATTCTGTAATGCCAAAAAATATTATCATTAGGATAACCCTTCGGCTCTCTATACCCCTATCCTCTCCACCGTGAAAGAATTAGGTATTTCCTCCGCCAGAATCTATTTCCTGAAATCTAACTTATTTCTCTTTTAATCTATCTAATATCTCTATCACTCTCTTTAGGGATTTGACCTCTTGAATCGATTTGTTTGAAGGATCTGTTTGACGGACTCGCACGAAGCAGTTGCTGATAGGAGGTAGAATCTCATACTGATCATATATGAATTGTTAATTACACCTTTCTAATCTTCTTTGATACAATCCCGTTCCATACTATTGTTGTAGGTTTATCTCGAGTCAAAACACAAACGAACAAATGTCGCAGTGAATCCCAAAGGTTAGGTCTTTCGCTTACACTCTGTTACAAAACCCTAGTTAAGACAAATGATGTAGTTTTATCTGTCTACATATCAATTTATGCATTTTTGCTTGTTGTATATTCATCAGTTACATTCATACTTGCCAGGTTTTAAACAACAGTCGGCCTCTAATAGCATCAATTTGCACTGAGGTTAGTCTTCAATTTGTATCTCTCTTTTTTTAGAAATATATTTTTTGGTTCTTCGATATTTTCTGACATTTAATCATTCACTTTAGCGTTGTAGGAACTGCTAATTACAATGGAACCAATGAAAGGACTCGTCTGCGGGCTCTCTGCCTTTAGATTTAAACCGCAAATTCCACAAATCCCACAACATAACCAACAACATGCATATGAAGGAGGGCAAAATGATGTGGAGGAGATCACCGAACATGAGTTTAGACGAAACTGCGGATATTCTGCACCAAGGAAACGTCCTAGACAAGAGCAAGGACATTCCTTCAAAGGCAAAGCTGATACACTAGACTAGAGGAATGGATGTAAATTTCAATTGCTTGTTTAAATTGGTTATATGTTATGAAAAATTGGTTGTTTAAATTGGTTATGAAAAATCATTTGATTTGGTTTCATTTAAATTTATGTATTCAAGCTTTCAAAATAATATATTAAATTATAGTTTTCAGTAATAGCATATATATATAATTATATTAATAACAACAATTACAATTTATTATTTATAAAATAAATTACAATTGCAAAAACAAAACGCTATAGTATTGTATACTATAACGGACAATTTAACGCTGTGTTACAAAAATAAACCAATAGCGTTTATAAAATATGCTATCAAAAAAATTGAATACTCTGATATAAATAGATTCTATCACGGAGAAAATAAACGCTATGTTTAAAAAACCAGTCCAATAGCGTTTTAAAAAACGCTATCTAAAATATTATGTACTCGGAAATAAATAGTAACAATAGCTTTAAATGACAAATTAATAGCGGAAATAAAGCGCTATTGTATAATCTACTATTGCATTAAAGGAAACGCTATCGTATAAGGAACTATCATAGCATAACGAAAAAGCGCTATAATAGGTCTTGGACCTATTGTCGCGGTTCCAGACACAGCGTTTCTAATTCCGCTGTGATAGGCTTCCATAGCGTTTTTTAGCCGCTACGAATACCCGATTTTCCTGTAGTGAAATACCATCCGTTATTGGAAATGAGACACGACTATCCTCTGTGTTACAAAGTGATTTAATTGGAGGACTGGATGGATCTCGAAACATAGAATAAACACACCTATAATATACCATGTTGCTGCTAACACGTTTATTTATTACCAATGCTACAAATATAATATGTTAGCACTAACAAAGTAGTTAACTGTGCCACTGATATACTTAACCGAGAACTCGAACTTATTGCACAAATTGCATCCGTTATTGCTGCTGGATCCCGAGACATAGAATAAACACCTCTATAATATACGCTATAATATGTTCTATTCCAGAACACGGCGTTGGCACATCAACTTCCTTACTTACCCGAAAATATCTCGCTTGGCATCGTCAACCTATATTAACGAGTATTATCTGTGTTACATAGTGAATGAATTAATTGGAGGACTGGATGGATCCCGAGACATAGAATAAACACACCTATAATATAACATGTTGCTGCTAACATATGTATTACCAATGCTACATATGTAATATGTCAGCGCTAACAAAGTAGTTAATTGTGCCAGAATTTTTGATAGAATAGAACACACCGTGTTCTATTCTATTCTATAATTTTGTTTTTCTGGGACAGAAATTAACAAGATGTTCTATTATATAATATATTTTTCGTCGTGTTCTATTCTAATAAGTATGCTCTAATATGTTCTATTCCAGAACACGGCGTTGGCATAACAACTTCCTTACTTACCCGAAAATATCTCGCTTGGCATCGTCAACCTAAATTAACGAGTATCATCTGTGCTACACCGTGAATTAATGGCGCTAAAAAATATATTAACGAGTATCAACTTTGCAAGTGGACTTAATAAATATTTTATTAAGTTATATGGATAAACTCCAGTGTTACCCTGTGTGGTAAATAATAATATAGTTTGTATAAACTATAGATTATTCAACCCAAACCCAATATTACCCTACGTACTATGTTACTGCCATATTAGAACTTATCTGGGTTTTTTTAACACTTGCTTTAGTTTCTCTAATTATAACCTATATGTTTTTATCCTATTTTATTAGGCTATGTGGATAAAGTCCACCTTACCCACGAAAATAGTAATGTCTTTATCCTATTTTATTAGGCTATGTGGATAAACTCCACCTTACCCATATAAATAGTAATATAGTTTGTATAAATATAAATTATCCAATCCAAACCTGGCATCATCCTACGTGTGAGATTTGGTTAACCATACACCGTCGCATATGTTTACACAAAACAAACACATGCTTGTTTTCTAATTACTGCATACATAGTGGTTAATGAGGGTACAAATTTGAGGAGAATTGAATAACACAGATTAGGAAGTTCGATACCCTAAGGATTCTCCTCGTCACGACTTCCACCCATTCGCTGGAATGGGTGAAAAGATGCGATGGTTGGGTGAAAAGAGACAATGGTTCGCTGAACGGTCGTGACTATTCGGTATGGCAACCTTGAAGGGTTCAGAATCGTTTATGTAGGGTTCATAATCGTTTCTCCTTCGTCAAAGTCAAACTAGGGTTTGAATGACTCTTTGACTTCCTATTTCATGTTTTAGGGTAATGAGAAATCGGCCATATATGGAAAGTGACCTTTTGGTGGGATCCGCTTGATCCTGTGCGTGCTGGTCGATCTTAGATTCTTAGCATACAAAAAGTATGCTAAGAGACAAGAATAATATTTCATATTTTTATTTAGTATACAAAAAGTATGGTCGCCTTCTTTTCCAGGGCGGGGTCGCCTTCTTTTCCAGGGCGGGGTCGATCCGTCTGAGCGAAAAGAACTCTTTTTTACTTTTTCTGTTTTCAATATTTCTCACTCCTTCTTTTGACACAAGGTTTTAAAATATTAATATATTTATGTCAACACTTTTTTAATTCCATTAAACGAGGTGCAGTGCAACTTTGTAGTTAATGATGATAGGTAACGTTAAAAAATAAATAAAAAAGACCATATATTCGAAACTCGGTAAGAGTGCTAATTTTTCATCAATATAGACCAATGTGCTTCTACAAACCGGTTCGATTCAATTAACCAGCCATATTCGATTTTAACATAAATAGAGTTTCGATTTGGGTTGGGTCTTGTCGGATTGAATAGGTAGAGTTTTAGAACAACAAGCTTCGGCTTTTGAAGTGTCTGCAAGAGACACTTCAAAAGAAAAAAATCCGGCTCCAACGGTTAGATTCAGAATGGACATGGTAGAAACGACTATGTTTGAGTTTGTATCTGCAACTGCGCACTCTGTTGACCAAGAACTAAATTCGACAAGCCCCGATCCGACCCAAAACTCTACCTATTCAATCCGACAAGACCAAACCCAAATTGAAACTCTATGTATGTTAAAATCGAATCGGGCCGGTTAATTGAATCGAACCGGTTTGTAGAAGCACATTGGTCTATATTGATGAAAAATTAGCACTCTTACCGAGTTTCGAATATATGGTCTTTTTAATATTTTTTTTAACGTTACCTATCATCATTAACTACAAAGTTGCACTGCACCTCGTTTAATGGAATTAAAAAAGTGTTGACATAAATATATTAATATTTTAAAAACTTGTGTCAGAAGAAGGAATGATAAATATTGAAAACAGAAAAAGTAAAAAAAGAGTTCTTTTCGCTCAGACGGATCGACCCCGCCCTGGAAAAGAAGGCGACCACTCGACTCAGGGAAGAGGTAGGAAGAAAAGGCTCGGGATGGATTTAGATGTAAAAAAGTAGGATCATCTACCCCCCCATTCGAACAATTTTTTTTTGTCGAATGTCGTGGCCTAATCGCCTACACAAACCGTCCAGATGAGTCCGCTCATCTCGACATATACGACCTAAGCCGAGCCACGTATCGCAGTCATAAGAAAAGCAATAACTCAAAAAAACTCGTATATTCAGTAACGCCAAAATAAAAACCCGGAACACAGGCGATTTCGGTCGCCAAAAAAAAAAAAAAACCCTCGTTCTTCAGGACTCCTCGCCATTAGTGTCAGACTTATCCGCGACCAACTACTGAGCAGTTCCCACCTTCAACGCCGCATCGACATCCTCCAAAGTGACGATGAGATCGCTTTTCTCCAAGGAGGATGCACTCGGAACTAGCTTCTCTTGCTCACCTCGGAGGGCGAGAAGCTCCACCTCATACTCCGCCGCGCCATGCCCTCCTCGAAGCATCTTCAAACAGTTCAGTGCTCCCAAAGTTTGGTTCAAAGCCGTCTCTGTCTCTCTCTCCCTCGAGCGACCAGTCAGGTGCGCCTCCACTTTCGCCAAAACGGCGCGGTAACAACTGATTTCAGCGGTCGCCCTCTCAAGCTCCGCGAGGTCCTGGTGTTTCTCACCACGAAGACGAGTGATTGTCTTCTTCAGCAGCGCGTCATGGACACCCCTTTCGTCCCTCATCTTGACGACCATATCCTCAAGCTTTTGGCACCGGTCGCGCGTCGCGGTAAAACACGATGACAGCTCGTCCATCATCTTCTCATCCTCCTTTAAACGAAGAGTGGCGGCTTCCAACTTCTCCGCGGCACCTTCGGCAGCCAAAGGCTCCAATTCAAAGAACCTTTGAGCTATAGGTTATAATTAGAGAAACGAAAGCAAGTGTTATAAAAAAAATAGAGAAGTTCTAATATGGCAGAAACACAGTACGTAGGGTAATATTGGGTTTGGGTTGGATAATCCAAACCTGACATTATCCTACGTGTCAGATTTGTTTAACCATACACCGTCGCATATGTTTACGCAAAACAAACACATGCTTGTTTTCTAATTATTGCATACATAGTGCCGACAACAAAGGCCAATCACACTCAAAAGCTACGGGACTTCATCTTCATTTATCCAGCATGGTAATCCAGTTGACAAGATGAAACTCACCAATGAGAATCTCATCGGCTTGTTGTTGATGCAAAACCAAATCTCGCCTTCCCTTGACGACACAATCTGTCTTACTACCAGAAAGTGAACCAGCTGCCCAGAAAAACCCAATCCATCACCATTTTGAGCACCACCTGCTTTTCTTAAACCCGCTTTGATGATCGGGCCAAGAAAAGTAGTTTTCAGCCTTTTAGACCATGCACTTTTCAAGGGTTTACTGAACCAGCTCAGGAAAACGTCTTGGGCGTAAGTCATATTCCTATATTGCATGATTGATGGAAATGAGTGTGTGTTCATTGTAACCGTTACAGGTGCTATGACGTTTGTTTCTTCAGGGGCCGGTACTTGGTTTTGTGTGAGTTGCATATCTGACTGTGTTCCAACAACTGAGCCCTCACCCTCTGGTGCATGTGCATTAGACAGACTACCCAAATCATCCTGAAAATTGATGCAGTATATGAGAGGAATATTTATTTCGTGTAATATATTTGTATTCCATGTAACACGATGGGTTGTGCCGATAAAAGATGTAGCCCTCTCAATGTGATGCGGGAACGGATGAAGTGGCTCGTATACAACAAAACCTCGTATCCCGTATAAAGATTTGGAGAACTGAGATTAAAATAAGATAAAAAAAGAAGTGAAATAGTACAAGTAACAATAAATGGTCGTGGACAACAAAACAATGAATTGTCCATTGGATAATTACATGCATGATTACCCTCTTATTCAAACGAACATGCCCGTTTATTAGATGACGTAACCGTCCTGCGTGTCACCAACTATGCACATGTAAATGAGGTAAGGTCCAAATCAGCTATGCAATATGGTAAGCGCACATGTACGTTTACGTAATAGATTCGATTAATGTCGATAGATAGAAAGAAAAAGAGGTTAACCTAATTTTTTTTTTTTTTTTTGTTAAAGGGCCTTCAAATTAATTGTAGAAAGAAAATCAAATGTTTACAAAGCATAAGCCATTGTTTTGATGGTAAAACCCAAAGCCCACAGCAGTAATAAAGCCCACGACACTAATAACAATTTATGGTAGTGTGGAGATGAGGCTGTTAATAGCCCATTAGAATGCAGCCCAAGTAGGTAGTATAGTTGGTTGGAAATTAACCACAATAATGACTAAGGGTGGGATTATTATCCGGGATCCGATCCGGGATCCGATCCGGGATCCGCTCCGATTCGTCCCGAAAATCCGGATATTCGGGGGGGGCCGGATCCGGATCCGGATATCTCGATTCTGAGGTCCGGTTATCCGGATCCGGTTCCGGGGTATTAAATATATTATTTTTTTAAAAAAATATGTATTTTTATATATATTATGTGATTTTTAAAATAAAATATGTATAAATTTTAATTTTAGTTATGTTTTTATAAAATATTAGATTTATTTTTAAAATATTATATAAATTATTACTTTTTATAATTAAATTTATCTTTTTAAACATTTTTATATATTTTAATTTATTTTAATTATTTTTTTACGGATCCGGATATCCGCGGATATCCTGATTTTTGGCCGGATATCCGGATCCGGCCCACCCCTAATATTAATGACGGAGTGATCGAGAAGTGAAACAGCAGGAAGAAGATTTGTTCGATTAGATGCTTCTTCTTCGCATATCTCATACCAGCTTTTCTTTTTCACGACCGATTATGCTTCATAGATTCGATTTGTATTCGTGAAACAAATAACGACGATGCTCTCCGATCTTCCAAAGGAGATGGTAGAGGAGGTGCTCTCTAGGCTTTCGGTGACATCGCTGAGAGGAGTGCGATCGACCTGCAAAAAGTGGAACACTTTATCCAAAAGTCGCACCTTTACAATGCTTTACATCCGTGAAGCAAAGAAGAAGCAGAGGAAGGAGTTTCAAGTGGCAGTGATTCTCGATTGTAGGCTTTCTTTATTTAGCGTCAATCTCCTTAATCCATCTATAGATCTTATAGGTAAACTCATTAGCCTAGACGATGAAGATCGAGTTGACATGTATAAAATCTTTCACTTCAATGGTTTATTGTTATGCCAGACCAAAGACAGATCTAGGCTTGTTGTTTGGAACCTTGATTCTGCGCAAACAAGGTGGATCGAACCCATAACTTCTTTCCACTTGTTGGACAGGTATGCTCTTGGATACGAGAGGAATTATCAGTACTCGCTTCGTCGCCACAAAGTATTGAGATTTGTGGATGACCAGAGAATTTGTGAGTTTGAAATATACAGTTTTAGGTCTAATTCATGGAAGGTTCTTCATGTCAATCCGGACTGGGATATAGGATTTTTCCGACATGGCCTGTCTCTCTGTGGCAACACTTACTGGATTTCCCAAGATAAGAAACATGGAACCCATGGCCTTTTTTTCGTACTCTGTTTTGATTTCACAACGGAGAAATTTGGACAACGCCTGCCTCTGCCTTTTCACACTTTCGGTCTAGATATTGTGGCTCTATCAAGTGTTAGGGGAAAACAGATTGCAGTGTTATGGCAGAAAAGAAGTTGTCCATATACCTTGAAGATATGGATTAGCAAGAGGATAGAGCCCAATGTTGTGTCATGGAACAAGGTGTTGCTAATGGTTGATATGAAACCTCTGACCGGTTTTCCCTTCTTATTCTCCGCTGGAAGTTTCTTCGTTGATGAAAAGAAGAAGGTGGCGCTGGTTCTTGATAAAGAAGGAGATGGTGGAGGTAAATCTGATTTTCGTACCTCCACTCGCAACATAGCTTACATCATTGGAAATAACGGGTACTTCAAGACAAGTGGATCTTGGCGAATCTAGAAAAATAACTTGTTGGCCACTTGGGTGCTCTTATGTTCCGAGCTCGGTGCAAATCAAGCAAGCCGCTCCACGAGCCAACCATAAAACAGCCTAATCTATTGTCGTTTAAAGTTTATACGATTGTTTATTTTCTCATCTTTGATTTATTATTTTGTATCCCAGACAACATGGCCTCTGTTTCTTTTGCTTTGTGCATCCTGTTGGAGTTATAGTTTTTGTTTATACTTTGTGACAGAATCTATATCATAGTTTGAATTTTTTAGTCTTGTCCGGACTCGATTTCAAATTTAGTTTAAAAGTCTTGGTGAAAGAGGTTGCCGAAAATAACAGGTTCGGTTTATCAATCGGAACATATCTAAAAAAATTCAAAATCAAAATAAAATCAATTTAGAATGACTTTCAAATGCTTCAGTCAACTCATCCCTGATGATGGTCATTTAACTAAGATAATATGAATATTCCTTTGTTCTGTAATTATCAGATATAACATATCAATTTGAAAGGTTTAAATCAAATTAAACCAGATAACGTAATTCATATCTGGAACAAAAGGAAAATTATCCGGGATAATATGAGTTTTAGCTTGCTCACTTATCCAGGATTATGAGGCAAGTAACGAACGTTAAATAGACAATAGAAATCAAATAGAGGTAAATGTTTGAAAACAAGTTCGGAAAAACAAATTGCAAATTCGGAAAGTTGTCACGCCTTCTTCAAAAACCCTCACCAATGAAATCTTCATCACTTGTATGGTCTCCATTTGAGTTTTCAGAATCTAAAAGTATCGTACTTATGCCCGAATCATCACAAGATGGAACACTATCGTCCAAGAACGAAACTTTGTATTGTACAAGGACATATTCTGATTTCCTATAAAAATGAGAAACAACAACAACTTGGTTACCATTTTTAAGACTATTCATTGAGACTGAAACAAGAGAAAACATTTACTTACAAAGAACCCACGAGCTGATAAATTCTTCTATACAATGTCGTTCGCACATTTCCCACAAACGGACCAATATTCTTCCTTGCAACCGTATAATACAAGCGATTAAGTTCTCGAGTACAACGAAGTTCGAGATAGAATCCCAATTGTACTCATCGGAGTCATCCACTTTTCGAATAGATACAAGCCTTGGTAGACTTTGATTGGCTGCTTGGTGAGAATAAGACCAGATGGGAAATTGCAAAGATGTGCAACATCTTCAAAATAGAGTCATTCGAACTTTGATTTGTTCAGCACCTCTTCTAACAAAACCAAAACAAACTGTTAACACAAAGGGTACATAATAGCATATGTTGAGCTAACTCGTAAATTCGAACTTCATCTAACTCGACATGATAATACATGAAATAGTTATATATCACGTGTAATCTAACTCGAGATTGTGACATTATAAATGCATGTAACATGATCATATACCATGTGATCTGTTACTATGAAACAAACAAGAGCATATCTAAATTTCTATATGAAACAAACAAGAGCAGATCTAACCTGACAAGTTATGTGACTCTGACTGAAGATTGTATACATTATAGGGTGTAGGACTAGGAGTAAGAATAGGACTGTAGTCACCAGCATCAGTAGAATTACTGGTCATAGAGATATTACTGGTCATAGAGACATTACTGGAATCAGTAGAATTGCCCCCTTCCGAGCAACCGCCGATGTAGCCTTCACCGAATCAACAGAATTGGCCCTGCTCGAATCACTAGAATCCATCGCCTCCGATAAATTTGACCTAAAAACAAAAGAGATCAAATAAGATCAAATAAGATCAAGCAGTCCTCTCTTCTTCATCAAACAGATTCTCACAACTAAGAACAAACACAATTGACTGGGGAAGCAATTGAAGATAGAAGTTACAAAGACAGAGAAAAGTCAATTGTTTTTGTTCTTAGTTGTGAGAACAAACACAAAAGAGAAGTTCTATCTTGATTCAAATACAGAGAAAAGTGAATTGTGTTTGTTCTTAGTTGTGATAGAAGTTCAATCTTCAAGATAGAAGTTACAAAGACTAGAGAAAAGTTCAATCCTGAAGAAAAACAACTACTCTTCTAAAAGTTCAATCCTGAAGAACATCAAGAGGCGGTCTCCAGTTTATGTAATCGATTCCATCGATTGATCTTAAGCAAGTATCAATTTCATTCTTGTAATTTTCAAGCCAAGCAGTAGAGTATGCTACCACAACTACATCTCAAAATACATCCACAATCAATCCGTACAATATGTACCGAGAAAACGAGACAATACCTTTTATAAAACTAAAAAGAACTAGAGATATTGTCAAAACCAAAATGAGAAAACAAGTTAGGATCAGGCAGTGGATTTTATTTCTCTTTCACTATCGTCAAGACGATAAGCATAGTAATGGCCGAGAGAAGTCCCAAACTCTTTCGCAGCCTTAATCGCTTTAGCGATTTTAGTTTCGAGAAGCTTTTTAATGTTCAAAGAACAAGAAGGGTCTCTGCCACGAGCCAAAGAAGATCCAATACTCAATTTGAATAAGAATCAAAAAATAAGAAGATGCTTGAATCACCAATAACAGTAAAAACTTATTTGCATCTTCATATATTAGAATTGATACCTGGTGGATTATACAAACCCCAACCAATGGGATTCTCGGTGTCGTCGACGACAATGATAAACGTTGAGGGTGAGAAGAAGCAATTTGGAAAGAAGAGAAATAGAGGGAGTAACAGAGGTGGATGGCGGAATTAAAAAACGATAATCGAAATCAAGGTTTTGATTATTGGAATCGGGAAATTAACGATGAAGGTGAGATTTGGTTCGGCGAAGAGAGAGAGTGATAGGAGAGAGTGGCAGAGTGTGCAAATTATAAAAGCGCATGCAGCTTTAGCTCTCCCACCTGCGCACGTCGTTTCAGTTCTTGTGTAATCACATCAATTACCAATTTTTTTTTTTTTTTTTTTGGTCACACACATCAATTACCAAATAAAACAATTTTTTAATCATTAAATTTGAATCTGGTTTAGGTAAAAACTCAAACCAATTCATAGTAGTGTTGAACCAAAAAAAATCAGTCAAGGTTCATGAATTAGTATTTTTTTAATTTTATGATTTTAATTATTGTTAGTATTTTAAACATTTTTTTTATCGAAGTATTTTTTTTTTAAAACGCTGAATATTATTACCATCATCAATCCGATGAAAAACAGAGTATATTTTCATCGGATTATAGTGTTGTGGGTGTTATAGTGTTGTTTATAAGAAGCTTTTTACATTAGAAAAATTGTATTATACTAATATAAATATCGGTCTAAGTACATCCAATTTTAATTGGTTTGGTTTTAAAGGTTTGAACATCCATAAATTATTAAGTGTAATATTATTTTTACTTATTTTCCCTCATAAGGTTTCGTTTTCCCAGTCTCAACTATAATAATAATACTGAAATTTTCCATTCTCCTTGTCATTAAACGGTTTTTCATTTTTACGAACTTCTCAAATAATGTAACTGACATTTATCTCAGGTTTACACATGTTTACACAAATACTCACCGAGTCGCTGTTAGATGTCTTTTCGGTTCCATACCTTCTCGAGCAACATAATATAGAGAGTTCATTGAAATTGAAATTCGCATATAATCTGATATCATCATTATACTCGGTTAACCATTGAAATTTTGTATAAAAATAGAGAGTTCAAAATGACAATATAAAAATTGTACTATGCGGACAAAATTTTTTTTACTATATGATATGATTGAAAATTTGAATGAATATACAGACAACGATTAATAATTTCTTAAGTATCAAAATATGAAACTAATTATGTAGTTTAGGGTCATTAGAATCAGAAACAACATTTAATAAAAAATATGGTAAGAGTTGTTATCATATTCAAAAAGAGTTTTAATTTGGATAACTTGAGTATAATATTAAATATTATTAAATCTAGTTGTATTAAAAAACAATATGTATAAGAAAAAACATAATATTAAACATTATTAATTTAGTAAGTTTAGATATGCCATGTATTTTTAGATCTTAAATACTCGGACCCGGTCCGGACCCGATATAGACCCGAAAAATTATAGGTATTTTACAGGTATTGGAATTATATACCCGAACCGACCCGGACCCGATAAGAACCAACCCGGAACCGACCCGAAAAATTATAGGTACATGTATGAGTCTAAATTTCTAGGACCCGAAAGACCCGGACCCGACATGACCCGACTCGACCCGAACTCGACCCGAAAATCCGGATGCCCAGGCCTAATTTAAGTAAAATAAATTCTAAAATAAAAAGATTAATTTACCAAAATTCATTTGCGACATAGGTGCATTCAAAGAAGGATATCTTTGCAACCATGAGGAGTTTGACCGTGAACCACTTCCTATATATTCTCAACTCAACCAGAGCACGCGGCGAATTGGTTTTAGGCTATCTACACTGCATCCGAACTGGTTCTATTTAAGGAAAGTAATTCTTTCCTTAACGAGTATGCAACTCAGAGGATAACGGCCCGGCCCGATTAGGCGTAGCATCGACTCAGCTCGGTGGCTCACAAATGTGTGAAGTGTTGGTTAATGTCTAGTAGTCTAGAGTTGTTATTTGAGTTGGTAAGAATTATTAGTAGAGAGTTAAGGCTAAGTTGTAGTAGTTGAAGTGCAAGTGTAGTAGTTAGTAGAAGACTACTATAAGTATGTATGCGTGTGGTGTTGTAAAAGTTATCCAAATTCTAAATAAGAATCGGAGTTAGAGAGAAGTAATAATGTAGACAACTAAAGCTTACTCTCTTCTCTCTACAAGAACAACAAACGTACAAACAGAGTGACTGTGTAAAGAGAGTTGACTGTGTGCTTGTGTGATGATGATACACGTACAAGTTGAAACAAACAGAGTGAGAAGACGAGAGCTAAACATTAACTCCTAATAAGCTATAGCCGAATATAGCTGAACTAAACTATCAATTTTTTTTCAAATGTGTGTATAGTATTAACATTAAATACCTCTATGTGACAAACCATTCTCTTCTCTCTTCAAGTCTTTTTAAGTCCCTTCTATTTCTAAATTCACTCAATCAACCATACAAAATTAATCAGCTATTATAATGTATCAATTCGGGTATTTCATTAAAAAACCCAAAAATCTATCTACAGAAAAAAATGGCTTAGCGAAAGAAGACTTCATATTTATCAATTGATTGTTGACACTGCTTCACCTTAATTGTTATTTGAACAAGTCAAAATTATGTCTTGGTATCCCTGACGATTAACAATTTATATTAGACAATTTATAGATTATATATAAGGGTTTATAAATCTGTTATAAAGACATTTTATAAGATTTTATAAAACAATGTATAGATCATATATAAGGTTTTATAAACAATGTTTTTCGAGTTTTCACGGTTTTTGCCTTTTTGGCCTAAAAAACAATTTTACCGATATGATTTACCCAGTTCAACAAAAATTGTATAAATAGTGTTTGCCCAATGTTTTGAAACCTGACCCAAACACTTAACCAGAGTATTTCTTGGGTCACTGGTTCGACCACGGGCGAACCACGGGTCAATAGATTCATTATAATTAATATATAATTATATATATATATATCTATTAAAACACTGTGTTTAATAGATATATATATTATTCAAAATAATATATATTCGTCTATATGAATTGTAATTTTATTAAAAAAGAGTATATAATCAGCTACATGATCGAAGCCTACAAGTCCGTCCTTAAGCTTATTAAAGCTAAATTCGAAAAGATGAGGTCCGCCGAGAGGTCCCTTAGCAAGGCTCAAGAGGTCCAAGCCAACATCGACCTCCTGGAGGAAATTATAAGGAGAGAAATTAGCGACCTCCAAGCTGAGAAGGAAAGGCTGACCAACCAGGAGCTCCCAAAGAGGAAGGCGAAGTTGGAAAAGAAAGCCGTCTCTGACTTCTCTATAAGCAAGCTGGCACTCCCACAGGTCTCCGAAGGCTCGAATGACGCCATGGAAGTGGACCAAACCAAAGGGGCTCCACCTGCGACCGATCAATAAATGGGGACCCAAGAACCGGAAAAGGCCAAGGACACCGAGGAGCTGATGGATGAAGCGCAAGAGAAGGAGCAGGCAAGGAAGGAGGACCTGTGGCCGCGTAGTGAGAGCCTTAGGTCCCGGTTTTACCACTTCAATAATTGATCCAAGTTTTAAGAATCGTTTGGTTAAGTTTTCGTTTTAGACCGACCAAATCGAATTTCGGTGAATCCCAGTTTTAGACCGATCAAATCGAATTTCGGTGAATCCCGGTTAAAAAAAACCGGTTTAATCCACTTGAATCGAACCGGGATTCGATTTGCTCTTCCTCTCTCTCTCGCGATTTAAAACGAAAAAACACTTTCCTTTTTTCTCATTCTTTATCACTTCTCCATTGAAAACCTTTACAAGCTTTTGAATTTCAATTCATCACATTTTTTTCAATTCTTCACGGATTTGAACGATTTTTGGCTTGTTTTCATACGAATTGTCACCCTATATCCATTGCCCATAACGCCGTCCTCGATCTGTTAAGGTATGTGCCTCGATTTCTCGTTTTTCAGTCCGAAAATCAATTGGTTCTTGAGGTTCGATTTCTCTTCTCTCATTCACAAGTGTGTTCTTCAGTTGTTTATGACTTCCTGAACTGTCAATGAGTTAATCATGGGTTTAAGTCGGTTTCGTTTACTTGATTTCGGATCATGGGTTTTGTGTGCTTAGTTGATTATTGAGAGAAGAAAATTGTGTTCTTTGGTGTGTTTGATTTACACGTTTTGAATTTGTTCATCTTCTGGTTGTCGGTTGAGTTCTGCAAATCTCCGACCAATGGGTGGTGGAACTACGGCTGAGGATCGGTCAGAGATTGCGCTCTTCAAAGTCAAGAAGAAATTTCCGTTCCAAGGAGATAACTCGATTCTAGAGTTCACATCAATCCTGGTTTGTCCGAAGAAGCTAGTGGAGCTTCGAAACTACCCCCCTCGGTTGGTGCAATGCAATATGTTTGCAAAAATTGCTGATGACGTTTACGATATTCTCGAAGGTTAAAACGTCTCACTTTCTTCTCTTGATTTCTTTGATTCTGTGTGGTGTATGCTTCACTTTCTTCTCTCGATATTTTTCTGTTGATTCGTTGATGTGTGTTTAGTCTTTCTTAAAATTCCGCTTAGTCTTTCATGCATTGACCTTTTTGTTGGTGTGTGTATATAATAGTTTAGATAAATTGCATGCGTGTACATGAAAGATAATGGAAACGAAATTGTATCTTTCCAAGTGATTACCGTTAATAGAAAGTGGAAAATTCTGTTCTTGGTGTATGTTTTGGTTTGTTCAGTTGTGTTGATTTTTTTGGGGGGGTTTATATTGTAGGAAGGATATGGGCAGATCACAACGTATTGAAATTTGATTGTCCAAGGATAAGAGAAGCATTTGTTGAGATAGGACGAAATCCACCAGAGCCAAGGGGTATCATTGACTCGTTGGCGTTGCTTACTCAAAGATTTGGGGTGAGAGCTGGTGATATGGAGGTAACAATGATACTAAAGAGACGGACTTACTCTTCCGAGCTCTTGAAATCAAATGTGACAATTTTGTTGGATGCTTATTCTGTTTTCTTGTGACCTTTGTTTGGACAGCTCGCGGAATGGGCTGCCTACTTTGGACTTTGTAACCAGACGCATTCGAGTCTGGACGATATCAGGATGAATTTCGAGGTTCTCAAGTGTTGTGCGACTGTCTTGTTCTTGGTATGCTCTCTAATCTTGTGATTGACTATCTTGTGGTTTGTCCTAATCACTCTACTGCACGATTTTCTGCATATATTTTAATGATGTAACATGCTGTTTCAACAGAAGTCAAATCTTCCAGATAAACTTATAGAGTACTCTGAAGACTGTACGAATATCAACAAATCTTCCGCTGATTGGAAGACCGGAGAGAACTCAAACGCAGAAGCTCAAACGAATCTATTTGATATGAGCACATTGAGGAAGGAAATTCCCACGGACATTGTTGCCTCTGAGGGTACTGGTGACCAGGAAAGATTCTTGGATCTAGATGAAATATCAATTCCAAGCATCACAACAACTCATGTCGGAAGCCAAAGAAAGAAAATACAGCTCTTCCTTGGGGACAGACCCCTTCGTCTCCATTGTCCTGAACTGGAAGTACACTTTGGGATCAATTTCAAATTTCAGGATACTGCTGGGAGACCAAAGTTGAACATTGTAGTTAATTTGTATCCAAGTCTCTGTAATGTACTGCAAGAATGCGACAGTGCTGCACATGCAACATCTATTGATTCAGGCAGCATTTCTGAGTGGAACCCAGTAATCATCCCAATAAGAATTACAAGCTATCCTACCGCAAGGATTCAGTATGTTTGTCTATGTCTCTTTCTCTTGGTTCCATTTAGGAACCATGTTTGCTTAGCTTATCCTGATTGTTTCTTTGTTTGTGCAGTATACCGGCAAAGTCTTCTGGAACTGGAGACCGGTATGCAGCTGAGATACACAAGAGAGAGACCTCTGGAGTTACTATTTTGAGGAACCCAAAAGCTGAGGAGCTCAAAGACATGGTAAAACCAGGAACCGTCCTTGATGCCTTCTTGTCTTTGGAGCCATATGATTATATGGAGAGAGCTGGAATCCGTCTAGTTGCTAAAAAGCTTGTGATCCACTAGCTTCTCCTTCTCTTTCTGTAAAACCGTTTCATTTAGCTTCTCTTTCATTG
Organism: Cochlearia excelsa; assembly: GCA_963556525.1. Taxonomy (NCBI): domain Eukaryota; kingdom Viridiplantae; phylum Streptophyta; class Magnoliopsida; order Brassicales; family Brassicaceae; genus Cochlearia; species Cochlearia excelsa. The sequence continues at coordinate 11,020,281 of OY748329.1, forward strand.
TAACTAAGTAATTATCACATTTTACGTTTTTGGGATTAAAATAATAAATTTTTTGAATAAAAATAATTCGTATATGAATAGGAGAACTAATTCATAAAGATTTTGAAAAAAAAACTAGATGTATGACACTCCTATTCGTATAAGAATTATTAAGATGAGGGTTAGGATTTAAGAAAAAGAATTAAAAGATGGGACAAAAGCCTAAGTAGCTTTCATCATTCCTAATCATCGCAACAGACAAAATAAACCAGACAAAACAAACCAGATTCTCAACTCAAACTTATGTGTCTTAAACATCGGAACCGCCGTCCATTTACTTATATGTGGCAAACGTGAACCTCGTCCGGACTATAAACTTTGCGTCCACCCCGGGTTATATATGGCTTCTTCCTTCCATTTCCAAGTTGATTTGGTGTCCTGAGTGCAACCTGCTCATTACCCACCAGCCTCTCAAAGAAATAAGTCACTCTCTCTTGCCTCACATAGACCTTCAATGACTTCTGATGAAGCTGTAGCTTACCGTCATATTCTTTGTTCGCTCCCGTCTGTTCCGGCTCGTCGAGAGACTGAAAAGCGGGGGAATATGAAGGCTGTAAACTCTGATTCTCTTTTTCTCTTTTTCTTTTTCTTGTGCCAGGATTCTCTTCATTAACAACTCGGTTGCGTTGATCGCTTTGGTAGAGATTGTCCTTGTCTTCTGCCTTGTCTTCTTCATCCTCATCCTCATAAGGTAATACACTTTCCTTTGGCCAGACAATGTATGCGCCAACTGCATTACTTAGCATCTCAACGTCATCTTTTGGTTCCCAAACAGGTATGTCTATCTTGACCTCAGAAACTATCACAACAACTTCATGAGGCTTCACGGGTACATTGTGGATAACTAAACGACTTGGATCTCTAACCCCTATTGCAACAACATCCTTACTACCATTAGGGTTGATCAAGTAGCACTTCAAAATCTCACGCGTTCCCTTCTGCTTTCCTGCGTCAAGCACGGGAATAGTAGGAGAACGAGACGCTGAAGGGTGCATGGGAGTAACATTCGTTAGAACTTCGCGAGCAAAATGATCCGTTCCACCGACAGTCCCTAGCCCCTGTTCTCTTTCCTCGATATTAGACTGAGACGGATTCAGAAGACTTTTTCCCACTTCCGCAACCCTCTCGGTCAATTCTCCGGTAAAGCTGCTGTTTAAGGCGATTCATATATTTGTCATCTTTTTTTCTTGGCACTGCTTTCTGAACTTGACCTCTTCTCCCAACTTGAGCTTCTTTATCATTTTCTTTCGTCGTCATTTCTATTTCTCAATTTTACACATCTCTATCATAGAGATCTTCCCAACACACGACCTGATTATCTCTTAGAGCAGCATTCCAGGTAACTCTTCTGTCAACATAATCAGCGTTTTCAACTATGTTGGCCACAAGATGTTGTTCATCTGCTTCAGGTTCCAAGATACTCTGAATTTCCTATAAAAATAGTTACAAAATTTATGGCCATACTGTTTATTTCCTATTAAAATAGTTTCCAGAACCAATATGTTGGATTGAGAAGAGAATAGGTTGAGAAGCTCGACTAACCTTGGTTTCGTCAAGATGCTTATATATGCGGTCTAGAGGAAAACCTCTGAGATCGTAGTCAACGAAATGACTTTTGCACATTCGAGGACATGCATTATTTGCTTCCGCTACAATTTTTAGAAGTGAATTCTTCAGGTTTGGAATGCTCTCAAACGCCAAGCGCTGCAAATGACTCAAAAGATCAGAAAAAAAAATCTATGCAAACCAGAAAAATTCTAAAGAGATAAGAAAAGTATATACCTCCAAACCAAGGTAGAATCCCTCAAAACAAAATGAAGTATTCGGAATGCCTTTCTGGTTTTCTACGTAGTTTCGGATTTTTGCAACACAGTTCTTAAACGTATAGCTTCCCCAAGGAAAGCGTCTACAAAGAGGCAGATCATCAACTATGTTTACCAAAAAGTCATCTATTTTGTAGTCTGTTTCTTCTTTCCGGCGATAACAGATGTCAAGAAGTACAAGACAACATTTTTAAGCGATCATCACCTTCACCTTCTGTCATAGCCTCTAACTTCTTCTTCACAGTTAAGAAATCTATTTTGGAGGTCCCTCCAAAATGTTTTTTGATAAAGTCACAACGACCCGACTTTCTATCGTAATTATCTGGAAGCGGACCACACGACAACCCGGTGATTAGAGCATGCTCTCTAACCGAGTATCTTATCGGAATACCGTTCACAATGAACCAGCACTCGTCTTGCATCATTGTTTTGGCTGTTCGGTGAAGTAACAACCAAACACCTATGTGCTTACGAAACTCCTCTTGTTTCATATGGAAAATGTGCGAAAATTGGGGATGCTCGATGAACCAATTGAGTTCTCTATCTGACAAAATCCCGTTCATTGTATCTACACTTTCCTTATAGTTACACTTTGCCTCTATCTTACCACCTATCCTATAAACCTCTTCACCAAACCAGAGTTTGGGCGGCAAATTAATGGCCATACTACAAAATAAAAGATAAAAACAGAGTCTGAAGTCACGCCAATCAAAAGGAAAGATAATAGTGTCGGCTTAGCATTTGATGTACCTGTCTGCTTGGGTGATCGAATTTTTGGCCGATTCAGTGATTCGCGCAACGCCGATTGGCCGATTCAGTGATTCGCGCAACGCCGATTATATCAAAGTCTTCTCTCAAATCTGCTTAGCCGTAGGAGATTTTGGAACAAAGTGAGAATAAATGCGGCATCTCCCGCCGATTATATCAAAAAGAAGAAAAATAATTTGGTACATTACGATGTCGTTTTGCTTTAGGGTTTCGACAAGACTAAATTGTATTTAATTATTATTCTTGTTGAACAATAAACGATAAAAAGTAATTGGCCCAGTGGCGTCCCTCCCCCTCTATAGATAAACAAAACCCGAGTACGAGCCCCTGTGCTTGCGGGTTCATTTTTTTTTTTTTTAATTACAACGTTTAACTTTCTTTTTTTTATTACAACGAACGTCGTCGTACTATAAATTGCATATAAACTAAATTTTGACCCGCGCGATTACGCGCGGGTTTGATAATTTTTTCATATAGTTTTCAAGTGATTGTTGTTTGTGTTCTAAAATTCAGCATTGGTTTAATATTAGAAAAGTATATTTAATTCTTTATGTAGTTGTTTATTTGATTAGAATACCATGTAATTTTAAAACCGAATATTAAACTAAACATGGAAAATAAATAGACAAATAAACATGATCGACATTTTGGAATCTGGATTTTATTATTAATTATTAAATTGATAATAGCAAATGATAATATTAAAACCCTAAGAAAAACCAGAAATATTAATAGAAAACAAAAAAAGGTAAAACAATTCCAGACTCATAAAAAGCACTATTAGACTATTTTAAATAGTGAAGTGATCTTGGTCTAGTGGCAAATGTCTAGTGGCAAATGATAAGTCCACAGAAGACAGACACCATCACACCAAGGATCGAGTCCCCGACTCTACAATTTAATTGTAGAGATTAGGCTAATGGGCCGGCCAGTCGTGGCCCAAGGTTGACAAAAAAAAAGACTATTTTAAATAGTCCTAATAAAGGCAGGGTTTTTTCGTTGGCCTTGCGTTTTAGTGACATGATCTAATAACATTATGTCAACATATGGAACAACTTTCTTAACTTGATAAAACCCTACATTCGCAATAATATGCGTATTGCCAATGTCAATAGTGAAAAAGAATGACTTCCTCATCAATTCAACAAAGGCTAACGGGAGAATGTGATAATCCTACAATTTTAAGAGTATTAAAATATTTGGTATTCTAAAATAAATGGTAAATCATAAAAATAATCATAGGAAAAAATGTATAAATATACCTATTTGGATTTTTGAAGTAGTTCATCAGAAATTTGGTTAAAAAATTGTCTACCAATGGTACACCAATATGAAACTTAGCTTTATCTTCTTCTTTTTTTCAAAACAAATAGAATTTATTTATTTCTAAATATAGGGTTTAGGGTTTATGGTTTAGGGTTTAGCGTTTTAATTAGTTCGTATTTCAGGTCTATTAGATACCGTTCAAATTTTCGAATATCAAAGTATTTTCCACATGATCAATCGCTTATAAGTGCCTCAATAAGATTTGTACAAGTTTGACGAACTTATGAAACATCTAACTACGTGTTTCTAGTACTCTAAACCAAGTTTCATGCAACATGAGTGCTTATAATTTCCTCAATGAAATTTGTACAAGTTTCACGTACTTATGAAACATTTAACAACACGTTTCCAGGACTCTAAACCAAGTTTCAAGCAACATGTGTGCTTATAAGTGTCTCAATAAGTTTGGTACAAGTTTGATGAACTTATGAACTATCTAACAACGCGTTTCTAGGAATCTAAACCATGATTCACGCAACATGAGTGATTATAAGTGCCTCAATGAGCATTGTACAAGTTTCAAGAACTTATGAAACATATAACAACGCGTTTCTAGGACTCTAAACCAAGTTTCATGCAACATGAGTGCTTATAAGTGTCTCAATAAGCTTTGTACAAGTTTGACGAACTTATGAAACATCTAACAACGTGTTTCTAGGACTCTTAACCAAGTTTCATGCACCATGAGTGCTTATAATTTCATCAATGAGATTTGTACAAGATTCACGGACTTATGAAACATTTAACAACGCGTTTCTAGAACTCTAAACCAAGTTTCATGCAACATGAGTGCTTATAAGTGTCTCAATGAGCTGTGTACAAGTTTGACGAACTTATGAAACATCTAACAACGCGTTTCTAGTAATCTAAACCAAGTTTCATGCAACATGAGTGATTATAAGTGTCTCAATGAGCTTTGTACAACTTTCACGAACTTATGAAACATTTAACAACACGATTTCTAGGACTCTAAACCAAGTTTCATGCAACGTGAGTGCTTATAAGTGTATCAGTGAGCTTTGTACAAGTTTCACGAACTTATGAAACATCTAACAACGCGTTACTACGACTCTAATCCAATTTTCATGCAACATGAGTGATTATCTGTGTCTCAATAAGCTTTATACAAGTTTCAGGAACTTTCGAAACATATAACAACGCGTTTCTAGGACTCTAAACAAAGTTTCATGCAAAATAAGTGCTTAGAAGTGCCTCAATGAGATTTGTACAAGTTTGACGAACTTTCGAAACATCTAACAACGCATTTCTAGGACTCTAAAACAAGTTTCATGAAACATGAGTGCTTATAATTTCCTCAACGAAATTTGTACAAGTTTCACGTACTTATGAAACATCTAACAACGCGTTTCTAGGACTCTAAACCAAGTTTTATGCAACATGACAGCTTATTAGTGTCTCAATGAGCTTTGTACAAGTTTGACGAACTTATGAAACATATAACAACGCGTTTCTAGGAATCTAAATCAAGTTTCATGCAACATGAGTGATTATAAGTGCCTCAATGAGCTTTGTACAAGTTTGACGAACTTATGAAACATCTAACAACGCATTTCTAGGAATCTAAACCATGTTTCATGCAACATGAGTGCTTATAAGTGTCTCAATGAGCTTTGTACAAGTTTGACGAACTTATGAAATATCTAACAACGCGTTTCTACGACTCTAAACCTTGTTTCATGCAACATGAGTGCTTATAAGTATCTAAATGAGCTTTGTACAATTTTGACAAACTTATGAAACATCTAATAACGTGGTTTCTAAGACTCTAAACCAAGTTTCATGCAACATGACTGCTTATTAGTGCCTCAATGAGCTTTGTTCAAGTTTGACGAACTTACGAAACATATAACCAGTGTTCTAAAATACGGTTAATACGGTCGTATATACGGCGACTATACGCTATACAGTGGAGAACCGTACCGTTTTTAAGTTATACGGTGAAAAATGCGGCATAAACCGGTTATACAACTGTATATACGGTGAAATCATTACTCGAACTTTAAAAATTATACTAAACTTTGGATTTGATATAAAAATTCATTTTATTAAATATTATTAAAAGGTTTACACTTTTTCAAATACAATTAAAAATAAATAAACAAACTTTTGTTTAATTATATATTCATAATATATATTATTTATCAAATATAAACTAATTATTTTATGATATTTGTTAATGTGGACTTTATTTTGTCACTTTTTATTTTTGTTGTACATATAATTTTTATATTATTAATATATTTCCCTAAAAGTATTCACCGTATATACCCGTATAGTCGTCCGTATATACACCCAGGCGCTATACTATGGTCTACCGTACGTCTAGCGTATAACGTATTTTAGAAACGCGTATCTAAGACTCTAAATCAAGTTTCCAGGACTCTAAACCAAGTTTCATGCAACATGTGTGCTTATAAGTGTCTCAATAAGTTTGGTACAAGGTTGACGAACTTATGAACTATCTAACAACGCGTTTCTAGGAATCTAAACCATGATTCACGCAACATGAGTGATTATAAGTGTCTCAATAAGCTTTGTACAAGTTTGACGAACTTATGAAACATCAAACAACGCGTTTCTAGGACTCTTAACCAAGTTTCATGCACCATGAGTGCTTATAATTTCGTCAATGAGCTTTGTACAAGTTTGACGAACTTATGAAACATCTAACAACGCGTTTCTAGGAATCTAAACCAAGTTTCATGCAACATGAGTGATTATAAGTGTCTCAATGAGCTTTGTACAACTTTGTCGAACTTATGAAACATTTAACAACACGATTTCTAGGACTCTAAACCAATTTTAATGCAACATGAGTGCTTATAAGTGTATCAATGAGCTTTGTACAAGTTTCATGAACTTATGAAACATCTAACAACGCGTTTCTACGACTCTAAACCAATTTTCATGCAACATGAGTGATTATATGTGTCTCAATAAGCTTTATACAAGTTTCACAAACTTTCGAAACATATAACAACGCGTTTCTAGGACTCTATACCAAGTTTCATGCAACACAAGTGCTTATAAGTGCCTCAATGAGATTTGTACAAGTTTGACAAACTTATGAAACATCTAACAACGCGTTTCTAGGAATGCAACATAAGTGCTTATAAGTGCCTCAATGAGCTTTTTACAAATTTCACGGAATTATGAAACATCTAACAACGCGTTTCTAGGACTCTAAACAAAGTTTCATGCAACATGAGTGCTTATAAGTATCTAAATGAGCGTTGTAAAGTTGGAAGAACTTATGAAACATCTAACAACATGGTTTCTAGGGCTCTAAACCAAGTTTCATGCAACATGAGTGTTTAGAAGTTCCTCAATGAGATTTTTACAAGTTTCACGAACTAATGAACATCTAACAACGCATTTCTAGGATTCTAAACCAAGTTTCAGGCACACATGAGTGGTTATAAGTGTCTCAATTAGCTTTGTACAAGTTTGACGAACTTATGAAACATATAACAACGCGTATCTAAGACTCTAAACCAAGGTTCATGACACATGAGTGCTTATAAGTTCCTCAATGAGCTTTGTTAAAGTTGGACGAACTTATGAAACATCTAACAACGTGGTTTTTATGACTCTAAACTAAGTTTCATGCAACATGAGTGCTTATAAATCCCTCAATGAGCTTTGTACAAGTTTCACGAACTAATGAAACATATAACAACGCGTTTCTAGGATTCTAAACCAAGTTTCATGCAACATGAGTGTTTATAAGTGTCTCAATGAGCTTTGAACAAGTTTCATGAACTTATGAAGCATCTAACAACGCGGTTTCTAGGAATTTAAACCAAGTTTCATGCAATATGAGTGCTTATAAGTGTCTCAAAGAGCTTTGTACAAGTTTCACGAACGTATGACACATCTAACAACGAGTTTCTAGGACTATAAACCAAGTTTCATGCAACATGAGTGCTTATAAGTATCTCAATGAGCTTTGTACAAGTTTGACGAACTTATGAAACATCTAACAACGTGGTTTCTAGGACTCTAAACCAAGTTTCATGCAACATGAGTGCTTATCAGTGTCTCAATGAGCTTTGTACAAGTTTGACAAACTTATGAAACATTTAACAACGCATATCTAAGACTTAAAACAAAGTTTCATGCAACATGAGTGCTTATAAGTTCCTCAATGAGCTTTGTTAAAGTTTGAAGAACTTATGAAACATCTAACAACGTGGTTTCTAGGACTCTAAACCATGTTTCAAGCAACATGAGTGCTTATAAGTGTCTCAATGAGCTTTGTACAAGTTTGACGAACTTATGAAAGATTTAACAACGAGTTTCTAGGAATCTAAACCAAATTTCATGCAACATGAGTGCTTAGAAGTATCTCAATGAGCTTTGTATAAGTTTGACGAACTTATGAAACATCTAACAGCGCGTTTCTACGACTCTAAGCCAAGGTTCATGGAACATGAGTGCTTATAAGTGTCTCAATGAGTTTTTACAAGTTTCACGAACTTATGAAACATCTAACAACGCGTTTCTAGGACTCTAAACAAAGTTTCATGCAACATGAGTGCGTATAAGTATCTAAATGAGCTTTGTAAAGTTTGACGAACTTATGAAACATCTAACAACGTGGTTTCTAGGAATCTAAACAAAGTTTCATGCAACATGAGTTTTTATAAGTTCCTCAATGAGCTTTTTACAAGTTTCACGAACTAATGAACATCTAACAATAAATTTCTAGGACTCTAAACCAAGTTTCACGAACACATGAGTGCTTATATGTGTCTCAATTAGCTTTGTACAAGTTTGACGAACTTATGAAACATATAACAACGCGTATCTAAGACTCTAAACCAAGTTTCATGCAACATGAGTGCTTATAAGTTCCTCAATGAGCTTTGTTAAAGTTTGACGAACTTGTTAAACATCTAACAACGTGGTTTTTATGACTTTAAACCAAGTTTCATGCAACATGAGTGCTTATAAATCCCTCAATGAGCTTTGTACAAGTTTCACGAACTAAAGAAACATCTAACAACGCGTTTCTAGGATTCTAAACCAAGTTTCATGCAACATGAGTGTTTATAATTTCCTCAACGAGCTTTGTACAAGTTTCACGAATTTATGAAACATCTAACAACTCGTTTCTAGGACTTTAAACGAAGTTTCATGCAACATGAGAGCTTACAAGTGTCTCAAAAAGCTTTGTGCAAGTTTCACGGATTTATGACACATCTAACAACGAGTTTCTAGGACTATAAACCAAGTTTCATGCAACATGAGTGCTTGTAAGTATCTCAATGAGCTTTGTACAAGTTTGACGAAGTTATGAAACATCTAACAACGTGGTTTCTAGGAATCTAAACCAAGTTTCATGCAACATGAGTGCTTATCAGTGTCTCAATGAGCTTTGTACAAGTTTTATAAACTTATGAAACATTTAACAACGTGTATCTAAGACTCTAAACCAAGTTTCATGCAATATGAGTGCTGATAAGTTCCTCAATGAGCTTTGTTAAAGTTTGACGAACTTATTAAACATATAATAACGCGGTTTCTAGGACTCTAAACCAAATTTCATGCAACATGAGTGCTTATAAGTGTCTCAATGAGCTTTTTACAAGTTTCACGAACTTATGAAACATCTAACAACGCGTTTCTAGGACTCTAAACAAAGTTTCATGCAACATGAGTGCTTATAAGTATTTAAATGAGCTTTGTACAATTTTGACGAACTTATGAAACATCTAAAAATGTGGTTTCTACGACTCTAAAACAAGTTTCATGCAACATGGCTGCTTATAAGTGCCTCAATGAGCTTTGTACGAGTTTCACGAACTTATGAAACATATAGAAAAGCGTTTCTAGGACTCTAAACCAAGTTTCATGCAACATGAGTGCTTATAAGTGTCTCAATGAGCTTTGTACAAGTTTCACGAACTTATGAAATATCTAACAACGCGGTTTCTAGGACTCTAAACAAAGTTTCATGCAACATGAGTGCTTATAAGTGTCTCAATAAGTTTGGTACAAGTTTGACGAACTTATGAAACATCTATCAACGCGTTTCTAGGAATCTAAACCATATTTCATGCAACATGAGTGCTTATAAGTGTCTCAATGAGTTTTGTACAAGTTTGACGAACTTATAAAACATCTAACAACGCGTTTCTAAGAATCTAAACCAAGTTTCATGCAACATGAGTGCTTATAAGTGTCTCAATGAGCTTTGTACAAGTTTGACGAACTTATGAAACATCTAACATTGCGTTTCGACGACTCTAAGCCAAGTATCATGCAACATGAGTGCTTATAAGTATCTAAATGAGCTTTGTAAAGTTTGACGAACTTATGAAACATCTAACAACGTGGTTTCTAGGAATCTAAACAAAGTTTCATGCAACATGAGTGTTTCTAAGTTCCTCAATGAGCTTTTTACAAGTTTCACGAACTAATGAACATCTAACAACGCATTTCTAGGACTCTAAACCAAGTTTCACGCACACATGAATGCTTATATGTGTCTCAATTAGCTTTGTACAAGTTTGACGAGCATATGACACATATAACAACGTGTATCTAAGACTTTAAACCAAGTTTCATGCAACATGAGTACTTATAAGTTCCTCAATGAGCTTTGTTAAAGTTTGACGAACTTATTAAACATATAATAACGCGGTTTCTAGGACTCTAAACCAAATTTCATGCAACATGAGTGCTTATAAGTGTCTCAATGAGCTTTTTACAAGTTTCACGAACTTATGAAACATCTAACAACGCGTTTCTAGGACTCTAAACAAAGTTTCATGCAACATGAGTGCTTATAAGTATTTAAATGAGCTTTGTACAATTTTGACGAACTTATGAAACATCAAAAAATGTGGTTTCTACGACTCTAAAACAAGTTTCATGCAACATGGCTGCTTATAAGTGCCTCAATGAACTTTGTACGAGTTTCACGAACTTATGAAACATATTGAAAAGCGTTTCTAGGATTCTAAACCAAGTTTCATGCAACATGAGTGCTTATAAGTGTCTCAATGAGCTTTGTACAAGTTTCACGAACTTATGAAATATCTAACAACGAGGTTTCTAGGACTCTAAACAAAGTTTCATGCAACATGAGTGCTTATAAGTGTCTCAATAAGTTTGGTACAAGTTTGACGAACTTATGAAACATCTATCAACGCGTTTCTAGGAATCTAAACCATGATTCACGCAACATGAGTGATTATAAGTGTCTCAATGAGCTTTGTACAAGTTTCACGAACTTATGAAACATCTAACAACGCGTTTCTAGGACTCTAAACCAAGTTTCATGCAACATGAGTTCTTCTAAGTGTCTCAATAAGCTTTGTACAAGTTTGACGAACTTATGAAACATCTAACAACGCGTTTCTAGGACTCTTAACCAAGTTTCATGCACCATGAGTGCTTATAATTTCATCAATGAGATTTGTGAAAGATTCACGGACTTATAAGTGTCTCAATGAACTTTTTACAAGTTTCACGAACTAATGAACATCTAACAACGCATTTCTAGGACTCTAAACCAAGTTTCACGCACACATGATTTCTTATATGTGTCTCAATTAGCTTTGTACAAGTTTGACGAACTTATGAAACATATAACAACGTGTATCTAAGACTCTAAACCAAGTTTCATGCAACATGAGTGCTTATAAATCCCTCGATGAGCTTTGTACAAGTTTCACGAACTAATGAAACATCTAACAACGCGTTTCTAGGATTCTAAACCAAGTTTCATGCAACATGAGTGTTTATAATTTCCTAAACGAGCTTTGTACAAGTTTCACGAATTTATGAAACATCTAACAACTCGTTTCTAGGACTTTAAAACAAGTTTCATAAAGTTATTAAACATCTAACAACGCGGTTTCTAGAACTTTAAACCAAGTTTCGTGCAACATGAGAGCTTATAAGTGTCTCAAAGAGCTTTTTACAAGTTTCACGAACTTATGACACATCTAACAACGAGTTTCTAGGACTATAAACCAAGTTTCTTGCAACATGAGTGCTTATAAGTATCTCAATGAGCTTTGTACAAGTTTGACGAAGTTATGAAACATCTAACAACGTGGTTTCTAGAACTCTAAACCAAGTTTCATGCAACATGAGTGCTTGTCAGTGTCTCAATGAGCTTTGTACAAGTTTGAAAAACTTATGAAACATTTAACAATGCGTATCTAACACTCTAAACCAAGTTTCATGCAACATGAGTGCTTATAAGTTCCTCAATGAAATTTGTACAAGTATCACGTACTTATGAAACATCTAACAACGCGTTTCTAGGACTCTAAACCAAGTTTCATGCAACATGAGTGCTTATAAGTGTCTCAATGAGCTTTGTACAAGTTTGACGAACTTATGAAACATCTAACAACGCGTCTATAGGAATCTAAACCAAGTTTTATGCAACATGAGTGATTATAAGTGCCTCTATGAGCTTTGTACAAGTTTGGCGAACTTATGAAACATCTAACAACGCGTTTCTAGGAATCTAAACCATGTTTCATGCAACATGAGTGCCTATAAGTGTCTCAATGAGCTTTTTACAAATTAACGAACTTATGAAACATCTAACAACGCGTTTCTACGACTCTGAACCAAGTTTCATGCAACATGAGTTCTTATAAGTGTCTCAATGAGCTTTTTAAAAGTTTCACAAACTTATGAATAATCTAACAACGCGTTTCTAGGATTCTAAACAAGATTTCATGCAACATGAGTGCTTATAAGTGTCTCAATTAGCTTTGTACAAGTTTGACGAACTTATAAAACATATAACAACGCGTATCTAAGACTCTAAACCAAGTTTCATGAAACATGAGTGCTTATAAGTTCCTTAATGAGCTTTTTTAAAGTTGGACGAACTTATGAAACATCTAACAACGTGGGTTTATGACTCTAAACCAAGTTTCATGCAACATGAGTGCTTATAGATCCCTCAATGAGCTTTGTACAACTTTCACGAACTAATGAAACATCTAACAACGCGTTTCTAGGATTCTAAACCAAGTATCACTCAACATGAGTGTTTATAATTTCCTCAATGAGCATTGTACAAGTTTCACAAACTTATGAAACATCTAACAACGCGTTTCTATGATTCTAAACCAAGTTTCATGAACATGAGTGATTATAAGTGTCTCAATGAGCTTTGTACAAGTTTGACGAACTTATGAAACATCTAACATCGCGTTTCTACGACTCTATGCCAAGTTTCATGCAACATGAGTGCTTATAAGTATCTAAATGAGCTTTGTAAAGTTTGACGAACTTATGAAACATCTAACAACGTGTTTCTAGGAATCTAAACAAAGTTTCATGCAACATGAGTGTTTATAAGTTCCTCAATGAGATGTTTACAAGTTTCACGAACTAATGAACATCTAACAACGCATTTCTAGGACTCTAAACCAAGTTTCACGCACACATGAGTGTTTATATGTGTCTCAATTAGCTTTGTACAAGTTTGACGAACTTATGAAACATATAACAACGCGTATCTAAGACTCTAAACCAAGTTTCATGCAACATGAGTGCGTATAAGTTCTTCAATGAGCTTTGTTAAAGTTTGACGAACTTTTTAAACATCTAACAACGTTGTTTTTATGACTTTAAACCAAGTTTCATGCAACATGAGTGCTTATAAATCCCTCGATGAGCTTTGTACAAGTTTCACGAACTAATTAAACATCTAACAACGCGTTTCTAGGATTCTAAACCAAGTTTCATGCAACATGAGTGTTTATAATTTCCTCAACGAGCTTTGTACAAGTTTCACGAATTTATGAAACATCTAACAACTCGTTTCTAGGACTTTAAACCAAGTTTCATGAACATGAGTGATTATATGTGTCTCAATGAGCTTTGAACAAGTTTCATGAACTTATGAAACATCTAACAACGCGGTTTCTAGGACTTTAAACCAAGTTTCATGCAACATGAGAGCTTATAAGTGTCTCAAAGAGTTTTGTACAAGTTTGACGAAGTTATGAAACATCTAACAACGTGATTTCTAGAACTCTAAACCAAGTTTCATGCAACATGAGTGCTTATCAGTGTCTCCATAAGCTTTGTACAAGTTTGACAAACTTATGAAACATTTAACAACGCGTATCTAACACTCTAAACCAAGTTTCATGCAACATGAGTGCTTATAAGTTCCTCAATGAAATTTGTACAAGTATCACGTACTTATGAAACATCTAACAACGCGTTTTTAGGACTCTAAACAAAGTTTCCTGCAACCTGAGTGCTTATAAGTGTCTCAATGAGCTTTGTACAAGTTTGACGAACTTATGAAACTTCTATCAAAGTGTCTCTAGGAATCTAAACAAAGTTTCATTCAACATGAGTGATTATAAGTGCCTCAATGAGCTTTGTACAAATTTGACGAATTTATGAAACATGTAACAACGCGTTTCTAGGAATCTAAACCATGTTTCATGCAACATGAATGCTTATAAGTGTCTCAATGAGCTTTGTACAAGTTTGACGAACTTATGAAACATCTAACAACGCGTTTCTACGACTCTAAACCAAGTTTCATGCAACATGAGTGCTTATAAGTGCCTCAATGAGATTTTTACATGTTTCACAAACTTATGAATAATCTAACAACGCGTTTCTAGGACTCTAAACAAAATTTCATGCAACATGAGTGCTAATAAGTGTCTCAATTAGTTGTGTACAAGTTTGACGAACTTATGAAACATATAACAATGTGTATCTAAGACTCTAAACCAAAGTTTCATGAAACATGAGTGCTTATAAGTTCCTCAATGAGCTTTGTTAAAGTTGGACGAACTTATGAAACATCGAACAACGTGGGTTTATGACTCTAAACCAAGTTTCATGCAACATGAGTGCTTATAGATCCCTCAATGAGCTTTGTACAACTTTCACGAACTAATGAAACATCTAACAACGCGTTTCTAGGATTCTAAACCAAGTATTACGCAACATGAGTGTTTATAATTTCCTCAATGAGCTTTGTACAAGTTTCATGAACTTATGAAACATCTAACAATGCGTTTCTAGGATTCTAAACAAAGTTTCATGAACATGAGTGATTATAAGTGTCTCAATGAGCTTTGAACAAGTTTCATGATTTTATGAAACATCTAACAACGCGGTTTCTAGTAATTCAAAGCAAGTTTCATGCAACATGAGTGCTTATAAGTGTTTCAAAGAGCTTTGTACAAGTTTCACGAACTATGACACAACTAACAACGAGTTTCTAGGACTATAAACCAAGTTTCATGCAACATGAGTGCTTATAAGTATCTCAATGAGCTTTGAACAAGTTTGAAGAAGTTATGAAACATATAACAACATGGTTTCTAGGACTCTAAACCAAGTTTCATGCAACATGAGTGCTTATAAATGTCTCAATGAGCTTTGTACAAATTTGACAAACTTATGAAACATTTAACAACGCGTATCTAAGACTCTATACCAAGTTTCATGCAACATGAGTGCTTATAAGTTCCTCAATGAGCTTTGTTAAAGTTTGAAGAACTTATGAAACATCTAACAACGTGGTTTCTAGGACTCAAAACCATGTTTCATTCAACATGAGTGCTTATAAGTGTCTCAATAAGCTTTGTACAAGTTTGACGAACTTATGAAACATCTAACAACGCGTTTCTAGGAATCTAAACCAAGTTTCATGCAACCTAAGTGCTTATAAGTGTGTCAATGAGCTTTTTACAAGTTTCACGCACTTATGAAACATCTAACAACGCGTTTCTAAGACTCTAAACAAAGTTTCATGCAACATGAGTGCTTATAAGTATCTAAATGAGCTTTGTATAAGTTTGACGAAGTTATGAAACATCTAACAACGTGGTTTCTAGGACTCTAATCAAAGTTTCATGCAACATGACTGCTTATAAGTGCCTCAATGAGCTTTGTACAAGTTTGACGAACTTATGAAACATATAACAACGCATATCTAAGACTCAAAACATGTGTCATGCAACATGAGTGATTATAAGTGTCTCAATGAGCTTTGTACAAGTTTCACGAACTTATGAAACATATAGCATCGCGTTTCTAGGACTCTAAACCAAGTTTCATGCAACATGACTGCTTATAAGTGTCTCAATGAGCTTTCTACAAGTTTGACGAACTTATGAGACATATAACAACGCGAATCTAAGACTCTAAACCAAGTTTCATGAAACATGACTTCTTATCAGTTTCTCAATATGCTTTGTTAAAGTTGGACGAACTTATGAAATATCTAACAACGTGGTTTTTATGACTCTAAAACAAGTTTCATGCAACATGAGTTCTTATAAATCCCTCAATTAGCTTTGTACAAGTTTCACGAACTAACGAAACATCTAACAACACGTTTCTAGGATTCTAAACCAAGTTTCATGCAACATGAGTGTTTATAATTTCCTCATTGAGCTTTGTACAAGTTTCACGAACTTATGAAACATCTAACAACGCGTTTCTAGAATTCTAAACCAAGTTTCATGAACATGAGTGATTATAAGTGTCTCAATGATCTTTGACCAAGTTTCATGAACTTATGAAACATCTAACAACGCGGTTTCTAAGAATTTAAACAAAGTTTCATGCAACATGTGTGTTTATAAGTGTCTCAAAGAGCTTTGTACAAGTTTCACGAACTTATGACACATATAACAACGATTTTGTAGGACTATAAACCAAGTTTCATGCAACATGAGTGCTTATAAGTATCTCAATGAGCTTTGTACAAGTTTAACGAAGTTATGAAAATCTAACAACGTGGTTTCTAGGACTCTAAACCAAGTTTCATGCAACATGAGTGCTTATCAGTATCTCAATGAGCTTTGTACAAGTTTTACAAACTTATGAAACATTTAACAATGCGTATCTAAGACTCTAAACCAAGTTTCATGCAATATGAGTGCTGATAAGTTCCTCAATGAGCTTTGTTAAAGTTTGAAGATCTTATGAAACTTCTAACAACGTGGTTTCTAGGACTCTAAACCATGTTTCATGCAACATGAGTGCTTATAAGTGTCTCAATGAGCTTTGTACAAGTTTGACGAATTATGAAACATCTAACAACGCGTTTCTAGGAATCTAAACCTAGTTTCATGAAACATGAGTGCTTATAAGTGTCTCAATGAGTTTGTACAAGTTTGACGAACTTATGAAACATCTAACAATGCGTTTCTAGGACTCTAAACAAAGTTTCATGCAACATGAGTGCTTTGTAAAGTTTGACGAACTTATGAAACATCTAACAACGTGGTTTCTAGGAATCTAAACAAAGTTGCATGCAACATGAATGTTTATAAGTTCCTCAATGAGCTTTTTACAAGTTTGACGAACTAATGAACATCTAACAACGTATTTCTAGGACTCTAAACCAAGTTTCACGCACACATGAGTGCTTATATGTGTCTCAATTAGCGTTGTACAAGTTTGACAAACTTATGAAACATATAACAACGCATATCTAAGACTCTAAACCAAGTTTCATGCAACATGAGTGCTTATAAGTTCCTCAATGAGCTTTGTTAAAGTTTGACGAACTTATCAAACATCTAACAACGTGGTTTTTATGACTTTAAACCAAGTTTCATGCAACATGAGTGCTTATAAATCCCTCAATGAGCTTTGTACAAGTTTCACGAACTATTGAAACATCTAACAACGCGTTTCTAGGATTCTAAACCAATTTTCATGCTACATGAGTGTTTATAATTTGCTCAACGAGCTTTGTACAAGTTTCACGAATTTATGAAACATCTAACAACGCGTTTCGGGGACTTTAAACAAAGTTTCATGAACATGATTGATTATAAGTGTCTCAATGAGCTTTGAAAAAGTTTCATGAACTTATGAAACATCTAACAACGCGGTTTCTAGGAGTTTAAACCAAGTTTCATGCAACATGAGTGCTTATAAGTGTCACGAACTTATGACACATCTAACAACGAGTTTCTAGGACTATAAACCAAGTTTCATGCAACATGAGTGCTTATAAGTATCTCAATGATCTTTGTACAAGTTTGACGAAGTTATGAAACATCTAACAACGTCGTCTCTAGGACTCTAAACCAAGTTTCATGCAACACGAGTGCTTGTCAGTGTCTCAATGAGCTTTGTACAACGCGTATCTAAGACTCTAAACCAAGTTTCATGCAACATGAGTGCTTATAAATTCCTCAATGAGCTTTGTTAAATTTTGAAGAACTTATGAAACATCTAACAAAGTGGTTTCTAGGACTCTAAACCATTTTTCATGCAACATGAGTGCTTATAAGTGTCTCAATGAGCTTTGTACAAGTTTGACGAACTTATAAAACATCTAACAATGCGTTTCTAGGAATCTAAACCAAGTTTCATGCAATATGAGTGCTTATAAGTGTCTCAATGAGATTTGTACAAATTTTACGAACTTATGAAACATCTAACAACGCATTTCTACGACTCTAAGCCAAGTTTCATGATACATGAGTGCTTATAAGTGTCTCAATGAGCTTTTTACAAGTTTCACGAACTTATGAAACATCTAACAACGTGGCTTCTAGGACTCTAAACCAAGTTTCATGCAACATGAATGCTTATAAGTGCCTCAATGAGCTTTGTACAAGTTTGAAGAACTTATGAAACATATAACAACGTGTATCAAAGACTCAAACCATGTTTCATGCAACATGAGTGATTATAAGTGTCTCAATGAGCTTTGTCAAGTTTCACGAACTTATGAAATTTATAGCAACCCGTTTCTAGGACTCTATACCAAGTTTCATGCAACATGAGTGCTTATAAGTATCTGAATGAGCTTTGTACAAGTTTCACGAAATTATGAAACATCTAACAATGCGTTTCTAGGAATTTTAACCAAGTTTCATGCACCATGAGTGCTTACAATTTTCTCAATGAGGTTTGTTCTAGTTTGACGAACTTATGAAACATCTAACAACGCGTTTCTACGACTCTAAGCCAAGTTTCATGCAACATGAGTGCTTATAAGTGTCTCAATGAGCTTTTTACAAGTTTCAAGAACTTATGAAACATCTAACAACGCGTTTCTAGGACTCTAAACAAAGTTTCATGCAACATGAGTGCTTATAAGTATCTAAATGAGTGTTGTAAAGTTTGACGAACTTATGAAACATCTAACAACCTAGTTTCTAGGACTCTAAACAAAGTTTCATTCAACATGAGTGTTTATAAGTTCCTCAATGAGCTTTTTACAAGTTTCACGAACTAATAAACATCTAACAATGCATTTCTAGGACTCTAAACCAAGTTTCACGCACAAATTAGTGCTTATATGTGTCTCAATTAGCTTTGTACAAGTTTGACGAACTTATGAAACATATAACAACGCGTATCTAAGACTCTAAACCAAGTTTCATGCAACATGAGTGCTTATAAGTTCCTCAATGAGCTTTGATAAAGTTTGAAGGACTTATGAAACATCTAACAACGTGGTTTTTATGACTCTAAACCAAGTTTCATGCAACATTAGTGCTTATAAATCCCTCAATGAGCTTTGTACAAGTTTCACGAACTAATGAAACATCTAACAACGCGTTTCTAGGATTCTAAACCAAGTTTCATGCAACATGAGTGTTTATAATTTCTCAATGAGCTATGTACAGGTTTCATGAACTTATGAAACATCTAACAACGCGTTTCTAGAACTTTTAACCAAGCTTCATGAACATGAGTGATTAAAAGTGTCTCAATGAGCTCTGTACAAGTTTCATGGACTTATGACACATCTAACAACGAGTTTCAAGGACTATAAACCAACTTTCATGCAACATGAGTGCTTATAAGTATCTCAATGAGCATTGTACAAGTTTGACGAAGTTAGTAAACATCTAACAATGTGGTTTATAGGACTCTAAACCAAGTTTCATGCAACATGAGTGCTTATCAGTGTCTCAATCAGCTTTGTACAAGTTTGACAAACTTATGAAACATTTAACAACGCGTATCTAACACTCTAAACCAAGTTTCATGCAACATGAGTGCTTATAATATCGTCAATGAGCTTTGTACAAGTGTCACTTACTTACGAAACATCTAACAATGCGGTTTCTAGGACTCTAAACCAAGTTTCATGCAACATGAGTGCTTATAATTGTCTCAATGAGCTTGGTACAAGTTTGACGAACTTATGAAACATCTAACAACGCGTTTCTAGGAATCTAAACCATGTTTCATGCAACATGAGTGTTTATAAGTGTCTCGATGAGCTTTGTACAATGCTTGTAAGTGTCTCAATGAGGTTTGTACAAGTTTCACGAACTTACGACACATCGAATAACGAGATTCTAGGACTATAAACCAAGTTTCATGCAACAAGAGTGTTTATAAGTATCTCAATGAGCTTTGTACAAGTTTGAAAAACTTATGAAACATCTAACAACGCGTTTCTAGGAATTTAAACAAAGTTTCGTGCATAATGAGTGCTTACAAGTGTCTCAATGAGCTTTTTACAAGTTTCACGAACTTATGATACATCTAACAACGCGTTTCTAGGACTCTAAACCATGTTTCATGCAACATATGTTCTTATAAGTGTTTCAATGCGCTTTGTACAAGTTTGACGAACTTATGAAACATCTAACAACGCGTTTCTGGGAATCTAAACCAAGTTTCATGCAACATGAATGATTATAAGTATCTCAATGAGCTTTTTACAAGTTTGACGAACTTATGAAACATCTAACAACGTGTTTCTAGGAATCTAAACCAACTTTCATGCAACATCAGTGCTTATAAGTGTCTCAATGAGCTTTGTATAAGTTTCACGAACTTATGAAACATTTAACAACGCGTTTTTACGACTCTAAACAAATTTTCATGCAACATGAGTGATTATATGTGACTCAATAAGCTTTATACAAGTTTCAAGAGCTTATGAAACATATAACAACATGTTTCTAGGACTTAAACTAAGTTTCATGCAACATGAGTGCTTATAAGTGCCTCAATGAGATTTGTACAAGTTTGACGAACTTATGAAACATCTAACAACGCGTTTCTAGGACTCTAAACCAAGTTTCATGCAACCTGAGTGCTTATGATTTCCTCAATGAGCGTTGTACAAATTTCATGTACTTATGAAACATCTAACAACACGGTTTCTAAGACTCTAAACCAAGTTTCATGCAAAAGGAGTGCTTATAAGTGTCTCAATGAGCTTTGTACAAGTTTGACAAACTTATGAAACATCTAACAACGAGTTTCTAGGAATGTAAACCAAGTTTCATGCAACATGAGTGATTATAAGTTTCTCAATGAGCTTTGTAAAAGTTTTACGAACTTATGAAACATCTAACAACGCGTTTTTAGGAATCTAAACCAAGTTTCATGCAACATGAGTGCTTATAAGTATTTCAATAAGCTTTGTACAAGTTTGACGAACTTATGAAACATCTAACAACGCGTTTCTACGACTCTAAACCAAGTTTCATGCAACATGAGTGATTATAAGTGTCTCAATGAGCTTAGTACAAGTTTCACGAACTTATGAAACATATAATAACGCGTTTCTAGGACTCTAAACCAGGTTTCATGCAGAATGAGTGCTTACAAGTGTCTAAATGAGGTTTGTACAAGTTTGACGAACTTATGAAACATCTAACAACGGGTTTCTAGGACTCTAAACAAAGTTTCTTGCAACATTAGTGCTTATAATTTTCTCAATGAGATTTGTACAAGTTTCACGAACTTATGAAACATCTAACAACGCGTTTCTAGGACTCTAAACCAAGGTTCATGCAACATCAGTGCTTATAAGTGTTTCAATGAGCTTTGTACAAGTTTAACGAACTTATGAAACATCTAACAACGCGTTTTTAGGAATCTAAACCAAGTTTCATGCAAAATGAGTGATTATAATTGTCTCAATGATTATTACACAAGTTTGACAAACTTATGAAACATCTAACATTGTGTTTCTAGGAATCCAAACCAACATTCCTAATAAGTGTCTCAATGAACTTTGTACAAGTTTCACGAACTTATGAAACATCTAACAACGCGTTTCTACGACTCTAAACAAATTTTCATGCAAAATGAGTGATTATATGTGTCTCAATAAGCTTTATACAAGTTTCACGAACTTATGAAACATATAACAACGCGTTTCTAGGACTCTAAAGCAAGTTTCATGAAACATGAGTGCTTATAAGTGCCTCAATGAGATTTGTAAAACTTAGACGAACTTATGAAACATATAACAACGCGTTTCTCAGACTTTAAACCAAGTTTCATGCAACATGAGTGCTTATAATTTCCCAATGAGCTTTGTAAGAGTTTCACGTACTTATGAAACATCTAACAATGCGTTTCTAGGACTCTAAACCAAGTTTCATTCAACATGAGTGCTTATAATTGTCTCAATGAGCTTGGTACAAGTTTGACGAACTTATGAAACATCTAACAACGCGTTTCTAGGAATCTAAACCATGTTTCATGCAACATGAGTGATTATAAGTGTCTCGATGAGCTTTGTATAAGTTTCACGAACTTTTGAAACATATAACAACGCGTTTATAGGACTCTAAACAAATTTTCATGCAACATGAGTTCTTATAAGGGTCTCAAGGAGCTTTGTACAAGTTTGACGAACTTGTGAAAAATCTAACAATGCGTTTCTAGGAATCTAAACCAAGTTTTATGCAACCTGAGTGATTATAAGTGTCTCAATGAGCTTTGTATGAAACATCTAACAACCCGATTTCTAGGACTCTAAACAAAGTTTCATGCAACATGATTGCTTATAAGTGTATCAATGTGCTTTTTACAAGTTTAACGAACTTATGAAACATCTAACAACGCGTTTCTAGGAATCTAAACCAAGTTTCATGCAACATGAGTGATTATAAGTGTCTCAATGAGCTTTGTACAAGTTTGACGAACTTATGAAACATCTACCAACGCGTTTCTAGGAATCGAAACCAAGTTTCATGCAACATGAGTCCTTATAAGTGTCTCAATGAGCTTTGTACAAGTTAGACGAACTTATGAAACATCTAACAACGCGTTTCTACGACTCTAAATCAAGTTTCGTGCAACATGAGTGATTATAAGTGTCTCAATGACCTTAGTACAAGTTTCACGAACTTATGAAACATATAACAACGCGTTTCTAGGACTCTAAACCAAGTTTCATGCAACATGAGTGCTTATACATGTCTCAATGAGCTTTGTACAAGTTTGACGAACTTATGAAACATCTAACTACGCTTTTTTACGACTCTAAACTAAGTTTCATGCAACACGAGTGCTTATAATTTCCTCAATGAGATTTGTACAAGTTTCACAAACTTATGAAACATCTAACAATGCGTTTCTAGGAATCTAAACCAAGTTTCATGCAACCTGAGTGATTATAAGTGTCTCAATGAGCTTTGTATGAAACATCTAATAACCCGATATCTAGGACTCTAAACCCAAGTTTCATGCAACATAATTGCTTATAAGTGTATCATTGTGCTTTTTACAAGTTTAACGAACTTATGAAACATCTAACAACGCGTTTCTAGGAATCTAAACCAAGTTTCATGCAACATGAGTGATTATAAGTGTCTCAATGAGCTTTGTACAAGTTTGACGAACGTATGAAACATCTAACAACACGTTTCTAGGAATCTAAACCAAATTTCATGCAACATGAGTGCTTATAAGTGTCTCAATGAGCTTTGTAAAAGTTTGACGACCTTATGAAACATCTAACAACGCGTTTCTACGACTCTAAATCAAGTTTCATGCAACATGAGTGATTATAAGTGTCTCAATGAGCTTATTACAAGTTTCACGAACTAATGAAACATATAACAACGCGTTTCTAGTACTCTAAACCAAGTTTCATGCAACATGAGTGCTTATACATGTCTCAATGAGCTTTGTACAAGTTTGACGAACTTATGAAACATCTAACTACGCTTTTCAACGACTCTAAACTAAGTTTCATGCAACACGAGTGCTTATAATTTCCTCAATGAGATTTGTACAAATTTCACGAACTTATGAAACATCTAGCAACGCGTTTCGAGGACTCTAAACCAAGTTTTAAGCAACATGAGTGCTTATAAGTGTCTCAAAGAGCTTTTTACAAGTTTCATGAACTTATGAAACATCTAACAACGAGTTTCTAGGACTATACACCAAGTTTCATGCAACATGAGTGCTTATAAGTATCTCAATGAGCTTTGTGCAAGTATGACGAAGTTATGAAACATCTAACAACGTGGTTTCTAGGACTCTAAACCAAGTTTCAGGCAACATGAGTGCTTATCAGTGTCTCAATGAGCTTTGTACAAGTTTGACAAACTTATGACACATTTAACAACGCGTATCTAACACACTAAACCAAGTTTCATGCAACATGAGTGCTTATAATATCGTCAATGAGCTTTGTACAAGTGTCACTTACTTACGAAACATCTAACAATGCGGTTTCTAGGACTCTAAACCAAGTTTCATGCAACATGAGTGCTTATAATTGTCTCAATGAGCTTGGTACAAGTTTGACGAACTTATGAAACATCTAACAACGCGTTTCTAGGAATCTAAACCATGTTTCATGCAACATGAGTGTTTATAAGTGTCTCGATGAGCTTTGTACAAGCTTCACGAACTTATGAAACAAATAACAACGCGGTTTCTATGACTCTAAACCAAGTTTCATGCAACATGAGTGCTTATAAGTGTGTCAATGAGCATTGTACAAGTTTCACGAACTTATGACACATCGTATAACGAGTTTCTAGGACTATAAACCAAGTTTCATGCAACATAAGTGTTTATAAGTATCTCAATGAGCTTTGTACAAGTTAGAAGAACTTATGAAACATCTAACAACGCGTTTCTTGGTCTCTAAACCAGGTTTCATGCATAATGAGTGCTTACAAGTGTCTCAATGAGCTTTGTACAAGTTTGAAGAACTTATGAAACATCTAACATTGCGTTTCTAGGACTCTAAACCAAGGTTTCATGCATAATGAGTACTTATAAGTGTTTCAATGAGCTTTGTACAAGTTTCACGAACTTATGAAACATCTAACAATGCGTTTCTAGGACTCTAAACAAAGTTTCATGCATAATGAGTACTTTTAAGTGTTTCAATGAGCTTTGTACAAGTTTCACGAACTTATGAAACATCTAACAACGCGTTTCTAGGACTCTTAACCAAGTTTCATTCAAAATGAGTGCTTATAAGTGTTTCAATGTGCTTTATACAAGTTTGACAAACTTATGAAACATCTAACAACTTGTTTCTAGGAATCTAAACCAACTTTCATGCAACATGAGTGCTTATAAATGTCTCAATGAGCTTTGTATAAGTTTCACGAACTTATGAAATATCTAACAACGCGTTTCTACGACTCTAAACCAATTTTCATGCAACATGAGTGATTATATGTGTCTCAATAAGCTTTATACAAGTTTCAAGAACTTATGAAACATATAACAACAAGTTTCTAGGACTCTAAACTAAGTTTCATGCAACATGAGTTCTTATAAGTCTCAATGAGATTTGTACAAGTTTGACGAAGTTATGAAACATCTAACAATGTGGTTTCTAGGACTCTAAACCAAGTTTCATGCAACATGAGTGCTTATCAGTGTCTCAATGAGCTTTGTACAAGTTTGACAAACTTATTAAACATTTAACAACGCGTATCTAACACTCTAAACCAAGTTTCATGCAACATGAGTGCTTATAATTTCCTCAATGAGCTTTGTACAAGTTTCACGTACATATGAAACATCTAACAATGCGGTTTCTAGGACTCTAAACCAAGTTTCATGCAACATGAATGATAATAATTGTCTCAATGAGCTTTGTACAAGCTTCACGAACTTATGAAACAAATAACAACGCGTTTTCTATGACTCTAAACCAAGTTTCATGCAACATGAGTGCTTATAAGTGTCTCAATGAGGTTTGTACAAGTTTCACGAACTTATGACACATCGAATAACGAGATTCTAGGACTATAAACCATGTTTCATGCAACATGAGTGTTTATAAGTATCTCAATGAGCTTTGTACAAGTTTGAAGAACTTATGAAACATCTAACAACGCGTTTCTTGTACTCTAAACCAGGTTTCATGCATAATGAGTGCTTACAAGTGTCTCAATGAGCTTTGTAAAAGTTTGAAAATCTTATGAAACATCTAACAACGCGTTTCTAGGACAATAAACAAAGTTTCATGCATAATGAGTGCTTACAAGTGTCTCAATGAGCTTTGTACAAGTTTTACGAACTTATGAAACATCTAACAACGCGTTTCTAGCACTCTAAACCAAGTTTCATGCAACATTTGTGCTTATAAGTGTTTCAATGCGCTTTGTACAAGTTTGACGAACTTATGAAACATCTAACAACGCGTTTCTAGGAATCTAAACCAAGTTTCATGCAACAGAAATGATTATAAGTATCTCAATGAGCTTTATACAAGTTTGACGAACTTATGAAACATCTAACAACGTGTTTCTAGTAATCTAAACCAATTTTCATACAACATGAGTGCTTATAAGTGTCGCAATGAGCTTTGTATAAGTTTCACGAACTTATGAAACATCTAACAACGTGTTTCTGGTAATCTAAACCAATTTTCATGCAACATGAGTGATTATATGTGACTTAATAAGCTTTATACAAGTTTCAAGAACTTATGAAAAATATAACAACACATTTCTTGGACTCTAAACCAGGTTTCATGCATAATGAGTGCTTACAAGTGTCTCAATGAGCTTTGAACAAGTTTGACGAACATATGAAACATCTAACAATGGGTTTTTAGGACTCTAAACAAAGTTTCATGCAACATGAGTGCTTATAATTTTTTCAATGAGCTTTGTCCAAGTTTCACGAACTTATGAAACATCTAACAATGGGTTTCTAGGACTCTAAACAAAGTTTCATGCAACATGAATGCTTATAATTTTCTCAATGAGCTTTGTACAAGTTTCACGAATTTATGAAACATCTAACAACGCGTTTCTAGGATTCAAAACCAAGTTTCATGCAACATGAGTGCTTATAAGTGTCTCAATGAGCTTTGTACAAGTTTGACGAACTTATGAAACATCTAACAACGCGTTTCTACGACTCTAAACCAAGTTTCATGCAACATGAGTGATTATAAGTGTCTCAATGAGCTTAGGACAAGTTTTACGAACTTATGAAACATATAATAACGCGTTTTTAGGACTCTAAACCAGGTTTCATGCATAATGAGTGCTTACAAAAGTCTCAATGAGCTTTGTACAAGTTTGACGAACTTATGAAACATCTAACAACGGTTTCTAGGACACTAAACAAAGTTTCATGCAACATGAGTGCTTATAATTTTCTCAATGAGCTTTGTACAAGTTTCACGAACTTATAAAACATCTAACAACGCGTTTCTAGGACTCTAAACCAAGTTTGATGCAACATCAATGCTTATAAATGTTTAAATGAGCTTTGTACAAGTTTAACGAACTTATGAAACATCTAACAACGCGTTTCTAGGAATCTAAACCAAGTTTCATGCAATATGAGTGATTATAATTGTCTCAATGATCTTTACACAAGCTTGACGAACTTATGAAACATCCAACAACGTGTTTCTAGGAATCTAAACCAACATTCATGAAACATGATTGTTTTTAAGTGTCTCAATGAGCTTTGTACAAGTTTCACGAACTTATGAAACATCTAACAACGCGTTTCTACGACTCTAAACAAATTTTCATGAAACATGAGTGATTATATGTGTCTCAATAAGCTTTATAAAAGTTTCACGAAACATATAACAACGCGTTTCTAGGACTCTAAACCAAGTTTCATGAAACATGAGTGCTTATAAGTGCCTCAATGAGATTTGTAAAACTTAGACGAACTTATGAAACATCTAACAACGCGTTTGTCGGACTCTAAACCAAGTTTCATGCAACATGAGTTCTTATAATTTCCTCAATTTGCTTTGTAAAAGTTTCACGTACTTATGAAATATCTAACAATGCGTTTCTAGGACTCTAAACCAGGTTTCATGCAATATGAGTGCTTATAATTGTCTCAATGAGCTTGGTACAAGTTTGACGAACTTATGAAACATCTAACAACGCGTTTCTAGGAATCTAAACCATGTTTCATGCAATATGGGTGATTATAAGTGTCTCAATGAGCTTTGTATAAATTTCACAAACTTTTGAAAGATATAACAACGCGTTTATAGGACTCTAAACCAATTTTCATGCAACATGAGTGCTTATAAGTGTCTCAATGAGCTTTGTAACGAACTTATGAAACATCTAACAATGCGTTTCTAAGAATCGAAACCATGTTTCATGCAACCTGAGAGATTATACGTGTCTCAATGAGCTTTGTATGAAACATCTAACAACCCGATTTCTAGGACTCTAAACCAAGTTTCATGCAACATGATTGCTTATAAGTGTATCAATGAGCTTTGTACAAGTTTGACGAACTTATGAAACATCTAACAACGCGTTTCTAGGAATCTAAACCAAGTTTCATGCAACATGAGTGATTATAAGTTTCTCAATGAGCTTTGTACAAGTTTGACGAACTTATGAAACATCTAACAACACGTTTCTAGGAATCTAAACAAGTTTCTAGGAATCTAAAACAAGTTTCATGCAATATGAGTGCTTATAATTGTCTCAATGAGCTTTGTACAAGTTTGACGAACTTATGAAAAATCTAACAATGTGTTTCTACGACTCTAAATCAAGTTTCATGCAACATGAGTGATTATAAGTTTCTCAATGAGCTTAGTTAAGGTTTCACGAACTTATGAAACATATAACAACGCGTTTCTACGACTCGAAACCATGTTTCATGAAACATGAGTGCTTATACATGTCTCAATGAGCTTTGTACAAGTTTGACAAACTTATGAAACATCTAACTACGCTTTTCTACGACTCTAAACTAAGTTTCATGCAACACGAGTGTTTATAATTTCCTCAATGAGATTTTTACAAGTTTCACGAACTTATGAAACATCTAACAACGCGTTTCGAGAACTCTAAACCAAGTTTCATGCAACATGAGTGCTTATAAGTTTCTCAATGATCTTTGTACAAGTTTGACGAAGTTATGAAACATCTAACAACACGTGTCTAGGAATCTAAACCAAGTTTCATGCAACATGAGTGATTATAAGTGT
The DNA here is from genome assembly GCA_963556525.1 of Cochlearia excelsa. Taxonomy (NCBI): domain Eukaryota; kingdom Viridiplantae; phylum Streptophyta; class Magnoliopsida; order Brassicales; family Brassicaceae; genus Cochlearia; species Cochlearia excelsa. The sequence continues at coordinate 11,049,426 of OY748329.1, forward strand.
CTCAATGAGCTTTGAAAAAGTTTCATGAACTTATGAAACATCTAACAACGCGGTTTCTAGGACTTTAAACCAAGTTTCATGCAACATGAGTGCTTATAAATATCTCAATGAGCTTTGTACAAGTTTGACGAAGTTATGAAACATCTAACAATGTGGTTTCTAGGACTCTAAACCAAGTTTCATGCAACATGAGTGCTTATCAGTGTCTCAATGAGCTTTGTACAAGTTTTACAAACTTATGAAACATTTAACAACGCGTATCTAACACTCTAAACCAAGTTTCATGCAACATGAGTGCTTATAATTTCCTCAATGAGCTTTGTACAAGTTTCACGTACATATGAAACATCTAACAATGCGGTTTCTAGGACTCTAAACCAAGTTTCATGCAACATGAGTGATAATAATTGTCTCAATGAGCTTGGTACAAGTTTGACAAAATTATGAAACATCTAACAACGCGTTTCTAGGAATCTAAACCATGTTTCATGCAACATGAGTGATTATAAGTGTCTCAATGAGCTTTGTACAAGCTTCACGAACTTATGAAACAAATAACAACGCGTTTTCTATGACTCTAAACCAAGTTTCATGCAACATGAGTGCTTATAAGTGTCTCAATGAGGTTTGTACAAGTTTCACGAACTTATGACACATCGAATAACGAGACACTACAAGAAAACAAGGATTTTCCGACTGTAAAATCAGTCGCATAATAGTCGCTGAAAGACCAGTTATGACTATTGCACGACTAAACCATGTAGTCGGAAATCCTTAGTCGCTAAACTGAATAGTCGTAAATTTAGTCGCTAAATAACGACTACATTACGACAACGAGCAACAGTCGTAACATAGTCGCTTAATAGTCATTGTATATGACGACTGTTTCATGACTAAACTACGATTACTAAACTTGAATAAGAAAAGCTTTACAATAGTCGTAAGGTAGTCGTATTATTTAGTGACTATTTAGAGACTATTTTACGATTATTTCATATGAACATGTGTAACTTTAGAGTAGTCGGTAAATAGTCGTAACAATATAGTGACTAATTTACGACTATATAACGACTAAATCACAGAAAACAAATTATTGTATTCAATCGTAAAGTAGTCGTTTTTTTTGCGACTACCTTGCGACTACCATGCGACTACTTGACGACTGTTTTGTGTCTACTTGGCGACTACTATTAATAAACTGTTGTTCATTTCGTAATCGTTTTGTATCTTTTTCCATTTGATTTAATTCTTGAAATCTGCTGCAAACATAATATGATATAATCTAAATAAACATCATACAATCGAATATAAACATAAATTCGTCAAATTATCCATAGAAACATACATAAACATCAATTCAAAACCAAAATATATAACATTAACATTCAAAATGAAAAGTGTTTAGTTCATGGGATATTTTTAGTAACCTAAGAGGAGGGGAAGTTGAGAGAGATTGTTCGGTGGTTTCTTCAGCTGCTTCAGTCTCCATGAAGTCGAGAAAGGCCGGATCAGTTTTGCATAAGTACTTCTCCACCAAGGATAACTTTGCGACCTTGACTTGTTGGTCCGCCAAAGCTTTGAGATGCTGTTCTTCACGCATTTTACTAGCAGCAGCTTGTTCTTTGATTTTCTGTTGTGCGACCTTCAACTGCTCTTGAATGGATACAAAAGATCTCGAGTACTCTCCTTGTGTGTTGCTCTTACTACTGCCCACATTCTCAAGAGTCTCCTTGAGGCTTCTGACTCCATAAATATTGCCTCTTGAATCCTTTTGAGTTGACTGAATAGAAAACCAAAACAATAACCACAAAACATAAACATAAAATCTATAAATGTGGATTATGAAAAATGTTTCTTAATACCTCGAGAAAGATGGCAGTATATTCTTGTGTTGTGAGCTCGCGAGGTCGCGAAGCACCGTCTGAAATGGCAGAGCTTTCTTGCTCAAGCTGAGACAATTTATGTTGCAAATTCTTTTCATAATTTGAAGCAATCTTCTCCGCCTTCTTATCCACATACGTTCCATCCGGCTTGGTGTGTGTCTTAATGAAAACCTCACCAATAGACACGGGTCTCCCCAATTCCTCTTCCTGCAATGTTACAAAACGAAGTTAAAGTATGAGTAGGAAAATTATAGAACAAATTGTTATATTTACTAACCATTCCGTATTGGATTTGTTGATACGACGTCGGACCCGATAAGTGGATGTGAGGACCGAGACCACCACGTTCAGACATGCGCGCATGAGAATAAATGATGGTCTTTTCGTTAGCTTCATTTGTATCCCAATAAGCAGTCATTTCTTTCCACAGAGTTTCACCGATCCATGTTGGTCGTTCTCGAGAAGTCCTCACGACTGAAACCATGTCCTTCATACGGCGTTGATAGATGCTCTCGAAGTGTTGTTGAACGGTTCCTGTTATCAATGGATCCCAAGTATGGGTTTTCTACAAAACAAAGAGAGATAATACTTGAATCTTCGTAAAAACAAACAAAGATAGCAATGAGAATTATAAACTTACCGCGAACTCGAGAAAGTATCTTTCTTGTCTATCCCGAGGCACACAAGTCCAGTTATAAAAGGGACCATCAAACTTGTTCGTAAAAACTTTTGTAATTTTACGAACAAGCTTAGATCCCTTCTCGCGAGTAAACCTGCAAACATCAATGAACTAATCAATGGACAAAGCAAAAAACAGAACTCAAAAGAAGAGAAACAAAGCAAAAGTCAAACAATCATGGTTCATGGTTCAATAAATCAGCACATACTAATAAAATTGTCTTTTTTTAACCAACATTGACACACACAACACAAGAGTCAAAATGCTTATTACCCATTGCAGACATTTTGAATCTACGTAATTACATTAGTCATTATTAGCTAACATATATACATAGCATCTATTATCAACAGTCATCGAAGAAGTGAGAAGCATACCAAGTAGTGTTTGGCGTCGGTGTGGGTGAGACAACAGTTACAAACTGCTCACGTCCTGGCATCACCAACAAAGCATTTAATGTTGTCAATGTCTCCTCCTGAAGCTCCGGCAAAGCTTCCTCTAGATCTCCGAAGTTGTTTCCTTCAGAAGACGGACGACTTTGGGCTTGAGAGTTATCCAATTCTTCAATTATCTCGATTTGATTATGAGGAGGAGGCGCCGAGTTCTGGAACAGAGCCCTTGGGGGTGGATAATCCCTAACTCCCGATGGTGGTGGCTTTGAAGGTCCGGCCAAGTTCGTGACTTGTTCTTGCGGTGAAGCTAACTCTGTCGCCGGTGTGAAATTGTACTTGGTGGGAAGAATTGGTCGCTTCTGCACCGCGGTCATAGAAACGTTGTGTGTCGTCTTTCGCTTTCTTCCTTTCTTTTGTTGATTCATGGTGCGATGGAGAAGAGAAGCCGCAGAGAGGAGAGAAGAGAAGCCGCAGAGAGGAGAGAAGAGAAGCCGCAGAGAGGAGAGAAGAGAAGCCGCGGAGAGGAGAGAAGAGAGGCCGCGGAGAGGAATGAAGAGGAGCCGCAGAGAGGAGAGAAGAGCAGCGGCGGAGAGGAGAGAAGAGAAGCCGCAGAGAGGAGAGAAGAGAAGCCGCGGAGAGGAGAGAAGTGGCGGAGAGGGAGAGAATCAGCGGAGAGGAGAGATGCGGCGGAGAAGGAGAGAATCGGCGACGAGGAAAGAATCGCCGGAGAAGAAAATCGCGAAAATCGGAGATGAGAAAGAAGTTTATCAATTTGGGGAAAGAAGATTAGGTTATGAATTGGGGAAAACTTAGTAGTCGCCTAATAGTCGCTAAATAGTCGCTAAACATTGTAGTCGCTAAATAGTCGCGAAACATTGCAGTCGCTAAATAGTCGGGAAACAGTCGTAAAACATAGGTCCTTTATTTTTTTAGCCCAAAATTAATTAGTCGCTAAACAGTCTCTGTACAGTCATAATACCTTAGTAAAAAGTTTACCAAAATAAATGAATTTTGATAAGAAAATTTTATTAATAATACATTATTTTGAATTTTACAAGTACATTATACGAAAAATTATTCTTCTTCTTCTATTTCATCATCAGAAGAAAAATTACACTGAAACTCATCATCTGGTTCTGAATCTCCGACATTGTAATCAAGATTTATTCGGGTTACTTCTTCGTAATTGTCAGATTCGAGATCTTCAATTGTAGTCATCAATACATCATCATCATTTTCTGTTTGCAAAAGTGCTGGTTCATTGTTCGCATATTGTACATTTATGTTATTCCTCGGGTTCACATTGACAACATTCAACCACGCTTTCTTCGGCTTCTTTACATATGGGTACCGAATATAACAAACTTGATGCGCTTGAAAGGCTTTATTTGCAATATAAAAATGTTACAATTAGCGACTCATACGTATAAGATATATATGATATTAACGGTATTAAATAATGTGTATATATGTTTACGTACCTAAAATAAATGGTTCGTACTTATTATATTTTCTCGACGAAAGAACATCTACAACGCCACCATGGCTCATACGAGTGCCTCTGCCAATAACAGGGTCATACCACTGACACTTAAATAGTGTGATTCTCAAATTGACCATCCCCTCATACTCAAGTTCCATCATATCTGTTAAATTCCCATAAAAATTCGCTTTGTCAAATGCATCTGTGTAATTTTCACCTTTAACACTGACCCCGTAGTTACATGTCCTTCGTCCAGTGCCGTGATTTAGCGTGTGAAACAAATAGCCTCTTGTGAAATACATTGGCCATGTTTTCACCTTGTTCAGAGGTCCATGAACTAGATCTTGAACCCATGCAGGAAACGGATTTGTGGCGTTCCAATAAGTAACCTGTGTGTATATATATATGGAAATATCCAACAAATCATCCAAAAATATGTAAAATAATTGTTTATATTATTAGAAATTGTATGATTATATCATTCACTAACATAATCTTTAACCCATAAATGGTATTCATCAGCTCTTTTCACAGAGAGTTCTTTTTCGGAGAGTCCTGCATATTTGTCCGTGATAAAATCGTCGAACATGCTATCATATAAGACAAATATGAGAAAGTGTTTATTTATTGATATAAAAATGGAAAGAAGTTGAAATAAAGATGGATGTTTATATACCGCTCAATAGGTTGAAAATATTCACAATTTCTCAACACGTATGAGTGTGCGCATTGATATTCTCGCTCTGAAAGCCATAATTCTTGCATTTCTCCACTTGGACGACCTATTTGAGTAAATATAGAAGGCACACCAGGTACATGATATGTAGGGGTATCACCTTCATCGAATCTACTTAATCTGCAAACCGAATTAAATGGATTTTAATAATATTATATTGATAAATATGCCACATTAATTGTAATTTTCATTTACCTCGACTTTGTTTGTATATCTGGGGAAAAGTATTGTTCTGAAAAGTATCCTGATAACATGCCATATGCTGGAAAGTCGCTTATCATCCACCTAAGCACTGCTTTTAGATTAAAATTTTGATTCAACGACACATCATACGCATCGAATCCAGTAAACCACAACTCTTTTAACTCCGCAATAAGTGGTTGGAGAAAGATATCAAGACTAGCTCGCGGATGATTAGGCCCAGAATTCAAAATAGTAAGAAACAAGTACTCTTCATTCATGCACATACCAGGGGGTAAATTATATGGTGTCAAGATCACAGGCCACAATGAATGATTACGAGACATGCCAAATGGATTAAACCCATCTGTGCACAATCCGAGGTAAACATTTCGTGGTTCTTCAGCAAATCGAGGATGTTGATTTTGAAAATATCTCCACTCCGCCGCATCGGAAGGATGGCTCATCTCTCCCTCATTTGCTTCGTGCTCGGCGTGCCACCTCATTGTCGCTGCTGGCTTGTGGCTCTGATACATTCTCTTCAATATGTCAGCAACCGGTAGATACCACATACGACTATATGGAACTTTCGTTCTACGTCTGTCATCCTTAGGTTTCCATCTTTGTGCACCACAAAAAAGACATTTTTCTTCTTTTTCGTCTTCTTTCCAGAATATCATACAATTGTTAATACAAACATCAATTGTATGATATGGAAGGCCTAAATTGCGCATCAACTTCTCGGTTTCGTAATGTGAACCGGTAGACTTGTTTCCTTTTGGTAAATAATCTGTTAGTATATCGCAAACCGAATCTACTAACTTTTCACTCATATTATATTCAGCCTTATTTTGCATGACTCTTGCAGCTAAGGATAACTGAGAGTGACCTTCACGAAAACCATCATATAGTGGATCTTTTGCACCTTCTAACAAGTTGTAAAATTTCTTTGAATGGTTAAATATTGGTTCTTCTACATTTACATAACTAGGTTCCTGATGATCATTTTCATTAAAGCCCACGTTTTCACGAAACGCATCATTAACCATATCCACATATCTATCTTCAACTACATGGCTCCCACTTATATATGTAGGATCAATGTAACTAGTTCCTAAATCCATATTGATTTCTTCCCCATGCTTATACCAAACAAAATAATTTCCCGTCTCTTCATCGATCCGCCGATACATCCATTCGCGAGAATTATTATAATTATAATGACCCGACATTATAAGATCATATAACTATATAATCGATTTTTATAAATGAATTTTTTTGTAAGAATCGTTTATGTTGGCTTAAGAATGAAGAGAAGAAGAGATCAAGTGTTGATTATATAGACACTTTTTACCGACTACATAGCGACTACACTTACGTAGTCGCATAAAACAGGTACACCAACCAAGAAAACGTGTTTCTTACACCGAAATGTTACGACGGTTTTCCGACTACTTAGCGACCCGCCGTAACAGTCGCTAAATTGTCATATATTTAACGACTACTTAGCGACCCGCCGAATCAGTCGCATATTAGCCATTAATTACCGACTATTTCACTATTCTGTTTTTCCCTACGGAGATTAGTCATAAATTAGTCGTTCTTTTACGACTACATAACCGATTAATTTATGTAGTCGTAATTTAACGACTGATATAAGACTCTCACCCTGTAGACGTTGCGTAGTCGTATATTTGTAACTAATCAGTCGCTGCGTTTACCGACTACGCCTTTAGTCGCTGACTGTAGTCGGAAAATCCCTGTTTTCTTGTAGTGAGATTCTAGGACTATAAACCAAGTTTCATGCAACATGAGTGTTTATAAGTATCTCAATGAGCTTTGTACAAGTTTGAAGAACTTATGAAACATCTAACAACGCGTTTCTTGTACTCTAAACCAGGTTTCATGCATAATGAGTGCTTACAAGTGTCTCAATGAGCTTTGTAAAAGTTTGAAAATCTTATGAAACATCTAACAACGCGTTTCTAGGACTCTAAACAAAGTTTCATGCATAATGAGTGCTTACAAGTGTCTCAATGAGCTTTGTACAAGTTTTACGAACTTATGAAACATCTAACAACGCGTTTCTAGCACTCTAAACCAAGTTTCATGCAACATTTGTCCTTATAAGTGTTTCAATGCGCTTTGTAGAAGTTTGACGAACTTATGAAACATCTAACAACGCGTTTCTAGGAATCTAAACCAAGTTTCATGCAACAGGAATGATTATAAGTATCTCAATGAGCTTTATACAAGTTTGACGAACTTATGAAACATCTAACAACGTGTTTCTAGTAATCTAAACCAATTTTCATGCAACATGAGTGCTTATAAGTGTCGCAATGAGCTTTGTATAAGTTTCATGAACTTATGAAACATCTAACAACGCGTTTCTACGACTTTAAACCAAGTTTCATGCAACATGAGTGATTATATGTGACTCAATAAGCTTTATACTAGTTTCAAGAACTTATGAAACATATAACAACGCGTTTGTTGGACTCTAAACCAGGTTTCATGCATAATGAGTGCTTACAAGTGTCTCAATGAGATTTGTACAAGTTTGACGAACATATGAAACATCTAACAACGGGTTTTTAGGACTCTAAACAAAGTTTCATGCAACATGAGTGCTTATAATTTTTTCAATGAGCTTTGTCCAAGTTTCACGAACTTATGAAACATCTAACAACGGGTTTCTAGGACTCTAAACAAAGTTTCATGCAACATGAGTGCTTATAATTTTCTCAATGAGCTTTTTACAAGTTTCACGAACTTATGAAACATCTAACAACGCGTTTCTAGAATTTAAAACCAAGTTTCAGGCAACATGAGTGCTTATAAGTGTCTCAATGAGCTTTTTACAAGTTTGACGAACTTATGAAACATCTAACAAAGCGTTTCTACGACTCTAAACCAAGTTTCATGCAACATGAGTGATTATAAGTGTCTCAATGAGCTTAGGACAAGTTTTACGAACTTATGAAACATATAATAACGCGTTTCTAGGACTCTAAACCAGGTTTCATGCATAATGAGTGCTTACAAACGTCTCAATGAGCTTTGTACAAGTTTGACGAACTTATGAAACATCTAACAACGGGTTTCTAGGACTCTAAACAAAGTTTCATGCAACATGAGTGCTTATAATTTTCTCAATGAGTTTTGTACAAGTTTCACGAACTTATAAAACATCTAACAACGCGTTTCTAGGACTCTAAACCAAGTTTCATGCAACATCAATGCTTATAAGTGTTTCAATGAGCTTTGTACAAGTTTAACGAACTTATGAAACATCTAACAACGCGTTTCTAGGAATCTAAACCAAGTTTCATGCAATATGAGTGATTATAATTGTCTCAATGATCTTTACACAAGTTGGACGAACTTATGAAACATCCAACAACGTGTTTCTAGGAATCTAAACCAACATTCATGCAACATGAGTGTTTTTAAGTGTCTCAATGAGTTTTGTACAAGTTTCACAAACTTATGAAACATCTAACAACGCGTTTCTACGACTCTAAACAAATTTTCATGAAACATGAGTGATTATATGTGTCTCAATAAGCTTTATAAAAGTTTCACGAACTTATGAAACATATAACAACGCGTTTCTAGGACTCTAAACCAAGATTCATGAAACATGATTGCTTATAAGTGCCTCAATGAGATTTGAAAAACTTAGACGAACTTATGAAACATCTAACAACGCGTTTCTCGGACTCTAAACCAAGTTTCATGCAACATGAGTGCTTATAATTTCCTCAATGAGCTTTGTAAAATTTGACGTACTTATGAAATATCTAACAATGCGTTTCTAGGACTCTAAACCAAGTTTCATGCAATATGAGTGCTTATAATTGTCTCAATGAGCTTGGTACAAGTTTGACGAACTTATGAAACATCTAACAACGCGTTTCTAGGAATCTAAACCATGTTTCATGCAACATGGGTGATTATAAGTGTCTCAATGAGCTTTGTATAAATTTCACGAACTTTTGAAAGATATAACAACGCGTTTATAGGACTATAAACCAATTTTCATGCAACATGAGTGCTTATAAGTGTCTCAATGAGCTTTGTACAAGTTTGACGAACTTATGAAACATCTAACAATGTGTTTCTAGGAATCTAAACCAAGTTTCATGCAACCTGAGAGATTATACGTGTCTCAATGAGCTTTGTATGAAACATCTAACAACCCGATTTCTAGGACTCTAAACCAAGTTTCATGCAACATGATTGCTTATAAGTGTATCAATGAGCTTTGTACAAGTTTGACGAACTTATGAAACATCTAACAACACGTTTCTAGGAATCTAAACCAAGTTTCATGCAATATGAGTGCTTATAAGTGTCTCAATGAGCTTTGTACAAGTTTGACGAACTTATGAAACATCTAACAATGCGTTTCTACGACTCTAAATTAAGTTTCATGCAACATGAGTGATTATAAGTTTCTCAATGAGCTTAGTTCAAGTTTCACGAACTTATGAAACATATAACAACGCGTTTCTAGGACTCGAAACCAAGTTTCATGAAACATGAGTGCTTATACATGTCTCAATGAGATTTGTACAAGTTTGGCAAACTTATGAAACATCTAACTACGCTTTTCTACGACTCTAAACTAAGTTTCATGCAACACGAGTGTTTATAATTTCCTCAATGAGATTTTTACAAGTTTCACGAACTTATGAAACATCTAACAACGCGTTTCGAGAACTCTAAACCAAGTTTCATGCAACATGAGTGCTTATAAGTTTCTCAATGAGCTTTGTACAAGTTTGACGAACTTATGAAACATCTAACAACGCGTTTGTAGGAATGTAAACCAAGTTTCATGCAACATGAATGATTATAAGTGTGTCAATGAGCTTTGTACAAGTTTGACGAACTTATGAAACATCTAACAACGCGTTTCTAGGAATCTAAACCAAGTTTCATGCAACATGAATGCTTATAAGTGTCTCAATGAGCTTTGTACAAGTTTGACGAACTTATGAAACATCTAACAATGCGTTTCTACGACTCTAAACAAAGTTTCATGCAACATGAGTGATTATAAGTGTCTCAATGATCTTAGTACACGTTTCACGAACTTATGAAACATATAATAACGCGTTTGTAGGACTCTAAACCAGGTTTCGTGCATAATGAGTGCTTACAAGTGTCTAAATGAGCTTTGTACAAGTTTGAAGAACTTGTGAAACATCTAACAACGGGTTTCTAGGACTCTAAACAAAGTTTCATGCAACATGAGTGCTTATAATTTCCTCAATGAGCTTTGTACAAGTTTCACTAACTTATGAAACATCTAACAACGCGTTTCGGGGACTCTAAACAAAGTTACATGCAACATGAATGATTATAAGTATCTCAATGAGCTTTATACAAGTGTGACGAACTTATGAAACATCTAACAACGTGTTTCTAGGAATCTAAACCAACTTTCATGCAACATCAATGCTTATAAGTGTTTCAATGAGCTTTGTACAAGTTTAACGAACTTATGAAACATCTAACAACGCGTTTCTAGGAATCTAAACCAAGTTTCATGCAACATGAGTGATTATAATTGTCTCAATTAGCTTTACACAAGTTTGACGTACTTATAAAACATCTAACAACGTGTTTCTAGAAATCCAAACCAACATTCATGCAACATGAGTGCTTAAAAGTGTATCAATAAGCTTTGTACAAGTTTCACGAAGTTATGAAACATCTAACAACGCGTTTCTACAACTCTAAACCAATTTCCATGCAACATGAGTGATTATATGTGTCTCAATAAACTTTATACAAGTTTCATGAACTTATGAAACATATAACAACGCGTTTCTAGGACTCTAAACCAAGTTTCATGAAACATGAGTGCTTATAAGTGCCTCAATGATATTTATACAAGTTTGACGAACTTATGAAACATATAACAACGCGTTTCTCAGACTCTAAACCAAGTTTCATGCAACATGAGTGCTTATAATTTCCTCAATGAGCTTTGTACAAGTTTCACGTACTTATGAAACATCTAACAATGCGTTTCTAGGACTCTAAACCAAGTTTCATGCAACATGAGTGATTATAAGTGTCTCAATGAGCTTTGTATGAAACATCTAACAACACGATTTCTAGGAATCTAAACGAGGTTTCATGCAACATGATTGCTTATAAGTGTATCAATGAGCTTCGTACAAGTTTGACGAACTTATGAAACATCTAACAACACGTTTCTAGGAATCTAAACCAAGTTTCATGCATAATGAGTGCTTACAAGTGTCTCAATGAGCTTTGTACAAGTTTGAAGAACTTATGAAACATCTAACAACGCGTTTCTAGGACTCTAAACAAAGTTTCATGCATAATGAGTGCTTACAAGTGTCTCAATGAGCTTTGTACAAGTTTCACGAACTTATGAAAAATCTAACAACGCGTTTCTAGGACTCAAAACAAAGTTTCATGCATAATGAGTGCTTACAAGTGTCTCAATGAGCTTTGTACAAGTTTCACGAACTTATGAAACATCTAACAACGTGTTTCTAGAACTCTAACCCAACTTTCATGGAACATGAGTGCTTATAACTGTCTCAATGAGCTTTGTATAAGTTTCACGAAATTATGAAACATCTAACAACGCGTTTCTACGACTCTAAACCAATTTTCACGCAACATGAGTGATTATATGTGTCTCAATAAGCTTTATACAAGTTTCAAGAACTTATGAAACATATAACAACGCGTTTCTAGGAATCTAAACTAAGTTTCATGCAACATGAGTGCTTATAACTGCCTAAATGAGATTTGTACAAGTTTGACGAACTTATGAAACATCTAACAACACGTTTCTAGGACTCTAAACCAAGTTTCATGCAACTTGAGTGTTTATAATTTCCTCAATGAGTGTTGTACAAGTTTCATGTCCTTATGAAACAACTAACAACGCGTTTCTAAGACTCTAAACCAAGTTTCATGCAAAGGGAGTGCTAATAAGTGTCTCAATGAGCTTTGTACAAGTTTGACGAACTTATGAAACATCTAACAACGCGTTTCTAGGAATGTAAACCAAGTTTCATGTAACATGAGTGATTATAAGTGTCTCAATGAGCTTTGTACAAGTTTGACGAACTTATGAAACATCTAACAACGCGTTTCTAGGAATCTAAACCAAGTTTCATGCAACATGAGTGCTGATAAGTGTCTCAATGAGCTTTGTACAATTTTGACGAACTTATGAAACATCTAACAACGCGTTTCTACGACTCTAAACAAAGTTTCATGCAACATGAGTGATTATAAGTGTCTCAATGAGCTTAGTACACGTTTCACGAACTTATGAAATATATAATAACGCGTTTGTAGGACTCTAAACCAGGTTTCATGCATAATGAGTGCTTACAAGTGTCTAAATGAGCTTTGTACAAGTTTGAAGAACTTATGAAACATCTAACAACGGGTTTCTAGGACTCTAAACAAAGTTTCATGCAACATGAGTGCTTATAATTTCCTCAATGAGCTTTGTACAAGTTTCACTAACTTATGAAACATCTAACAACGTGTTTCGAGGACTCTAAACCAAGTTACATGCAACATGAATGATTATAAGTATCTCAATGAGCTTTATACAAGTGTGACGAACTTATGAAACATCTAACAACGTGTTTCTAGGAATCTAAACCAACTTTCATGCAACATCAGTGCTTATAAGTGTTTCAATGAGCTTTGTACAAGTGTGACGAACTTATGAAACATCTAACAACGTGTTTCTAGGAATCTAAACCAACTTTCATGCAACATCAATGCTTATAAGTGTTTCAATGAGCTTTGTACAAGTTTAACGAACTTACGAAACATCTAACAACGCGTTTCTAGGAATCTAAACCAAGTTTCATGCAACATGAGTGATTATAATTGTCTCAATGAGCTTTACACAAGTTTTACGTACTTATAAGACATCTAACAACGTGTTTCTAGGAATCTAAACCAACATTCATGCAACATAAGTGCTTAAAAGTGTATCAATGAGCTTTGTACAAGTTTCATGAAGTTATGAAACATCTAACAACGCGTTTCTACGACTCTAAACCAATTTCCATGCAATATGAGTGATTATATGTGTCTCAATAAGCTTTATACAAGTTTCACGAACTTATGAAACATATAACAACGTGTTTCTAGGACTCTAAACCAAGTTTCATGCAACATGAGTGCTTATAATTTCCTCAATGAGCTTTGTACAAGTTTCACGTACTTATGAAACATCTAACAATGCGTTTCTAGGACTCTAAACCAAGTTTCATGCAATATGAGTGCTTATAAGTGTATCAATGAGCTTTTTACAAGTTTGACGAACTTATGAAACATGTGACAACGGGTTTCTAGGAATCTAAACCAAGTTTCATGCAACATGAGTGATTAAAAGTGACTCAATGAGCTTTGTATGAAACATCTAACAAGACGGTTTCTAGGACTCTAAACGAGGTTTCATGCAACATGATTTCTTATAAGTGTATCAATGAGCTTCGTACAAGTTTGACAAACTTATGAAACATCTAACAACGCGTTTCTAGGAATCTAAACCAAGTTTCATGCAACATGATTGATTTTAAGTGTCTCAATGAGCTTTGTACAAGTTTGACGAACTTATGATACATATAACAACGCATTTCTAGGAATCTAAACCAATTTTCATGCAACATGAGTGCTTATAAGTGTCTCGATGAGCTTAGTACAAGTTTCACGAACTTATGAAACATATAACAACGCGTTTCTAGGACTCTAAACGAAGTTTTATGCAACATGAGTGCTTATACATGTCTCAATGAGATTTGTACAAGTTTGACGAACTTATGAAACATCTAACTACGCGTTTCTACGACTCTAAACTAAGTTTCATGCAACACGAGTGCTTATAATTTCCTCAATGAGATTTGTACAAGTTTCACGAACTTATGAAACATCTAACAACGCGTTTCAAGGACTCTAAACCAAGTTTCATGCAACATGAGTGCTTATAAGTGTCTAAATGATCTTTGTACATGTTTGACGAAGTTATGAAACATCTAACAACGCATTTCTAGGAATCTAAACCATGTTTCATGCAACATGAGTGCTTATACATGTCTCAATGAACTTTTTACAAGTTTGACGAACTTATGAAACATCTAACTACGCGTGTCTACGACTCTAAACTAAGTTTCATGCAACACGAGTGCTTATAATTTCCTCAATGAGATTTGTACAAGTTTTACGAACTTATGAAACATCTAACAACGCGTTTCGAGGACTCTAAACCAAGTTTCATGCAACATGATAGCTTATAAGTGTCTAAATGATCTTTGTACATGTTTGACGAAGTTATGAAACATCTAACAACGCGTTTCTAGGAATCTAAACCAAGTTTCATGCAACATGAGTGATTATAAGTGTCTCAATGAGCTTTGTACAAGTTTGACGAACTTATGATACATATAACAACGCATTTCTATAATCTAAACCAATTTTCATGCAACATGAGTGCTTATAAGTGTCTCGATGAGCTTAGTACAAGTTTCACGAACTTATGAAACATATAACAACGCGTTTCTAGGACTCTAAACGAAGTTTCATGCAACATGAGTGCTTATACATGTCTCAATGAGATTTGTACAAGTTTGACGAACTTATGAAACATCTAACTACGCGTTTCTACGACTCTAAACTAAGTTTCATGCAACACGAGTGCTTATAATTTCCTCAATGAGATTTGTACAAGTTTCACGAACTTATGAAACATCTAACAACGCGTTTCAAGGACTCTAAACCAAGTTTCATGCAACATGAGTGCTTATAAGTGTCTAAATGATCTTTGTACATGTTTGACGAAGTTATGAAACATCTAACAACGCGTTTCTAGGAATCTAAACCAAGTTTCATGCAACATGAGTGATTATAAGTGTCTCAATGAGCTTTGTACAAGTTTGACGAACTTATGATACATCTAACAACGCATTTCTAGGAATCTAAACAAAGTTTCACGCAACATGAGTGCTTATAAGTGTCTCAATGAGCTTTGTACAAGTTTGACGAACTTATGAAACATCTAACAACGCGTTTCTTCGACTCTAAATCAAGTTTCATGCAACATGAGTGATTATAAGTGTCTCAATGAGCTTAGTACAAGTTTCACGAACTTATGAAACATATAACAACGCGTTTCTAGGACTCTTAACCATGTTTCATGCAACATGAGTGCTTATACATGTCTCAATGAGCTTTTTACATGTTTGACGAACTTATGAAACATCTAACTACGCGTGTCTACGACTCTAAACTAAGTTTCATGCAACACGAGTGCTTATAATTTCGTCAATGAGATTTGTACAAGTTTTACGAACTTATGAAACATCTAACAACGCGTTTCGAGGACTCTAAACCAAGTTTCATGCAACATGATAGCTTATAAGTGTCTAAATGGTCTTTTTACATGTTTGACGAAGTCATGAAACATCTAACAACGCGTTTCTAGAAATCGAAACCAAGTTTCAT
The DNA here is from genome assembly GCA_963556525.1 of Cochlearia excelsa. NCBI lineage: Eukaryota > Viridiplantae > Streptophyta > Magnoliopsida > Brassicales > Brassicaceae > Cochlearia > Cochlearia excelsa. The sequence continues at coordinate 11,065,306 of OY748329.1, forward strand.
GCAACATGAGTGATTATAAGTGTCTCAATGAGCTTTGTACAAGTTTGACGAACTTATGAAACATCTAACATCGCGGTTTCTAGGACTCTAAACCAAGTTTCATGTAACATGAGTGCTTATAAGTTCCTCAATGAGCTTTGTTAAATTTTGATGAACTTATGAAACATCTAACAAAGTGGTTTCTAGGACTCTAAACCAAGTTTCATGCAACATGAGTGATTATAAGTGTCTCAATGAGCTTTGTACAAGTTTCACGAACTTATGAAACATCTAACAATGCGGTTTCTAGTACTCTAAACAAAGTTTCATGCAACATGAAAGCTTATAAGTGTCTCAATGAGATTTTTACAAGTTTCACGAACTTATGAAACATCTAACAACGCGTTTCTAGGACCCTAAACAAAGTTTCATGCAACATGAGTGCTTATAAGTATCTAAATGAGCTTTGTACAAGTTTGACGAACTTATGAAATATATAACAACGCGTTTCTAGGACTTTAAACCATGTTTCATGCAACATGAGTGCTTATAAGTCTCTCAAAGAGCTTTGTACAAGTTTCATGAACTTATGACACATCGAATAACGAGTTTCTAGGACTATAAACAAAGTTTCATGCAACATGAGTGTTTATAAGTATCTCAATGAGCTTTGTACAAGTTTGAAGAAGTTATGAAACATCTAACAACGTTGTTTCTAGGACTCACCATGTTTCATGCAACATGAGAGCTTATTAGTTTCTCAATGAGCTTTGTACAAGTTTGACGAATTTATGAAACATTTAACAACGCGTTTCTACGACTGTAAACCAAATTCATGCAACATGAGTGATTATAAGTATCTCAATGAGCTTTGTACAAGTTTGACGAACTTATGAAACATCTAAACACGTTTCTAAGAATCTAAACCAAGTTTCATGCAACATGAGTGATTATAAGTCTCTCAATGAGCTTTGTACAAGTTTCACGAACTTATGAAATAACTAACAACACGATTTCTCCGACTCTAAACCAAGTTTCATGCAACTTGAGTGCTTATAAGTGTATCAATGAAACATCTAACGCCTTTCTACGACTCTAAACCAATTTTCATGGAACCTGAGTGATTATATGTGTATCAATAAGCTTTATATAAGTTTCACGAACTTTCGAAACATATAAGAACGCCTTTCTAGGACTACAAACCAAGTTTCATGCAACATTAGTGCTTATAAGTGCCTCAATGAGATTTATACAAGTTTGACGAACTTATGAAACATCTAACAACGTGTTTCTAGGACTCTAAACCAAGTTTCATGCAACATGAGTGCTTATAATTCAATGAACTTTGTACAAGTTTCACGTACTTATGAAATATCTAACAATGCGTTTCTAGGACTCTAAACCAAGTTTCATGCAACATGAGTGCCTATAAGTGTCTCAATGAGCTTTGTACAAGTTTGACGAACTTATGAACATCTAACAACGCGTTTCTAAGAATCTAAACCAAGTTTCATGCAACATGAGTGATTATAAGTGTCTCAATGAGCTTTGTACAAGTTTGACGAACTTATGAAACATCTAAAAACGCATTTCTACGACTCTAAATCAATTTTCATGCAACACGAGTGATTATAATTTCCTCAATGAGCTTTGTACAAGTTTCACGGACTTATGAAACATCTAACAACGCTTTTCGAGGACTCTAAACCAAGTTTCATGCAACATGAGTGCTTATAAGTGTCTCAATTATCTTTGTATAGGTTTGACGAAGTTATGAAACACCTAACAACGCGTTTCTAGGAATCTAAACCAAGTTTCATGCAACATGAGTGATTATAAGTGTCTCAATGAGCTTTGTACAAGTTTCACGAACTTATGAAACATCTAACATCACGGTTTCTAGGACTCTAAACCAAGTTTCATGTAACATGAGTGCTTATAAGTTCCTCAATGAGCTTCGTTAAAGTTTGATGAACTTATGAAACATCTAACAACGTGGTTTCTAGGACTCTAAACCAAGTTTCATGCAACATGAGTGATTATAAGTGTCTCAATGAGCTTTGTACAAGTTTCACGAACTTATGAAACATCTAACAACGCGGTTTCTAGGACTCTAAACCAAGTTTCATGCAACATGAAAGCTTATAAGTGTCTCAATGAGCTTTGTACAAGTTTGACAAACTTATGAAACATCTAAAAACGCGTTTCTAGGAATCTAAACCAAGTTTCATGCAACATGAGTGATTATACGTGTTTCAATGAGCTTTGTACAAGTTTGACGAACTTATGAAACATCTAACAACGCGTTTCTAGGAATCTAAACCAAGTTTCATGCAACATGAGTGCTTATAAGTGTCTCAATGAGCTTTGTACAAGTTTGACGAACTTATGAAACATCTAAAACCGCGTTTCTACGACTCTAAATCAAGTTTCATGCAACACGAGTGATTATAATTTCCTCAATGAGCTTTGTACAAGTTTCACGGACTAATGAAACATCTAACAACGCGTTTCGAGGACTCTAAACCAAGTTTCATGCAACATGAGTGCTTATAAGTGTCTCAATGATCTTTGTACAAGTTTGACGAACTTATGAAACACCTAATAAAGCGTTTCTACGAATCTAAACCAAGTTTCATGCAACATGAGTGATTATAAGTGTCTCAATGAGCTTTGTACAAGTTTCACGAACTTATGAAACATCTAACATCACGGTTTCTAGGACTCTAAACCAAGTTTCATGTAACATGAGTGCTTATAAGTTCCTCAATGAGTTTTGTACAAGTTTCACGAACTTATGAAACATCTAACAACGCGGTTTGTAGGACTCTAAACCAAGTTTCATGCAACATCAAAGCTTATAAGTGTCTCAATGAGTTTTTTACAAGTTTCACAAACTTATGAAACAACTAACAACGCGTTTCTAGGACTCTAAACAAAGTTTCATGCAACATGAGTGCTTATAAGTATCTAAATGACCTTTGAACAAGTTGGACGAACTTATGAAACATCTAACAACGTGGTTTCTAGGACTCTAAACCAAGTTTCATGCAACATGAGTGCTTATAAGTGCCTCAATGAGCTTTGTACAAGTTTGACGAACTTATGAAACATATAACAACGCGTTTCTAGGACTTTAAACAATGCTTCATGCAACATGAGTGCTTATAAGTGTCTCAAAGAGCTTATTACGCGTTTCACGAACTTATGACACATCGACTAACGAGTTTCTAGGACTATAAACCAAGTTTCATGCAACATGAGTGTTTATAAGTATCTCAATGAGCTTTGTACAAGTTTGAAGAAGTTATGAAACATCTAACAACGTGGTTTCTAGGACTCTAAACCATGTTTCATGCAACATGAGTGATTATCAGTGTCTCAATGAGCTTCGTACAAGTTTCACGATCATATGAAACATCTAACAATGCGTTTCTAGGACTCTAAACCAAGTTTCATGTAACCTGAGTGATTATAAGTGTCTCAATGCGCTTTGAACCAGTTTCACGAACTTATGAAACATCTAACGACGCGTTTCTAGGATTCTAAACCAAGTTTCATTCAACATGAGTGCTTATAAGTTCTTGAATGAGCTTTGTACAAGTTTCACGAATTTATGAAACATCTAACAACGCGTTTCTAGGACTCTAAACCAAGTTTCATGCAACATGAGTGCTTATAAGTGTCTCAATGAGCTTTGTACAATTTCGACGAACTTATGAAACATCTAAAAACGCGTTTCTACGACTCTAAATCAAGTTTCATGCAACATGAGTGATTATAAGTGTCTCAATGAGCTTAGTACAAATTTCACGAACTTATGAAACATATAACAACGCGTTTCTAGGACTCTAAACCAAGTTTCATTCAACATGAGTGCTTATACATGTCTCAATGAGCTTTGTACAAGTTTGACGAACTTATGAAACATCTAACAACACGTTTCTACGACTCTAAACCAAGTTTCATGCAACACGAGTGATTATAATTTCCTCAATGAGCTTTGTACAAGTTTCACGTACTTATGAAACATCTAACAACTCGTTTCGAGGACTCTAAACCAAGTTTCATGCAACATGAGTGCTTATAAGTGTCTCAATGATCTTTGTACAAGTTTGACGAACTCATGAAACATCTAACAACGCGTTTCTAGGAATCTAAACCAAGTTTCATGCAACATGAGTGATTATAAGTGTCTCAATGAGTTTTGTACAAGTTTCACGAACTTATAAAACATCTAACATCGCGGTTTCTAGGACTCTAAACCAAGTTTAATGTAACATGAGTGCTTATAAGTTCCTCAATGAGCTTCGTTAAAATTTGATGAACTTGTGAAACATCTAACAACGTGGTTTCTAGGATTCTAAACCAAGTTTCATGCAACATGAGTGATTATAAGTGTCTCAATCAGTTTGTACAAGTTTCACGAATTTATGAAACATCTAACAACGCGGTTCCGAGGACTCTAAACCAAGTTTCATGCAACGTGAAAGCTTATAAGTGTCTCAATGAGCTTTTTACAATTTTCACGAACTTATGAAACATCTAACAACGCGTTTCTAGGACTCTAAACAAAGTTTCACGTAACATGAGTGCTTATAAGTATCTAAATGAGCTTTGTACAAGTTTGACGAACTTATGAAACATCTAACAACGTGGTTTCTAGGACTCTAAACCAAGTTTCATGCAACAAGAGTGCTTATAAGTGCCTCAATGAGCTTTGTACAAGTTTGAGGAACTTATGAAACATATAACAACGCGTTTCTAGGACTTTAAACAATGCTTCATGCAACATGAGTGCTTATAAGTGTCTCAAAGATCTTTGTACGCGTTTCAAGAACTTTTGACACATCGAATAATGAGTTTCTAGGACTATAAACCAAGTTTCATGCAACATGAGTGTTTATAAGTATCTCAATGAGCTTTGTACAAGTTTGAAGAAGTTATGAAACATCTAACAACGTGGTTTCTAGGACTCTAAACCATGTTTCATGCAACATGAGTGCTTATCAGTGTCCCAATGAGCTTCGTACAAGTTTCACGATCATATGAAACATCTAACAATGCGTTTCTAGGACTCTAAACCAAATTTCAGGAAACCTGAGTGATTATAAGTGTCTCAATGCGCTTTGAACCTGTTTCACGAACTTATGAAACATCTAACAACGCGTTTCTAGGATTCTAAACCAAGTTTCATTCAACATAAGTGCTTATAAGTTCTTGAATGAGCTTTGTACAAGTTTCACGAACTGATCAAACATCTAACAACGCGTTTCTAGGACTCTAAACCAAGTTTCATGCAACATGAGTGCTTATAAGTGTCTCAATGAGCTTTGTACAAGTTTGACGAACTTATGAAACATCTAAAAACGCGTTTCTACGACTCTAAATCAAGTTTCATGCAACATGAGTGATTATAAGTGTCTCAATGAGCTTAGTACAAATTTCACGAACTTATGAAACATATAACAACGCGTTTCTAGGACTCTAAACCAAGTTTCATTCAACATGAGTGCTTATACATGTCTCAATGAGCTTTGTACAAGTTTGACGAACTTATGAAACATCTAACAACGCGTTTCTACGACTCTAAACCAAGTTTCATGCAACACGAGTTATTATAATTTCCTCAATGAGCTTTGTACAAGTTTCACGGACTTATGAAACATCTAACAACGCGTTTCGAGGACTCTAAACCAAGTTTCATGCAACATGAGTGCTTATAAGTGTTTCAATGATCTTTGTACAAGTTTGACGAACTTATGAAACATCGAACAACGCGTTTCTAGGAATCTAAACCAAGTTTCATGCAACATGAGTGATTATAAGTGTCTCAATGAGCTTTGTACAAGTTTCACGAACTTATAAAACATCTAACATCGCGGTTTTTAGGACTCTAAACCAAGTTTCATGTAACATGAGTGCTTATAAGTTCCTCAATGAGCTTCGTTAAAGTTTGATGAACTTATGAAACATCTAACAATGTGGTTTCTAGGACTCTAAACAAAGTTTCATGCAACATGAGTGATTATAAGTTTCTCAATGAGCTTTGTACAAGTTTCACGAACTTATGAAACATCTAACAACGCGGTTTCTAAGACTCTAAACCAAGTTTCATGCAACATGAAAGCTTATAAGTGTCTCAATGAGCTTTTTACAATTTTCACGAACTTATGAAACATCTAACAACTCTTTTCTAGTACACTAAACAAAGTTTCATGCAACATGAGTGCTTCTAAGTATCTAAATGAGCTTTGTACAAGTTTGAAGAACTTATGAAACATCTAACAACGTGGTTTCTAGGACTCTAAACCAAGTTTCATGCAACACGAGTGCTTATAAGTGCTTCAATGAGCTTTGTACAAGTTTGACGAACTTATGAAACATATAACAACGCGTTTCTAGGACTTTAAACAATGTTTCATGCAACATGAGTGCTTATAAGTGTCTCAAAGAGCTTTGTACGCGTTTCACGAACTTATGACACATCGAATAACGAGTTTCTAGGACTATAAACCAAGTTTCATGGAACATGAGTGTTTATAAGTATCTCAATGAGCTTTGTACAAGTTTGAAAAAGTTATGAAACATCTAACAACGTGGTTTCTAGGACTCTAAACCATGTTTCATGCAACATGAGTGCTTATCAGTGTCTCAATGAGCTTCGTACAATTTTCACGATCTTATGAAACATCTAATAATGCGTTTCTAGGACTCTAAACCAAGTTTCATGCAACTTGAGTGATTATGAGTGTCTCAATGCGCTTTGAACCATTTTCACGAACTTATGGAACATCTAACAACGCGTTTCTAGGATTCTAAACCAAGTTTCATTAAACATGAGTGCTTATAAGTTCTTCAATGAGCTTTGTTCAAGTTTCACGAACTTATGAAACATCTAACAACGCGGTTCTAGGACTCTAAACCAAGTTTCATGCAACATGAGTGCTTATAAGTTTCTCAATGAGGTTTGTACAAGTTTGACGAACTTATGGAACATCTAACAACGCGTTTCTACGACTCTAAACCAAGTTTCAAGCAACATGTGTGCTTATAAGTGTCTCAATAAGCTTTGTACAAGTTTGAAGAACTTATGAAACATCTAACAACGCCTTTCTAGGACTCTAAACCAAGTTTCATGCAACATGAGTGATTATAAGTGTCTCAATGAGCTTTGTACAAGTTACACGAAGTTATCAAACATCTAACAAAACGTTTCTAGGACTATAAACCAGGTTTCACGCAACATGAGTGCTTATAAGTGTCTCAATGAGCTTTGTACAAGTTTGAAAAATTATAAAACATCTAACAACGCATTTCTAGGATTCTAAACCATGTTTCATGCAACATGAGTGCTTATAAGTATATCAATGAGCTTTGTACAAGTTTGGCGAACTTATGAAACATCTAACAATGTGGTTTCTAGGACTCTAAACGAAGTTTCATGAAAGGTGAATGCTTATAAGTGTCTTAATGAGCTTCGTACAAGTTTGACAAACTTATGAAACATATAACAACGCGTATCTAAGAATCTACACCAAGTTTCATGCAATATGAGTGCTTATAAGTTCCTCAATGAGCTTTGTTAAAGTTTGACGAACTTATGAAACATCTAAGAGCGTGGTTTCTAGGACTCTAAACCAAGTCACTACAAGAATTAGTCGGTATAGCCACGGAAAATCCCGTGGCTATAGGTTAATATCCGTGGCTATATCCCCACACAGCCACGGTTAGCCACGAATATTAACGTGGCTATAGCGTCGTAGCTGTTGGCTATCCGTGGCTATCCGTGGCTATCCTAGCCACGGATGTCATAGCCACGAAATGGCCACGTATATATTCGCGGCTAGATTGCCACGAAATTATTTGTGGCAAAGTCGTGGCTATTGTAGCCACGGAAGAAGTGGTGGCAATTCGTGGCCTTTTTTAGCCACGAAAGCAGTGGTGGCAATTCGTGGCCTTTTTTAGCCACGAAAGTATTGGTGGCAATTCGTGGCCATTTTTGCCACGGAAGTAGTGGTGGCAATCCGTGCTATAGCCACGATTTATTTTCGTGACAAGGTCGTGGTGATATCAGCCACGGATATATTCGTTGCTCTTTCGTGGCTTATTTGCCACGGAATGTTCTTTGCAAATCGTAGCATTTTGCTACGACTAGCCACGGGTTTTCCGTGGCTTTTTCTGCTTGTTGCCACGGAAATTTCCGTGGCTTTACATAATTTTCGAAAAAAAAAATAAATATAAAAAAATTGAAACTGAAAATATTTTTTATATAATTCAAAAATAGCATAAATAGTATATGATTATTACAAACATTGTTCAAAATATAAAAAATAACAATTTTTCAGTTTTTAAAACGAAATCAACCAAGGCGGACTTCTTCCTCTTCCTCTTCATGGCTCTGTTCCTCACCAAGCTGATCATCTTCACGCCCTTGGTCTTGATCATTTTCACCGAGTGATCTTCACGGTTTACACTCGGTGCAAACTCTGGACTGGTGTTAGGTGTGGTGTTTGAGGCAGTTGCATGAGGAGAAGGGGTGGCATATGGATTGTTTGGTTGAGGATTGATCCCGAGATGATCGAGTATTGCCTTCTGCGACGCAAGCATTAGGCTCTGCGAGGCTAGAATAGCCTGCACGTTTGACTCGAGAGATCCCACCCTCATGTCCATGTCCACAGCCCGAGAGAGGGAAGCTGCTGCGGGTCCAGAAGGTTCGAAAACCTCGAACTGCTTGCTTCCCAAACCATAAATACGCCCTCGGTTTGGTTTCACTCGCTGCCAACAGAATAAGTTAGATTCGAAATAACAAATACATAGACATAAATTTAAGTTAAAAATAGAAATCAAACTTACCTCCAAATATGCCTTGTTAATCCGCTGCGATGAAGGAGTGGCCTCTTCCTCACCTGTGACCTGTGAAGCAGCTGTCTCCACATCCGCCACAATTGCCTTCGCCCGACGGTCGACGAACGTGCCATCTTTACGGGTATGAGTCTTGCGTACGAGCTCGGTAAATGGTTGTTCAACACCACCATTCTGTTGCATCTACAAAACAGAGGACAATACATTAATCTAAGCACAAAAAACATCACAAAGCATTAACAACATCACAAACTATTTATCAAAGTCAAAAGATAGAATATTAATCTAAGCACAAAAACAGACATTCATGAAAGAGAATACTTTTACCATTTCATAGCCGATCTTGGCAAACCCTACAGGCCCAGCACAATGCTTATGCTCACCTAGACCATGAGGATCAGACATACGGTTCTCGGAGTCTGTCTTTGACTTCTTCGGCAAACATCGGTATCCCATTGCTCCGCATCTGCAGCCAAGCATCATCGGATATGAAACTTGGCTTCTTGTTGCCTCTCTTCTTCTTGCGACTCTGTCACGGATGGATTCCATGCACTCCTTCTTCCACATGAAGTACACCTGGTCATGGTGAGAAGGAGACCGAGTAGTAGGCTTGCTTTGAAAAATGAAAACAAACATTAGAAAAAGTAAACAAAGAAATAAGAGAAATTGAAAGGCATATGGATTATTAACTTACCACAAAGTCTTGCCACCACTCCTCTCGCTTTTGCATCTGGAACCATTGACCGGTTCCACGAGCACCCATGTAGTTAGATTGCCACGTCGTCCTTACCGTTTTGTTCACCTCGGGATCTATCCCAAACCTGCATCATTACGGAACAATTCACATCAATGGCTGAAAATGGACTAAACATTACAGAACAATTCACAACAATTCAAAACATTAAAGAACAATTCACATTACAGAACAATTTACAACTATTGAAAAGAACAATTCACATCAATTCACAACAACATATTTACTTACCGAGAGCTCCATCAACCTTTTTTGGATGGAGAACGGGTTGGTTTCTTCTTGCGGGTGCATTAAGGAGAGCTTCTAGGCTGAGAGGCGTGGCTGCATTCGAAGAAGAAGAGCCATCTTGACTTGCTCTTCCTCTTGAACCGGTGGATTGGCTGTTGGAGGCTGAGAAGGTGGGGTTAGTGTGGTCTGAATTCGGTGATGGGTGGCATTGGAGGAGTTATCTCCATCTGTAGGATGGAGCATGTTGTCCTCTTCCTCTTCCTCTCCCATTTCCTCTTGGAGCCATAACCTGCAAAAATAAAGTAAATAAGGCATCAAAAGTCAAGTAGACAAAGCATCACAGATTTAAACATATTCATGAAACAATATCATAAACAGTAGCAGAGAAAGACATCTAAATCATGAAACTCAACAAAACGAAAGGTAAAACACGAAGACCAAGATGAACACGGTGAAGAAGAATCAAAATCAACAAAATAGAGAGGTAAAACACGATGATTTCGACAAAACGCGAAACGAACGGTAAAACACGAAGAACACGAAGAACACGATGAACAAGAACACGATGATTTCGGTAAAACACGAAGAACACGACAAAACGATGAAGAAAAACTCGGTGAAACACGAAGAACACGATGATTTCGACAAAACAAAACCCTAAACGACGAAACCCTAAACGACGAAACCCTAAACAACAACGAAACCCTAAAAGACGGATCGATTTCAAAAACTAAACGGTTGAAATGAAGAACAATAAACGGAGAAGAAGAAATGAGGAAGAACTCACCGTAAAACTCACCGATTTGCCGGATTTTGCGAAGAATCGCCGGAGAAGAAGAAAAGGGGGAAAAAAGAGTTGCGGCTAAGGAAATGAGATCCGGTTTCGCGATGAATTAGGTTAAACACGTATAGCCACGGATATAACCGTGGCTGTCCGTGGCTATATTTAAAATAAGGCCCAATTGCTTAGGCCCATTCCAAATAACTACGCCATTGCCACGGAAAGTCGTGGCTAATCGTGGCTAATAACATTAAAGCTACGTCATTGCCACGAATACTTCCGTGGCTGACACTTAGAAAAATAAACAATTCACGTTTTGAAAGATAATATGAATAGTCACGCATCTTGTCGTGGCTAAACCGTGGCTATGTTTAGTAGCCACAGATTGATTCGTGGCAAAGTCGTGGCTGTAGTTGGATATAGCTACGAAGTAGCCACGGATAATTTCGTGGCTAACGATATATCAGTGTTTAGGGTTTGTATTTGTTTAGAGGTTCCATAGTCACGGAAAATCCGTGGCCAATACGTGGCTGGTAAACAATATAGCTACGAAAAAGACACGTATACTTCCGTGGCTGACACTTAGAAAAATAAACAATTCACGTTTTGAAAGATAATATGAATAGTCACGCATCTTGTCGTGGCTAAACCGTGGCTATGTTTAGTAGCCACAGATTGATTTGTGGCAAAGTCGTGGCTGTAGTTGGATATAGCTACGACGTAGCCTCGGATAATTTCGTGGCTAACGATATATCAGTGCTTAGGGTTTGTATTTGTTTTAGAGGTTTCAATATAGCTACGAAATAGCCACGGATAATCCGTGGCTATGGCTTTTGGTCCTTTAGGGTTTGACTAGGGTTTAGATATTACGTGACATAAGCTATTGGATACAAGATTATAATAACTGTTTTACTTGAAAACAATGATTTTAATGTTTGTGTTAATTTTTTTTTAAAAAAATACAATAATAAATTAAACAATAAGTAGTAGTGTATGTGATATTATGAAAAACATTGTTATAAGTGATTAGATATTCATATAATGCTATTTTTTACTTTAATATTGTTAAATTTATATTTTTTTTGGTATCATTGTATTAGATATGAGTAGATGTGAAGATATATAAAAGAAATTAAATATATTATATATCAATTTGGTGTAAAATTGAAAATTTCGTATAGCCACGGGTATAACCGTGGCTAATCCGTGGCTAAAACAAATCACGGAAATTGGTGTGTAGCCACGGATTCAATCGTGACCCGCCGTCTTTAGTACATCGGAATCATGACTTTACTCGTCCGGATCCACGTGTTTTGTGTATTAGCCACGGATTATTCCGTGACAATCCGTGGCTACTTTTATGTTGTTGAATGTATGTGGACTATAAGGTGTCCATATACGTATATTACAAAATCATAAATTATAATTACACAATAAGTTCCATAGTAAAAATTTTATAACCATAAAACAATAATTCAACGCAAGTTTCACAATATATTACAATAAGTTTGAAAATATAGTACATCATTAAACACTCTTATTAACTAAATTTCGAATATGTTGACGAATCCGAATCCGAATCTCCCGAAGAATGTCCAGGAACCATCGTCTTCGACATTTTCGTAATCCATAGGCTCCACATCTCCCAAATCCTCATAATCGAAGCATTTCCATCAACGACATGTGTTGTTACTCGAATCATTGAACTAGGAACAACGACGTTGTCGACTGTATCATCCTGAAGGGCTGTCAAAGAAATTTTGTCATTCTCGCGATAACCCCTCGGTATAACTTTTGCACATGCCCACCAATCGTCTCTCGCTGAGCCTGATACGCGTGGATACGGAATGAAACACAATTGGTCACATTGACCAGCTAGAACGAAAGGGTCATATTTCTCGTATCGTCTACGCGGGGCCACATCAACTAAACCAAATGGGTGTCTACGCAATCCGATACCGTCGTATTGTCGAACCAAGAGCATCGAAAATCATCGCTTTAAGACCAACTCCACCGCGATACTCGATCTTCATTATCTCTTCTATAAGACCGTAATAAGTAGTTTCTATTGTACCTCGTACAACTACTCCATAGTTTTGAGTTCTTTTATCCCGACCGTGTACGTGATTGTGGAAATGGTATCCACGACTGAAATACATAGGCCATGACGTGTAATTGTTTCTCGGACCTTGTATAAATTCCAACATCCATAATGGAAATTCATAATTCTTACTCGCTTCATTTATCTGCAAATTAAAGTGCACAATTAATTTATTGTCGAGAACTTGATATATAGAGACAACATTAGCATATAAAGTACCCACGTAGTCCCGACACCATTTCGCGTAATGAGCGTCTTTAGCTTTGCCCATTTCATCATCTGTAATACTGGCATACTCACTCTCATTGCTTCCTCAAACATCCTGTAACGAAAATGCAATACTCATTTTATTAGTATTTGAGTCTTTAAAGTAAACAAAATTTACCATTTAATCGCTTACGTTTCATAAGGCGCAAATTCTTCGAATTAAGCAACATGAATGTTTGGATGATGTTGTAATCTGGATCTTCTAGCCACCCATCTACCCTTCTTCCGCTAATACGTCCGATGTGATGAAATATGTTCGGGACACTTGGGTAATCATCATATGCAAATCGAATTTCTCACACGTCCGATGTGGAAATATGTTCGGGACCTTGGGTAATCATTGATTCCATCGAATTTCCGACCATATTCCCGTATTCCCGTAATAGTTGCTTGCTGCATAAGAAATCTCTTCTTGGACACATTGTGCGACAATGGAACCTCCAATACGAGCCTTGTTCTTGACCTTCTTTTTCAGGTGATACATGTAGCGCTCAAATGGATACATCCATCGGTATTGCACCGGACCACCTAAGGCAGCTTCATCAGGGAGATGCACGGGTAAATGTTCCATGACATCAAAGAACGAAGGTGGGAAATATCTTCTCCAAATTGCACAATTTTATTGCAATGTTATTCTTCATTACACTCACATCCTCAACTCGCAACATTTTGGCAGAGATATCACGAAAAAACACGGCAATCTCTGCAATTGTTCAAAAACCTTATAATTAGAAACATCCTAGTGTTACATGCATGAAACATGTGTTAAGAAAAAAAGTGCACATACACTGAAATTGCCTTGTGCACGTTGTTATCCAAAAGCTCTAACATCGCAAATGGAAGTAGGCGTTGCATGATCACATGAGAATCATGACTTTTCAGCCCCGATAGTTTCCCACAACTCTCATCAACACATCTAGTTAAATTAGATGCATATCCATCCGGAAATCCGATGTCATTTCTCAACCACGAGAGAAACTTTCGTTTTGCTACGTTCGCCAATCGAACCTTGGAATGGGAACTGTTCCATCAGCTCTTATTTGTAAATCAGGTCTTGTGCATATGTCTGGAAGATCCAACCTTGATTTTATATTGTCCTTCGTCTTCCCCTTCGTATTCAGAAGAGTGTGGATGAGATTGTCAAAAAAGTTTTTCTCGATGTGCATGAAGTCGAGGTTGTGTCTGAGAAGGAGATTTTCCCAATAAGGCAAGTCCCAAAATATACTCTTCTTGTGCCAATTATGGTACTCACCATATCCATCGATTGTTCGACTCGGGTTATCATGTCCTTTTCCTCCACAATCGACTGTTTTCTCTAATCCACCAATGGTGTTTATTCTTTCATTCGAACTTCGTAACCCGTCAACCATGGTGGAGGGTTACCTCGAAATGTCTTACCTTTCCGAAAGCTTTGTTATTACGCCGATATGAATGATCATGAGGTAAAAATTTGCGGTGACAATCGTACCAACTATGTTTTCTTCCATGTGGTAACCAAAACGATTCTGTTTCTTCTTGACAATATGGACATGATAGTCGACCATGTGTCGTCCACCCGAAACCATTCCATATGCTGGAAAATCATTTATCGTCCACATCAATGCAACTCGCATTGTAAAATTCTGGTTCCTAGAAACATCATAAGCACCCACACCTTCCCTCCATAAGAGTTGCAACTCTTCAATCAATGGTTGAAGATAAATATCTAGACTTTTCTTCGGATGTTTTGGTCCGGGCACCAAAACCGCCAAAAAGAAAAACTCTCTCTTCATGCACATACCGGGAGGTAAATTGTAAGGGGTGACTATAACGAGGCCAAACCGAGTGTGCCTCACCATTCATTCCAATAGGATTAAATCCATCGGTTGCTAAGCCTAAATAGATATTCCGACTTTCGAACTAAAATCAGGATATACCTTATTAAAATGCTTCCACGCCTCTCCGTCTGATGGGTGATGCATTTCTCCTTCAGGAGACTCGTGCTCTGCGTGTCAGCGCATATGCGAAGCTGTGCCCTCCACTTGGTATAATCGCTTCAGTCGATCTGCAATAGGGAGATAGAACATTCTCTGCTTTGCTATGTTCTTTCCCTTCCCTCTGTTGGTGTGATATCGATTCTTGTTACAAAAACGACATTGTAAAAGGTTGCGATCTTCGCCCTTCCGGAAAATCATGCGATTGTCCTCACAAACATCAATCTTATGAACTGGCATTCCTAACGAACGCGTTAGCTTCTTCGTCTCATAGTATGACCCGGAGCTTTATTAGGTTGTGGAAGAATCCGCTTAAATGCTTGTGTTATGTCATCTACACAACTCTCAGCCAAATTGTGCTTCGTCTTTATGCCCATTACTTCAGACGCCAAAGACAACTGTGAAATTCCTTCAACACAACCATCATAGAGTGGTTCACTAGCTGCTTCAAAGGCTCTGTAAATATTATCGGGGTTTGCCTCTTCCTCAATATTATCATGGATAATGTCTTCTGTTGGAACTCCTTGTTCTTCTCCCATATTAAGATGACCATAAGGATTGTCATGAACATTCCAAGCTTCTTCTCCGGGTAGATAGTGACTCGGCATTGAAGACTCCCCTACATCGTAACAATTTTCACCGTGACTTGTCCAAACGTAGTAATTTTTCTTGAAACCGACTCTATAGAGGTGTTTAAAAACTGTATATGCATCACGTTGCTTCAAATTTCGGCACCGAGAACACGGACATGGCATAGTACCACGCTCTTGATATGATTGTTGGTTGGAAGCAAAAGCAATGAACATATTAATACCCTCTCCAAATTCTTCGAAACACAATCTCTCATAGGATCAATATGGCGATCCATCCACTCTCTAGAACGAAAGAAATCTGACATTTTGAACTCTTCAAAATCGCCAAATTAAGTGAAGAAAACGAAAAGAAGAGGAAAAATCGTTTTACCTTGTGTTTTACCAAGGGAGAGGGAAGAAGAAGCCATTAGATATCTTTACATGAAGCCACGGATTGGCCACGGATATAATCCGTGGCTAATTCAAATTATTAAACTGACAGTTTTTAAAGTGATTGGACGTATCGCGGAGACCAACTTGGCTTGCCGACATCAACATTGCCACGGAATAGCCACGAATATATTTCATGGCTACCATTAGCCACGGATTGCCACGACAGATTCCGTGGCAATATTTTAATGCTCCATTCGTAGCTATTTCGTGGCAAAATTTTGCCACGACTTTTTTCCGTGGCTAAATCGTGGCTAACTTACCACGGAAAGCCACGATTTAGCCACATAACTTTTATTATTTTTTTCGTGGCTTTCCGTGGCAAATTCGTGGCTTTTTTTCGTTTAGCCACGAATATTCCGTGGCTTCGTCGTGGCTATATCTGTTTTTTCTTGTAGTGAGTTTCATGCAACATGTGTGCTTATAAGTGTCTCAATGAGCTTTGTACAAGTTTGACGAACTTTTGAAACATCTATAAACGTTGTTTCTAGGACTCTAAACCACATTTCTTGAAACATGAATGTTTATAAGTTCCTTAGTGATCTTTGTACAACTTTCACTAACTAATGAAACATCTAACAACGCGTCTCTAAGACTCTAAACCAAGTTTTAAGCAACATGAGGGCTTATAATTTCCCCAATGAGCTTTGTAAGGTTTTCACGAACTAATGAAACATCTAACACCGCGTTTCTAGGACTCTAAACCAAGTTTCATGCAACATGAGTGATTATAAGTGTCTCAATAATCTTTGTACAAGTTTCACGAACTTATGAAACATCTAACAACACGGTTCCTAGGACTCTAAACAAAGTTTCATGCAACATGAGTGTTTATAAGTGTCTCAATGAGCTTTGTACAAGTTTGACGAACTTTTGAAACATCTAACAACGCGTTTCTAGGACTCTAAACAAAGTTTCATGCAACATGAATGCTTATAAGTTCCTTAATTATATGTGTACAAGTTTGACGAACTTATGAAACATCTAACAAAGTGGTTTCTAGGACTCTAAACAAAGTTTCATGCAACATGAGTGCTTATAAGTGTCTCAATGAGTTTTATACAAGTTTGACGAACTTATGAAACATCTAACAACGCGTTTCTAGGACTCTAAACCAAGTTTCATGCAACATGAGTGCTTATAAGTGTCTCAATGAGCTTTGTACAAGTTTCACGAACTTATGAAACATCTAACAACGCGTTTCTAGGACTCTAAACCAAGTTTCATGCAACATGAGTGTTTATATGTGTCTCAATGAGCTTTTTACAATTTTGACAAAGTTTTGAAACATCTAACAACGCATTTCTAGGACTCTAAACAAAGTTTCATGCAACATGAATGCTTATAAGTTCCTTAATTATCTGTGTACAAGTTTGACGAACTTATGAAACATCTAACAAAGTGGTTTCTAGGACTCTAAACAAAGTTTCATGCAACATGAGTGCTTATAAGTGTCTCAATGAGCTTTATACAAGTTTGACGAACTTATGAAACATCTAACAACGCGTTTCTAGGAATCTAAACCAAGTTTCATGCAACATGAGTGCTTATAACTGTCTCAATGAGCTTTGTACAAGTTTCACGAACTTATGAAACATCTAACAACGCGTTTCTAGGACTCTAAACCAAGTTTCATGCAACATGAGTGCTTATATGTGTCTCAATGAGCTTTGTACAAG
Source organism: Cochlearia excelsa (assembly GCA_963556525.1). Lineage (NCBI taxonomy): Eukaryota > Viridiplantae > Streptophyta > Magnoliopsida > Brassicales > Brassicaceae > Cochlearia > Cochlearia excelsa. The sequence goes on from OY748329.1 coordinate 11,082,955, forward strand.
TTTGACGAACTTATGAAACATCTAACAACGTGTTTCTAGAACTCTAAACCAAGTTTCATGCAACATGAATACATATAAGCTCCTCAATGAGCTTTGTTAGAGTTTCAAGAACTTATGAAACATCTAACGACGTGGTTTCTAGTGCTCTAAATAAAGTTTCATGCAACATGAGTGCTTAAAAGTGTCTAAATGAGCTTTGTGCAAGTTTGACGAATTTGTGGAACATCTAACAACGCATTTATAGGATTCTAAACCAAGTTTCATGCAACATGAGTGCTTTTAAGTGCCTCAATCAGCTTTGTACTAGTTTGACGAACTTATGAAACATCTAACAACACGGTTTCTAGAACTCTCAACCAAGTTTTATGAAACATGGGTGCTTATAAGTGTCTCAATGAGCTTTGTACAAATTTCATGAACTTATGAAACATCTAACAACGCGTTTCTAGGACTCTAAACCAAGTTTCATGCAACATGAGTGCTTATATGTGTCTCAATGAACTTTTTACAAGTTTGACAAACTTATGAAACATCTAACAACGCGTTTCTAGGTCTCTAAACCAAGTTTCATGCAACATGAATGCTTATAAGTTCATCAATGAGCTTTGTTAGAGTTTCAAGAAGTTATGAAACATTTAACGGCGTGGTTTCTAGGACTCTACATAAAGTTTCATGCAACATGATTGCTTATAAGTGTCTCAATGAGCTTTGTACAAGTTTGAGGATTTGTGAAACAGCTAACAACGCGTTTCTAGGACTCAAAACCAAGTTTCATGCAATATGAGTTCTTATAAGTTCCTCAATGAGTGTTTTACAAGTTTCAAGAACTTATGAAACATCTAACAACGCATTTCTAGGACTCTAAACCAAGTTTCATGCAACATGAGTGCTTATAACTTCCTCAATTAGCTCTGTTAAAGTTTGACGAACTTATGAAACATCTAACAACGTGGTTTCTAGGACTCTAAACCAAGTTATATGCAACATGAGTGTTTATAAGTTCCTCGGTGACCTTTTTACAAGTTTCACGAACAGATGAACATCTAACAACGCATTTCTAGGACTCTAAACCAAGTTTTACGCACACATGAGTGCTTATAAGTGTCTCAATGATATTTGTACAAGTTTGGCGAACTTATGAAACATAGAACAACGTGTATATATAAGACTCTAAACCAAGTTTCATGCAACATGAGTGCTTATAAGTTCCTCAATGAGCTTTGTTAAAGTTTGACAAACTTATGAAACATCTAACAACGTGGTTTTTATGACTCTAAACCAAGTTTCATGCAACATGAGTGCATATAAATCCCTCAATGAGCTTTGTACAAGTTTCACGAACTAATGAAACATCTCAAATCCAAGCTTCTTGCAACATGAGTGCTTATAAGTGTTTCAATGTGTTTTGTACAAGTTTGACGAACTTATGAAACATCTAACAACATGTTTCTAGGAATCTAAACCAAATCTCATGCAACATGAGTGCCTATTAGTATCTCAATGAGCTTTGTACAAGTTTGACAAACTTATGAAACATCTAACGACGCGTTTCTAGGACTCTAAACCAAGTTTCATGCAACATGAGTGATTATAAGTGTCTCAATGAGCTTTGTACAAGTTTGACGAACTTATGAAACATTTAACAATGTGTTTCTAGGACTCTAAACCAAGTTTCCTGCAACATGGGTGCTTATAAGTTCCTCAATGAGCTTTGTTAAAGTTTTAAGAACTTATGAAACATCTAACCACGCGTTTCTAGGACTTTAAACTAAGTTTCATGAAACGTGAGTGCTTCTAAGTGTCATGCAACATGAGTGTTTATAAGTTCCTCTATGATCTTTGTTCAAGTTTGACAAACTTATGAAACATCTAACAAAGTCGTTTCTAGGACTCTTAACAAAGTTTCATGCAACTTGAGTGTTTATAAGTGTCTCAATGAGCTTTATACAACTTTGACGAACTTATGAAACATCTAACAATGCATTTCTAGGACTCTAAACCAAGTTTCATGCAACATGAGTGCTTATAAGTGTCTCAAAGAGCTTTGTACAAGTTTCACGAACTTATGAAACATCTAAAAACGCATTTCTAGGACTCTAAACCAAGTTTCATGCAACATGAGTGCTTATATGTGTCTCAATGAGCTTTGTACAAGTTTGACGAACTTATGAAACATCTAACAATGCGTTTCTAGGACTCTAAACCAAGTTTCATGCAATATGAATGCTTATAAGTTCCTAAATGAGCTTTGTTAGAGTTTCAAGAACTTATGAAACATCTAACGACGTGGTTTCTAGGACTCTAAATAAATTTTCATGCAACATGAATGCTTATAAGTGTCTAAATGAGCTTTGTGCAAGTTTGATGAACTTGTGGAACATCTAACAACGCATTTATAGGATTCTAAACCAAGTTTCATGCAACATGAGTGCTTATAAGTGCCTCAATGAGCTTTGTACTAGTTTGACGAACTTATGAAACATCTAACAACACGGTTTCTAGAACTCTCAACCAAGTTTTATGCAACATGGGTGCTTATAAGTGTCTCAATGAGCTTTGTACAAATTTCACGAACTTATGAAACATCTAACAACGCGTTTCTAGGACTCGAAACCAAGTTTCATGCAACATGAGTGCTTATAAGTTCCTCAATGAGCTTTGTACTAGTTTGACGAACTTATGAAACATCTAACAACACGATTTCTAGAACTATCAACCAAGTTTTATGCAACATGGGTGCTTAAAAGTGTCTCAATGAGCTTTGTACAAGTTTCACGAACTTATGAAACATCTAACAATGCGTTTCTAGGACTCTAAACCAAGTTTCATGCAACATGAGTGCTTATATGTGTCTCAATGAGCTTTTTACAAGTTTGACGAACTTATGAAACATCTAACAATGCGTTTGTAGGAATCTAAACCAAGTTTCATGCAACTTGAATGCTTATAAGTTCATCAATGAGTTTTGTTAGAGTTTCAAGAACTTATGAAACATCTAACGACGTGGTTTAGGACTCTACATAAAGTTTCATGCAACATGATTGCTTATAAGTGTCTCAATGAGATTTTTACAAGTTTGAGGAACTAATGTAACAACTAACAACGCGTTTCTATGACTCAAAACCAAGTTTCATGCAACATGAGTTCTTATAAGTTCCTCAATGAGTTTTTTACAAGTTTAACGAACTTATGAAACATCTAACAACGGGTTTCAAGGACTCTAAACCATGTTTCATGCAACATGATTTCTTATAGTGTCTCAATGAGCTTTGTATAAATTTGACCAGTTTATGAAACATCTAACAACGTGGTTTCTAGGACTCAAAACAAAGTTTCATGCAACATGAGTGCTTATAAGTTCCTCAAAGAGCTTTCTACAAGATTCACGAACTTATGAAACATCTAACAACGCGTTTCTAGGACTCTTAACGAAGTTTCATGCAACATGACTGCTTATAAGTGTTTCAATGAGCTTTGTACAAGTTTGACAAACTTATTTAACATTTAACAACGCGTTTATAGGAATCTAAACCAATTTTCATTCAACGTAAGTGCTTATAAGTGTCTCAATGAGCGTTGTAAAAGTTTGACGAACTTATTAAACATCTAACCACGCGTTTCTAGGACTCTAAACTAAGTTTCATGAACCATGAGTGCTTCTAAGTGTCATGCAACATGAGTGCTTATAAGTTCCTCAATGATCTTTGTACAAGTTTGACGAACTTATGAAACATCTAACAACGTGGTTGCTAGGACTCTAATCTAAGTTTCATGCAACATGAGTGCTTATATGTGTTTCAATGTGTTTTGTACAAGTTTGACGAACTTATGAAACATCTAACAACAGGTTTCTAGGACTATAAACCAAATCTCATGCAACATGAGTGCCTATTAGTATATCAATGAGCTTTGTACAAGTTTAAAAAACTTATGAAACATCTAACGACGCGTTTCTGGGAATCTAAACCAATTTACATGCAACATGAGTGCTTATAAGTGTATGAATGAGCTTTGTACAAGTTTGACGAACTATTGAAACATCTAACGACGTGGTTTCTAGGTCTCTGAATAAAGTTTCATGCAACATGAGTGCTTATAAGTGTCTCAATGAGCTTTGTACAAGTTTGAAGAACTTATGAAACATCTAACAACGCGTTTCTAGGACTCTAAACCAAGTTTCATGCAACATGAGTGCTTATAAGTGTCTCAATGATCTTTGTATAAGTTTCACGAACTTATGAAACATCTAAGAACGCGTTTCTAGGACTCTAAACCAAGTTTCATGCAACATGAGTTCTTATATTTGTCTCAATGAGCTTTGTACAAGTTTGAGGAACTTATGTAACAGCTAACAACGCGTTTCTAGGACTCAAAACCAAGTTTCATGCGACATGAGTTCTTATAAGTTCCTCAATGAGTTTTGTACAAGTTTCACGAACTTATGAAACATCAAACAACGCGTTTCTAGGACTCTAAACCAAGTTTCATGCAACATGAGTTCTTATAAGTGTCTCAATGAGCTTTGTACAAATTTGACGAGTTTATGAAACATCTAACAACGTGGTTTCTAGGACTCTAAACCAAGTTTCATGCAACATGAGTGCTTATAAGTGTCTTAATGTGTTTTGTACAAGTTTGAAGAACTAATGAAACATCTAACAGCGTGGTTTCTAAGACTCTAATCCAAGTTTCATGCAACACGAGTGCTTATTAGTGTCTCAATGAGATTTGTACAAGTTTGACGAACTTATGAAACATCTAACAACGTGGTTGCTAGGACTCTAATCCACTGCCTAACCGAGATTGCACTAGTTTCAATGGCCACGACGCGATACATTTCGAACCAGATTGGCGCCATCTTCACGATGTGACTACGGAACCGCTACATATGTTCGTGGACCAAGGAAGACTAAGAGACCCGCTGGACCAAGGATGCGCGAGTACGAAACCATGCCACATTCTGTTAACGTCCCTAAGCGCTACTATCCGCGCCCGTCCTCCGCCCCTAGACAGCCTAGACCACTCCAAGACATGTACGTGGACATGCAGAGGATGACTCGCTGGAATCTGTTCCAAGACCGCACAATCAGGAAGTTAGTGCGAGAGGTAAAGTCTTTGAAGAATACTATCAAGAAGGATATGTCGTGCACGAGCTGCAACTCGAACCAAAGCATGCAATTGGTAGTGCGAGAACCGCAAGAAGACCCTTTCGAGTTGTGCCGAGCCAGAAAGTAGACCACGACGGAGCATCCGAAGACCACCACCATCGCTCTCCGACAATGAATCCCTCACGTTCTCGTCAGACGAAGAAGACCTCGACCTGAAAAACTACTACTATTGAGGTAACTTCTCTATCTTTGTACATATGCATTTGTCATCTATTTTTGCATCTAGTTTTTTTTATTTTGCATTTAGGAACCTTCACACGGAGACCGTGCGATTTAAGTTTGGGCATATTAGCTTTCGCATATGTAAAAAAAAGGACAAAAAAATAAAAAAAAAACCAACAAAATACACAAAAACATTTTGCATTTAGGATTAGTTCATTGCATTTAGGTCATATGCATAGGGAATCTATGATGATTTGAACCTTGTAAAGCGACGCATCTAGTGTTTTGAACGGTATCTTAGGTGTAGTGATAAATTTGAAACCTCGACCCTAGACATTGATGTTTAAAAAGCCAATAGTGTGGTTATGAAGCTTGATAGTTCTAGGTTACCTTCGAAAATTATCTGAACTTAAATTTTACTTTTAATTAGCATGATTGATAGTTTTCAAGAGAATTTCTATGACTTTGTGATTTCTACGGATTGCGGCTTCCTAAACCGAAAAACTTTAAGCGCAATATGGTCATTCTCATTCTAAGGATGATTTCTCTCTCACCCCCTAAGCCTAAACCCAAACACTTGTGAAAATTCTTTTTCAATAAGTGATTGTTTGGTTTCCCAAAAACTTGAAAGTATAGGGAGCGACAAGAAAGGACATCCATTTGGCTAGTTTATCTTGGACTAGTAGTTTAGAACGGGATAATGGGTTGGAGGAACACATCTTTGAGTTTTAAAAATAAGAAAATAAACACGAGTAAATGTAAAACACCTAGGGATAAAAGAATGACTAAGTTAAAAAAAAAACAGAAAGAAATCGAAAAGAAAAAAAAAAGGAGAAAAGAAACTTAGCCATAAATAAACCCAAGGTAGTTAAGAAAAAGAAAAGAAAATTCGATGTTTAAGTGCTTAAGTGCTAAAAGAAAAATATGATGGATTAGTGGTTAGGTTTGAATAGGAATGGATGTCCGTACTTGTATGCATAAGTTGCTCATTGTCTTTCCCGGTTTTGCTTAACCCTTTCACTCCCTGAGAGAAACCGCGTTACAACTAACTAGATGCCTGAGTGTTAGCCTCCTCTTTTGATTCGAAATCCCGTTTTTACCTAGACAAATAGAAAAACTCTTGGAAATTCTCGATCTTGTTTCATGCTTTGATTATGCTTAATTGAATGTGAAAGGTGCTTAGACTAGACAGGTGGATCACATGCTTTTAGTATTAATAACGAATTTAGACGGAGTTTGAGGTGAATGGTAATAGGTAGAACTAGCTCGGTTTCGATAGGATACTATGTTTAGGATACTCGTTCACTACATTCTTCGCGTTGTTTTGGTTCTGAGGTCCCCGCCTCAACACTCTCTTGAATTTTGATGTTAATTCTCTTACTTGAGGACAAGCAAATGATAAGTTTGGGGGAGTTGATATCTTGCATATTTTACATATTTTACTTTGTTTTATTCATTAGAATTGACTCATTTAGGTTGCATTTAGTATCATATAGGTTGCATTTGGGTTTGTTACATGTATTTAAGGTTTCAGGGCGTTAAAGCGGCAAAAGACGAAAAATCCGAGCTTAAAAGAGGCAGAAACAGTTGTATCGGCTTGTTTTAGTGGTCTATTGTGGTCGATATGCAAGAATTCTAGCCATAGGACTTGTACATGTTTGTTTTATCGGTCACGAGTGGCCGATACAGAAGATAAGGAACCTGAAGATCAATATCGGTTTGTTATACCGGTTTGACCTGGCCGATACGGAAGAAAAGAAGCCGAAGAACCTGTACCGATCAGTGCGTACTGATCGAGTGGTCGATATCGGCATGTATGTACCGGTTTCACTTGACCGGTACAGACTGCGAAAAATTAAAGGAAAACCGGTTTTCGAGCTTAAAAAAGGAAAAAGACTTCCTAAACCGGGAGATGACGTTTTTGGAGGATTGTTTTGATGATATATTAGGGTTTTGATATTTTATTTCTCTCTCTCAGACGCTTTTATTTTTTTCCTTGGGGATCGAGACCTTGAGAGAATTTCTGGGAGCTTTTTGCATCTTAGAGACCTTTGTAATCTTCAACAATTAGAGTTTTTCTTAAACCCTATCTCTTTGATTTGTTATTGCTTTCTTTAATCTCAATTGCTTTGATTTTCATTATGCTTAGTGAGTAGATCTAAATAGACAATTGGGTTGGGGAAAAAGGGTTGATTGAACTTATGATTATAATTGTCTAGAACTTAATCTTAAAACTTTTGTCTTTGATAACAAACTTAAAGCCTTAATCGAGTTGGTCATTCGATTACTGAACCTAGGAATCTTTATCAATCGAAAGGTTGTAGAGGTTCCTGACAAATTAGCCTAGAACTAAGCCTAACTTAACCGAGAGATCTGTGTTAATAAGCTTAGTGGTTGAATTGAATTGAACTTAACGTTTCTTAAGATTTAAATTATTCAAGATATTGTTTTAGTTTATTTAATAGGAAAAGGATCATTGTCACGAGAGTGGATTGATCTAAAAATATTTTCAAAACCTTGAAGTTACCTTTGTTAAAAGACAATTTTAAATATGAAAGTTTGATCACCCGTTAAAGTACCTCAACCTGGTTGTTTAGCTTTTTATTTGAATCTTTAAAACTCTTAATTTTCGTTTTCGTTTTCTCGCTACACGGTTACAAAACTCCAAACAAACAACTCTTTGATTCGTTTAAACTAAGTTTATTTCTCATAAGTTTTAATACATTGATTGCTCCTGATTCGGATTGACATCTTAAGTACTACAATAAGACATTTGAAAGATTGAGTGTAAAATCTCGTCTATCATCAATGTTATACCACCATCTTTTGTGTGTATTGGAATCTTCAGGAAGGAGGCCATTGAAAACCTTCTCATAGACATTATCAAGTGTCCAGGTGATTTTGTTGCGTACATTTGCAAGCGCCATATAATCATTTTCCACGTTGACAGTATCATAGGCCACATGAATGCAACACGTAGTCTGTAAGGTGAATTAGGCAGCATAGATCTCTCACGGAACAATGTCATGCATATATCCATATGCTGCAAGTTTGAAAACATAAACGTCAGTTTACCATTAAACAAATGTGCAAACCATTAAACAACTCTACAACACCTACATACAAAATCTACAAGACTAAAAAAAAATTCTACCACACCATTAAACAACTCTACAAACCATTAAACAACTCTACAACATCTACATACGAAATCTACAACCCTAAAAATCAACTCTACCACACCATTAAACAAATCTGCAAACCATTGAAACAACTCTACCACACTTACAGAGAAAATCTACAAGACTAAAAAACAACTCTTCCCCACCATCAAACAAATCTACAACACCTATAGAAAAAATCTGCAAGTCACATGAAATGATATAAGTCTACGAAATGCTTACCGTATCACCAAGCCATCCATAATGACGATCAGTCCATTCTTGTCTAGAATAACTTAGCTCCGTAAAAAACCTCACATCACGGTTGATAGTTGGACCAAATTCATTCCTAAAACAAAGAATATTTTAATTATCTTGCATATGAACTTCAATATTTTAATACTTCCCTAATTACTCTATGATCCAATCAGAAAGTATATGTCAATTCCTCTTGTCTTTTGGTTCAAAAGGATCATAACCATGGACATATGTCATGATCCGTTTCACTGTAGAGTTTCCCTCGTAAGGGAATTTATGGGATGCTGATAGATGTGGAATTCTTTTAGGACGTAAAAGAGTATCAACTTCCTTAATTAGTCCTTCTACAAGAGAATCTAATCCAATCGTACCTTCAACTTCGTCTTCATCATCAGAAGGATGAGCCATTTGAAGTTCTTTCTTCCTTATTTCCTCGGTTACATCTTCAACATCAGCTTCTTCTTTTTTTCTCCTTCTTTTTCTTCTCCTTCTTTTTCTTCTTTTTTTTCTTCTTCTTTTTTTTCTTCCTTTTTTTCTTCTCTTTTTTTCTTATCTTTTTTTTCTTCTTCTTTTTGTACTTTTTCTTCTACAATTTTAGGCAGAGGAGATCTTCTACGAGCATGAGCTTTTCTTGGCTTGTACACTCTAAGAACATGAGCTGCTTTTTCTGGTTTTTTCCTTTTTCACGTTTTTTAGACCCGCTCCTTCTCTCTGCATTGGCAATCTGGTTTTGACACCTTCTTTTGTTTCTTTCTGCTCGGTTGGTTTTCTCTCACCTTGGAGTTTTGACACCCTCTTTTCAGTTGAGGGTTTTGACACCTTCTTTTCAGTTTGGGATTTTGCCCTTTTTTGAAATATTTGGTACATCAACCTTTCCTTCTTTTGCCAGGGACCTTCTAGTTTTCAAACTTTTTTCGTTCCCTTTCTTCTCAGTTTCCACCCAGGATTGCAAGAAAAACATAAAATACAACTATAAAACAAATCAACAATGCATAAAATAACTCTACAACACTAGCGAACAAATCTACAAAGCAGATGAAACAAGTCTATAAGTCAAATGAAACAAATCTACAAAACATCTAACAAATCTACAAAGCATCTAAAAACTCTACAATACATAAATTAAACCTACAAGGATCTACGTAAATCTACAATACTATCACACAAATCTACAAGACCATAATCAAAATCTACAAGAAAAACATAAAATACAACTATAAAACAAATCAACAATGCATAAAATAACTCTACAACACTAGCGAAAAAATCTACAAAGCAGATGAAACAAGTCTACAAGTCAAATGAAACAAATCTACAAAACATCTAACAAATCTACAAAGCATCTAAAAACTCTACAATACATAAATTAAACCTACAAGGATCTACGTAAATCTACAATACTATCACACAAATCTACAAGACCATAATCAAAATCTAAATTAGCATGAAATGTATGTTACTAACCAGATCATCATTGGTATTGTCCTCCTCACTTTCCTAGTAGACTTGGGGGTAACACTACCAACGTTTGCATTGTCCTTCTTGAAAACTTGACGTTTACCTGTCATTTCTACCTCCACTTTATCAAGTCTGCCATCAACTTTATTTACTACATCAACAAAAGCCTCTCTTATTGCAACAAAGACTGCATCCGAGATCATCTACTTCACTACAGACATGGAAAACATCGGATCTGAGTCATCCTGTACAGAATCATCATTTCTTCCACTATTTTTCTCTTCAGAAGTTTTACCTTTACCTTCAGCTTCAACTACTCTCTCACTCTTCCTCTTCTTCTTAGAAGCTTTACCTTCACTTCTACCTTCATCTTGTTATTTTTCTTCTTTTCTCTTCTTAGAAGCATGACCTCCAACTTCATGTACTTTGTCACTCTTTCTCTTCTTCTTTTTCTCCACTAAAGGCCAAAACTTAGGATCAAATTGATCTTTAATGATGTCCTCGAGCAACTTGTCTAGACTTTCATATAACTCCCCCTTGTTGTCAGGCCAATCAAGATACTTATCCGCCAAAGAAACATGGTACATATGCCTCACTCGAACATATACATAAACAAATATGTTAGCATACAAAAAAACAAATCAGCAAATAAGACAAACAAATCAGCAGAAACAGACAACAAATCTGCAAACAATATAAACAAATCTGCAGACCATATAAACAATTTTGTAACCCATATAAACAAATCATCAGAACATATAAACAAATCTACAAACCTTCTTATGGGTAGCTTTCTCCTTTTCTAGAAACTTTTCAATGGTGATTCTGTTCCGACCTCCTTTCCACTACAAAAGTCATGGACCATCTAGTCCTTCCCTATTGTTCCCTTGTAATTCTACAATACGAGGAACAAATTCATAAACCCAAATAAGGAGTGCGTGAACACATCCGTGTATTGAGTATGTGTTATTCACGAACGAACCTAATCTAATGGAATTTACTAGAGCGAAAAACCTTCTTTACCCTATGGATAACTCTCAAACTGCTCTTTATCAAAAACTCGCACAACAACAAAATGGGATATTCTTGATCCTCCATGTAGCCCATAAATTCCTACATGCAGGAGAATCAATTTAAGTATGAGCTTCTTCTTCTCTGCGCTCTTCCCAACTCTACCACTTTCCAAAGTTTTCAATAACTCATTATACGAAGGAGCTTGGTTTTCACGAATGTCAATATCCTTCCCTAACTCTGTTTTAAGAGCTGGGACACGCGGGTTAGCCACTGGATTGATTGGATCACAGTTTAACCATTTAGTTTTTGCAAACTCATACAAAGAAAACCTCAGTGGTAGGCCATAAATAACAAACCAAAACTTATGTTTGTTCTTCACTTGTAGTTGATTTGTCAGGAAATAATGGACCGTCTTTGCACACCACGTGGACGACATGTCATTAAGCTTCAAAAACACTCCAAGACAAGATTCATTCATGGATTCCCACACATCAACTCCTATGAACTTATTAGCATCGCCTATTATTTTAAGGTAACAACAATGGTCCATCCTTTTAACTTCAATTGAAGATAATCCTTCCTCATAACGCTTAAGTGGATAAGACGCCATCTCTATTTGCCAAAAAGAAATAAATCTACAAATCAGATGAAACAAGTCTGCAAAGCAGATAAAACGAAACAAATCTACAAAACAGGTGAAACGAAATAAATCTACAAACATATGAAACAAATCTACAAAGCATATTAAATTATACAAAGCAGATACAAAACTCTACAAAGCAGATATAAAAACTCTACGAAGCAGATACAAAAACTCTACAGATGAAAAAAGTTAAGAAAACCAAATCAACGTTGACATGCAACATCAAACAACGAACCACTAAACACTAAACAACGAAACACTAAACAAAACAGTCAATAACATACAAACAACGAAACCCTAAAAAGAGATATAACCTTCGAAGAGAAAGACGATGGGAAAAAGAGAGAATGCGACGACAAGGAAGACGAAGAAGAAGCAAAGACGACATGGAAAATGAAGAAGAAGCAGTGACGACGACGACGAAGAAGAAGAAGCAAAGTAGACGACGACGAGAACGAAGAGAGACGAAGAAAGACGAAGAAGACAGTAACACAGGCGAAGACGAAGTGAAGATAAATGGAAGAAGAGGATGATGGCGCAGCGACGAAGAAGAAGACGACGACGAAGAAGAAGACGACGACGGTTTCCAAAATCGCACGGGAGAGAGGAGGAGAGGAGGTTTTTAGGAAAAAAATAAAATGTTAATTTTTCGATTTTTTAATATATATAAGTGAAAATGACTTGAAATGACCCTAATAAACCCGAAATGACTAGAGTAACCCATTTTTAGAGGGTTACTCTAGTTATTATAAAAAAACATGAGATGGACACGGAGGGTTATGAAACAAAAAAATATTTACGAAAATGCCATTTACGAAAATGCCATTATGAAAAAAAAAATTAATTTTTTTTTTTAATTTTTTTTTCCTTTAATATTGAAAATTTTCATTTTTTACATAAAAAAAATTTAAGAAAAAAACCCTAATTCTCCCAAAAAAAAACAAGCGCCGTTCTTCATCGTCTTCGTTGTTTTTCGTCTTTGTCGTCGTTCTTCGCCGCCATCACCATCGTCTTCGTTGTTCTTCGTCTTCCTCGTCATTGTCGTCTTCACCGTCTTCTTCCTCGTTGTTGTTCTTCATTCTTCGTTGTTGTTCTTCGTTTTTCGTTGTTGTTCTTCGTTCTTCGTTGTTGTTCTTCGTTCTTCGTCGTTGTTCTTCGTTCTTCGTCGTTGTTCTTCGTCGTTGTTCTTCGTTCTTCGTTATTCGTCGTTCTTCGTTCTTCGTCGTTGTTATTCGTTCTCATGTTTCACGTTTTATAGACTTGATTCACTTTTTGTAGACTTGATTCAACTTTTGTAGATTTGTTTCATCTTCTTTGTAGATTTGTTTCATCTTCTTTGTAGATTTGTTTCATCTTTTTCGTTGTCATTTTTCCTCTCTGTTGTTATTATCGTCACCGTTCTTCCTCGCCGTCGTTATCGTTCTTCGTCACCGTTCATCCTCACCGTCGTTATCGTTCTTCGTCGTCCTTCTTCCTCGCCGTCGCTATCGTTCTTCATCTTCGTCGCCGTTTTTCCTCGTCGTTGTCATCGTTCTTCGTTTTCATCACGGTTTTTCTTCGTCATTGTTCTTCCTCACCGTTCTTCTTCGCTTTCGTTATCGTTTTTCGTCGTTGTTTTCGTTCTTTCTCGTCGTCGTTATTCTTCTCATGTTTCACGTTTTGTAGACTTGATTCACTTTTTGTAGACTTGTTTCATCTTTTGTAGACTTGTTTCATCTTTTGTAGACTTGTTTCATCTTTTGTAGACTTGTTTCATCTTTTGTAGACTTGTTTCATCTTTTGTAGATTTGTTTCATCTTCTTCGTCGTTGTTCTTCGTTCTTCATTATTCGTCGTTCTTCGTTCTTTGTCATTGTTATTCGTTCTCATGTTTCACGTTTTGTAGACTTGATTCACTTTTTGTAGACTTGATTCAACTTTTGTAGATTTGTTTCATCTTCTTTGTAGACTTGTTTCATCTTCTTTGTAGATTTGTTTCATCTTCTTCGTTGTCATTTTTCCTCTCTGTTGTTATTATCGTCACCGTTCTTCCTCGCCGTTGTTATCGTTCTTCGTCACCGTTCATCCTCGCCGTTGTTATCGTTCTTCTTCGTCTTCTTCCCCGCCGTCGCTATCGTTCTTCATCTTCGTCGTCGTTTTTCCTCGTCGTTGTCATCGTTCTTCGTTTTCATCACGGTTTTTCTTCGTCATTGTTCTTCCTCGTCGTTCTTCTTCGCTTTCGTTATCGTTTTTCGTCGTTGTTTTTCGTTCTTTCTCGTCGTCGTTATTGTTCTCATGTTTCACGTTTTGTAGACTTGATTCACTTTTTGGAGACTTGTTTCATCTTTTGTAGACTTGTTTCATCTTTTGTAGACTTGTTTCATCTTTTGTAGATTTGTTTCTTCTTCTTCGTCGTTGTTCTTCGTTATTCGTCGTTGTTCTTCGTTCTTCGTCGTTGTTCTTCGTTCTTCGTTATTCGTCGTTGTTCTTCGTCATTGTTATTCATTCTCATGTTTCACGTTTTGTAGACTTGATTCACTTTTTGTAGACTTGATTCATCTTTTGTAGATTTGTTTCAGCTTATTTGTAGACTTGTTTCATCTTCTTTGTAGATTTGTTTCATATTCTTCGTTGTCATTTTTCCTCTCTGTTGTTATTATCGTCACCCTTCTTCCTCGCCGTCGTTATCGTTCTTCGTCACTGTTCTTCCTCGCCGTAGTTATCGTTCTTCGTCGTCGTTCTTCCTTGTCGTAGCTATCATTCTTCATCTTTGTCGCCGTTTTTCCTCGCCGTTGTCATCGTTCTTCGTTTTCATCACGGTTTTTCTTCTTCATTGTTCTTCCTCGCCGTTCTTCCTCGCCTTCGTTATCGTTTTTCGTCGTTGTTTTTCGTTCTTTCTCGTCGTCGTTATTGTTCTCATGTTTCACGTTTTGTAGACTTGTTTCACTTTTTGTAGACTTGTTTCATTTTTTGTAGACTTGTTTTATCTTTTGTAGACTTGTTTTATCTTTTGTAGACTTGTTTCATCTTTTGTAGACTTGTTTCATCTTTTTCGTCGTTGTTCTTCGTTATTCGTCGTTGTTCTTCGTTCTTCGCCGTTGTTCTTCGTCGTTGTTATTTATTCTCATGTTTCACGTTTTGTAGACTTGATTCACTTTTAGTAGACTTGATTCATCTTTTGTAGATTTATTTCATCTTTTGTTGATTTATTTCATCTTCTTTGTAGACTTGTTTCATCTTCTTTGTAGATTTTTTTCATCTTCTTCGTTGTCATTTTTCCTCTGTTGTTATTATCGTCACCGTTCTTCCTCGCCGTCGTTATCGTTATTCGTCACCGTTCTTCCTCGCCGTCGTTATCGTTCTTCGTCGTCGTTCTTCCTCGCTCTCATGTTTCACTTTTTGTAAACTTGTTTCATCTTTTGTAGACTTATTTCATCTTTTGTAGACTTGTTTCATCTTTTGTAGATTTGTTTCATCTTTTGCAGACTTGTTTCATCTTCTTTGTAGATTTGTTTCATCTTCTTCGTTGCCGTTCTTCCTCTCTGTTGCTATTGTCGTCACCATTCTTCCTTGCTATCGCTATCGTTTTTCGTTTCGTCGCCGTTCTCCCTTGTCGTCTCCATCGTTCTGTAAAAATTGTCTTCAATTTCGAATCTTGTCTTTTAAGGTTTATCAAGTATGAAGAACCATAAAAACATGTCAACATAAACAAAAAAGTATATAGGATTGTGTCGTGTTTAGAGTATAAGAGATACACAATTTCGCATATTTGTTATGGGTTTCGCAGAGTTAACTGACTGTATTATAGATATATTTAGGTGTTTGCGGATTTATTCCAACTTATATAAAACAATTTTTAAACTTAATTTCACCCATTACAAAGTAGTACTCAAGCATACAAAAACAAGAACATACAAATACAAGATTACAATTCAACACATTTCTTCAAAACTTACTGAGTAATACCAAGTAAAGCAATATTCACACGAGCCATGAGGAAGGATTGCAAAAAAAAAATTCACTTTCGAATTCGGGTTTTTAAGGTTTATCAAGTATGAAGTATCATAAAGACATATCCACATCAACAAAAAAGTATATAAGGTTGTATCGTGTGTTGAGTATATGGGTTATACATGTATGTAGATTTAGTGGTTCGCGAATTTATTTTAACATAGAAAATGTGTTTTAAACTTAACCTCACCCAGTGAAAATAGGGTTCAAGCATAAAAAAACAAAAATACAATTCAACACATTTTTTCAAAACTTACTAAGTAATACCAAGCAAATCAATGTTCACATACCCCATGAGGAAGGATATCAAAAATTGTATTCATTTTAGAATCTTGGTTTTTAAGGTTTATCAAGTATGAAGAATCATACAGACATATCCACATCAACAAAAAAATATATAAGATTGTGTCGTGTTTAGGGTATAGGGGTTATACAAGTATGTGACTTTGTTATATAGTTTTGCAGATTTGTTATATAGTTTTGCAGATTTGTTATATAGTTTTGCAAATTTGTTATGGATTTCGCAGAGTTAATTGATTGTATTGTAGAGTTATTTTAGTGGTTCGCCGATTTATTTCACCATGAAGACAATGAACATGAAAGAGTTGATGAAGAAGAACACGACGACGACGAAGTAGACGATGAATACAACAACAGTGAAGAAGAAGAAGATGAAGACGAAGAAGCTTAACGAAGACGACGAAAACAACGAAATTTACGACGAGAAAGAGAAAAGGACACGTTGAAGAACAAGATGACGACGCCGAAGAAGACAAATACGACGAAACGCGTGTATGGGTTAACTCCAAGAATACGAGATCCTCGTTTACTGTCAACTTCAAACACCCATCATTTCTTTTTGAGCTTCCATAAACCACAAACAAGCACAACTTGTTCAATTGATGGTTTTAAAAATAAATCTGCAACGAGAGTTAAAAATCTGCTGCAGATTTTTAACCAGATCTAGACGAAGAAGACGACAACCACCAACAAGCCGATGAAGACTTACACGATGAGGACAAAAGTCGACGACTAAGCCAAAGAAAGCTCAACGTAGACGACAAAAATCCCGCCGACGAAGACAACGACGATGAAGACAACCCCGACGAAGACAACGACAAAAAGTAGCCGAAAAAGATAACGGCTACGGCGACGACGACGGCGAGGGACTACCAATGCAACAAATGGAGATGAGAATTTATGAAAAAGCTAAGAAAAACTGAATCTACAATGGCGATGGCGGTTGATGAAAAAACTAAGAAAAACTGGATCTACGACGATTTCACCGATGAAGTTAAAGTCACGCACATAGAGACAAACTGTAAAGTAAGCGCCAAAAAATCTGCAAAATCCAAAACAAATCTACAATCGTATCAACAAATCTACAAAACGCACAAGACAGCTCTAACGTGATGCAAATTTAATAAATCTGCCGCAGACTTTATAAATCTGCGGCAGACTTTATAAATCTGCGGCAGATTTATTAAGTCTGGCGGCAGATTTATTAAGTCTGCGACAGATTTATAAAGTCTGCGGCAGATTTATTAAATCTGCATCACTGCAAATCGAATTAAATCTGCATCAAAGGGATTAAATATGCGGCAGACTTTCAAAATATTGAAAATGACGTGGCCAAATAAATCTACAAAACGTGAAAAATAAATCTGCGACAGACTTATCCTCGCTGGCGGTGGCAATTTTGTAAATAACTCACGTGTTTAAATGCGCTGGCTTTTTTTTTTATGACGTCATAATGGCAGTTTCGAAAACTGTTTTTTTCCTGTCAAAGGGAAGGAGGGGCAGTTTCGGGCAAAAAATTCAGAGGGGTTACTCTAGTTATAAAAAAAAAGATTAGGTCCGTTTTAGCAATAAAAGTCAAATTGTGGGTTACTTTAGTAATCCTTCCCTATATATAATGGCATTTTTTAACCGGGTTGTAGACTTGTTTCATCTATTTGTTGATTTGTTTCACCAGATTTCATCCTTTTTGTGTATGCTTTATAGATTTTTTGCATGTGCTTTGTAGATTTTTTTATATATATAATGACATTTTCGTAAATGACACAACCGTAAATATTTTTTTGACATCTACCCCTCAATGTCCATCTCGTATTTTTGGAATAACTAGAATGACCCTCCGAAACCGGGTTACTCTAGTAATAACCTCTTTAATAGGGTCATTTTAGTGTATTTTCACTTAAAGAAACGCAAGATATAGATTCATTTTTCGTATTTCCTAGTATTTTGTTTAAAATCTCAATAGCACTTTTTCTAACCATGGTGTCTTGATTCTCACCGAAGTGAGTACAGACTAGTCAGTTGGGGTTCGAGACGCACAACGGTCTATACATCATGTCGGCACATGGGACACGTGATCGTAGAACAACTCCAAACTATCATTCCATAGACGTTGAGCCCGTATTTGAATATCGCAATAACATTGATTCACAATGACATTTTGTGTATTTATAGTCCATATTTTAGCCATTTTCAAAAAAGGAATGCAAAAATAATAAAAGAGATATTTTGAAACATTACTTTACAAATACTATATTTTCTATAAAAAATAAGCAAATATACATATTTTCAAATTTTAAAAGGAATAAACCATCCTTTAAACTATTTTTAATTTTATATTTTTCATTTGGATTTAATATATAGTGTTTAGAGTTTATTTGAATTCAATATATATAGTGTTAATGAAAATAAAATTATTTAGTGTTTACGAAATTAACTTCAAATTGTTGTAATTTTGCAAAGTATAATCCTAAAAATGTATTTTTGCAATTCCCCCTTAAATATAGTCTAGTATAAAACCACTTACTACATGTGATGACCAGAATGAAAACCAAAACTGAAACCTTGATAGAAACATTCTTCATCATTTTTGAAATTTCTTTAGTTACAAATCCTGAAATTTAAATATTATGAAAGCTTGCTATTAATTTTGTATTATTGAGCCTTAAATCCATATATATTTATAGTCGGTCAATTCTTATAAATACCACTAAAATTTTTTTTAACAAAATTAGCACAGATTTTCGAAAGTTTTACAAATACCATTAAAAAGTTTTTTTCTCAAAAATACCAAAAATCTTAAATTTTCAAAATTACACCCAAAATCTTCAAAAAGCTGTACCCTACCCCTTCAAAACTATACCCTAAACACTATATAGCGAACCCAAATGAAAAAAATTTAAAATCTAAAAGTGTTAAAACTCGTTTTTTGTATTTGTGGTATTTTTGTAAATTACTACTTTTTGATGGTATTTTTGTTATAAAAAAGATTTTAATGGTATTTTTGTTATAAAAAACTTTGTAATGGTATTTCCAAAACAAAAACTTATTTTGATGGTATTCTAAGGAATTTATCTTTATAGTATACATCAAGTCCAATAGATGATACTCGTCTTAGTCAAATATATAGAGAATCAATGCATTATACTCTAACTTAATATTAAAATTGTATGACTTGTATATAGTAAAAAGAGGAATTCACAAAACTACATCCATTCATCTCTTTCTTTATGAGAAAACGCCCAAAATAATCTTCAACTATTACCAAAACGCCAAAAAACCCCTCAATTATAACGAAGACAATAAAAAGAAGGAAGAGTTTTTGACTTTTGTTAAATATGAAAATCTTGTAATTGATTGGGCCATTTTGGATACGTCGTTAAATCGACTAACAGACCTAATTAACATAGTTTAGACGCCGTTTACTGTAGCCGTTAAGCGAAAACGACGACGTTTTATAAAAACCCAAATGCATTACAACAAACCCTAAATCTAGTTTATATATCTCTTTCTCTCTATTTCTCACAATTTTCTTGCTTTCTTTGTCGATTTCTAGTCAAACAAACTGATGAGAGGTGGGAGAGATGGAAAAAGGAAGTTTACTCTTCGTCGAAGTAATGGTCGAGCTTCTATTTGTGAGATTGTTCCGTGTGAAGGAGATTCTATTGGGGTTATGTTTGATGAAGCTCAACGAGCAGATGAAAGGGTTAGTGGTGATGAATCTCAGCAAATAGATGTTGGTGCTGGTTATGAAGCTTGCGACGATGGTGGAAACGATGTTGGTTATGAAGCTTGCGACGATGGTGACGATGCTGCAAATAACGACAGTGGAAACGATATTGGTTATGAAGCTTGCGACGATGGTGACGATGCTGCAAATAACGACGAAGATGAGCTTGAGGAGAATGATAATACATTAGGGATCGATGAAGAAGGTTGTGAGGATTTAACTTTTCTTTTCGGTGAAGCTGTGAGGAATGATGGAGCTGAGAGTGATGAAGACTCTGGAGACGAGATCTGGAATGACGCAAACATACCAGATCCATTGTCATGTGACGATGATGAAAATAGGGAAAATGACCCGATTGAGCTTAAGTTAGGAAAAACGTTTGGATGTGCTGATGATTTCAAGTTGGCTCTGCTTGAGTATTCATTGAGAACCAGATATGACATCAAGTTATATAAGTCAACCACAATGAGTCTTGGTGCGAAGTGCTCAAGTACTGACAGTCCCTGTCCATGGAGAGTATATTGTTCTTATGAAAAGAGGAAAAGAAAGATGCAAATTAAGGTAATGGTGAATGAGCATATATGTTGTAGGTCAGGCTATTCGAAGATGCTGAAGAGATCAACCATTGTTGCGCTGTTTTCTGAGAGGTTGAGACTTAATCCGAGGCTTACCAAATATGAGATGGCGTCTGAAATAAAAGGAGAGTACAATCTTATAGTGACGGCAGAGCAATGTGGCAAGGCTAAAACCAAGGTGGTTAAAGATAGGAGAGCTACTCATGAGGCACAATTTGCACGCATATGGGACGACCAAGCTGAGATCTTCAAATCAAACCGAGGATCTACAATGGAAGTCGAGACTGTTCCTGGTCCAACAGTGGGCAGCAAACAAAGGTTTTATCGAACTTATATATGCTTTAAGTCTCAGAAAGAGGCATGGAAACACACATGTAGACCTATTATAGGTGTAGATGGCGCGTTTCTAAAATGGGATGTTAAAGGTCATTTGTTAGCTGCAGTAGGAAGGGATGGTGATAACAGAATTGTTCCCATAGCATGGGTAGTTGTGGAGATAGAGAATGATGTTAATTGGGATTGGTTCATTAGGCTTCTTAGTGTAGACTTAGAACTTGGAGAAGGCTCAAAAATATCAATAATTTCAGACAAACAGAAGGTAAACTGAAAGTTGTTAGTGTCTTTTTTTGCACGTCATATGTTAAACTGAAACATATGACCTTATTATGTTTGTGTTTTTTTGCAGGACTTAGTAAAATCTATTCACAATGTCCTTCCACAAGTTGAACAAAGAATGTGTGCTAGACACATTATGGATAACTTGAAAAAAGACATTCATGATGTTGAGTTAAAGAGGATCTTTTGGAGGATAGCAAGAAGTTATACTATGGGGGATTATGTGGATAACATGGAAGCACTACGTAAGTATAGTCCAAGTGCGTATGCATCTCCGCTTAACACTAATCCTCAGTCATGGTCTAGGGCTTTCTTTAGAGTAGGTTCATGGTGCAATGATAATTTGAACAATCTAAGTGAGTCGCTTAATAAAACAATCCGTGAAGCAAGGAGGAAACCTTTACTGGATTTGCTAGAGGATATTAGAAGGCAGTGTATGGTTAGGCATACTAAAAGAAAGACTCTTGCTGGTAAATTACAATCTAGGTTCACAAAAAAAACTCATGCTGAAATAGAGAAAATGATAGAAGAGTCCAAGGATTGTATTAGGTACATGGCCACAGATGAGTTACATGAGGTTGAACATCATGGTGTTAATTACCGTGTTGATATGAGAATGAAAACTTGTGGATGTATTAAGTGGCAGATGACTGGAATCCCTTGTGCTCATGCCACTTGTGTGATCCTAACAAAGAAACTAAACATGGATGACTATGTGTCTGATTTCTACACGACCAAAATGTGGAGACTAACCTACAATAAAAGCATTGAACCAGTCCAAGGGATGAAACTCTGGCCTAGAACTAATAGGCTACATGTGCTGCCTCCGCCTTGGAGATTAGGAAAAAGTGGTAGACCAAGGAACTATGATGGGAGTAAAAGTAGTAATGAAACTGCATCTTCATCAAACAAGACAAAGTTGAGTCGTGCATTGAGAGTTGTATCATGTTCAAACTGCAAAGAAGAGGGACATAATATTTTAACTTGTTCTAACCCAAGTGTTGAGCCTGCACCAAAAAGACCAAGGGGTCGGCCAAGGAAAGATCAAGTAATGCTTTATGTTAAATTCTTATGTTTTAGTCATTCATTTATTCTGTACATTGACATTTAAAATATTAAATAGGGATCTCAACAAGGAGCTTCACAAGGACAAGGAGCTTCACAAGGAAAAGAAGCTTCTCAAGGGATTGGATCACAAGGACAAGGAGCTTCTCAGGGGCTTGGATCACAAGAACAGGGAGCTTTTCAAGTGTGATGTAGTGATGTTATGGAGAAAACCAAGTGTTGTTTTTGTTTATGTTTTAAGACTTTGATGCTCAATTTAATCTTTTGAGACTTTGTTGTTTTGTTTCATGACTACAAACTAAGTGCGTGTTCACTTTCTTTAAATCTTTCAAGACTTTGATGTTATAAGCTTTTGATGCTTTTGTTTTACGTTTAATGTTATAAGCTTACATTAGAACACAAAACATTACAGAAACTTTGTAACAACAACAACACATTACATTAAGCTTACATTAGAACACATAACATTACAGAAACTCTGTAACAACAACAACACATAACATGACAGAGCACATAACTCATTTTTTACAGAAACTCTGTAACAACAACAACACATTACATTAGAACCAACTCTTTGTCTTTTGTTTTACGAACAAAAACTAGAAAGTAGACGATCACAATGATAATGAAACAAATACAACCAAATGACACTTTGTTCAATACACACCATTTCTTCATGCCGATTTTAGTCAATGTTAATTCTTCTCTCAAAATTTGCATTTCACCTTTCAATTCTTCAATCTCAGCTTTAACATTGTTATTCTCCACTTCAAGCTTTCGAAATTTTGCTAATCCATCTTCAACTTCTTCATACATTGATTCTTCAACCCATTTGAACAAATGGTCCTGTTTACACAAAGATTTATTCTAAACAGTTAAAAACATCTAACGATTATATATATTGTGTTTTAAAACGACACTTACATCCTTTTTGCTTACACAACGAAATAAAGGACGTCCGGGATTTTCATTTGTTTTCGAAGTGTAAATCGTTACACCACGCTCACAATCACACTTCGGGGAAAACGCACATTCACATACTTTGTTCTCCACCTGTTTTCCTTTCATAATTGCACTCACAAGAGACATTGAATAAGAAAATTGAGTTTTAGGGTTTGTTTATGGTGATTTGGGGAAGAAGAAGATAAATTTGGGGAAGAAGAAGATAAAACGTCGTCGTTTCACTTAACGGCTACAGTAAACGGCGTATAAACTCGGTTAATTAGGTCTGTTAGTCGATTTAACGACGTATCCAAAATTGCCCAGTCAATTACAAGATTTTCATATTTAACAAAAGTCAAAAACTATTGGTTCTTTTGATTGTCTTCGTTATAATTGAGGGGTTTTTTGGCATTTTGGTAATAGTTGAGGATTATTTTGGGCGTTTTCTCCTTTCTTTATAAAACTCTATCTAATTTAACTTTTTCTCCTAATTACACCCTTCCAAAATTTTAAAAGGTTGATTTACCTTTTAAAACTTCATTGAAATTAAAAAAATTCATTTGAGTCCGCTAATTAGCGTTAAAGGTATATCGATTAATGGGGGTATGATTGTGTGAGTAACCCATAAAAGTAGTGTTTATTACAAGTGTGCCATTAACTTAATTATAGGTATAAGTGTATAAAACATCATATAAAAAGAAAAGAAAAAAGGCATGACAATATTAGACTTTTTCAAAAATAGACTAGTCTACACACATATCAGGAGAGACTCAGAATGCCCCCGGTGTGGATTGGAAGAGTCGATTAACCATATGTTCTTTGAATATCCACCAGCGATACAGACGTGGGCGTTGGCGGAAGTCCCCTCAGGACATACTCGGTTTCCAGCTAGGAGTTTGGGTGCGAACTTAGATTTCCTATTTTGGAGGTGACGAATATCGGATGATAAAATCACATGGCCTGGTACATTTGGAAGGCGCGGAATGATAAGGTGTTTCGGGGGATTGAGCGAACCCCAATGGAAATCAAGGAGATAGCGTTGGGAGAAGCTGAGTTATGGAATAAGGCGCAAGAGCTCAGGATAATTCAGGGACCTACGATCCAGACGCCAGGGGAGGACCCTATGGTGGCCCACCATGGTAACGATATGGAGATCTCGTGCTTCATAGACGGATCATGGACTTATATAGGTGCTAGGGATGAAGGGATACAACAACAGTTCAACGTTGCTTCATTCCGAATTATACGTATTGCGGTATGCACTAGAGTGCCTCAAAACATACATGCATAATTCTAGACATTTCTATACGAACTGCATGGACCTAGTGAGGATGGTGGCTGTGCCCCAACAATGGCCGACTTTCTCAACTGATTTAGAGGAGCTACGTGATCTGCAAGCTTTTTTTCCTGGTTTCACACTACGGTATGTACCAAGAGAAAAAATGCAAAGGCGAATCTTTTAGCACGGAATGAACGTGGCAGGGAGATTATCTTCCAATATTTTAGTTCATTTCTTCCTACTTGAGTTTGCGATACGTCCAATGTATTTGTAATAGAGTATGGTAGATTAACTACAAAGACAAAAACAAAATCAAACGTAGACATTAAAATCCCACCAAAATAGGTAATCAAATATTAATACAAAACAATTATAAAGTAAAAATATATCGCTTTAAGAAATCAAATATTAAAATCTAAACCAACATTATTACCCGAAATTATTTACAAAAACAAAAATCTTACCAAACTTTAAAAACATTCTCGACAACAAGTAATATTATACTAGGTTTGATCCCGTGCGTGACGCACGGGTGTAATCTTTATAAACATATTAATTTGATATAATTTGATTGAATTTTTTATTGATGAATACTGAAGATAAAATTTTGAATCTTATTTATGTATGTTTTGATATTACGAATATAATTTGGTTATATCTTACAAATTATATATGATAATTTCCGACCCGTCGCAAAATTACACATATACAGAAAATAAATTTGATTTTTAAAATCTATAATTATACCTACATTTGTATCTAAAATTAGACCCGCAAATAATATTTATCTTACTTTTTGAAAAAAATAATATATACTTCTAGATAATTAAAAAAAATTATATAGCTTAAATTTTTTAAAGAAACTTTAAATATATTTGATTTTTTATGATTTTCATAAAATTAAAATATTCATAATATTTTAATTTTTCATTATGTTAACTATTAAATCGTTTGATATTTATTTTTATTTTCTTTAATTTAGTTTTTAACTTTAATCCTATTAAAAGGAATATTTTTCTATTTATTTTTCGTTTTCTATTTATAATTTCGTTTTTAATATATTCCTATTAAATAGGAATAATTTTTTTATTATTATTCTTTTTCAATTTAAAATTTCGTTTTTAATATATTCCTATTAAATAGGAATAATTTTTTTATTATTTTGTTATCTAACATTTATACAAAGGCATTTCATGAAAATGAACTTTTAAGGGTTTCTTACAAAAAGTTATTTCCAATTAATAGATAAGATATAACGAGTGAGAATATAAACTATATATAAAATAAAAATGATGAAAATATTACCCGACGCACGGGTGAAAATCTAGTTTATACTATTAATTGGGAAGAACTTTTTTTCTTCAACAAAAAAAAAATTAATAGATAAGATTCTCAAAATCATAATGTTTTGTAAAATTTCTGTATATCAAATATATTTATCAAGAAACCAAAATTCTTCATACACAAAACTATCACATATATCGATACTTAAATATATAAATCATATAACGAGTGAGAATATAAACTATATATAAAATAAAAATGATGAAAATATTTGTTAAAAAAATGATAAAAATATTTGTTAAAAAAATGATGAAAATATTACCCGACGCACGGGTGAAAATCTAGTTTATACTATTAATTGGGAAGAACTTTTTTTGAGAAACCCTTCAAAGTTCTTATTAATTACATGTAATGCCATTGTATAAATTTTATTATAAGGTGATTTTGGATAAAAAAAATAAATTAAAAAATATTTCTATTTAATAGGAAAATAAAAAGAGGAATTCACAAAACTACACCCTTTCAACCCCTACTTCACAAAACTACACCCTTTCAACCCTTCCTTCACAAAACTACACTTAATTTAATTTTTCACATATATACACCCTTTCAAAATTTTAAAAGCTCGATTTACCCTTTAAAAAATTACAAAAATTAAAATCTTTTCATTTGGGTTCGCTAATTAGTGTTTAGGGTATAGTATTAAGGGGGTAGGATTGTGTGGGTATGATTTATTTGAATTTAATTTTGAGTGTTTTGATGTAGTTTTGTGAAGTATTTTGGAAATGGTGTAGTTTTGTGAAATGTAATTCAAATGGTGTAGTTTTGTAATTCTCCCAAATAAAAACGAAATTATAAAAAAAGAAAAAATAAATATAAAAATATTCCTATTTAATAGGATTAAAATTAAAAAATTAAATTAAAGAAAAATAAAATAAAATAAATAAAAACTATTAAATAGATGACACAATGAAAAATAAAAATATTATGAAAACTAGGAGAAAACCCGCGCGATGCGCGGGTGCGGATATCATATGATTTTATCTATAATTCGGTTTTGTTATGTTCTCTGCATCTGGGTTACGTTAGTGTACAATATTTCAAATAACACACTATAAAGGACATGACGCTCTTAAATATTAAAGTTTAAGGTATTTTTGGAAATAGTAAGCAAATAAACTTGATGCAATTTCTAAACAAATTCAAATCGTATCCCCCCGGTTGTCGCACAGTTGTTACGCGTCATGTGTGATTATACGCGTCACCGCTATAGTCTGACTTGCCGCGTGAAGTGTATATGGAATGACTCTGATTTGGAAAGTGTATTCGTCCACGATGACCGCGAGCAAAGACTGCGGGGTGTAATTGCGTTGTGCGGGATATCCGTCAATATTTTATAGTAATTTAAAAAAATATTTATATTTTGTTTATGACGGTTTGACATTAGATATAAACAACCCATTTTATTTTACCAAACTAGTTGAAAAAATATTGTTAATGTGTAACTTTTAAATGAATATTTTAGTTTATTATAAAACTATTATGAAATCAATATGTGATGAATTCTAATTTTACAAACTTTTTTTTTAATTTAAAGAGAAGTAAAGATTGTTGTGTATCTTTTTAAGTTTAATTACTATTAGGGAGAATTATAAATCTACACATTTTATATTACGTTTAACAAAACTATATCATTTAAAAAAATTTCATCACAAAACTATACCTAAACACTAAAAATTAAATCCAAATTAAACCCACACAATCCTACCCCCTTAATCACTATACCCTAAACACTAATTAGTGAATCCAAATGAAATTTTTTAATTTTTGTGATGTTTTCAAAGATAAATCAACCTTTTAAAATTTTGAAATCTTGTATAATAAAAATAGATAAATATTATTCATCGATATAGATTAGTGTACATGTAATTTACCTATTTAGTTAAAATAAATAATTATTGCTGAATAATTATCTATTGTCTCATGAATATCTATTTTCCTAAAATTAGTTATCAATAATGAATAAGGTGTTATATCTTTATAGTTATGGTTTATGTTTTAAGCTATAAAAGGTAATATTTTTTTACATATAAATAAATTACTTATTTAATGCAAATATGTAACTATTATTCATCGATATAGATTAGTATACATGTAATTTACCTATTTAATTCAAATAGATAACTATTGCTGAAATAGATAGATCCAATGGCAGAAAGGAAATAAATATTTATTTGTTTTACTTTTTGTTATTTCAGCAAATTAATTTGAACTTTTGTTATTTTAGCAAATTTCTAGCCATCTTTTGTATATTTAGCAAATTCACTCTTTTAACATTTGGTTTAAAAAGATTATTGAGAACAATTTATGTATTATTTATATGTGTAGTCATGGAGTATTTGAATCTTAAATTTATAATGTTTAACTTTATTTATCTATTTATATTTAATTTCAATTTTTTTTATATATTTGTTATTGTATATAATGTCATGTTTTATTTTATTATTAAATGAATTTTATCAAATTTTAAAAAAAAATTATGTATTTAATATTTTTGATGATGAGGTGTCACTCCATGGAGAGAAGTCCTATTTTATTTTACCAAACTAATGAAAATAAAATTGTTCATGCGTAACGTTTAAATGATTATTTTAGTTTATTATAAAATTATTAGGATATCAAGAAATCTAATTTTACAAACTTTTTTAATTGAAAGAGGAGTAAAGATTGTTGTGTATTCTTTTTAGTTTCTTTACTATTAATCATTGAGTTATTTAGTAAACTAGGTACTTTTTACTTCTTAATTTGACAATAGGGTGATTTTTTTGTATTTGCATTTAAGTGATTTTTTATGTTGAAAAGTCAAAAATAACCTTGAACTTTCTGGTCAGGTCGTGTGAACATTCATGTATATGCGTGAACATTCATGTATTCGTATGAACATTCATGTTTTTCCTTCTAAAATAATCGTGACATTGTGTGAATATTCATGAAAATGTGTGAATATTCATGAAAATATGTGAATATTCATGAACATGTGTGAATATTCATGATAACATGTGAACATTCATAGTTTGATTAAATAATTCATGAAAAAATCTGAAACAGAAAACTTATGAACATTCATGAACCTGTGTGAATACGCGGAGGGGTATATCAGTCATAAAAAAATAGAAGGAAGGAAAATCACCTAATTAACAATTTTGAAACACAAATCACCTTATTACAAATTAAGGTCCAAAAATGTACATGATTTCCTTATTTTTTCTTAATCATTTAGGTTTTGTCCACAATACTTTTATTTTTGTTTTACGTGGAGATTTTAACTCTTTTTTTAAATTACTTCATAGTTTTTTTTCTTTATTGTTATTAGAACCTTTATATGTTTTTTTATGTGACGGTTTTGTTTACGGTGAATATTTTTAGTTATTATTAACATTGGGTTTAAGAAGATTATTTAGAACAATGTATGTATTATTTATATGTGTAGTCATAAAGTATTTGAATCTTAAATTTATAATGTTTAACCTTTATTTTATCTTTATATATTTATATTTGATTTTTTGTAATGTTTTTTTATAAGGAAATGTTTTATTGTTATTATTAAATGACTTTATGTCTTTAATGATTTTTTTTTTGATTTTTATTAATATTAAATGAATTTTATCAAATTTTAATTTTATTTATGTATTTAATGTTTTTGATGATGAGGTGTCACTCCATGGAGAGAAGTTCTTCTTCTTTTAGAGCATCTCCAAAAAGGAACCTCAAATTTGAGTTTCATCAACCTCAAATTTGAGGTTTCATGTGTTTCTCTCCAAAAGAAAAACCTCAAACTTAATTTTAAATATTGCATTTAAGTCCTTACTATTTTTTCACAATTAAATAAATCTCTTAATTTTTGTAGATAATATAAAATATACCTCAAATAATTATTAAACCAATAAATAATTACTAAATTAATATTTTTTATTTTAATTTAAAGTCTTTCTTTTAGTTTAACATGTGAAAATTAAGTTTATATTTACGAAATATAAATTTTTATGTACTAAAATGAGGAAATTAAAAAGTTAATAAAGATATTTGTGAAATATTATTAATTGAAGGGGTGAAAGTGCAAAATAAAGATGAAACCTCAAATTTGAGGTTTTGAGGTTTTGAGGTTTCTTTTGGAGAACAAAAAACCTCATATTTGAGGTTATGAGGTTTCTTTTGGAGATGGCCTTATAGTATAGATTTCAATTTCATGAAAATCATACAATTTCAATTATTTAGAAGTACATATATTATTTTTTCGAATAAGTAAGATAAATTTTATTTGAGGGTCTAATTTTAGATTTAAATGTAGGTATAATTATAGATTTTAGCAATCAAATTCAATTTCAATGTATGTGTAATTTGCATTGAAAAAATGCAAATTATGTGTAAAAAATGTATGTGTAATTTGCGACGGGTCGAAAATTATCATACATAATTTGTAACATATAACCAAATTATATTCATAATATCAAAACATATATAAATACGATACAAAAAATTATTTCAATATTCATCAATAACAATTTCAATTAAATTGTATCATTTTAATATATTTATAAACATAACCCCGTGCGGGACGCACGGGTTCGAACCTAGTTCAATATTAAACCAGATTTGAACGTGATTACAATGCAGTTACAACTTCATCCTTCTTCTGTTTATTTTAAAAAAAAATTCATTTATATCAGCCATTATCATTTCAAGCTTAAGTTTTCCACTTAATATATAAATAAACTCAATTATTTTGATTCAAATAATAATCACATGTATATATATTAAAAAACAAACCTATTTTATATACACAGTTTTTTGGGGTTTACAAACATAAAAAACTAAACCACATAACTCTTTCATTTTCTTGTCCATCACATAAACAAATAATATATTTACATATATAACATAACTAAAATATATTGCAACCATCAAATATATCCACAAATGAGAAATTCAAGTTGTTGTATTAGCAAACATCATTAGTAACCCGGGCTTTTGATTTCCAATCGCGAATCGCAGACCAGAGTGTATGGTTCGGTGTGAGCTTGAAGTGGTCAAGCTTCTGTCGAGTCACTGGTGAAATTTTGTGTTTCTCGAGCCATGCTATTATTGCTTTCTTCTCGTATGTGGATCCATCGGATGCAATCTCTGGCTCCTCCATTATCTCCTGTTTTTTTTAAAGTAACATTAAAACAATATTACACTAAAAATATCATCAAAAAATATTATGGCAAAAATACCATTAAAAGGTTTATAGCCAAAAATACCACAAGTACATTGTAATATCCAGTATCTAAAGTCTTAATTTCGAGGTTTACCGTTAATTTTGAGGGTTTTAAGTTATTTTGAAAGGGGAAATTACAAATAGACACTTTTAAAATTATTTTTTACAAAACTACATTCATTTAAAATCTATTTTTGTAAATACTCCCAAATAAACCTTAAACATACACTAAACCTACTCCTTTTATTCTAAACCCTAAACATTTAAGGGAGAATTATAAAACTACACCATTTGAATTACATTTCACAAAACTACACAATTTCCAAAATACTTCACAAAACTACACCTAAACACATAAAATTAAATTCAAATAAACCCTACCCAAACAATCCTACCCCCTTAATACTATACTCTAAACACTAATTAGCGAACCCAAATGAAAATATTTTAATTTTGGTAATTTTTAAAAGGTAAATCAAACTTTTAAAATTTTTAAAAGGTGTAAACTTGTGAAAATATTGAATTAGGTGTAGTTTTGTGAAGGGAGGGTCGAAAGGGTGTAGTTTTGTGAATTCCTCAACATTAAATAGGAAAACAATATGAAAAAATAATTTGAGTAAAGTTTTAAGTAATAAGTTAATCATTTAAAATTTAGAAAATGTATATATTTTAAAAGAAATTAAAATGGTGTAATTTTATATAAAAAGTGTTTAAAACCGTGTAATTTTGTAAATTTCTCTTTTAAAATTGCCATATTTTGGTGAAAAACATTAGTGATAGTTTTAGCTTAAACTTATGAAGGGATTTTTTTAGTAATTGCTTATAAAAAAATTAAAATATTAAAACCGGTTTAAGCTTTCGGTAAGCTTATACTTACTTGTAAGATTGGACAAAAGTAATGACTTGGTGCCCTCAAATTACTTTGGGCTTTCTTAATTTTCGAATTAGAAGTCTCTACAAGCCTTTTCAAAACCGGTATAACCTCTCCTTCAAGATCCGGTCTATCTCGGCACCTAAACTCGGCACATTTTAAACCGATCCGCGCCAATTCTTCGGTTTCAGCCAATGGCCAATCACTAACCGATTTGTCCAACATTTTGGCTAACGTTCCTTTTCTCACCGCGTTTTCCACCGAGTGTACTAACCCGTTCGGCTGCCGCGCGGTCAATAATTGAAGAACGGTTATACCGAACGCGTAAAGATCCGATTTAGGTCGGATCGTACCGGACCGATGATATTGTGGATCAATATAATGCAATGTACCAGCAAGAACAGAGTGTCGGTGCATTGTGACATTGTCCGGCGCAACATATGTAACCAGTTTGGCTAAACCGACGTCAGCGATTTTGCTAACGTAGTTTCGGTTTAGCAAAATGTTTCCCGGTGTTAGGTCGCGGTGAACGATTGGTTCTGGTTTAGAGCTGTGTAAGAAGGCTAAACCGCAAGCTACTTCGAAAAATATCATAAACCACATAAACCAAGGCAAAGGCAGTTTATTTTTTTGGTGAAATATATATTCTTCGAAGCTTCCGTTTTCTAAATATTCGTAAACGAGACAACCATTGTCAGGACAAGCTCCTAGGATAAGAACCACTTGTGGCTGTCGGAGTTGGCTTAGAACCTCGACCTATAGAGTAATTATACCAAACAAAAATAAATAAATCAAACCAAATGGTTATCCAAAACACATAGAAAAAGTTATTTAAGATTAAATATTGTTTAGATTTTTATAAATTAGTAAACCCCATTCCAACCTCTATAATTTATAACTCAAACACAAATTATAAGGCTTCAAAAATATATTTTTTCAAAAAT
Source organism: Cochlearia excelsa (assembly GCA_963556525.1). NCBI lineage: Eukaryota > Viridiplantae > Streptophyta > Magnoliopsida > Brassicales > Brassicaceae > Cochlearia > Cochlearia excelsa. Next base: position 11,115,667 of record OY748329.1, read on the forward strand.
ATCGCAATTTTAATTTTTTGTTCCAAAAATATCAATTATTATTTTCTAAAAAGACCGTAACATTGATTTTCATAAAAACTAGGAATTTACCCACGCCAAGCGCGTGATAAAAATTTACGTAACAGAAAAAATGTTTATTGGTAAAAACAATGTGTAGTATAAAATGAAATAAAAATAATTTGTATCTCATGTGATCCGCGTTAAACGCAGAGTTTAAATTTGAAGTATATATAAAAAAATATATTGTATTTTGGTTTTTATAATGTTTTATTTACAAAAATTTATTACTATTACTATTTTAATATTTATCATCGAAAAAGATTATCATTGCCATTTCGATGTTGAATATTTACCTTTACGTATAATTTACTATTTATCATTAAAAACAATAACTAGGCCTGGGCAAAATAACCGGAACCGAAAAACCGGAACCGAAGAACCGAAAAAAACGGTTCCGGATCCAGTTTCGATTCCACCCTAAATACCCGATGGTTCCTAAACTTAAGAACCATGGGTATCGGGTAAGAACCGGAACCGAACCGAATACCCATGGGTGGAACCGAAGAACCGAAAATTTTTTATATACTTTGAGTATTTTTTATATTTTCGGGTATTTTTGGCTATTTTTCTAACTTCGGGTATTTTTTATTATCCTATTCCGGGTATTTTTTTGTTTTTGGGTATTTTTTCAATTTTCGGGTTTTTTCATAATTTTAAGTATTTTTATGAACTTTTTTGGGTATATTTTATGTTTTCGGGTATTTTTTTCTATTTTTGATTTGAAATACCCGGAACCGAACTGGAACCGAATTGGAACCGAAAATTTCGGGTATTTTTCGGTTCCTCAAACAAAGAACCGAACCGAACCGAAACCGATAGGAACCGAACCGGAACCGAACCGAAATATTGAAAAGTAGTGATTGGGTAAAAGATTCAAGAACCGAACCGAACCGAACCGGAACCGAAATTTCGGACCCGGAACCGAACCGAATACCCGAATGCCCATGCCTAACAATAACTACATAGTGTTTTGAAACTTTGATATGACTCGTTTAACAATGAAAAGTATGTCAATCTAGTCTCTATTTGTCATAAAATCGGACTATTAAAACCTCAGATATATAAAACCACTGAATTTTCGGGGGCTCGAGTCAATTTTCTGATCAAGTTTTGTCATTTGACATGAACTTTGATGTTTAATACAATTTTACAAAATAATATTATTATTTATAAATGAACAATATGTTTTATCATTCTTTTGTGTGAGAATATAACATACAAACATTAGAAAAATTATAAAATTGTGTTTTTCATTAGTTTTTTAAATATTTTAAACATATTTTCTAGGAAAGTTTAATCACTCTTTCATGTCTAAACTTATCCGAAAATTCTTTGTTCAAAGTTTGGGAACTGGTGGTTCAATCGATGAGTCGGGTAAATTGTGTGTTCAAGTTTTTCATTTGACATGAATTTTGGTGTTAAATACAATTTTACAAAATAATATTGTTATTTGTAAATGAACAATATGTCTTATCATTATTTTGAACTCAATGTAATAGAATATAATATATAAATATTAAGAGATTTATTATAAATTATAAAATTATATTTTTTATGAATTTTTTAATATTATATTTTATGAGTTTTTCAACATTTTTTAATATTATCCATTTATTATGTCAATTTAAGTCATTTTATGTTAAATTTGGGATTTTGTTTTGGACTTTTTGTTTTGGGCTTTTATGAATTTTTAATAATGTGAGACCAGAAATGCTCAGGTGATGACACGTGTAATTTTAGAATGATTTTCTCTCTCCGTTTTCTGTATTAATAATATAAGATTACAAAACCAAAGTTGGACCTGAACACTTACAAAGTTAAAATTTAAAACTATACCCTAAAGGCATAAACCTTCAAAATAAATTTTAAATACAAAATACTAACTCAAAAACTTAGGAGAAATTGCCAAAACTACGTATTTTATATTTCATATTCTTTTTAATAAAGTAATTCACAAAACTACACAATTTCAACCATTGCTTCACAAAATTACACCTAATTCAGTTTGTTCTATAATTACATATTTTTGAAATTTTAAATGGTTCAATTACTTTCTAAAAATGTACCAAAATTAATTTTTTTCATTTGGATTCGCTAATTAGTGTTTAGGGTTTATTTTGATTTAGTTTTGAGTAACTAGATTTAGTTTTGTGGAGTGATTTTAAAATAGTGTAGATTTATAAAGAAAAAAAATAAAAGTTGTAGTTTTGTAATTCTCCCTTTTAAATATATACTTTTTAAGAGATCAAATGATTAAAATATTCCTTAAAAAACTTTCGAAATAAACTTGTTCAAAACTTATTTATGTTTAAGATTTACTTTGGAAGTGATCAAGTTTAGTGTTTAGTTATGTTTAATTTTTCAGCGTTTTAAGTGTATTTATAAAAGTAGACTTAAAATGAGTGTGTTTTTGCAAATACTATCTTGAAGGTGTGTGTTTGCATTTGCCCCATTATATTTACCTCTTTTAAGAACTCCTGTTTTTTCTCCGGTGAATCTAACATAAGAGCATCTCCATTGGTTAGATCCTTTTTGTGGATGTCTAACCAATGGATTTATTTATTTTTGATTTTTTGTAGTTTAAGACACTTCAAAATTTGTATGCCTCCATTGGTACATATTATTGGGTCTTTTAAAAAAAAATTCTACATACAGATTTTTTCTCTTTGAAACAAAAGGGAAAAAGGAAAAAAAATCAAACATGTAATATGCTGACACGTAAAAGTTTAAAACTCTCTCCAAAATGTGTTCAAGAAGACCCGGTTCTATGCATTAATGTATTTTTTGATAATTTTCTTTTATTTTTAATGTTAAGACATCACTAAGACAAGATTAAGACCAGTGGATGGAGATGGCCTAACAACCTTAACAGCCACCTGTGTACTATCAAGATTACACCGATAAACTTTCCCATAACCTCCTTATGCGATCACTTTCTCCAGCGAGAACCCTTCCGTGGCCGCAACAATCTCTTCAATAGTATACTTCCTATACCTATGATCTGCTACAAAAAGCTTATCAATCACTTTCTTCTTCTCCAAGTAACTTCTCAAAGCATTCACTTCAGCTATTTGTCTCTGACAAAACTCTCTTGTCAGTAATGCTTTCGCAGTTTCTACCTCTTTGATCGCTTTCATGTGTCGCTCTTTCTCTAACGCCGCAATTTTTCTTTTTAGTTCTTCTTTCTCTGTGGCGTTGTTTACTCTTCTTGTGTCTTTTAAACATTCTGATGAAAGGACTTGGACCTAGAAGAAAACCCTAAAATAATTATTACTTGTGACACAAGCAAGCATAATGATTCACCATTTCTAAATGTCTTTCAAAAAATTTATAAGTGATTTTATGAGGCGGTTTAATGGTTTAGACAAGGATAATTTCATAAATACTATTTTTAAGTTTTTAGGCCACAAAAACTAACAAAGTTTTTACATTAAAATACCACTAAAAAGTTTTTAGCCAAAAAAGCAATAATAAAATGTTTAAATTAGCTTCAAATTTTGGAAACTCTAAACCTTCAAAACTAAATTCTACCATTTCGAAAGGTAACACTAAATACAAAACTCAAATAAAAAAAATCTAAATTGTTATAATTTTTTTGTATTTCTGATCTTTTTGGTTTGAAACTTTTTGGTGGTATTTTTGTTCTAAAAGGTATTTTAAAGAATTTCTCTTAATTAAGATAATGATAAGATACATAATTTCTACCTTGTTTTGTGTGGAGTAAAGCTCTTCACAAGCTTGTTTATATTTAACAATGTACTTTGTAACTCATTCTTCAAACGCTTGACCTCTGTTTCAATCTCAACCTATAAAAATCAAAACAAAAACTTTCAAACTCTTATATTCTTTATTACCATCATTACATCACAAGATGATGATAATAAATTGTAAACCTTGTTTGATTTTTTAGATTTCGCGGGTGGAGAAACAGAGTCACTTTGTTCCTTAACAATGTTGCCAAGATTTGGTTTAGGTTTGGTGCTTGTATGATCAAAATCTGAGTATTTTAGTTGTGGTATATCTAATCCTCTGCACCGCCTTGCAGTCTCTGGAACTGTTTCAGTAGTAGCTTTACTACTTTGAGGCGTTTCGGGTTTAGTATAAGCCAGACTTAGTTCTCTAGCTGACGCTGACCTTCTTGTGCCTACCTCTTGAACACCCAAAAGAAAAAGTCTTAGGGTTTCATAGAAATTCATGGTTATAACCTTAGTTTCTCATGCCCTAAGTTTTGGTGGTTTAACCCTAGACCCTGAAGTTTTAAGTTAATTTAAGTTTTTGTGGTATTTTGGTCAAATTTTTTAATGATATTCTAGGGACAAAATAATTTGCGTTGGTATTGTAGTCATAAAAACATTTTTATAGTATTTTTTGGGAATTGTCTTTCGAATTTTGACTATGCATCTAATTACATGAAAATTACAAATTAAAAGCCAAATTTTTCACATTTTGATAGAAAAATCCAAAGAAAATCGGGTTTTTATTTTAAAAGAATAAAACACAAAGTTTTATTTTGAACAATTCAAAACATTGTTGTTTCATTTTAAACAAATAGGTCACAAACTTTAATATACCTAAATTTGACAGGTGAAATTAGAGAAAGTCACGATTAAAGTTGAAGAAAGTTTTAGAATTTTGATTTCATTTTCGAATTGATTAATACAAAATGAGTATCATATCAGATGGATCAAATTCTAATTCTACTAATTACATATCATTTTATACCCTACAAACCTCTAATATTTTTTTATAAAACTTACCTATGGATTGAGACTGAACTGTGTGGAAGCTAGCCGCACCGTCTTTTAAGAAACCGCGTGCACTCGCGTCTGCGTTTGGACTTGCGCACGACTCTGATAATTAAGACCATTAAACACATTTTTAAACCAATATTTTTTACAAGGTAATAATATTAAATATCACTTTTTGTACCTCCAATTATTAATGGGTCCATAGATTTTGTAGCGATTCTGTCTCTACAAACAATGTATACTTGACATGTTTCTGGTGCGTATTTTAACACCGTCAATGGTACACCTTCACCTTTTGATCTCCTAAACCGAAATAAACCGGTCGGTTAGTATATATAACCGAGTCAATTGAAGAAAAAGTTAACCAAATCACATAGATAAATATAGGGAAAATCGCCATGTAATTCCCCAACTTTCAAATAAATGTCGTTTTATTCCCCAACTCCAGTTTAAGCCATTTTATTCCTCAAATTTTAAGCGCGAACTAATTAAATCTGTATAATCGTTGACAAGTCATTTTAAACCCGTAAAAAAAGTCACAGTTAACTCTCAGTTAATTGCCGTTATGTATAAAACGACTGTGTTTTAAAGTTTGCTAAAAATTAAAACAAATGTGTTGAAAAACTCGTTTAACTCTTGAAAAATTCCCAGACTCATCCATAAATCGTGTTTTTAATTAGTGAAAATTGATTAGAATGACCTTGGTTGGCATCCTCTCAACTAACCTAACCCCTGAAAAGGGAGGGTTGCTAGAATGACCCAACAAATGTACAAAAAGTCTAAAAAACCAGAATTGTGTAATATAATATTGATTTTGCCATTGGTTCATTAATTTTTTTTTTTAATTGTTTTTAAACAAAATTAAAAAGAGGTAAAATTTTGAAGAAATTTAAGTTTTTGAAAAATATTAAAAAATTTCACTTTTTAAAAAAACTAAAAATTATATTGAAATCAACTAAAAATTAACTAAATAATATCAAAATAACCTAATTTGTCTATAACTCTCCTTCCTCTTTCTCTCCTTCTCCTTGTCGCCGCCACCAACAACTTTTATGTCGCTGCTACTACCTCCACCTCGGAGGTTTTGTACCTCCAAGAACCTGACCGTGTAATAACGAGCTTCGTCAAGCCTGAGTCGCCGGAGATCCGGCCGCTACCGCGGAGGTTTTCTAAAAAGTGATGTCTCAAAGCTTTACCAAGAAATCAAGAACATAGAGAAGCTTCGCGACCGTAAAGCGTATTGCAAACCGGCCTCGTTCGTGTTTGAAATCTTTCATCTTTTGTATAAACTTGTAGTGACTGAAACTCAAAACCTCAAAGCTTAGAAACTTGAAATGATTTGCTACATCTTCTTTTGCAACCGAGTCATGGTTGATTGTTAACTGTGTGTTTTCAATCGTTGGCTATGACTCTATGTTGAAGAGATCTTGTTTGAATGGTTTTCTCAGTTCTTGATGGCTGCTTTGACTAAAAAAACCGAAATTTTCTTTGTGGGTTTTGTAGGTCGTGGTGTGTAGTTTCACATACTCAAGTCCAAAGGCTAAAGAAATAAAACAAGAAAACAACTTCAGGGAAGAAGACAACAACAACAAACACGAAAAACTTAAGAAAGCAATAACATGGAGACACCAAACAAGAGTGAAGCGGTAACGAATGAATCAAGGCGGAGGCAGCTCAAACGCCACCATGCTTTTCTCGGTTCAGGGATGGTCAGAGGATCTGGTAGTGGCAACAAATCAAGTGACTCAAGAGACAATAACAACCTCACTGATATTGACTTGACACGAGGATGATCTTCTTCTTAATTGCTAGTTATAACAATTGCAACAAAGATACAAAGATCATGTGTCCCGTACATATCCCGTTGTAGATTAGATTTCTTCTTACTTTCAAGATTTGATCTTCTCTTTTTCTTCAAGATTTGCTCGTTGTAACATTTCAGTTTATTTCGGTAGTTTTTACTTATATTGTGGTCAAATTAAAGCTTCACAACATGGTGATGGTACTATTCTCTGGTTTGACTGGCTGGTTTTATTTAGATGTATCCTAATACTTAAAGTTATGGCTTCTGTTACATACTTACAGTGTAGAAACACATAATTGTGATGTTTCAACAAATGGCGTAATAGTATAGCAATGTTGTAAAATAATACGTTTTGTCTATAAACAATATGACTCAAACAATCTCACAACTTTTATGATTGCTACTTGAATGATATAACGATGTCAAAATAATTAATTTTAGTAGTTTTGTCTTATACCTACTTGAATAAAACCACAAAGGTATTGTTTAGGGGTTATGTTTTCGAGTTATGTTTCCTCTAGAGGTATAAGGGTTATGTTTAGGGTTATGTTTCGAAGTCGCGATATAGTTCATATTAACATGTTTACGAGTTATGTTTCATCTATAGGTATAAGAGTTATGTTTAGGGTTTGTTTCCAAGTTGCGGGTTATGTTTAGGGTTATGTTTACGAGTTATGTTTCCAAGTCGCGGTATAGTTCTCTTTTTGAACATAAGCTAGTTTAGGGGTTAGAGATTATAAGTTCACTACAATTCATATTGATCAACACCACAAACAAACATACACATTTTGTAAACAACAATATTAACGTGTTTAGTGGTCCCCAAGAGTTTTTTAAACTAAAGAGAACAAATCAGCGGTGCAAATAATTGGAATATTACTGGAAATAAATAAATCAGTGGCCAAACAATTAAAAAAATCAGCGAAATACAAAACAACAGTAACGAGAGGGTCAGATTAGCAAAGATTAACTCAGCTATCAAAGACAAAACATATCGGCGATCGCGTAAAACTAGTCAGCTGACAACCACAACTCCGCAGTATCGTCATTAAAAACAGCTACCAAAGGGGTCATTCTCGCAATTTCAATTTTAGTCACAACTCAACGGACGTGTGAAACAACTACGTTGAAAATCATATCAACAATTACTGAAAAATAAATCGGCGGTTTAATTTTAAACAACTCGCCTAATATTAAAACTCAACAATCATTCAAAACAAATCCGCCAAAAAGTTAAATAAATCGGCTATAAAAAAATATCACTCAAGCAATCGAAGTCAACAAAACCGCCAGTTTTACAGAAATACCACGTCGTTTTTTAAACATCTCAGCTAATCAAAAGAAATACGCAGAGGAAGGACAATCATCTCAGCGCAAAAAATTACTCCGCGAAATCAAATCATCCAAATCGTAAACATCTTCGCCAAATGTAAAGTCAACAACCAAAGGACCACTGGCTGAGATGTTCGTGTCAAAAAATAGACGATGGCAATCTCGTAATTAAAATTTATCGCTCTTTTATTGCTGATTTTTAAATTTCCCGCTGAGAAGTTTACATAATGGCAAAGTTGTAATTATTTTATTTTACAAACACGCGGTGAGGGGCTATTTCGGTATTAAAAAAAACCCTTTCCAATCTAGTTATTTATTTTCTTTCATGGCACATTACGACGGCCAACCAAGGCCAATCTAATTTTTTACCCTTTTAATTATTGCATACATTTTACAAAGAGCATAAAAAGTTGTCATCAATAATCTTCCTCTCTAATCTCTTTTACTAATATCTTGGCGGCTTCAATCTTGTTCTCTATGAACAAACCATGAATCAAAATGTTGTAAGCGAAAGCCGTCTCTAAATCTCCTTCGTTACTACAACCACAGATAAAAACATTGTAAGAAACATAGTTAGGAACCAAATCCATCTCCTTCATCTTCATCAAAACTTCAATCTCTCTTCCTTTATTACACATCCAAGACATAATAAGATTATATGTCTGCAAATCCGGTTTATTGACGAGGCTGAGAAGAACTATTGATATAATGGAAGGTGTGAGGTTGCACGAAAGGTGTTCGACGAAATGCCACTAAGAAGATCTTACAGATTCGAGCAAAATCTCAGAGTGGAAGAAGATAGATGTGCAGCGGTTGGAGAATAGCAAGAACGAATCGAGATTTGGCGATGTAAACAATGATGGAATGTGAATCGTCTCATGGCCATGCTCGTAAACAGAGAGAACACAATTTTTTCCTTTGATTGTTTTTTCTCTGTTTAATTTTAATTGCAGCCATCGATCATCAATACAAAGAGAGAAAATCAAATCAAAGAATGAACACTTTCACGTTAATTTCATTTAGTTTTTGGAGATTTACACTTTCACTAGTCATAACGACGTCGTCTCAACCTTTTTGTTTTAATTTTTAGCAAACATTAAAACACATACGTTTTATACATAACGACAATTAATTGAGAGTTAACTGTTAATTTTTTTACGGGTTTAAAATGATTTGTCAACGATTATACAGATTTAATTAGTTCGCGCTTAAAAGTTGAGGAATAAAATGGCTTAAACCGGAGTTGGGGAATAAAACGGCATTTATTTGAAAGTTAGGGAATTAACTGGCGATTTTCCCGATAAATATATGTAATAAAACTTACCGTGTGAACATATTTGTAGAGAAAGATCCCATAACCAAACTGTTAACATTTGATTTGTGAATGAATCTTAAAAGTGCTTTTGCCGGATCATCGTACTCTAGCAACAGAGTCTGAACCTGACACTTTATGGTATTTGCAATTTGGTCCTCAAACTTTTTTGAGGTCTATGAATTTGGACTGAAAGTTTTTAAAAATAAAGTAACAAACCTTGGTGGTACTACTCTTAGTCTTGCAAATTTTCAAGAAAGGGACAAAGACTTTTTCAAATTCTTGTTTAACGTCTCTAACATACATTTTTCTAATCTCTCCTCTACTTCCTCCATCGGAAGTCTCTCTCCGGCTGCAACAACGGCCATTTTTTATTAGTTTGAGATTTTTTTAAAAAACTCTCAAGTAAAGTGGTATTTCTGGACATTTTATACAAATTATAATTATATTTTTAAATTCCTCCCTAACTTTTTGAAAAAAATCATTCAAAATGATTGTTTGACCATCACCCTTATTAATATTGTTTTTTAAATATATTTTTTTTGTAGAAAGTACATAGTTAATTAATGTATTATTATTTTATGTTACTTTATATGGTGTGGAACAAAGAAATTATAACATTCTTGTCAACATTTATTATAGACCTTAAAAAGGTTAGAAAATCCAGTAACAATGAAAAAACGTTTTATACTATATTTTACTATTAGTTATTCATATAGCTATAACCACAAAATATTCGTAGCTAATTTATTAAGCCACAGAAAATGAAATAGATAAATAAGTAAAAAAATAAAAAAATACAAGAAAAATGTGAAATGTGTTGGTTGAGAAAATGAAAACAAATACAAAAACAAGAAGAAAAAAATGTGAAATGTGTTGATTGAGAAACTTACTAGGTGTAGGAATAGTTGTCATTGTTGGAATGACATGAATCATCACAAACCGATCAGCCTTATGTAATAAATTATCAACGGCCCATCGTATTGCACGGCGGCTTCCTGCACCGCCTAATTTATCTCCGATGATACCTTTCACGGCCACCGCCACAAACAACTCATCTTCCTCCGCCTTTGGACCACCGCCCTTCATTTCTAGACCCTTTTGTTGTGTCAACATTACAACCATCTCATATCTCAATTTACTAACATATGGAACAAGTAACCGAAAAATTATGTTGCACAAATGGGTTGTCTTTGATCAAGACCATATTGTTATTGATATCTCTCTATATACATTAAATTCTTTATGACCAAGTATAAATAAACAATTATAACATATAATATATATGATAATTAGCAGAGCAATCGATTACATATCAAACCACTACATGTACTCTTGTTATTGATCATCTATGAAATTATTACATATTAGACAACTTCATTAGCTTACCGTCTGCAATCCTAAAGGTAACTTCTGCATTGAGGTTCGCCTCAAAATCTAAAGATAGGGATACGTTGGCTGTCGAGACGCCGAGGTGGCCGTAGAATTTCGCCTCCACCTCAAAAGCTATAAAACTCGTTTCTTCTCGAATAGAAAGGGACGTTGGCGGCACGTCGTATCTTGTCACTTTCGTCGCGTGTTTTGCGAGCTCGAATGTCGCCGGATTTTGATTCCATATCGGAATCCCTCTGTAAGAAACAGTGTACTCGATTCTCCCGAATAAAATCGAGTTTACACTGTTCTTATTTTTCGTCTTGATGTAAAAGGAGAAGTTGGTGTTTACAGTCTGTTCTTCTTTCCCACTAGCTATCTCGTTCATCACAGCATCTACCAAGGTTATCTCTGGCTTCATAGCGTCGTTGTTGTGGAAGAACAAGAAAATGACCACAACAACAATTACTAAAAGGATTACGTTTGTAAACATGCAACATTTGAAAAGAAAGTTTATGGCCATCTTTAGATGTTTGTGTTGGTGAATTATGTGTATATGATGGTGTGTTTTATACTAATTAAAATTAGAACAAAAGGCTTAAAACGTTCGACGTTTGTGTTAGTTTTTACTATGTTACATAAACAGAAGTATTGACTCTCTTTTTCTTTTAACTAGGGGCGAAGCCCCGCGCAAGCGCGGGGACGTATGTGTATTTTAAATAAGGTAACAAATATTTAACTAATGTTGAATCGATGAGAAAAGTTATGAGCTGAAGTAGGAGTGTGCAGTGTTGTGACGACAAAAAGGGCAGATATCAAATGCCAACAGTGGATGTATTTTATATTTGTTCTCCATTTGTAAGAGGCGGGTTTTAAATTGTGATAGTTTCTAATACTATTGATGAAAATTTAAATTGGTGAACATATAGGGTGACAATTTTTTTATTTTTAAAGTTTGAATAATTGTTAGAAAATTTTAAAGTGAAACTTGTTCATAAATATAGACTGAGAAACATATGCACCCTAAAGAGTGAATACGTTTTTATTTGTATGTGCGAAGAGAAAACAGAAAACAGAGAACAAACTGAATACTTTAAAGAAAAAAGCGTTGTCATTAAAAAAACAAAAAGATACGCAAGAACACAGACTTGACTTCAGGGTGAGTTCAAAGTTTTAGTCACCTGAGATATCAGGTTTAATGAAAGGAAGATAAAAGTAAACAAAACAAAGCCAAACGACCACTATTAAGATAATAACACATTCCATGACAAGGAGGACAAAAAATATCAAAGGAAGATATATTCGGTTAAGTTTGATACTTAAATGAAGAATGATGATAATGTTAGTGATAAGGCAACACACACTTGCTCATCTTTTCTTACTTATTTCAAATATAAAGAATGTTTGAGTTACCACTAAACAACAACTTATTAGAGAAACCAATGGTGCTCATAGAACCAATTAAAGTTTACAAATTTCAAGACTTTACCTCCAAAAAGTTCGAGATTAACAGTGGTGACAAACATGACAGATTGTGTCCTATGATGCCCCTAAAAACAGATGCAACATCATCCCACAGAGACAAGTAAACAACCACCTGACTGTTATGCCAATGATTGTCGTCAATTTCAGTAAGACGTAATAATGTGTGATGCACTTAGTTTTCCTTTAAATAATTATTTTGAATTTAGTTATTACTAACTAAAACTAAATATTTGTAACTTTAGTATCAAAAATTGTATATTTACATAATTACTAATAAGAATTATAAACCATGATAAGTTGAAAAATTACTTATAAAATATTTTTTTGAATTTCATTTCAGTTAAATGTATAAAGCTAGAAAAATCAATCATTATTAGAAAAGCTAATAAAAAAGAGAATAGAGAATACTTCGACGAATTTTGGTTAAAGACCCTTAAGTTGAAGATGATTTGAAGGGTTTCTCTATAAAAGTTCTTCCCAATTAATAGTATAGATATACACAATTCACTTATATTTATTTTAATTTGTTTTTTAAATATTGATTGTGACCATATGAATTGTAAGATGTTTCTAGTTTTTTTTTTTATTTATACCTTTTTTAAGAAAAATCTATCATTATTAGAAAAGCTAATAAAAAGAGTAGAAAATACTTTGACAGAGTTTTGGTCAAGGGCACTGACGTTGAAGATGACTTGAAGAGTTTTTCTATAAAAATTCTTCCTAATTAATAGTATAAATATATACAATTCACTTATATTTATTTTACTTTGTTTTTTAAATATTGATTGTGACCATATGAATTGTAAGATGTTTCTAGTTTTTTTGTTTTTTTGTTTATACCGTATGTAAGATGTATTTATGATTAGTTTTAATAACTATTTAAAATTGATATATGTATCTATATATATAGATATTTATAAATGTTAAAAATTACATTAAATATTTCTTTTTCGGATTTTATTTATGTTAATGAGTTTTATCAAAAATATTTTAGTGATGTTGTTTATATTTTTTTGACGTTTTATTTGAATGGTTGTATTAATATTGTCAAAAAAATAGTTGTGTAAGAAAAATTCATCATTATAATAAGAGCTAATAAAAAAGAGAATAGAGAATACTTTGACAGAGTTTTGGTCTAGGGCCTGAAGTTGTAGATGATTTGAAGGGTTTCTCTATTAAAGTTGTTCCCAATTAATAGTATAGATATACACAATTCAGTTAAATTTATTTTAATTTGCTTTTTAAAATATTGATTGTGACCATATGAATTGTAATATGTTTTTAGTTTTCTTGTTTTTTTGTTTATATCGTTTGTAAGATTTATTTATGATTAGTGTTAATAGTTCTTTAAAATTGATATATGTATCTATATATATATAGATATTTTATAAATGTTAAAAATTACATTAAATATTTCTTTTTCTCATTTTATTAATATTAATGAGTTTTATCAAATATATTTCAGTTGATGTTGTTTATATTTTTTTGGGTTTTATTTGAATTTTATTAGTATTAAATGATTGTATTAATGTTGTCAAAAAATAGTTGTGTAAAAAAAATCCATCATTATTAGAAAAGCTAATAAAAAAGAGAGTAGATAATATTTTGACAGAGTTTTGGTCAAGGCCCCGAAGATGACTTGAAAGATTTTTTTATAAAAATTATTCCCAATTAATAGTATAAATATACACAATTCACTTAAATTTATTTTAATTTGCTTTTTAAAATATTGATTGTTACCATATGAATTGTTATATGTTTCTAGTTTTCTTATTTTTTTGTTTATACCGTTTGTAAGATTTATTTATGATTAGTTTTAATAGCTATTTAAAATTGATATATGTATCTATATATATATATAGATATTTTATAAATGTTAAAAATTAAATTAAATATTTCTTTTTCGGATTTTATTAATGTTAATGAGTTTTATGAAAAATATTTCAGTTGATGTTGTTTATATTTTTGGATGTTTTATTTGAATTTTATTAGTATTAAATGGTTGTATTAAATGTTGTCAAAAAAATAGTTGTGTAAGAAAAATCCATCATTATTAGAAAAGCTAATAAAAAAAAGAGTAGAGAATACTTTGACAGAGTTTTGTCCGAAGACCCTGAAATTAAAGATGATTTGAAGGGTTTCTCTATAAAAATTCTTCCCAATTAATAGTATAGATATACACAATTCACTTATATTTATTTTAATTTGTTTTTTTAAATATTGATTGTGATCATATGAATTGTAAGATGTTTCTAGTTTTCTTGTTTTTTTGTTTATATCGTTCGTAAGATTTATTTATTATTAGTTTTAATAGATATTTAAAATTGATATACGTATATATATAAATATTTTATAAAATATTTTTTCGGATTTTATTAATGTTAATGGTTTTATCAAAAATATTTTAGTGATGTTGTTTATATTTTTTGGAATTTTATTTGAATTTTATTAATATTAAATGATTGTATTAATGTTTTCATAAAAAAATATTTATCTTAAATAATATAATTTTAAAAAATTTTATTTTCTTAAAGATGATGATGATGTGGCTTCTTGTGGGAGAAGCAAAAAGTGCCTCATTATATAATAGATTCTTGTGTATAATTGCTTGCACTAAGGAAAAACAGAGACTAATTGCTTCCACTTATAAGGATCATTTAACTTGGCAAAAGTTCTTTAAACAGTCGGTGTTTGTGATAGATTTTAATAGTGAAATACACTAGAATGACCCTAATAAGTTTGTTATTACTAGAGTAACCCGAAAACGGAGGGTCATTCTAGTTATTCCAAAAAACACGAGATGGACATTGAGGGATAGATTTCAAAAAAATATTTACGGTTCTGCCATTTACGAAAATGCCATTTATGCATATAATTCTACAAAGCAGACACAAAGAAATCTACAAAACAGACACAAAAGGATGAAATCTGGTGAAACACATCAACAAACAGATGAAACAAGTCTACAACGCAGTTAATAAATGCCATTATATATTAAAAAAACCGGAAAATTATCATTTAATTTTTATTCATTAAAAACCTCCTCTCATCCTCTCTCCCGTGCGATTTTGGAAACAGTCGTCTTCTTCTTCCTCGCTGTCGCCGTCAACCGTCGTCTTCTTCTTCCTCGCTGTCGCCGTCAACCGTCGTCTTCTTCGTCTTCTTCTGTGTTATTGTCTTCGTCTTCGTTCTCTCTTCGTTCTCTCTTCGTCGTCGTCGTCGTCTCGCTTCTTTTTCGTCTTTCTTGTCGTCTTTCCTTCTTCTTCGTCTTCCTTGTCTTCGCATTCTCTCTTTTTCCCATCTTATTTCACTTCGAAGGTTATATCTCTGTTTAGGGTTTCGTTGTTTGTAAGTTATTGACTGTTTTCTTTAGTGTTTCGTTGTTCAGTGTTTCGTTGTTCAGTGTTTAGTGTTTAGTGTTTCGTTGTTTGATGTTGCATGTCAAAGTTGATTTGGTTTTCTTAACTTCATTCATGTGTAGAGTTTTTGCATCTGCTTTGTAGAGTTTTATATCTGCTTGTAGTATTGTTTCAAATGATTTGTAGATTTGTTTCGTTTCATCTGTTTTGTAGTTTTGTTTCGTTTTATATGCTTTGCAGACTTGTTTTGTGTTGTATACTTGCTTCATCTGCTTTGCAGACTTGTTATGTGTTATATTTAATTTGTAGATTTGTTTCTTTTTGGCAAATAGGAATGGCGTCTTATCCACCTAGGCGTTATGAGGAAGGATTATCTACGCTTGAAGTAAAAAGCATGGGGCATTGTTGTTACCTTAAAAGAATAGAAAACGCTAAAAAGTTCATAGGAGTTGATGTGTGGGAATCCATGAAGGAATCATGTCTCGGAGTGTTTCTAAAGCTTAATGACGCGTCGTTCACGTGGTGTGCAAAGAAGGTCCATTATTTCCTGACAAATCAACTACAAGTGAAGAACAAGCATGAGTTTTGGTATGTTATTGATGGCCTACCACTGAGGTTTTCTCTCTATGAGTTTGCAGAAATTACAGGGTTAAACTGTGATCCAGTCAATCCAGTGGCTAACCCTCCTGCCTCAGCTCTTGGTATTGCTGAAAACCAAGCTCCTTCATATGATGAGTTGTTGAAAACTTTGGAAAGTGGTAGAGTTGGAGAGAGCGCAGAGAAGAAGAAGCTCATACTTAATTTGATTCTCCTGCATGTAGGAATATATGGGCTATATACAGGATCAAGAATGTCCTATTCTGCTGTTGTGCGAGTTTTTGATGTATAGCAGTTTGAGAGTTATCCATGGGGTAGAGAAGGGTTTTCTGCTATGGTAAATTCCATTAGATTAGGTTCGTTTGTGAATAACACTTACTCCGTACACGAATGTGTTCATGCACTACTTATTTGGGTTTATGAATCTGTTCCCGATATTGGAGAATTACAAGGGAACAAGAGAGAAGGAGTAGATGGCCCTGAACTTTTGCAGTGGAAAGGAGGTCGGAACAGAATCAACATGGAAAAGTTTCTAGAAGAAGAGAAAGCTAAGCATAAAGAGGTTTGTAGATTTGTTTATATGTTCTCTTGATTTGTTTATATGCGTTGCAGATTTGTTTATATGCGTTGCAGATTTGTTTTCTATTTCTGCTGATTTGATTTTCTTATTTGCATATTTGTTTATGTTTATGTATAGGTTCGAGTGAGGCATATGTGCCATGTTTCTTTGGAGGATAAGTATTATTACATAATCACTTTTCAAAAATACAGCTAAACACTATAGGCCAAAGCTTAGGATCAAATTGTTCTTTAATGATGTCTTCCAACAACTTGTCTAGACTATCATCTAACTCCTTCTTGTTGTCAGGCCAAGTGGAGAAAAAGAAGAAGAGAAAGGGTGACAAAGTACATGAAGCTGTAGGTCATGCTTCTAAGAAGAGAAAAGAAGAAAATGAACAAGATGAAGGTGAAAGTGAAGGTAAAGATAAGAAGAGGAAGAGTGAGAGAGTAGTTAAAGCTGAAGGTAAAGCTTCTAAAGAGAAAAAGAGTGGAAGAAAAGATGACTCAGAGCCGATGTTTTCTATGTCTGCAGTGGAGAAGATGATCTCTAATGCAGTCTCTGTTGCAGTAAGAGAGGCTTTTGTTGATGTGGTAAAGAAAGTTGATGGCAGAATTGATAAGGTGGAGGTAGAATTGACAGGTAAACGTCAATTTTTCAAGAAGGACGGTGCAAACGTTGGTAATGTTACCCCCAAGTCTAGTAGAAAACGTGAGGAGGACAATACCAGTGATGATCTGGTTAGTAACGTACATTTCATGCTAATGTAGATTTTGATTATGGTCTTGTAGATTTGTGTGATAGTATTGTAGATTTACGTAGATCCTTGTAGATTTAGTCTATATATTGTAGAGTTTTTAGACACTTTGTAGATTTGTTTCAATTGACTTGTAGATTTGTTTCATCTGCTTTGTAGATTTCTTCGCTAGTGTCGTAGAGTTATTTTGTGCATTGTTGATTTGTTTTATAGTTGTATTTTTATGTATTTCTTGCAGTCCTGGATGGAAACTGAGAAGAAAGAGAACGAAAAAAGTTTGAAAACTAGAGGGTCCCTGGCAAAAGAAGGAATGGTTGAAAAGAAGGTTGAAAAGAAGGTTGAAAAGAACTGATGAAACATCTAACAACGCGTTTCTAGGACTCTAAACCAAGTTTCATGCAACATTAGTGCTTATAAGTGTCTCAATGAGCTTTGTACAAGTTTTACAAACTTATGAAACATCTAACAACGTGTTTCTAGGACTCGAAACCAAGTTTCATGCAACATGAGTGCTTATAAGTGTCTTAATGAGCTTTCTA
Organism: Cochlearia excelsa; assembly: GCA_963556525.1. Lineage (NCBI taxonomy): Eukaryota > Viridiplantae > Streptophyta > Magnoliopsida > Brassicales > Brassicaceae > Cochlearia > Cochlearia excelsa. The sequence continues at coordinate 11,133,590 of OY748329.1, forward strand.
CAAGTTTGACGAACTTAGGAAACATCTCACAACGCGTTTCTAGGACCCTAAACCAAGTTTCATGCAACATGAGTGCTTAAAAGTTTCTCAATGAGCTTTGTACAAGTTTCACGAACTTATGAAACATCTAACAACGCGTTTCTAGGCCTCTAAACCAAGTTTCATGCTTATAAGTGTCTCAATGATCTTTGTACAAGTTTCACGAACTTATGAAAAATCTAACAACGCATTTCTAGGATTCTAAACCAAGTTTCATGCAACATGAGTGCTTATAAGTGTCTTAATGAGCTTTGTACAAGTTTGACGAACTTATGAAGCATCTAACAACGAGTTTCTAGGACTCTAAACCAAGTTTGATGCAACATAAGTGCTTATAAGTGTCTCAATAAGCTTTGTACAAGTTTGACGAACTTATGAAACATCTAACAACGCGTTTCTAGGACTCTAAACCAAGTTTCATGCAACATGAGTGCTTATAAGTGTCTCAATAAGCTTTGTACAAGTTTGACGAACTTATGAAACATGTAACAACGCGTTTCTAGGGTTCTAAACCAAGTTTCATGCAACATGAGTGCTTATAAGTGTCTCAAAGAGCTTTGTACAAGTTTCACGAACTTAAAAAATATCTAACAACAAATTTGCTAGGACTCTAAACCAACTTTCAAGCAACATGAGTGATTATAAGTGTCTCAATGAGCTTTGTACAAGTTTGACGAACTTATGAAACATCTAACAACGCGTTTCTATGAGTGTAAACCAAGTTTTATGCAACATGAGTGCTTACAAGTGTCTCAATGAGCTTTGTAAAATTTTGACCAACTTATGAAACATCTAACAACGCGTTTCTAGAACTCTAAACCAAGTTTCATGCAACATGAGTGCTTATAAGTGTCTTAATGAGCTTTGTACAAGTTTGACGAACTTAGGAAACATCTAACAACACGTTTCTAGGACCCTAAACCAAGTTTCATGCAACATGAGTGCTTATAAGTTTCTCAATGAGCTTTGTACAAGTTTCAGAAACTTATGAAACATCTAACAACGCGTTTCTAGGACTCTAAACCAAGTTTCATGCAACATGAGTGCTTATAAGTGTCTCAATGAGCTTTGTACAAGTTTCACGAACTTATGAAACATCTAACAACGCATTTCTAGGACTCTAAACCAAGTTTCATGCAACATGAGTGATTATAAGTGTCTCAATAAGCTTTGTACAAGTTTGACGAACTTATGAAACATCTAAGGACGCGGTTTCCAGGACTCTAAACCAAGTTTCATGCTACATGAGTGCTTATAAGTGTCTCAATGAGTTTTGTACAAATTGACAAACTTATGATACATCTAACAATGAGTTTCTAGGACTCTAAACCAAGTTTCATGCAACATGAATGCTTATAAGTGTCTCAATGAGCTTTGTACAAGTTTGACGAACTTATGAAACATCTAACGACGCGTTTATAGGACTCTAAACCAAGTTTCATGCAACATGAGTGCCTATACGTGTCTCAATGAGGTTTGTACAAGTTTGACGAACTTATAAAACATCTAACAACGCGTTCTAGGACTCTAAACCAAGTTTCATGCAACATGAGTACTTATAAGTATCTCAATGAGCTTTGTACAAGTTTGACGAACTTATGAAACATCTAACAACGCGTTTCTAGGACTCTAAACCAAGTCTCATGCAACATGAGTGCTTATAAGTGTCTCAATGAGCTTTATACAAGTTTCACGAACTTATGAAATATCTGACAACAAGGTTACTAGGACTCTAAACGAAGTTTCATGCAACATGAGGGCGTATAAGTGTCTCAAAGAGTATTGTACAAGTTTGACGAACTTATGAAATATCTAACAACGCGTTTCTTTGACTCTAAATTAAGTTTCATGCAACATTAGTTCTTATAAGTGTCTCAATGAGGTTTATACAAGTTTGACGAACTTATGAAACATCTAACAACGCGTTTCTAGGACTCGAAACCAAGTTTCATGCAACATGAGTGCTTATAAGTGTGTCAATGAGCTTTGTACAAGTTTGATGAACTTAGGAAACATCTAACAACGCGTTTCTAGAACTCTAAACCAAGTTTCATGCAACATGAGTGCTTATAAGTGTCTCAATGAGCTTTGTACTAGTTTGACGAACTTATGAAATATCTAACAACGTGGTTGTTAGGACTCTAAACAAAGTTTCATGCAACATGAATGCTTATAAGTGTTTCAATGAGCTTTGTACAAGTTTAACGAACTTATGAAACATCTAACAACCCGTTTCTAGGACTGTAAACCAAGTTTCATGCAACATGAGTGCTTATAAGTGTCTCAATGAGCTTTGTACAAGTTTCACGAACTTATAAAATATCTAACAACGTGGTTGCTAGTACTCTAAACCAAGTTTCATGCAACATGAGTGCTTATAAGTGTCTCAATGAGCTTTGTACCAGTTTGACGAACTTATGAAACATCTAACAACGCGTTTCTAGGACTCTAAACCAAGTTTCATGCAATATGATTGTTTATAAGTTTCTCAATGAGCTTTGTACAAGTTTCACGAACTTAAGATACATCTAACATTGCGTTTCTAGGACTCTAAACCAAGTTTCATGCAACATGAGTGCTTATAAGTGTCTAAATGAGCTTTGTACAAGTTTGACGAACTTATGAAACATATAACAACGAGATTCTAGGACTTTAAACCAAGTTTTATGCAACATGAGTGCTTATAAGTGTCTCAATGAGCGTTTTACAAGTTTGACAAACTTATGAAACATCTAACAACGCGTTTCTAGGACTCTAAACCAAGTTTCATGCAACATGAGTGCTAATAAGTGTCTCAATGAGCGTTGTACAAGTTTGACGAACTTATGAAACATCTAACAAAGCGTTTCTAGGACTCTTAACCAAGTTTTATGCAACATGAGTGCTTATAAGTATTTTAGTGAGATTTGTACAAGTTTGACGAACTTATGAAACATCTAACAACGGGTTTCTAGGACTCTAAACCAAGTTTCATGCAACATAAGTGCTTATAAGTGTCTCAATGAGCTTTGTACAAGTTTGAAGAACTTATGATACATCTAACAAAGCGTTTCTAGGAATCTAAACCAAGTTTCATGCAACATGAGTGATTATAAGTGTCTCAATGAGCTTTGTACAAGTTTGACGAAATTATGAAACATCTAACAACACGTTTTCTGGGACTTTATACTAAGTTTCATGCAACATGAGTGCTTATAAGTGTCTCTATGAGCTTTGTACAAGTTTGAAGAACTTATGAAACATCTAACAACGCGTTTCTAGGACTCTAAACCAAGTTTCATGCAATATGAGTGCTTATAAGAGTCTCAATGAGCTTTGTACAAGTTTGAAGAACTTATGAAACATCTAACAACGCGTTTTCTAGGATTCTAAACCAAGTTTCATGCAACATGAGTGCTTATTAGTGTCTCAATGAGCTTTGTACAAGTTTGACGAACTTATGAAACATCTAACAACGCGTTTCTAGGACTCTAAACCAAGTTTCATGCAACATTAGTGCTTATAAGTGTCTCAATGAGCTTTGTACAAGTTTTACGAACTTATGAAACATCTAACAACGCGTTTCTAGGACTCGAAACCAAGTTTCATGCAACATGAGTGCTTATAAGTGTCTTCATGAGCTTTGTACAAGTTTGACGAACTTAGGAAACATCTAACAACGCGTTTCTAGGACCCTAAACCAAGTTTCATGCAACATGAGTGCTTATAAGTTTCTCAATGAGCTTTGTACAAGTTTCACGAACTTATGAAACATCTAACAACACGTTTCTAGGACTCTTAACCAAGTTTCATGCAACATTAGTGCTTATAAGTGTCTCAATGAGCTTTGTACAAGTTTTACGAACTTATAAAACATCTAACAACGCGTTTCTAGGACTCGAAACCAAGTTTCATGCAACATGAGTGCTTATAAGTGTCTTAATATGCTTTGAACAAGTTTGACGAACTTATGAAACATCTAACAACGCGTTTCTAGGACTCTAAACCAAGTTTCATGCAACATAAGTGCTTATATGAATCTCAATGAGCTTTGTACAAGTTTGACGAACTTATGAAACATCTAACAACGCGTTTCTAGGACTCTAAACCAAGTTTCATGGAACATGAGTGCTTATAAGTGTCTCAATAAGCTTTGTACAAGTTTGACGAACTTATGAAACATCTAACAACGCGTTTCTAGGGCACTAAACCAAGTTTCATGCAACATGAGTGCTTATAAGTGTCTCAATGAGCTTTGTACAAGTTTCACGAACTTATAAAATATCTAACAACAAGGTTGCTAGGACTCTAAACCAAGTTTCATGCAACATGAGTGATTATAAGTGTCTCAATGAGCTTTGTACAAGTTTGACGAACTTATGAAACATCTAACGACGCGTTTCTATGAGTGTAAACCAAGTTTCATGCAACATGAGTGCTTATAAGTGTCTCAATGAGCTTTGAAAATTTTTGACGAACTTATGAAACATCTAACAACGCGTTTCTAGAACTCTAAACCAAGTTTCATGCAACATGAGTGGTTATAAGTGTCTCAATGAGCTTTGTACTAGTTTGACGAACTTATGAAATATCTAACAACGTGGTTGTTAGGACTCTAAACAAAGTTTCACGCAACATGAGTGCTTATAAGTGTCTCAATGAGCTTTTTCAAGTTTGACGAACTTATGAAACATCTAACAACGCATTTCTAGGACTGTAAACCAAGTTTCATGCAACATGAGTGCTTATAAGTGTCTCGATGAGCTTTGTACAAGTTTAACGAACTTATGAAATATCTAACAACGCGTTTCTAGGACTGTAAACCAAGTTTCATGCAACATGAGTGCTTATAAGTGTCTCAATGAGCTTTGTACAAGTTTGACGAAATTATGAGACATCTAACAACGCGTTTCTAGGACTCTGAACAAGGTTTCATGCAACATGAGTGCTTATAAGTGTCTCAATGAGCTTTGTACTAGTTTCACGAATTTATGAAACATCTAACAACGTGATTTCTAGGACTCTAAACCAAGTTTCATGCAATATGAGTGATTATAAGTGTCTCAATGAGTTTTGTAAAAGTTTCACGAACTTAAGATACATCTAACAATGCGTTTCTAGGACTCTAAACCAAGTTTTATGCAACATGAGTGCTTATAAGTGTCTCAATGAGTGTTGTACAAGTTTGACAAACTTATGAAACATCTAACAACGCGTTTCTAGGACTCTAAACCAAATTTCATGCAACATGAGTGCTTATAAGTGTCTCAATGAGCGTTGTACATGTTTGACGAACTTATGAAACATCTAACAAAGCGTTTCTAGGACTCTTAACCAAGTTTTATGCAACATGAGTGCTTATAAGTATTTTTGTGAGCTTTGTACAAGTTTGACGAACTTATGAAACATCTAACAACGCGTTTCTAGGACTCTAAACCAAGTTTCATGCAACATAAGTGCTTATAAGTTTCTCAATGAGCTTTGTACAAGTTTCACAAACTTATGAAACATCCAACAACGCGTTTCTAGGATTCTAAACCAAGTTTCATGCAACATGAGTGCTTATAAGTGTCTCAATGAGCTTTGTACAAGTTTCACGAACTTATGAAACATCTAACAACGCGTTTCTAGGACTCTAAACCAAGTTTCATGCAACATAAGTGCTTATAAGTTTCTCAATGAGCTTTGTACAAGTTTCACAAATTTATGAAACATCCAACAACGCGTTTCTAGGATTCTAAACCAAGTTTCATGCAACATGAGTGCTTATAAGTGTCTCAATGAGCTTTGTAAAAGTTTCACGAACTTATGAAACATCTAACAACGCGATTCTAGGGCTCTAACCCAAGTTTCATGCAACATGAGTGATTATAAGTGTCTCAATGTGCTTTGTACAAGTGTGACGAACTTATGAAACATCTAACAACGCGTTTCTAAGACTTTAAACCAAGTTTCATAGAACATGAGTGCTTATAAGTGTCTCAATGAGCTTTGTATTAGTTTGACGAAGTTATGAAACATCTAACAACGCGTTTCTAGGACTGTAACCCAAGTTTCATGCAACATGAGTGCTTATAAGTGTCTCAATGAGCTTTGTACAAGTTTGACGAACTTATGAAACATCTAACAACCCTTTCTAGGACTGTAAACCAAGTTTCATGCAACATGAATGCTTATAAGTGTCTCAATGAGCTTTGCACAAGTTTTACGAACTTAAGATACATCTAACAATGCGTTTCTAGGACTCTAAACCAAGTTTCATGAAACATGAGTGCTTATAAGTGTCTAAATGAGCTTTGTACAAGTTTGACGAACTTATGAAACATATAACAACGAGTTTCTAGGACTTTAAACCAAGTTTTATGCAACATGAATGCGCAAAGTGTCTCAATGAGCGTTGTACAAGTTTGACAAACTTATGAAACATCTAACAACGCGTTTCTAGGACCCTAAAACAAGTTTCATGCAACATGGGTGCTTATAAGTGTCTCAATGAGCGTTTTACAAGTTTGACGAACTTATGAAACATCTAACAAAGCGTTTCTAGGACTCTTAACCAAGTTTTATACAACATGAGTGCTTATAAGTATTTTAATGAGCTTTGTACAAGTTTGACGAACTTATGAAACATCTAACAACGCGTTTCTAGAACTCTAAACCAAGTTTCATGCAACATAAATGCTTATAAGTGTCTCAATGAGCTTTGTACAAGTTTTGCGAACTTATGAAACATCTAACAACGCGTTTCTAGGACTCTAAACCAAGTTTCATGCACAATGAGTGCTTATAAGTGTCTGAATGAGCTTTGTACAAGTTTGACGAACTTATGAAACATCTAAAAACACGTTTATGGGACTCTAAACTAAGTTTCGTGCAACATGAGTGCTTATAAGTGTCTGAATGAGCTTTGTACAAGTTTGAAGAACTTATGAAACATCTAACAACGCATTTCTAAGACTTTAAACCAAGTTTCATGCAATATGAGTGCTTATAAGTATCTCAATGAACTTTTTACAAGTTTGACGAAATTATGAAACATCTAACAACGCGTTTCTAGGACTCTGAACAAGGTTTCATGCAACATGAGTGCTTATAATTGTCTCAATGAACTTTGTACTAGTTTCACGAATTTATGAAACATCTAAAAACGTGGTTTATAGGACTCTAAACCAAGTTTCATGCAACATGAGTGATTATAAGTGTTTCAATGAGCTTTGTACAAGTTTGACGAACTTGTGAGACATCTAACAACGCGTTTCTAGGACTCTAAACCAAGTTTCATGCAAAATGAGTGCTTATAAACAACTCAATGAGCTTTGTACAAATTTGACAAACTTATGAAACATCTAACAACGTGTTTCTAGGACTCTAAACATTGTTTCATGCAACATGGGTGCTTATAAGTGTCTCAATGAGCTTTGTACAAGTTTCACGAACTTATGAAACATCTAACAACGCGTTTCTAGGACTCGAAACCAAGTTTCATGCAACATGAGTGCTTATAAGTTTCTCAATGAGCTTTGTACAAGTTTCACAAACTTATGAAACATCTAACAACGCGTTTCTAGGACTCTAAACCAAATTTCATGAAACATAAGTGCTTATAAGTGTCTCAATGAGCTTTGTACAAGTTTCACGAACTTATGAAACATCTAACAACGCGTTTCTAGGACTCGAAACCAAGTTTCATGCAACATGAGTGCTTATAAATGACTTAATGAGCTTTGTACAAATTTGACGAACTTATGAAACATCTAACAACGCGTTTCTAGGACTTTAAACAATGTTTCATGCAACATGAGTGTTTATAAGTGTCTCAATGAGCCTTGTACAAGTTTGACGAACTTATGAAACATCTAACGACGCGTATCCAGGACTTTAAACCAAGTTTCATGAAACATGAGTGCTTATAAGTGTCTCAATGAGCGTTGTACAATTTGACGAACTTATGATACATCTAACAACGCGTTTCTAGGACTCTAAACCAAGTTTCATGCAATATGAGTGCTTATAAGTGTCTCAATGAGCTTTGTATAAGTTTGACGAACTTATGAAACATCTAACAACGCGTTTTCTAGGATTCTAAACCAAGTTTCATGCAACATGAGTGCTTATTAGTGTCTCAATGAGCTTTGTACAAGTTTGACGAACTTATGAAACATCTAACAACGCGTTTCTAGGAATCTAAACCAACTTTCATGCAACATTAGTTCTAATAAGTGTCTCAATGAGCTTTGTACAAGTTTTACGAACTTATGAAACATCTAACAACGCGTTTCTAGGACTCCAAACCAAGTTTCATGCAACATGAGTGCTTATAAGTGTCTTAATTAGCTTTATACAAGTTTGACGAACTTAGGAAACATCTAACAACGCGTTTCTAGGACCCTAAACCAAGTTTCATGCAACATGAGTGCTTATAAGTTTCTCAATGAGCTTTGTACAAGTTTCACAAACTTATGAAACATCTAACAACGCGTTTCTAGGACTCTAAACCAAGTTTCACGCAACATGAGTTCTTATAAGTGTCTCAATGAGCTTTGTACAAGTTTCACGAACTTATGAAACGTCTAACAACGCGTTTCTAGGGCTCAAAACCAAGTTTCATGCAACATGAGTGCTTATAAGTCTCTCAATGAGCTTTGTACATGTTTCACGAATTTATGAAATATCTAACAACAAGGTTGATAGGACTCTAAACCAAGTTTCATGCAACATGAGTTATTATAAGTGTCTCAATGAGCTTTGTACAAGTTTGACGAACTTATGAAACATCTAACAACGCGTTTCTAAGACTTTAAACCAAGTTTCATGCAACATGAGTGCTAATAAGTGTCTCAATGAGCTTTGTATTTGTTTGACGAACTTATGAAACATCTAACAACGCGTTTCTAGGACTGTAAACCAAGTTTCATGCAACATGAGTGCTTATAAGTGTCTCAATGAGCTTTGTACAAGTTTGACGAACTTATGAAACATCTAACAACCTGTTCTAGGACTGTAAACCAAGTTTCATGCAACATGAGTGCTTATAAGTGTCTCAATGAGCTTTGTACAAGTTTTACGAACATATGAAACATCTAACAATGCGTTTCTAGGACTCTAAACCAAGTTTCATGAAACATGAGTGCTTATAAGTGTCTAAATGAGCTTTGTACAAGTTTGACGAACTTATGAAACATATAACAACGAGTTTTTAGGACTTTAAACCAAGTTTTATACAACATGAGTGCTTATAAGTGTCTCAATGAGCGTTGTACAAGTTTGACAAACTTATGAAACATCTAACAACGCGTTTCTAGGACCCTAAAACAATTTTCATGCAACATGAGTGCTTATAAGTGTCTCAATGAGCGTTTTACAAGTTTGACGAACTTATGAAACATCTAACAAAGCGTTTCTAGGACTCTTAACCAAGTTTTATTCAACATGAGTGCTTATAAGTTTTTTAGTGAGCTTTGTACAAGTTTGACGAACTTATGAAACATCTAACAACGCGTTTCTAAAACTCTAAACAAGTTTCATGCAACATAAGTGCTTATAAGTGTCTCAATGGGCTTTGTACAAGTTTGACGAACTTCTGAAACATCTAACAACACGTTTCTAGGACTCTAAACCAAGTTTCATGCACCATGAGTGCTTATAAGTGTCTCAATGAGCTTTGTACAAATTTGACGAACTTATGAAACATCTAAAAACACGTTTTCAGGGACTCTAAACTAAGTTTCATGCAACATGAGTGCTTATAAGTGTTTCAATGAGCATTGTACAAGTTTGAAGAACTTATGAAACATCTAACAACGCATTTCTAGGACTTTAAACCAAGTTTCATGCAATATGAATGCTTATAAGTGTCTCAATGAACTTTTTACAAGTTTGACGAACTTATGAAACATCTAACAACGCGTTTCTAGGACTCTGAACAAGGTTTCATGCAACATGAGTGCTTATAATTATCTCAATGAGCTTTGTACTAGTTTCATGAATTTATGAAACATCTAACAACGTGGTTTATAGGACTCTAAACCAAGTTTCATGCAACATGAGTTATTATAAGTGTCTCAATAAGCTTTGTACAAGTTTGAAAAACTTATGAGACATCTAACAACGCGTTTCTAGGACTCTAAACCAAGTTTCATTCAAAATGAGTGCTTATAAATGACTCAATGAGCTTTGTACAAATTTGACGAACTTATGAAACATCTAACAACGTGTTTCTAGGACTCTAAACAATGTTTCATGCAACATGAGTGCTTATAAGTGTCTCAATGAGCTTTGTACAAGTTTCACGAACTTATGAAACATCTAACAACGCGTTTCTAGGACTCGAAACCAAGTTTCATGCAACATGAGTGCTTATAAGTTTCTCAATGAGCTTTGTACAAGTTTCACAAACTTATGAAACATCTAACAACGCGTTTCTAGGACTCTAAACCAAATTTCATGAAACTTGAGTGCTTATAAGTGTCTCAATGAGCTTTGTACAAGTTTCACGAACTTATGAAAAATCTAACAACGCGTTTCTAGGACTCGAAACCAAGTTTCATGCAACATGAGTGCTTATAAATGACTCAATGAGCTTTGTACAAATTTGACGAACTTATGAAACATCTAACAATGCGTTTCTAGGACTCTAAACAATGTTTCACGGAACATGAGTGTTTATAAGTGTCTCAATGAGCCTTGTACAAGTTTGACGAACTTATGAAACATCTAACGACGCGGTTTCTAGGACTCTAAACCAAGTTTCATGAAACATGAGTGCTTATAAGTGTCTCAATGAGCGTTGTACAATTTGACGAACTTATGATACATCTAACAACGCGTTTCTAGGACTCTAAACAAAGTTTCATGCAATATGAGTGCTTATAAGTGTCTCAATGACCTTCGTATAAGTTTGGCGAACTTATGAAACATCTAACAACGCGTTTTCTAGGATTCTAAACCAAGTTTCATGCAACATGAGTGCTTATTAGTGTCTCAATGAGCTTTGTACAAGTTTGACGAACTTATGAAACATCTAACAACGCGTTTCTAGGACTCTAAACCAAGTTTCATGCAACATTAGTGCTTATAAGTGTCTCAATGAGCTTTGTACAAGTTTTACGAACTTATGAAACATCTAACAACGCGTTTCTAGGACTCCAAACCAAGTTTCATGCAACATGAGTGCTTATAAGTGTCTTAATGAGCTTTGTACAATTTTGACGAACTTAGGAAACATCTAACAACGCGTTTCTAGGACCCTAAACCAAGTTTCATGCAACATGAGTGCTTATAAGTTTCTCAATGAGCTTTGTACAAGTTTCACAAACTTATGAAACATCTAACAACGCGTTTCTAGGACTCTAAACCAAGTTTCATGCAACATGAGTGCTTATAAGTGTCTCAATGAGCTTTGGAAAAGTTTCACGAACTTATGAAACATCTAACAACGCGTTTCTAGGACTCTGAACAAGGTTTCATGCAACATGAGTGCTTATAATTGTCTCAATGAGCTTTGTACTAGTTTCACGAATTTATGAAACATCTAACAACATGGTTTATAGGACTCTAAACCAAGTTTCATGCAACATGAGTGATTATAAGTGTCTCAATGAGTTTTGTACAAGTTTGACGAACTTATGAGACATCTAACAACGCGTTTCTAGGACTCTAAACCAAGTTTAATGCAAAATGAGTGCTTATAAATGACTCAATGAGCTTTGTACAAATTTGACGAACTTATGAAATATCTAACAACGTGTTTCTAGGACTCTAAACAATGTTTCATGCAACATGAGTGCTTATAAGTGTCTCAATGAGCTTTGTATAAGTTTCACGAACTTATGAAACATGTAACAACGCGTTTCTAGGACTCGAAACCAAGTTTCATGCAACATGAGTGCTTATAAGTTTCTCAATGAGCTTTGTACAAGTTTCACAAACTTAGGAAACATCTAATAACGCGTTTCTAGGACTCTAAACAAAGTTTCATGCAACATGAGTGCTTATAAGTGTCTCTATGAGCTTTGTACAAGTTTGACGAACTTATGAAATATCTGACAACAAGGTTACTAGGACTCGAAACCGAGTTTCATGCAACATGAGTGCTTATAAGTGTCTCAATGAGATTTGTACAATTTGACGAACTTATGATACATCTAACAACGCGTTCTAGGACTCTAAACCAAGTTTCATGCAACATGAGTGATTCTAAGTGTCTCAATGAGTTTTGTACAAGGTTTACGAACTTATGAATCATCTAACAACGCGTTTCTAGGACTCTAAACCAAGTTTCATGCAACATGAGTGCTTAGAAGTTTCTCAATGAGCTTTGTACAAGTTTGACAAACTTATGATACATCTAACAACGCGTTTCTAGGACTCTAAACAAAGTTTCATGCAACATGATTGATTATAAGTGTCTCAATAAGATTTGTACAAGTTTGACGAACTTATGAAACATCTAATGACGCGTTTCTAGGAATTTAAACCATGTTTCATTCAACATGACTGCTTATAAATGTCTCAATGATCTTTGTACAAGTTTGATGAACTTATGAAACATCTAACAACGCATTTATAGGACTCTAAACCAAGTTTCATGCAACATGAGTGATTATAAGTGTCTCAATAAGCTTTGTAAAAGTTTGACGAACTTATGAAACATCTAACGACGCGGTTTCCAGGACTCTAAAACAAGTTTCATGCTACATGAGTGCTTATATGTGTCTCAATGAGCTTTGTACAATTTGACGAACTTATGATACATCTAACAACGAGTTTCTAGGACTCTAAACCAATTTTCATGCAACATGAATGCTTATAAGTGTCTCAATGAGCTTTGTACAAGTTTGACGAACTTATGAAACATCTAACGACGCTTTTATAGGACTCTAAACCAACTTTCATGCAACATGAGTGCTTAAAAGTGTCTCAATGAGCTTTGTACAAGTTTGACGAACTTATGAAACATCTAACAACGCGTTTCTAGGACTCTAAACCAAGTTTAATGCAACATGAGTGCTTATAAGTGTCTCAATGAGCTTTGTACAAGTTTGGCGAATTTATAAAACATCTAACAACGCGTTTCTAGGACTCTAAACTAAGTTTCATGCAACATGAGTACTTATACGTGTCTCAATGAGCTTTGTACAAGTTTGATGAACTTATGAAACATCTAACAACACGTTTCTAGGACTCTAAACCAAGTTTCATGCAACATGACTGCTTATAAGTGTCTCAATGACCTTTATACAAGTTTCACGAACTTATGAAATATCTGACAACAAGGTTACTAGGACTCTAAACCAAGTTTCATGCAACATGAGTGCTTATAAGTGTCTCAATGAGCTTTGTACAAGTTTGACGAACTTATGAAACATCTAACAACTCGTTTCTAGGACTCTAAACCAAGTTTCATGCAACATGAGTGCTTATAAGTGTCTCAATGAGCTTTGTACAAGTTTGACGAACTTAGGAAACATCTAACAACGCGTTTCTAGGACTCTAAACCAAGTTTCATGCAACATGAGTGCTTATAAGTGTCTCAATGAGCTTTGTACAAGTTTGACGAACTTATGAAACATCTAACGACGCATTTCTAGTACTCGAAACCAAGTGTCATGCTACATGAGTGCTTATAAGTGTCTCAATGAGCTTTGTACAAGTTTGACGAACTTATGAAACCTCTAACAACACGTTTCTAGGACTCTAAACAATGTTTCATGCAACATGAGTGTTTATAAGTGTCTTAATAAGCCTTGTACAAGTTTGACGAACTTATAAAACATCTAACGACGCGGTTTCCAGGACTCTAAACCAAATTTCATGAAACATGAGTTCTTATAAGTGTCTCAATGAGCTTTAATTGTATAATTTGACGAATTTATGATACATCTAACAACGCGTTTCTAGGACACTAAACCAAGTTTCATGCAACATGAATGCTTATAAGCGTCTCAATGAGCTTTGTACAAATTTGACGAACTTATGAAACATCTAACGACGCGTTTATAGGACTCTAAACCAAGTTTCATGCAACATGAGTGCTTATAAGTGTCTCAATGAGCTTTGTACAAGTTTGACGAACTTATAAAACATCTAACAACGCGTTTCTAGGACTCTAAACCAAGTTTCATGCAACATAAGTACTTATAAGTGTCTCAATGAGCTTTTTAAAAGTTTGATGAACTTATGAAACATCTAACAATGCGTTTCTAGGACTCTAAACCAATTTTTATGATACATGAGTGCTTATAAGTGTCTCAATGAGCTTTGTACAAATTGACGAACTTATGATACATCTAATAACGAGTTTCTAGGACTCTAAACCAAGTTTCATGCAACATGAATGCTTATAAGTGTCTCAATGAGCTTTGTACAAGTTTGACGAACTTAAGAAACATATAACGACGCGTTTATAGGACTCTAAACTAAGTTTCATGCAACATGAGTGCTTATAAGTGTCTCAATGAGCTTTGTACAAGTTTGAAGAACTTATAAAACATCTAACAACGCGTTTCTAAGACTCTAAACCAAGTTTCATGCAACATGAGTACTTATAAGTGTCTCAATGAGCTTTGTACAAGTTTGATGAACTTATGAAACATCTAACAATGCGTTTCTAGGACTCTAAACCAAGTTTCATGCAACATGAGTGCTTATAAGTGTCTCAATGAGCTTTATACAAGTTTCACGAACTTATGAAATATCTGACAACAAGGTTACTAGGATTCTAAACAAAGTTTCATGCAACATGAGTTCTTATAAGTGTCTCAATGAGCTTTGTACAAGTTTGAAGAACTTATTGAAATATCTAACAACGCGTTTCTAGGATTCTAAATCATGTTTCATGCAACATTAGTGCTTTTAAGTGTCTCAATGAGCTTTTTACAAGTTTGACGAACTTATGAAACATCTAACAACGCGTTTCTAGGACTCTAAACCAAGTTTCATTTAACATGAGTGCTTATAAGTGTCTCAATGAGCTTTGTACAAGTTTGACGAACTTATGAAACATCTAACAACGCGTTTCTAGGACTCGAAACCTAGTGTCATGAAACATGAGTGCTTATAAGTGTCTCAATGAGCTATGTACAAGTTTGACGAACTTAGGAAACATCTAACAACGCGTTTCTAGGAATCTAAACCAAGTTTCATGCAACATGAGTGCTTATAAGTGTCTCAATGAGCTTTGTACAAGTTTCACAAACTTATGAAACATCTAACAACGCGTTTCTAGGATTCTAAACCAAGTTTCATGCAACATGAGTGCTTATAAGTGTCTCAATGAGCTTTGTACAAGTTTGACGAACTTATGAAACATCTAACAACGCGTTTCGAGGACTCTAAACCAAGTTTCATGCAACATTAGTGCTTGTAATTTCTCAATGAGCTTTGTACAAATTTTGCAAACTTATGAAACATCTAACAACTCGTTTCTAGGACTTTAAACCAATTTTCAGGCAACATGAATGCTTATAAGTGTCTCAATGAGCTTTGTACAAGTATGACGAATTTATGAAACATCTAAAAACGAGTTTCTAGGTCTCGAAACCAAGTTTCATGCAACATGAGTGCTTATAAGTGTCTTAATGAGCTTTGTATAAGTTTGACGAACTTAAGAAACATCTAACAACGCGTTTCTAGGACCCTAAACCAAGTTTCATGCAACATGAGTGCTTATAAGTTTCTCAATGAGCTTTATACAAGTTTCACAAACTTATGAAACATCTAACAACGCGTTTCTAGGACTCTAAACCAAATTTCATGCAACATGAGTTCTTATAAGTGTCACAATGAGCTTTGTACAAGTTTCACAAACTTATGAAACTTCTAACAACGCGTTTCTAGGGCTCTAAACCAAGTTTCATGCAACATGAATGCTTATAAGTGTCTCAATGAGCTTTGTACAAGTTTCATTAACTTATGAAATATCTAACAACAAGGTTGCTAAGACTCTAAACCAAGTTTCATGCAACATGAGTGATTATAAGTGTCTCAATGAGCTTTGTACAAGTTTGACGAACTTATGAAACATCTAACAACACGTTTCTAAGACTGTAAACCAAGTTTCATGCAACATGAGTGCTTATAAGTGTCTCAATGATCTTTGTACAAGTTTGACGAACTTATGAAACATCTAACAACACGTTTCTAGAACTCTAAACCAAGTTTCATGCAACATGAGTGCTTATAAGTGTCTCAATGAGCTTTGTACTAGTTTGACGAACTTATGAAATATCTAACAATGTGGTTGTTAGGACTCTAAACAAAGTTTCATGCAACATGAGTGCTTATAATTGTTTCAATGAGCTTTGTACAAGTTTGACGAACTTATGAAACATCTAACAACGCGTTTCTAGGACTCTGAACAAGGTTTCATGCAACATGACTGCTTATAAGTGTCTCAATGAGCTTTGTACAAGTTTGACGAACTTATGAAACATCTAACAACGCGTTTCTAGGTCTCTAAACAATGTTTCCTGCAACATGAGTGTTTATAAGTGTCTCAATGAGCCTTGTACAAGTTTGACGAACTTATGAAACATCTAACGACGCGGTTTCCAAGACTTTAAACCAAGTTTCATGAAACATGAGTGCTTATAAATGTCTCAATGAGCTTTGTACAATATGACGAACTTATGATACATCTAACAACGCGTTTCTAGGACTCTAAACCAAGTTTCATGCAACATGAATGCTTACAGGTGTCTCGATGAGCTTTGTACAAGTTTGACGAACTTATGAAACATCTAACAATGCGTTTCTAGGACTGTAAACAAGGTTTCATGCAACATGAATGCTTATAAGTGTCTCAATGAGCTTTGTACAAGTTTGACGAACTAATGAAACATCTAACAACGCGTTTTTAGGACTTTGAACAAGGTTTCATGCAACATGAGTGCTTATAAGTGTCTCAATGAGCTTTGTACTAGTTTCACAAATTTATGAAACATCTAACAACGTGGTTTATAGGACTCTAAACCAAGTTTCGTGCAACATGATTGATTATAAGTGTCTCAATGAGCTTTGTACAAGTTTGATGAACTTATGAAACATCTAACGACGCGGTTTCCAGGACTCTAAACCAAGTTTCATGCAACATGAGTGCTTATAAGTGTCTCAATCAGCTTTGTACAAATTGACGAACTTATG
This sequence comes from Cochlearia excelsa, assembly GCA_963556525.1. Taxonomy (NCBI): domain Eukaryota; kingdom Viridiplantae; phylum Streptophyta; class Magnoliopsida; order Brassicales; family Brassicaceae; genus Cochlearia; species Cochlearia excelsa. The sequence goes on from OY748329.1 coordinate 11,150,750, forward strand.
ATAAATCTAACAACGAGTTTCTAGGACTCTAAACCAAGTTTCATGCAACATGAATACTTATAAGTGTTTCAATGAGCTTTGTACAAGTTTGACGAACTTATGAAACATTTAACGACGTGTTTATAGGACTCTAAACCAAGTTTCATGCAACATGAGTGCTTATAAGTGTCTCAATGAGCTTTGTACAAGTTTGACGAACTTATAAAACATCTAACAACGCGTTTCTAGGACTCTAAACCAAGTTTCATGCAACATGAGTACTTATTAGTGTCTCAATGAGCTTTGTACAAGTTTGACGAACTTATAAAACATATAACAACGCGTTTCTAGGACTCTAAACAAGGTTTCATGCAACATGAGTGCTTATAAGTGTCTCAATGAGCTTTGTACAAGAATGAAGAACTTAGGAAACATCTAACAACGCGTTTCTAGGACTCTAAACCAAGTTTCATGCAACATGAGTGCTTATAGTGCTTATAAGTTTCTCAATGAGCTTTGTACATGTTTCACAAACTTATGAAACATCTAACAGCGCGTTTCTAGGATCCTAAACCAAGTTTCATGCAACACGAGTGCTTATAAGTGTCTTAATGAGCTTTTTACAAGTGTGACGAACTTATGAAACATCTAACAACGCGTTTCTAGGACTCTAAACCAAGTTTCATGCAACATTAGTGCTTATAAGTTTCTCAATGAGCTTTGTACAAATTTTACGAAGTTATGAAACTTCAAACAACCCGTTTCTAGGACTTTAAACCAATTTTCAGGCAACATGCGTGCTTATAAGTGTCTCAATGAGGTTTGTACAAGTTTGACGAATTTATGAAACATCTAAAAACGATTTTCTAGGACTCGAAACCAAGTTTCATGCAACATGAGTGCTTATAAGTGTTTTAATGAGCTTTGTATAAGTTTGCGAACTTAGGAAACATCTAACAACGCGTTTCTAGGACCCTAAACCAAGTTTCATGCAACATGAGTGCTTATAAGTTTCTCAATGAGCTTTGTACAAGTTTCACAAACTTATGAAACATCTAACAACGCGTTTCTAGGACTCTAAACCAAGTTTCATGCAACATGAGTGCTTATAAGTTTCTCAATGAGTTTTGTACAAGTTTCATAAACTTATGAAACATCTGACAACGCGTTTCTAGGATTCTAAACCAAGTTTCATGCAACATGGGTGCTTATAAGTGTCTCAATGAGCTTTGTACAAGTTTGACGAACTTATGAAACATCTAACGACGCGTTTATAGGACTCTAAACCAAGTTTCATGCAACATGAGTACTTATAAGTGTCTCAATGAGCTTTGTACAAGTTTGATGAACTTATGAAACATCTAACGACGCGGTTTCCAGGACTCTAAACCAAGTTTCATGCAACATGAGTGCTTATATGTGTCTCAATGAGCTTTGTACAAATTGACGAACTTATGATACATCTAACAACGAGTTTCTAGGACTCTAAACCAAGTTTCATGCAACATGAATGCTTATAAGTGTCTCAATGAGCTTTATACAAGTTTGACGAAGTTATGAAACATTTAACGATGAGTTTATAGGACTCTAAACCAAGTTTCATGCAACATGAGTGCTTATAAGTGTCTCAATGAGCTTTGTACAAGTTTGACGAACTTATAAAACATCTAACAACGCGTTTCTAGGACTCTAAACCAAGTTTCATGCAACATGAGTACTTATAAGTGTCTCAATGAGCTTTGTACAAGTTTGATGAACTTGTGAAACATCTAACAACACGTTTCTAGGAATCTAAACCAAGTTTCATGCAACATGAGTGCTTATAAGTGTCTCAATGAGCTTTATACAAGTTTCACGAACTTATGAAATATCTGACAACAAGGTTACTAGGACTCTAAACCAAGTTTCATGCAACATGAGTGCTTATAAGTGTCTCAATGAGCTTTGTACAAGTTTGACGAACTTATGAAACATCTAACAACGCGTTTCTAGGACTCGAAACCAAGTTTCATGCAACATGAGTACTTATAAGTGTCTCAATGAGCTTTGTACAAGTTTGACGAACTTAGGAAACATCTAACAACGCGTTTCTAGGACTGTAAACGAGGTTTCATGCAACATGAATGCTTATAAGTGTTTCAATGAGCTTTGTACAAGTTTGACGAAGTTATGAAACATTTAACGATGAGTTTATAGGACTCTAAACCAAGTTTCATGCAACATGAGTGCTTATAAGTGTCTCAATGAGCTTTGTACAAGTTTGACGAACTTATAAAACATCTAACAACGCGTTTCTAGGACTCTAAACCAAGTTTCATGCAACATGAGTACTTATAAGTGTCTCAATGAGCTTTGTACAAGTTTGATGAATTTGTGAAACATCTAACAACACGTTTCTAGGAATCTAAACCAAGTTTCATGCAACATGAGTGCTTATAAGTGTCTCAATGAGCTTTGTACAAGTTTGACGAACTTATGAAACATATAACAACGAGTTTCTAGGACTCGAAACCAAGTTTCATGCAACATGAGTACTTATAAGTGTCTCAATGAGCTTTGTACAAGTTTGACGAACTTAGGAAACATCTAACAACGCGTTTCTAGGACTCTAAACCAAGTTTCATGCAACATGAGTGCTTATAAGTTTCTCAATGAGCTTTGTACAAGTTTCACAAACTTATGAAACATCTAACAACGCGTTTCTAGGATTCTAAACCAAGTTTCATGCAACATGAGTGCTTATAAGTGTCTCAATGAGCTTTGTACAATTTTGACGAACTTATGAAACATCTAACAATGCGTTTCTAGGACTCTAAACCAAGTTTCATGCAACATTAGTGCTTATAAGTTTCTCAATGAGCTTTGTACAAATTTTACGAACTTATGAAACATCTAACAACGCGTTTCTAGGACTCTAAACCAAGTTTCATGCAACATGAGTGCTTATAAGTGTCTCAATGAGCTTTGTACAAATTTGACGAAATTATGAAACATCTAACAACGCGTTTCTAGGACTCTAAACAATGTTTCATGCAACATGAGTGCTTATAAGTGTCTCAATGAGCTTTGTACAAGTTTCACAAACTTATGAAACATCTAACAACGCGTTTCTAGGACTCTAAACCAAGTTTCATGCAACATGAGTGCTTATAAGTGTATCAATGAGCTTTGTACAAGTTTTAAGAACTTACGAAACATCTAACAACGCGTTTCTAGGACTCGAAACCAAGTTTCATGCAACATGAGTTCTTATAAATGACTCAATGAGCTTTGTACAAATTTGACGAACTTAAGAAATATCTAACAACGCGTTTTTAGGACTCTAAACAATGTTTCATGCAACATAAGTGTTTGTAAGTGTCTCAATGAGCCTTGTACAAGTTTGACGAACTTATGAAACATCTAACGACGCGGTTTCCAGGACTCGAAACTAAGTTTCATGCAACATGAGTGCTTATAAGTGTCTCAATGAGCTTTGTACAATTTGACGAACTTATGATACATCAAACAACGTGTTTCTAGGACTCTAAACCAAGTTTCATGCAACATGAGTGATTATAAGTGTCTCAATGAGCTTTGTACAAGTTTGACGAACTTATGAAACATCTAACAACACGTTTCTAGAACTCTAAACCAAGTTTCATGCAACATGAGTGCTTATAAGTGTCTCAATGAGCTTTATACAAGTTTCACGAACTTATGAAATATCTGACAACAAGGTTACTAGGACTCTAAACCAAGTTTCATGCAACATGAGTGCTTATAAGTGTCTCAATGAGCTTTGTACAAGTTTGACGAACTTATGAAACATCTAACAACGCGTTTCTAGGACTCGAAACCAAGTTTCATGCAACATGAGTACTTATAAGTGTCTCAATGAGCTTTGTAAAAGTTTGACGAACTTAGGAAACATCTAACAACGCGTTTCTAGGACTCTAAACCAAGTTTCATGCAACATGAGTGCTTATAAGTTTCTCAATGAGCTTTGTACAAGTTTCACAAACTTATGAAACATCTAACAACGCGTTTCTAGGATTCTAAACCAAGTTTCATGCAACATGAGTGCTTATAAGTGTCTCAATGAGCTTTGTACAATTTTGACGAACTTATGAAACATCTAACAATGCGTTTCTAGGACTCTAAACCAAGTTTCATGCAACATTAGTGCTTATAAGTTTCTCAATGAGCTTTGTACAAATTTTACGAACTTATGAAACATCCAACAACGCGTTTCTAGGACTCTAAACCAAGTTTCATGCAACATGAGTGCTTATAAGTGTCTCAATGAGCTTTGTACAAATTTTGACGAAATTATGAAACATCTAACAACGCGTTTCTAGGACTCTAAACAATGTTTCATGCAACATGAGTGCTTATAAGTGTCTCAATGAGCTTTGTACAAGTTTCACAAACTTATGAAACATCTAACAACGCGTTTCTAGGACTCTAAACCAAGTTTCATGCAACATGAGTTCTTATAAGTGTATCAATGAGCTTTGTACAAGTTTTACGAACTTACGAAACATCTAACAACGCGTTTCTAGGACTCGAAACCAAGTTTCATGCAACATGAGTTCTTATAAATGACTCAATGAGCTTTGTACAAATTTGACGAACTTAAGAAATATCTAACAACGCGTTTCTAGGACTCTAAACAATGTTTCATGCAACATAAGTGTTTATAAGTGTCTCAATGAGCCTTGTACAAGTTTGACGAACTTATGAAACATCTAACGACGCGGTTTCCAGGACTCGAAACTAAGTTTCATGCAACATGAGTGCTTATAAGTGTCTCAATGAGCTTTGTACAATTTGACGAACTTATGATACATCTAACAACGTGTTTCTAGGACTCTAAACCAAGTTTCATGCAACATGAGTGATTATAAGTGTCTCAATGAGCTTTGTACAAGTTTGACGAACTTATGAAACATCTAACAACACGTTTCTAGAACTCTAAACCAAGTTTCATGCAACATGAGTGCTTATAAGTGTCTCAATGAGCTTTATACAAGTTTCACGAACTTATGAAATATCTGACAACAAGGTTACTAGGACTCTAAACCAAGTTTCATGCAACATGAGTGCTTATAAGTGTCTCAATGAGCTTTGTACAAGTTTGACGAACTTATGAAACATCTAACAACGCGTTTCTAGGACTCGAAACCAAGTTTCATGCAACATGAGTACTTATAAGTGTCTCAATGAGCTTTGTAAAAGTTTGACGAACTTATGAAACATCTAACGACGCGGTTTCCAGGACTCTAAAACAAGTTTCATGCTACATGAGTGCTTATATGTGTCTCAATGAGCTTTGTACAATTTGACGAACTTATGATACATCTAACAACGAGTTTCTAGGACTCTAAACCAATTTTCATGCAACATGAATGCTTATAAGTGTCTCAATGAGCTTTGTACAATTTTGACGAACTTATGAAACATCTAACAATGCGTTTCTAGGACTCTAAACCAAGTTTCATGCAACATTAGTGCTTATAAGTTTCTCAATGAGCTTTGTACAAATTTTACGAACTTATGAAACATCCAACAACGCGTTTCTAGGACTCTAAACCAAGTTTCATGCAACATGAGTGCTTATAAGTGTCTCAATGAGCTTTGTACAAATTTGACGAAATTATGAAACATCTAACAACGCGTTTCTAGGACTCTAAACAATGTTTCATGCAACATGAGTGCTTATAAGTGTCTCAATGAGCTTTGTACAAGTTTCACAAACTTATGAAACAACTAACAACGCGTTTCTAGGACTCTAAACCAAGTTTCATGCAACATGAGTTCTTATAAGTGTATCAATGAGCTTTGTACAAGTTTTACGAACTTACGAAACATCTAACAACGCGTTTCTAGGACTCGAAACCAAGTTTCATGCAACATGAGTTCTTATAAATGACTCAATGAGCTTTGTACAAATTTGACGAACTTAAGAAATATCTAACAACGCGTTTCTAGGACTCTAAACAATGTTTCATGCAACATAAGTGTTTATAAGTGTCTCAATGAGCCTTGTACAAGTTTGACGAACTTATGAAACATCTAACGACGCGGTTTCCAGGACTCGAAACTAAGTTTCATGCAACATGAGTGCTTATAAGTGTCTCAATGAGCTTTGTACAATTTGACGAACTTATGATACATCTAACAACGTGTTTCTAGGACTATAAACCAAGTTTCATGCAACATGAGTGATTATAAGTGTCTCAATGAGCTTTGTACAAGTTTGACGAACTTATGAAACATCTAACAACACGTTTCTAGAACTCTAAACCAAGTTTCATGCAACATGAGTGCTTATAAGTGTCTCAATGAGCTTTGTACTAGTTTGAAGAACTTATGAAATCTCTAACAACGTGGTTGTTAGTACTCTAAGCAAAGTTTCATGCAACATGAGTGTTTATAATTGTTTCAATGAGCTTTGTACAAGTTTGACGAACTTATGAAACATCTAACAACGCGTTTCTAGGACTGTAAACGAGGTTTCATGCAACATGAGTGCTTATAAGTGTCTCAATGAGCTTTGTACAAGTTTGACGAACTTATGAAACATCTAACAACACGTTTCTAGGACTCTGAACAAGGTTTCATGCAACATGAGTGCTTATAAGTGTCTCAATGAGCTTTGTACTCGAAACAAAGTTTCATGCAATATGAGTGCTTATAAATGACTCAATGAGCTTTTTACAAATTTGACGAACTTATGAAACATCTAACAACGCGTTTCTAGGACTCTAAACAATGTTTCATGCAATATGAGTGCTTAAAAGTGTCTCAATGAGCTTTAATTTGTACAAGTTTGACGAACTTATGAAACATCTAACGACGCAGTTTCCAGGACTCTTAACCAAGTTTCATGCAACATGAGTGCTTATAAGTGTCTCAATGAGCTTTGTACAATTTGACGAACTTATGATACATCTAACAACGCGTTTCTAGGACTCTAAACCAAGTTTCATGCAACATGAGTGATTATAAGTGTCTCAATGAGTTTTGTACAAGTTTGACGAACTTATGAAACATCTAACAACGAGTTTCTAGGACTCTAAACCAAGTTTCATGCAACATGAATCCTTATAAGTGTCTCAATTAGCTTTGTACAAGTTTGACGAACAGATGAAACATCTAACAACGCGTTCCTAGGACTCTAAACAATGTTTAATGCAACATGAGTGCTTATAAGTGTCTCAATGAGATTTGTACAAGTTTGACGAACTTATGAAACATCTGACGATGCGGTTTCCATGACTCTAAACCAAGTTTCATGCAACATGAGTGCTTATAAGTGTCTCAATGAGCTTTGTAAAATTTGACGAACTTATGATACATCTAACAACGCGTTTCTAGGACTCTAAACCAAGTTTCATGCAACATGAGTGATTAGAAGTGTCTCAATGAGTTTTGTACAAGTTTGACGAACTTATGAAACATCTAACAACGCGTGTCTAGGACTCTAAACCAGGTTTCATGCAACATGAGTGCTTATAAATGTCTCAATGAGCTTTGTACAAGTTTGGCGAACTTATGAAACATCTAACAACACATTTCTAGGACTCTAAACCAAGTTTCATGCAACATGAGTGATTATAAGTGTCTCAATAAGCTTTGTAGAAGTTTGAAGAACTTATGAAACATCTAACGACGAGGTTTCCAGGACTCTAAACCAAGTTTCATGCTACATGAGTGCTTATAAGTGTCTCAATGAGCTTTGTACAATTTGACGAACTTATGATACATCTAACAACGAGTTTCTAGGACTCTAAACCAAGTTTCATGCAACATGAATGCTTATAAGTATCTCAATGAGCTTTGTACAAGTTTGACGAACTTATGAAACATCTAACGACGCGTTTATAAGACTCTAAACCAAGTTTCATGCAACTTGAGTGCTTATAAGTGTCTCAATGAGCTTTGTACAAGTTTTACGAACTTATGAAACATCTAACAACGCGTTTCTAGGACTCTAAACCAAGTTTCATGCAACATGAGTGATTATAAGTGTCTCAATGAGCTTTGTACAAGTTTGACGAACTTATGAAACATCTGACAACGCGTTTCAAGGACTCTAAGCCAAGTTTCATGCAACATGAGTGCTTATAAGTTCCCTAATGAGCTTTGTAGAAGTTTCACGAACTAATGAAACATCTAACAACACGTTTCTAGGACTCTAAACCAACTATCATGCAACATGAGTGCTTATAAGTTCCTCAATGAGCTTTGTACAAGTTTGACGAACTTATGAAACATATAACAATGCGTTTCTAGGACTTTAAACCAAGTTTCATGCAACATGAGTGCTTATAAGTGTCTCAATGAGCTTTGTTAAAGTTTGAAAAACTTATGAAACATCTAACAACGTGGTTTCTAGAACTCTAAACCAAGTTTCATGCAACATGAGTGCTTATAAACTCCTAAATGAGCTTTGTACAAGTTTCACGATCTAATGAAATATCTAACAACGCAATTCTAGGACTGTAAACCAAGTTTCATGCAACATGAGTGCTTATAAGTGTCTCAATGAGCTTTGTACAAGATTTACGAATTTAAGATACATCTAACAATGCGTTTCTAGGAATCTAAACCAAGTTTCATGCAACATGAGTGCTTATAAGTGTCTCAATGAGCTTTATACAAGTTTGACGAACTTAAGAAACATCTAACAACGCGTTTCTAGGACTCGAAACCAAGTTTCATGCAACATGAGTGCTTATAAGTGTCTCAATGAGCTTTGTAAAAGTTTGACGAAATTAGGAAACATCTAACAACGCTTTTCTAGGACTCTAAACTAAGTTTCATGCAACATGAGTGCTTATAAGTTTCTCAATGAGCTTTGTACAACTTTGACGAACTTATGAGACATCTAACAACGCGTTTCTAAGACACTAAACCAAGTTTCATGCAACATGAGTGTTGATAAGTGTCTCAATGAGTTTTGTACAAGTTTGAAGAACTTATGAAACATCTAACAACGCGTTTTCTAGGACTCTAAACCAAGTTTATGCAACATGAGTGCTTATAAGTGTCTCAATGCGCTTTGTACAAGTTTGAAGAACTTATGAAACATCTAACAACGCGTTTCTAGGACTCTAAACCAAGTTTCATGCAACATGAGTGCCGATAAGTATCTCAATGAGCTTTGTACAAGTTTGAAGAATTTATGAAACATCTAACAACGCGTTTTTTAGGATTCTAAACCAAGTTTCATGCAACATGAGTGCTTATAAGTGTCTCAATGAGCTTTGTACAAGTTTGACGAACTTAGGAAACATCTAACAACGCATTTCTAGGACCCTAAACCAAGTTTCATGCAACATGAGTGCTTATAATTGTCTCAATGAGCTTTGTACTAGTTTGACGAACTTATGAAACATCTAACGACGCGGTTTTCAGGATTCTAAACCAAGTTTCATGCAACATGAGTGCTTATAAGTGTCTCAATGAGCTTTGTACAATTTGACAAACTTATGATACATCTAACAACGCGTTTCTAGGACTCTAAACCAAGTTTCATGCAACATGAGTGATTATAAGTGTCTCAATGAGTTTTGTACAAGTTTGACGAACTTATGAAACATCTAACAACGAGTTTCTAGGACTCTAAACCAAGTTTCATGCAACATGAATGCTTATAAGTGTCTCAATGAGCTTTGTATAAGTTTCACGAACTTATGAAACATCTAACGACACATTTATAGGACTCTAAACCAAGTTTCATGCAACATGAGTGCTTAAAAGTGTCTCAATGAGCTTTGTACAAGTTTGGCGAACTTATGAAACATCTAACAACGCGTTTCTAGGATTCTAAACCAATTTTCATGCAACATGAGTGCTTATAAGTGTCTCAATGAGCTTTGTACAAGTTTGACAAACTTATGAAACATCTAACAACGCGTTTCTAGGACTCTAAACCAAGTTTCATGCAACATGAGTGCTTATAAGTGTATCAATGAGCTTTATACAAGTTTCACGAACTTATGAAATGTCTGACAACAAGGTTACTAGGACTCTAAACCAAGTTTCATGCAACATGAGTGCTTATAAGTGTCTCAATGAGCTTTGTACAAGTTTGACGAACTTATGAAACATCTAACGACGAGGTTTCCAGGACTCTAAACCAAGTTTCATGCTACATGAGTGCTTATAAGTGTCTCAATGAGCTTTGTACAATTTGACGAACTTATGATACATCTAACAACGAGTTTCTAGGATTCTAAACCAATTTTCATGCAACATGAATGCTTATAAGTGTCTCAATGAGCTTTGTACAAGTTTGACGAACCTATGAAACATCAAACGATGCGTTTGTAGGACTCTAAACCAAGTTTCATGCAACATGAGTGCTTATAAGTGTCTCAATGAGCTTTGTACAAGTTTGAAGAACTTTTGAAACATCTAACAACGCGTTTCTAGGACTCTAAACCAAGTTTCATGCAACATGAGTGCTTATAAGTGTCTCAATGAGCTTTGTACAAGTTTGACGAACTTATGAAATATCTAACAACGCGTTTCTAGGAGTCTAAACCAAGTTTCATGCAACATGAGTCCTTATAAGTGTCTCAATGAGCTTTGTACAAGTTTGACGAACTTAGGAAACATCTAACAACGCGTTTCAGGACTCTAAACCAAGTTTCATGCAACATGAGTGCTTATAAGTGTCTCAATGAGCTTTGTAAAAGTTTGACGAACTTATGAAACATCTAACAACGCGTTTCTAGGACTGTAAACCTAGTTTCATGCAACATGAGTGCTTATAAGTGCCTCAATGAGCTTTGTACAAGTTTGAAAAACTTATGAAACATCTAACAACGCGTTTCTAGGACTCTGAACAAGGTTTCATGCAACATGAGTGCTTATAAGTGTCTCAATGAGCTTTGTACTAGTATCCCGAACTTATGAAACATCTAACAACGCGTTTCTAAGACTCGAAACCAAGTTTCATGCAACATGAGTGCTTATAAATGACTCAATGAGCTTCGTACAAATTTGACGAACTTATGAAACATCTAACAACGCGTTTCTAGGACTCTAAACAATGTTTCATGCAACATGAGTGCTTATAAGTGTCTCAATGAGCTTTGTACAAGTTTGACGAACTTATGAAACATCTAACGACGCGGTTTCCAGGACTCTAAACCAAGTTTCATGCAACATGAGTACTTATAAGTGTCTCAATGAGCTTTGTACAAGTTTGAAGAACTTATGAAACATCTAACAACGCGTTTCTAGGACTCTAAACCAAGTTTTATGTAACATGAGTGCAGATAAGTTTCTCAATGAGCTTTGTACAAGTTTGACGAACTTATGAAACATCTAACAACGCGTTTCTAGGACTCTAAACCAAGTTTGATGCAACATTAGTGCTTATAAGTTTCTCAATGAGCTTAGTACAAGTTTTACGAACTTATGAAACATCTAACAACCCGTTTCTAGGACTTTAAACCAAGTTTCATGCAACGTGAGTGCTTATAAATGTCTCAATGAGCTTTTTACAAGTTTAAAGAACTTAGGAAACATCTAACAACGCGTTTCTAGGAGTCAAAACCAAGTTTCATGCAACATGAGTGTTTATAAGTGTGTTAATGAGCTTTGTATAAGTTTAAGGAACTTAGGAAACATCTAACAACACGTTTCTAGGACCCTAAACCAAGTTTCATGCAACATGACTGCTTATAATTGTCTCAATGAGCTTTGTACTAGTTTGACGAACTTATGAAATATCTTACAACGTGGTTGTTAGGACTCTAAACAAAGTTTCATGCAACATGAGTGCTTATAAGTGTCTCAATGAGCTTTGTACAAGTTTGACGAACTTATGAAACTTCTAACAACGCGTTTCTAGGACTGTAAACCAAGTTTCATGCAACATGATTGCTTATAAGTGTCTCAATGAGCTTTGTACTAGTTTCACGAACTTATGAAACATCTAACAACCCGTTTCTAAGACTCAAAACCAAGTTTCATGCAACATGAGTCCTTATAAGTGTCTTAATGAGCTTTGTATAAGTTTGACGAAATTGGGAAACATCTAACAACGCGTTTCTAGGACCCTAAACCAAATTTCATGCAACATGAGTGCTTATAATTGTCTCAATGAGCTTTGTATTAGTTTGACGAACTTATGAAATATCTAACAACGTGGTTGTTAGAACTCTAAACAAAGTTTCATGCAACATGAGTTCTTATAAGTGTCTCAATGAGCTTTGTACAAGTTTGACAAACTTATGAAACATCTAACAACGTGTTTCTAGGACTCTGAACAAGGTTTCATGCAACATGAGTGCTTATAAGTGTCTCAATGAGCTTTGTACTAGTTTCATGAATTTAAAAACATCTAACAACGTGGTTTCTAGGAATATAAACCAAGTTTCGTGCAACATAAGTGATTATAAGTGTCTCAATGAGCTTTGTACAAGTTTCCCGAACTTATGAAACATCTAACAACGCGTTTCTAGGACTCGAAACCAAGTTTCATGCAACATGAGTGCTTATAAATGACTCAATGAGCTTTGTACAAATTTGACGAACTTATGAAACATCTAACAACGCGTTTCTAGGACTCTAAACAATGTTTCATGCAACATGAGTGCTTATAAGTGTCTCAATGAGCTTTGTACAAGTTTGACGAACTTATGAAACATCTAACAATGCGTTTCTAGGACTCGAAACAAAGTTTCATGCAATATGAGTGCTTATAAATGACTCAATGAGCTTTTTACAAATTTGACGAACTTATGAAACATCTAACAACGCGTTTCTAGGACTCTAAACAATGTTTCATGCAATATGAGTGCTTAAAAGTGTCTCAATGAGCTTTAATTTGTACAAGTTTGACGAACTTATGAAACATCTGACGATGCGGTTTCCATGACTCTAAACCAAGTTTCATGCAACATGAGTGCTTATAAGTTTCCCAATGAGCTTTGTAAAATTTGACGAACTTATGATACATCTAACAACGCGTTTCTAGGACTCTAAACCAAGTTTCATGCAACATGAGTGATTAGAAGTGTCTCAATGAGTTTTGTACAAGTTTGACGAACTTATGAAACATCTAACAACGCGTGTCTAGGACTCTAAACCAGGTTTCATGCAACATGAGTGCTTATAAATGTCTCAATGAGCTTTGTACAAGTTTGACGAACTTATGAAACATCTAACAACACATTTCTAGGACTCTAAACCAAGTTTCATGCAACATGAGTGATTATAAGTGTCTCAATAAGCTTTGTACAAGTTTGAAGAACTTATGAAACATCTAACGACGAGGTTTCCAGGACTCTAAACCAAGTTTCATGCTACATGAGTGCTTATAAGTGTCTCAATGAGCTTTGTACAATTTGACGAACTTATGATACATCTAACAACGAGTTTCTAGGACTCTAAACCAAGTTTCATGCAACATGAATGCTTATAAGTATCTCAATGAGCTTTGTACAAGTTTGACGAACTTATGAAACATCTAACGACGCGTTTATAAGACTCTAAACCAAGTTTCATGCAACTTGAGTGCTTATAAGTGTCTCAATGAGCTTTGTACAAGTTTGACGAACTTATGAAACATCTAACAACGCGTTTCTAGGACTCTAAACCAAGTTTCATGCAACATGAGTGATTATAAGTGTCTCAATGAGCTTTGTACAAGTTTGACGAACTTATGAAACATCTGACAACGCGTTTCAAGGAATCTAAGCCAAGTTTCATGCAACATGAGTGCTTATAAGTTCCCTAATGAGCTTTGTAGAAGTTTCACGAACTAATGAAACATCTAACGACACGTTTCTAGGACTCTAAACCAACTATCATGCAACATGAGTGCTTATAAGTTCCTCAATGAGCTTTGTACAAGTTTGACGAACTTATGAAACATATAACAATGCGTTTCTAGGACTTTAAACCAAGTTTCATGCAACATGAGTGCTTATAAGTGTCTCAATGAGCTTTGTTAAAGTTTGACAAACTTATGAAACATCTAACAACGTGGTTTCTAGAACTCTAAACCAAGTTTCATGCAACATGAGTGCTTATAAACTCCTAAATGATCTTTGTACAAGTTTCACGATCTAATGAAATATCTAACAACGCAATTCTAGGACTGTAAACCAAGTTTCATGCAACATGAGTGCTTATAAGTGTCTCAATGAGCTTTGTACAAGATTTACGAATTTAAGATACATCTAACAATGCGTTTCTAGGAATCTAAACCAAGTTTCATGCAACATGAGTGCTTATAAGTGTCTCAATGAGCTTTATACAAGTTTGACGAACTTAAGAAACATCTAACAACGCGTTTCTAGGACTCGAAACCAAGTTTCATGCTACATGAGTGCTTATAAGACCATCTTCAACAGAGAAACCCACAAAATTTCTTAACTATTCATTGGGACCCATGAACAGTTGGTTTAAAAAAAAAAAAATAATAATAATTAAAAACGCATCAATCATAGGTCGCCACGTATTCAAAGGGCCCACTAAATAGTTAAGATCCGGATCTTAAATAGGAAATATAAGATCCAGATCTTAACTATTTAATGGGTCCCACCTACTAAGATCTCTTTAAGGAACACCAATGGATATGCTCTAAGTGTCTCAATGAGCTTTGTAAAAGTTTGACGAAATTAGGAAACATCTAACAACGCTTTTCTAGGACTCTAAACTAAGTTTCATGCAACATGAGTGCTTATAAGTTTCTCAATGAGCTTTGTACAACTTTGACGAACTTATGAGACATCTAACAACGCGTTTCTAAGACACTAAACCAAGTTTCATGCAACATGAGTGTTGATAAGTGTCTCAATGAGCTTTGTACAAGTTTGAAGAACTTATGAAACATTTAACAACGCGTTTTCTAGGACTCTAAACCAAGTTTATGCAACATGAGTGCTTATAAGTGTCTCAATGCGCTTTGTACAAGTTTGAAGAACTTATGAAACATCTAACAACGCGTTTCTAGGACTCTAAACCAAGTTTCATGCAACATGAGTGCCGATAAGTATCTCAATGAGCTTTGTACAAGTTTGAAGAATTTATGAAACATCTAACAACGCGTTTTTTAGGATTCTAAACCAAGTTTCATGCAACATGAGTGCTTATAAGTGTCTCAATGAGCTTTGTACAAGTTTGACGAACTTAGGAAACATCTAACAACGCATTTCTAGGACCCTAAACCAAGTTTCATGCAACATGAGTGCTTATAATTGTCTCAATGAGATTTGTACTAGTTTGACGAACTTATGAAACATCTAACGACGCGGTTTCCAGTATTCTAAACCAAGTTTCATGCAACATGAGTGCTTATAAGTGTCTCAATGAGCTTTGTACAAGTTTGACGAACTTATGAAACATCTAACAACGAGTTTCTAGGACTCTAAACCAAGTTTCATGCAACATGAATGCTTATAAGTGTCTCAATGAGCTTTGTATAAGTTTGACGAACTTATGAAACATCTAACAACGCGTTTCTAGGACTCGAAACCAAGTTTCATGCAACATGAGTGGTTAGAAATGATTCAATGAGCTTTGTACAAATTTGACGAACTTATGAAACATCTAACAACGCGTTTCTAGGACTCTAAACAATGTTTCATTCAACATGAG
Organism: Cochlearia excelsa; assembly: GCA_963556525.1. Taxonomy (NCBI): domain Eukaryota; kingdom Viridiplantae; phylum Streptophyta; class Magnoliopsida; order Brassicales; family Brassicaceae; genus Cochlearia; species Cochlearia excelsa. The sequence goes on from OY748329.1 coordinate 11,166,338, forward strand.
TGCTTATAAGTGTCTCAATGAGATTTGTACAAGTTTGACGAACTTATGAAACATCTAACGACGCGGTTTCCACGACTCTAAACCAAGGTTCATGCAACATGAGTTCTTATAAGTGTCTCAATGAGCTTTTTACAATTTGACGAACTTATGATACATCTAACAACGCGTTTCTAGGACTCTAAACCAAGTTTCATGCAACATGAGTGCTTATGAATGTCACAATGAGCTTTGTACAAGTTTCACGACCTTATGAAATATCTAACAACTCGTTTCTAGGGCTCTAAACCAAGTTTCATGCAACATGAATGCTTATAAGTGTGTCAATGAGCTTTGTTCAAGTTTCACGAACTTATGAACTATCTAACAACAAGGTTGCTAAGACTCTAAACCAAGTTTCGTGCAACATGAGTGATTATAACTGTCTCAATGAGCTTTGTACAAGTTTGACAAACTTATGAAACATCTAACACCGCGTTTCTAAGACTATAAACCAAGTTTCGTGCAACATGAGTGATTATAAGTGTCTCAATGAGCTTTGTACAAGTTGAGGAACTTATGAAACATCTAACAACGCGTTTCTAGAACTCTAAACCAAGTTTCATGCAACATGAGTGCTTATAAGTGTATCAATGAACTTTGTACTACTTTGACGAACTTATTAAATATCTAACAACGTGGTTGTTAGGACTCTAAACCAAGTTTCATGCAACATGAGTGCTTATAAGTGTCTCAATGAGCTTTGTACAAGTTTGGCGAACTTATGAAACATCTAACAACGCGTTTCTAGGACTGTAAATCAAGTTTCATGCAACATGAGTGCTTATAAATGTCTCAATGAGCTTTGTACAAGTTTGACAAACTTATGAAACATCTAACAACGCGTTTCTAGAACTCTGAACAAGGTTTCATGCAACATGAGTGCTTATAAGTGTCTCAATGAGCTTTGTACTAGTTTCACGAATTTATGAAACATCTAACAACGTGGTTTCTAGGACTCTAAACCAAGTTTCATGCAACATGAGTGATTATAAGTGTGTCCATGAGCTTTGTACAAGTTTGACGAACTTCATAAACATCTAACAACACATTTCTAGGACTCAAAACCAAGTTTCATGCAACATGAGTGCTTATAAATGATTCAATGAGCTTAGTACAAATTTTACGAACTTATGAAACATCTAACAACGCGTTTCTAGGACTCTAAACAATGTTTCATGCAACATGAGTGCTTATAAGTGTCTCAATGAGATTTTTACAAGTTTGACGAACTTATGAAACATCTAACGACGCGGTTTCCTAGACTCTAAACCAAGTTTCATGCAACATGAGTGCTTATAAGTGTCTCAATGAGCTTTGTACAATTTGACGAACTTATGATACATCTAACAACGCGTTTATAGGACTCTAAACCAAGTTTCATGCAACATGAGTGATTTGTTTTTTTTTTCAGTCAACATGAGTGATTAGAAGTGTCTCAATTAGTTTTGTACAAGTTTGACAAACTTATGAAACATCTAACAACGCGTGTCCAGGACTCTAAACCAAGTTTCATGCAACATGAGTTTTTATAAGTGTCTCAATGAGCTTTGTACTAGTTTCACGAATTTATGAAACATCTAACAACGTGGTTTATAGGACTCTAAACCAAGTTTCGTACAACATGAGTGATTATAAGTGTCTGAATGAGCTTTGTACAAGTTTGACGAACTTATTAGACATCTAATAACGCGTTTCTAAGACTCTAAACCAAGTTTCATGCAAAATGAGTGCTTATAAATGACTTAATGAGCTTTGTACAAATTTTACGAAATTATGAAACATCTAACAACACGTTTCTAGGGCTCTAAACAATGTTTCATGCAACATGAGTGCTTATAAGTGTCTCAATGAGCTTTGTACTAGTTTCACGAATTTATGAAACATCTAACAACGTGGTTTATAGGACTCTAAACCAAGTTTCGTGCAACATGAGTGATTATAAGTGCCTGAATGAGCTTTGTACTAGTTTGACGAACTTATGAGACATCTAACAACGCGTTTCTAAGACTCTAAACCAAGTTTCATGCAAAATAAGTGCTTATAAATGACTCAATGAGCTTTGTACAAATTTTACGAAATTATGAAACATCTAACAACATGTTTCTAGGGCTCTAAACAATGTTTCATACAACATGAGTGCTTATAAGTGTCTCAATGAGCTTTATACAAGTTTGACGAACTTATGAAATATCTGACAACAATGTTACTAGGACTCTAAACCAAGTTTCATGCAACATGAGTGCTTATAAATGTCTCAATGAGCTTTGTACAAGTTTGACGAACTTATGAAATATCTAACAACGCGTTTCTAGGACTCTAAACCAAGTTTCATGCAACATTAGTGTTTATAAGTGTCCTAATGAGCTTTGTACAAGTTTGACGAATTTATGAAACCTCTAACAACGCGTTTATAATACTCTAAACCAAGTTTCATGCAACATGAGTGCGTATAATTGTCTCAATGAGCTTTGTACAAGTTTGAAGAACTTATGAAACATCTAACAACGCGTTTTTTAGGATTCTAAACCAAGTTTCATGCAACATGAGTGCTTATAAGTGTCTCAATGAGCTTTGTACAAATTTGACGAGCTTATCAAACATCTAACAACGCGTTTCTAGGACTCTAAACCAAGTTCCATGCAACATGAGTGATTATAAATGTCTCAATGAGCTTTGTACGAGTTTGACGAACTTATGAGACATCTGACAACGCGTTTCTAGGACTCTAAACCAAGTTTCATGCAACATGAGTGCTTATAATTGTCTCAATGAGCTTTGTACAAGTTTCCCGAACTTATGAGATATCTAAGTTTCATGCAACATGAGTGCTTATAAGTGTATCAATTAGCTTTGTACTACATTGACGAACTTATGAAATATCTAACAACGTGGTTGTTAGGACTCTAAACAAACTTTCATGCAACATGAGTGCTTATAAGTGTCTCAATGAGCTTTGTACAAGTTTGACGAACTTATGAAACATCTAACAACTCGTTTCTAGGACTGTAAACTAAGTTTCATGCAACATGAGTGCTTATAAGTGTCTCAATGAGGTTTGTACAAGTTTGACGAACTTAATAAACATCTAACAACGCGTTTCTAGGACTCGAAACCAAGTTTCATGCAACATGAGTGGTTAGAAATGATTCAATGAGCTTTGTACAAATTTGACGAACTTATGAAACATCTAACAACGCGTTTCTAGGACTCTAAATAATGTTTCATTCAACATGAGTGCTTATAAGTGTCTCAATGAGATTTGTACAAGTTTGACGAACTTATGAAACATCTAACGACGCGGTTTCCACGACTATAAACCAAGTTTCATGCAACATGAGTTCTTATAAGTGTCTCAATGAGCTTTTTACAATTTGACGAACTTATGATACATCTAACAACGCGTTTCTAGGACTCTAAACCAAGTTTCATGCAACATGAGTGCTTATGAATGTCACAATGAGCTTTGTACAAGTTTCACGACCTTATGAAATATCTAACAACTCGTTTCTAGGGCTCTAAACCAAGTTTCATGCAACATGAATGCTTATAAGTGTGTCAATGAGCTTTGTTCAAGTTTCACGAACTTATGAACTATCTAACAACAAGGTTGCTAAGACTCTAAACCAAGTTTCGTGCAACATGAGTGATTATAACTGTCTCAATGAGCTTTGTACAAGTTTGACAAACTTATGAAACATCTAAGACCGCGTTTCTAAGACTATAAACCAAGTTTCGTGCAACATGAGTGATTATAAGTGTCTCAATGAGCTTTGTACAAGTTGAGGAACTTATGAAACATCTAACAACGCGTTTCTAGAACTCTAAACCAAGTTTCATGCAACATGAGTGCTTATAAGTGTATCAATGAACTTTGTACTACTTTGACGAACTTATTAAATATCTAACAACGTGGTTGTTAGGACTCTAAACCAAGTTTCATGCAACATGAGTGCTTATAAGTGTCTCAATGAGCTTTGTACAAGTTTGACGAACTTATGAAACATCTAACAACGCGTTTCTAGGACTGTAAATCAAGTTTCATGCAACATGAGTGCTTATAAATGTCTCAATGAGCTTTGTACAAGTTTGACAAACTTATGAAACATCTAACAACGCGTTTCTAGAACTCTGAACAAGGTTTCATGCAACATGAGTGCTTATAAGTGTCTCAATGACCTTTGTACTAGTTTCACGAATTTATGAAACATCTAACAACGTGGTTTCTAGGACTCTAAACCAAGTTTCATGCAACATGAGTGATTATAAGTGTGTCCATGAGCTTTGTAAAAGTTTGACGAACTTCATAAACATCTAACAACACATTTCTAGGACTCGAAACCAAGTTTCATGCAACATGAGTGCTTATAAATGATTCAATGAGCTTTGTACAAATTTGACGAACTTATGAAACATCTAACAACGCGGTTCTAGGACTCTAAACAATGTTTCATGCAACATGAGTGCTTATAAGTGTCTCAATGAGATTTTTACAAGTTTGACGAACTTATGAAACATCTAACGACGCGGTTTCCTAGACTCTAAACCAAGTTTCATGCAACATGAGTGCTTATAAGTGTCTCAATGAGCTTTGTACAATTTGACGAACTTATGATACATCTAACAACGCATTTATAGGACTCTAAACCAAGTTTCATGCAACATGAGTGATTTTTTTTTTTTCGGTCAACATGAGTGATTAGAAGTGTCTCAATTAGTTTTGTACAAGTTTGACAAACTTATGAAACATCTAACAACGCGTGTCCAGGACTCTAAACCAAGTTTCATGCAACATGAGTTTTTATAAGTGTCTCAATGAGCTTTGTACTAGTTTCACGAATTTATGAAACATCTAACAACGTGGTTTATAGGACTCTAAACCAAGTTTCGTACAACATGAGTGATTATAAGTGTCTGAATGAGCTTTGTACAAGTTTGACGAACTTATGAGACATCTAACAACGCGTTTCTAAGACTCTAAACCAAGTTTCATGCAAAATGAGTGCTTATAAATGACTTAATGAGCTTTGTACAAATTTTACGAAATTATGAAACATCTAACAACACGTTTCTAGGGCTCTAAACAATGTTTCATGCAACATGAGTGCTTATAAGTGTCTCAATGAGCTTTGTACTAGTTTCACGAATTTATGAAACATCTAACAACGTGGTTTATAGGACTCTAAACCAAGTTTCGTGCAACATGAGTGATTATAAGTGCCTAAATGAGCTTTGTACTAGTTTGACGAACTTATGAGACATCTAACAACGCGTTTCTAAGACTCTAAACCAAGTTTCATGCAAAATGAGTGCTTATAAATGACTCAATGAGCTTTGTACAAATTTTACGAAATTATGAAACATCTAACAACATGTTTCTAGGGCTCTAAACAATGTTTCATACAACATGAGTGCTTATAAGTGTCTCAATGAGATTTGTACAAGTTTGCCGAACTTATGAAACATCTAACGACACGGTTTCCAGGACTCTAAACCAAGTTTCATGCAACATGAGTGCTTATAAGTGTCTCAATGAGCTTTGTACAATTTGACGAATTTATGATACATCTAACAACGCGTTTCTAGGACTCTAAACAAATTTTCATGCAACATGAGTGATTAGAAGTGTCTCAATTAGTTTTGTACAAGTTTGACAAACTTATGAAACATCTAATAACGTGTGTCTAGGACTCTAAACCAAGTTTCATGCAACATTAGTGCTTATAAGTGTCTCAATGAGCTTTGTACAAGTTTGACAAACTTATGAAACATCTAACAACTGGTTTCTAGGACTCTAAATCAAGTTTCATGCAACATGAGTGATTATAAGTGTCTCAATGAGCTTTGGTAAAGTTTGACAAACTTATGAAACATCTACCAATGTGATTTCTAGAACTTAAAAAACATCTAACAACGCGTTTCTAGGACTCTAAACCATGTTTCATGTAACATGCGTGCTTATAAGTGTCTCAATGAGCTTTGTACAAGTTTGACGAACTTATGAAACATCTAACAACGCGTTTCTAAGACTCTAAACCAAGTTTCATGCAACATGGGTTCTTATAAGTGTCTCAATGATATTTGTACAAGTTTGACGAACTTATGAAACATTTAACAACACGTTTCTGGGACTCTAAACCAAGTTTCATGCAACATGAGTGCATATAAGTTTCTCAATAAACTTTGTACAAGTTTGACGAACTTATAAAACATATAACAACGCGTTTCTAGGACTCTTAACCAAGTTTCATGCAACATGAATGCTTATAAGTGTCTCAATGAGCTTTATACAAGTTTTACGAATTTATAAAACATATAACAAAGCGTATCTAAGACTCTAAACCAAGTTGAAAGCAACATGAGTGCTTATAAGTGTCTCAATGAGCTTTGTACAAGTTTCACGTACTTATGAAACATCTAACAACGCGTTTCTAGGACTCTAAACAAGTTTCATGCAAGATGAGTGCTTATAACTGTCTCAATGAGCTTTGTACAAGTTTGACGAAGTTATGAAACATCTAACAACGCGTTTCGCGACTTTAAACCATGTTTGATGCAACATGAGTGATTATAAGTGTCTCAATGAACTTTGTACAAGTTTTAAGAACTTATGAAACATATAACAATGCGTTTCTAGGACTATAAACCATGTTTCACGCAACATGAGTGCTTATAAGTTCCTCAATGATCTTTCTACAAGTTTCACGAACTTATGAAACATCTAACAACGCGTTTCTAGGACTCTAAACCAAGTTTCATGCAACATGAGTGCTTATAAGTATCTCAATGAGCTTTGTACAAGTTTCACGAACTTATGAAACATCTAACAACGCGTTTCTAGGACTCTAAACCAAGTTTCATGCAACATGAGTGAGTATAAGTGTCTCAATGAACTTTTTACAAGTTTGACGAACTTATGAAACATCTAACAACCCGTTTCTAGGACTCTAAACCAAGTTTCTTGCAACATGATTGCTTATAAGTGTCTTAATGGGTTTGTACAAGTTTGACGAACTTATGAAACCTCTAACAGCGCGTTTCTAGGACTCTAAACCAAGTTTCATGCAACATGAGTGATTATAAGTGTCTCAATGAGCTTTGGTAAAGTTTGACAAACATCTAACAATGTGGTTTCTAGAACTTAAGAAACATCTAACAACGCGTTTCTAGGACTCTAAACCAAGTTTCATGTAACATGAGTGATTATAAGTGTCTCAATGAGCTTTGCACAAGTTTGACGAACTTATGAAACATCTATCAACGCGTTTCTAGGACTCTGAACAAGGTTTCATGCAACATGAGTGCTTATAAGTGTCTCAATGAGCTTTGCACTAGTTTCACGAATTTATGAAACATCTAACAACGTGGTTTATAGGACTCTAAACCAAGTTTCGTACAACATGAGTGATTATAAGTGCCTGAATGAGCTTTGTACAAGTTTGACGAACTTATGAGACATCTAACAACACGTTTCTAAGACTCTAAACCAAGTTTCATGCAAAATGAGTGCTTATAAATGACTTAATGAGCTTTGTACAAATTTTACGAAATTATGAAACATCTAACAACACGTTTCTAGGGCTCTAAACAATGTTTCATGCAACAAGAGTGCTTATAAGTGTCTCAATGAGCTTTGTACTAGTTTCACGAATTTATGAAACATCTAACAACGTGGTTTATAGGACTCTAAACCAAGTTTCGTGCAACATGAGTGATTATAAGTGCCTGAATGAGCTTTGTAAAACTTTGACGAACTTATGAGACATCTAACAACGCGTTTCTAAGACTCTAAACCAAGTTTCATGCAAAATGAGTGCTTATAAATGACTCAATGAGCTTTGTACAAATTTTACGAAATTATGAAACATCTAACAACACGTTTCTAGGGCTCTAAACAATGTTTCACGCAACATGAGTGCTTATAAGTGTCTCAATGAGCTTTGTACAAGTTTGACGAACTTATGAAACATATAACAACGCGTTTCTAGGACTCTAAGCCAAGTTTCATGCAACATGAGTTCTTATAATTGTCTAAATGAGCTTTGTACAAGTTTGACGAACTTATGAAACATCTAACAACGCGGTTTCCAGATGTAAACCAAGTTTCATGCAACGGGAGTGCTTATAAGTGTCTCAATGAGCTTTGTACAATTTGACGAACTTATGATACATCTAACAACGTATTTCTAAGACTCTAAACCAAGTTTCATGCAACATGAGTGATTCTAAGTGTCTCAATCAGTTTTGTATTAGTTTCACGAATTTATGAAACATCGAACAACGTGGTTTATAGGACTCTAAACCAAGTTTCGTGCAACATGAGTGATTATAAGTGTCTCAATGAGCTTTGTACAAGTTTGACGAACTTATGAAACATCTAACAACGCGTTTCTAGGACTCTAAACCAAGTTTCATGCAACAAGAGTGATTATAAGTGTCTCAATAAGCTTTCTACAAGTTTGACGAACTTATGAAACCTCTAACAGCGCGTTTCTAGGACTCTAAACCAAGTTTCTTGCAACATGAGTGATTATAAGTGCCTCAATGAGCTTTGGTAAAGTTTGACAAACTTATGAAACATCTAACAATGTGGTTTCTAGAACTTATGAAACATCTAACAACGCGGTTTCCAGGACTCTAAACCAAGTTTCATGCAACATGAGTGCTTATAAGTGTATCAATGAGCTTTGTACAATTTGACGAACTTATGAAACATCTAACAACGCTTTTATAGGACTCTAAACCAAGTTTGATGCAACATGAGTGATTATAAGTTTCTCAATAAGCTTTGTACAAGTTTGACGAACTTATGAAACATCTAACAACGCGTTTCTAGCACTCTAAACCAAGTTTCATGCAACATGAGTGCTTATAAATGTCTAAATGAGCTTTTTACAAGTTTGACAGACTTATGAAACATCTAACAACGCATTTCTAGGACTCTAAACCAAGTTTCATGCAACATGAGTGATTATAAGTGTTTCAATAATATTTGTACAAGTTTGACGAACTTATGAAACATCTAACGACGCGGTTTCCAGGACTCTAAACCAATATTCATGCTAGATGATTGCTTATAAGTGTCTCAATGAGCTTTGTACAATTTGACGAACTTAGGAAACATCTAACAACGCGTTTCTAGGACCCTAAACCAAGTTTCATGCAACATTAGTGCTTATAAGTTTCTCAATGAGCTTTGTACAAGTTTCACAAACTTATGAAACATCTAACAACGCGTTTCTAGGACTCTAAACCAAGTTTCATGCAAAATGAGTGCTTATGAATGTCTCAATGAGCTTTGTACAATTTGACGAACTTATGAAACATCTAACAACGCGTTTCTAGGACTCTAAACCAAGTTTCATGCAACATGAGTGATTATAAGTGTCTCAATAAGCTTTGTACAAGTTTGACGAACTTATGAAACCTCTAACAGCGCGTTTCTAGGACTCTAAACCAAGTTTCTTGCAACATGAGTGATTATAAGTGTCTCAATGAGCTTTGGTAAAGTTTGACAAACTTATGAAACATCTAACAATGTAGTTTCTAGAACTTATGAAACATCTAACAACACGGTTTCCAGGACTCTAAACCAAGTTTCATGCAACATGAGTGCTTATAAGTGTCTCAATGAGCTTTGTACAATTTGACGAACTTATGATACATCTAACAACGTGTTTCTAGGACTCTAAACCAAGTTTCATGCAACATGAGTGATTCTAAGTGTCTCAATGAGTTTTGTACTAGTTTCACGAATTTATGAAACATCTAACAACGTGGTTTATAGGACTCTAAACCATGTTTCGTGCAACATGAGTGATTATAAGTGTATCAATGAGCTGTGTACAAGTTTGGCGAACTTATGAAACATCTAACAACGCGTTTCTAGGACTCTATACCAAGTTTCATGCAACATGAGTGATTTAAGTTTTTCAATAAGCTTTGTACAAGTTTGACGAACTTATGAAACATCTAACAACGCGTTTCTAGGACTCTAAACCAAGTTTCATGCAACATGATTGAGTATCAGTGTCTCAATGAACTTTTTACAAGTTTGACGAACTTATGAAACATCTAACAACCCGTTTTTAGGACTCTAAACCAAGTTTCTTGCAACATGAGTGCTTATAAGTGTCTTAATGGGTTTGTACAAGTTTGACGAACTTATGAAACCTCTAACAGCGCGTTTCTAGGACTCTAAACCAAGTTTCATGCAACATGAGTGATTATAAGTGTCTCAATGAGCTTTGGTAAAGTTTGAAAAACTTATGAAACATCTAACAATGTGGTTTCTAGAACTTAAGAAACATCTAACAACACGTTTCTAAGACTCTAAACCAAGTTTCATGCAAAATGAGTGCTTATAAATGACTTAATGAGCTTTGTACAAATTTTACGAAATTATGAAACATCTAACAACACGTTTCTAGGGCTCTAAACAATGTTTCATGCAACATGAGTGCTTATAAGTGTCTCAATGAGCTTTGTACTAGTTTCACGAATTTATGAAACATCTAACAACGTGGTTTATAGGACTCTAAACCAAGTTTCGTGCAACATGAGTGATTATAAATGCCTGAATGAGCTTTGTACTAGTTTGACGAACTTATGAGACATCTAACAACGCGTTTCTAAGACTCTAAACCAAGTTTCATGCAAAATGAGTGCTTATAAATGACTCAATGAGCTTTGTACAAATTTTACGAAATTATGAAACATCTAACAACATGTTTCTAGGGCTCTAAACAATGTTTCATACAACATGAGTGCTTATAAGTGTCTCAATGAGATTTGTACAAGTTTGACGAACTTATGAAACATCTAACGACACGGTTTCCAGGACTAAACCAAGTTTCATGCAACATGAGTGCTTATAAGTGTCTCAATGAGCTTTGTACAATTTGACGAATTTATGATACATCTAACAACGCGTTTCTAGGACTCTAAACAAATTTTCATGCAACATGAGTGATTAGAAGTGTCTCAATTAGTTTTGTACAAGTTTGACAAACTTGTGAAACATCTAATAACGTGTGTCTAGGACTCTAAACCAAGTTTCATGCAACATTAGTGCTTATAAGTGTCTCAATGAGCTTTGTACAAGTTTGACAAACTTATGAAACATCTAACAACTGGTTTCTAGGACTCTAAATCAAGTTTCATGCAACATGAGTGATTATAAGTGTCTCAATGAGCTTTGGTAAAGTTTGACAAACTTATGAAACATCTACCAATGTGATTTCTAGAACTTAAAAAACATCTAACAACGCGTTTCTAGGACTCTAAACCATGTTTCATGTAACATGCGTGCTTATAAGTGTCTCAATGAGCTTTGTACAAGTTTGACGAACTTATGAAACATCTAACAACGCGTTTCTAAGACTCTAAACCAAGTTTCATGCAACATGGGTTCTTATAAGTGTCTCAATGATATTTGTACAAGTTTGACGAACTTATGAAACATTTAACAACAAGTTTGACGAACTTATAAAACATATAACAACGCGTTTCTAGGACTCTTAACCAAGTTTCATGCAACATGAATGCTTATAAGTGTCTCAATGAGCTTTATACAAGTTTTACGAATTTATAAAACATATAACAAAGCGTATCTAAGACTCTAAACCAAGTTGAAAGCAACATAAGTGCTTATAAGTGTCTCAATGAGCTTTGTACAAGTTTCACGTACTTATGAAACATCTAACAACGCGTTTCTAGGACTCTAAACAAGTTTCATGCAAGATGAGTGCTTATAACTGTCTCAATGAGCTTTGTACAAGTTTGACGAAGTTATGAAACATCTAACAACGCGTTTCTGCGACTTTAAACCATGTTTGATGCAACATGAGTGATTATAAGTGTCTCAATGAACTTTGTACAAGTTTTAAGAACTTATGAAACATATAACAATGCGTTTCTAGGACTATAAACCATGTTTCACGCAACATGAGTGCTTATAAGTTCCTCAATGATCTTTCTACAAGTTTCACGAACTTATGAAACATCTAACAACGCGTTTCTAGGACTCTAAACCAAGTTTAATGCAACATGAGTGCTTATAAGTATCTCAATGAGCTTTGTACAAGTTTCACGAACTTATGAAACATCTAACAACGCGTTTCTAGGACTCTAAACCAAGTTTCATGCAACATGAGTGAGTATAAGTGTCTCAATGAACTTTTTACAAGTTTGACGAACTTATGAAACATCTAACAACCCGTTTCTAGGACTCTAAACCAAGTTTCTTGCAACATGATTGCTTATAAGTGTCTTAATGGGTTTGTACAAGTTTGACGAACTTATGAAACCTCTAACAGCGCGTTTCTAGGACTCTAAACCAAGTTTCATGCAACATGAGTGATTATAAGTGTCTCAATGAGCTTTGGTAAAGTTTGACAAACATCTAACAATGTGGTTTCTAGAACTTAAGAAACATCTAACAACGCGTTTCTAGGACTCTAAACCAAGTTTCATGTAACATGAGTGATTATAAGTGTCTCAATGAGCTTTGCACAAGTTTGACGAACTTATGAAACATCTATCAACGCGTTTCTAGGACTCTGAACAAGGTTTCATGCAACATGAGTGCTTATAAGTGTCTCAATGAGCTTTGTACTAGTTTCACGAATTTATGAAACATCAAACAACGTGGTTTATAGGACTCTAAACCAAGTTTCGTACAACATGAGTGATTATAAGTGTCTGAATGAGCTTTGTACAAGTTTGACGAACTTATTAGACATCTAACAACACGTTTCTAAGACTCTAAACCAAGTTTCATGCAAAATGAGTGCTTATAAATGACTTAATGAGCTTTGTACAAATTTTACGAAATTATGAAACATCTAACAACACGTTTCTAGGGCTCTAAACAATGTTTCATGCAACATGAGTGCTTATAAGTGTCTCAATGAGCTTTGTACTAGTTTCACGAATTTATGAAACATCTAACAACGTGGTTTATAGGACTCTAAACCAAGTTTCGTGCAACATGAGTGATTATAAGTGCCTGAATGAGCTTTGTAAAAGTTTGACGAACTTATGAGACATCTAACAACGCGTTTCTAAGACTCTAAACCAAGTTTCATGCAAAATGAGTGCTTATAAATGACTCAATGAGCTTTGTACAAATTTTACGAAATTATGAAACATCTAACAACACGTTTCTAGGGCTCTAAACAATGTTTCACGCAACATGAGTGCTTATAAGTGTCTCAATGAGCTTTGTACAAGTTTGACGAACTTATGAAACATATAACAACGCGTTTCTAGGACTCTAAGCCAAGTTTCATGCAACATGAGTTCTTATAATTGTCTAAATGAGCTTTGTACAAGTTTGACGAACTTATGAAACATCTAACAACGCGGTTTCCAGGACTCTAAACCAAGTTTCATGCAACAGGAGTGCTTATAAGTGTCTCAATGAGCTTTGTACAATTTGACGAACTTATGATACATCTAACAACGTATTTCTAAGACTCTAAACCAAGTTTCATGCAACATGAGTGATTCTAAGTGTCTCAATGAGTTTTGTATTAGTTTCACGAATTTATGAAACATCGAACAACGTGGTTTATAGGACTCTAAACCAAGTTTCGTGCAACATGAGTGATTATAAGTGTCTCAATGAGCTTTGTACAAGTTTGACGAACTTATGAAACATCTAACAACGCGTTTCTAGGACTCTAAACCAAGTTTCATGCAACAAGAGTGATTATAAGTGTCTCAATAAGCTTTCTACAAGTTTGACGAACTTATGAAACCTCTAACAGCGCATTTCTAGGACTCTAAACCAAGTTTCTTGCAACATGAGTGATTATAAGTGTCTCAATGAGCTTTGGTAAAGTTTGACAAACTTATGAAACATCTAACAATGTGGTTTCTAGAACTTATGAAACATCTAACAACGCGGTTTCCAGGACTCTAAACCAAGTTTCATGCAACATGAGTGCTTATAAGTGTATCAATGAGCTTTGTACAATTTGACGAACTTATGAAACATCTAACAACGCGTTTCTAGGACTCTAAACCAAGTTTGATGCAACATGAGTGATTATAAGTGTCTCAATAAGCTTTGTACAAGTTTGACGAACTTATGAAACATCTAACAACGCGTTTCTAGGACTCTAAACCAAGTTTCATGCAACATGAGTGCTTATAAATGTCTCAATGAGCTTTTTACAAGTTTGACAGACTTATGAAATATCTAACAACGCATTTCTAGGACTCTAAACCAAGTTTCATGCAACATGAGTGATTATAAAACATCTAACGACGCGGTTTCCAGGACTCTAAACCAATATTCATGCTAGATGATTGCTTATAAGTGTCTCAATGAGCTTTGTACAATTTGACGAACTTAGGAAACATCTAACAACGCGTTTCTAGGACCCTAAACCAAGTTTCATGCAACATTAGTGCTTATAAGTTTCTCAATGAGCTTTGTACAAGTTTCACAAACTTATGAAACATCTAACAACGCGTTTCTAGGACTCTAAACCAAGTTTCATGCAAAATGAGTGCTTATGAATGTCTCAATGAGCTTTGTACAATTTGACGAACTTATGAAACATCTAACAACGCGTTTCTAGGACTCTAAACCAAGTTTCATGCAACATGAGTGATTATAAGTGTCTCAATAAGCTTTGTACAAGTTTGACGAACTTATGAAACCTCTAACAGCGCGTTTCTAGGACTCTAAACCAAGTTTCTTGCAACATGAGTGATTATAAGTGTCTCAATGAGCTTTGGTAAAGTTTGACAAACTTATGAAACATCTAACAATGTAGTTTCTAGAACTTATGAAACATCTAACAACACGGTTTCCAGTACAATTTGACGAACTTATGATACAATCTGTACAATTTGACGAACTTATGTCTCAATGAGCTTTGTACAATTTGTTTCTACGGACTTCTGATACATCTAACAACGTGTTTCTAGGACTCTAAACCAAGTTTCATGCAACATGAGTGATTCTAAGTGTCTCAATGAGTTTTGTACTAGTTTCACGAATTTATGAAACATCTAACAACGTGGTTTATAGGACTCTAAACCATGTTTCGTGCAACATGAGTGATTATAAGTGTATCAATGAGCTTTGTACAAGTTTGGCGAACTTATGAAACATCTAACAACGCGTTTCTAGGACTCTATACCAAGTTTCATGCAACATGAGTGATTTTAAGTGTTTCAATAAGCTTTGTACAAGTTTGACGAACTTATGAAACATCTAACAACGCGTTTCTAGGACTCTAAACCAAGTTTCATGCAACATGAGTGAGTATCAGTGTCTCAATGAACTTTTTACAAGTTTGACGAACTTATGAAACATCTAACAACCCGTTTTTAGGACTCTAAACCAAGTTTCTTGCAACATGAGTGCTTATAAGTGTCTTAATGGGTTTGTACAAGTTTGACGAACTTATGAAACCTCTAACAACGCGTTTCTAGGACTCTAAACCAAGTTTCATGCAACATGAGTGATTATAAGTGTCTCAATGAGCTTTGATAAATTTTGACAAACTTATGAAACATCTAACAATGTGGTTTCTAGAACTTAAGAAACATCTAACAACGCGTTTCTAGGACTCTAAACCAAGTTTCATGTAACATGAGTGATTATAAGTGTCTCAACGAGCTTTGTACAAGTTTGACGAACTTATGAAACATCTAAAACTTGTTTCTAGGACTCTGAACAAGGTTTAATGCAACATGAGTGCTTATAAGTGTCTCCATGAGCTTTGTACTAGTTTCACGAATTTATCAAACATCTAACAACTTGGTTTATAGGACTCTAAACCAAGTTTCATGCAACATGAGTGCTTATAAGTATCTGAATGAGCTTTGTACAAGTTTGACGAACTTATGAGACATCTAACAACGCGTTTCTAGGACTCTAAACCAAGTTTCATGCAACATGAGTGAGTATAAGTGTCTCAATGAGCTTTGTACAAGTTTGACGAACTTATGAAACATATAACAACGCGTTTCTAGGACTCTAAGCCAAGTTTCATGCAACATGAGTTCTTATAATTGTCTAAATGAGCTTTGTACAAGTTTGACGAACTTATGAAACATCTAACAACGTGGTTTCCAGGACTCTAAACCAAGTTTCATGCAACATGAGTGCTTATAAGTGTCTCAATGAGCTTTGTACAATTTGACGAACTTATGATACATCTAACAACGTATTTCTAGGACTCTAAACCAAGTTTCATGCAACATGAGTGATTCTAAGTGTCTCAATGAGTTTTGTATTAGTTTCACGAATTTATGAAACATCGAACAACGTGGTTTATAGGACTCTAAACCAAGTTTCGTGCAACATGAGTGATTATAAGTGTCTCAATGAGCTTTGTACAAGTTTGACGAACTTATGAAACATCTAACAACGCGTTTCTAGGACTCTAAACCAAGTTTCATGCAACAAGAGTGATTATAAGTGTCTCAATAAGCTTTCTACAAGTTTGACGAACTTATGAAACCTCTAACAACGCGTTTCTAGGACTCTAAACCAAGTTTCTTGCAACATGAGTGATTATAAATGTCTCAATGAGCTTTGGTAAAGTTTGACAAACTTATGAAACATCTAACAATGTGGTTTCTAGAACTTATGAAACATCTAACAACGCGGTTTCCAAGACTCTAAACCAGGTTTCATGCAACATGAGTGCTTATAAGTGTCTCAATGAGCTTTGTACAATTTGACGAACTTATGAATCATAAGTTATGATACATCTAACAACGTGTTTCTAGGACTCTAAACCAAGTTTCATGCAACATGAGTGATTCTAAGTGTCTCAATGAGTTTTGTAATAGTTTCACGAATTTATGAAACATCTAACAACGTGGTTTATAGGACTCTAAACCAAGTTTCGTGCAACATGAGTGATTATAAGTGTCTCAACGAGCTTTGTACAAGTTTGACGAACTTATGAAACATCTAACAACGCGTTTCTAGGACTCTAAACCAAGTTTGATGCAACATGAGTGATTATAAGTGTCTCAATAAGCTTTGTACAAGTTTGACGAACTTATGAAACATCTAACAACGTGTTTCTAGGACTCTAAACCAAGTTTCATGCAACATGAGTGCTTATAAATGTCTCAATGAGCTTTTTACAAGTTTGACAGACTTATGAAACATCTAACAACGCATTTCTAGGACTCTAAGCCAAGTTTCATGCAACATGAGTGATTATAAGTGTTTCAATAATCTTTGTACAAGTTTGACGAACTTATGAAACATCTAACGACGCGTTTTCCAGGACTCTAAACCAATATTCATGCTACATGAGTGAGTATAAGTGTCTCAATGAACTTTTTACAAGTTTGACGAACTTATGAAACATCTAACAACCCGTTTCTAGGACTCTAAACCAAGTTTCTTGCAACATGAATGCTAATAAGTGTCTTAATGAGTTTGTACAAGTTTGACGAACTTATGAAACCACTAACATCGTGTTTCTAGGACTCTAAACCAAGTTTCATGCAACATGAGTTATTATAAGTGTCTCAATGAGCTTTGGTAAAGTTTGACAAACTTATGAAACATCTAACAATGTGGTTTCTAGAACTTAAGAAACATCTAACAATGCGTTTCTAGGACTCTAAACCAAGTTTCATGTAACATGAGTGCTTATAAGTGTCTCAATGAGCTTTGTACAAGTTTGACGAACTTATGAAACATCTAACAACGCGTTTCTAAGACTCTAAACCAAGTTTCATGCAACATGAGTTCTTATAAGTGTCTAACTGAGATTTGTACAAGTTTGACGATTTTATGAAACATTTAACAACACGTTTCTGGGACTCTAAACCAAGTTTCATGCAACATGAGTGCTTATAAGTGTCTCAATAAACTTTGTACAAGTTTGACGAACTTATAAAACATATAACAACGCGTTTCTAGGACTCTTAACCAAGTTTCATGCAACATGACTGGTTATAAGTGTCTCAATGAGCTTTGTACAAGTTTTACGAACTTATGAAACATATAACAAAGCGTATCTAAGACTCCAAACCAATTTGAATGCAACATGATTGCTTATAAGTGTCTCAATGAGCTTGTACAAGTTTCACGAAATTATGAAACATCTAACAACACGTTTATAGGACTCTAAACATATTTCATGCAAGATGACTTCTTATAACTGTCTCAATGAGCTTTGTACAAGTTTGACGAAGTTATGAAACATCTAACAACGCGTTTCTGCGATTCTAAACCTTGTTTCATGCAACATGAGTGATTATAAGTGTCTCAATGAACTTTGTACAAGTTTTATGAACTTATGAAACATATAACAACGCGTTTCTAGGACTCTAAACCAAGTTTCATGCAACATGAGTGCTTATAAACTCCTCAATGAGCTTTGTACAAGTTTCACGAACTAATGAAATATCTAACAACGCAATTCTAGGACTTTAAACCAAGTTTCATTCAACATTAGTGCTTATAAGTGTCTCAATGAGCTTTGTACAATTTTGACGAACTTATGAAACATTTAACTTTGCGTTTCTAGGACTCTAAACCAAGTTTCATGCAACATAAGTGCTAATAAGTGTCTCAATGAGCTTTGTAAAAGTTTGAAAAACCTATGAAACATCTAACTACCCAATTCTAGGACTCTAAAACAAGTTTCATGCAACATGAGTGTTTATAAATGTCTCTATGAGCTTTGTACAAGTTTGACGAATTTATGAAACATCTAACAGCGCGTTTCTAGGACTCTAAACAAAATTTCATGTAACATGAGTGCTTATAAGTGTCTCAATGAGCTTTGTACAAGTTTGACGAACTTATGAAACATCTAACAACGCGTTTCTAAGACTCTAAACCAAGTTTCATGCAACATGAGTTCTTATAAGTGTCTCAACGAGATTTGTACAAGTTTGACGAACTTATGAAACATTTAACAACACATTTATGGGACTCTAAACCAAGTTTCATGCAACATGAGTGCTTATAAGTGTCTCAATAAACTTTGTACAAGTTTGACGAACATATAAAACATATAACAACGCGTTTCTAGGACTCTTAACCAAGTTTCATGCAACATGAGTGCTTATAAGTGTCTCAATGAGCTTTGTACAAGTTTTACGAACTTATGAAACATATAACAAAGCGTATCTAAGACTCTAAACAAATTTGAATGCAACATGAGTGCTTATAAGTGTCTCAATGAGGTTAGTACAAGTTTCACGAAATTATGAAACATTTAACAACACATTTCTAGGACTCTAAACCAAGTTTCATGCAACATGAGTGAGTATAAGTGTCTCAATGAACTTTTTACAAGTTTGACGAACTTATGAAACATCTAACAACCCGTTTCTAGGACTCTAAACCAAGTTTCTTGCAACATGAGTGCTAATAAGTGTCTTAATGAGTTTGTACAGGTTTGACGAACTTATGAAACCTCTAACATCGTGTTTCTAGGACTATAAACCAAGTTTCATGCAACATGAGTTATTATAAGTGTCTCAATGAGCTTTGGTAAAGTTTGACAAACTTATGAAACATCTAACAATGTGGTTTCTAGAACTTAAGAAACATCTAACAATGCGTTTCTAGGAATCTAAACCAAGTTTCATGTAACATGAGTGCTTATTAGTGTCTCAATGAGCTTTGTACAAGTTTGACGAACTTATGAAACATCTAACAACGCGTTTCTAAGACTCTAAACCAAGTTTCATGCAACATGAGTTCTTATAAGTGTCTAAATGAGATTTGTACAAGTTTGACGAACTTATGAAACATTTAACAACACGTTTCTGGGACTCTAAACCAAGTTTCATGCAACATGAGTGCTTATAAGTGTCTCAATAAACTTTGTAGAAGTTTGACGAACTTATAAAACATATAACAACGCGTTTCTAGGACTCTTAACCAAGTTTCATGCAACATGAGTGGTTATAAGTGTCTCAATGAGCTTTGTACAAGTTTTACGAACTTATGAAACATATAACAAAGCGTATCTAAGACTCTAAACCAATTTGAATGCAACATGAGTGCTTATAAGTGTCTCAATAAGCTTGTACAAGTTTCACGAAATTATGAAACATCTAACAACACGTTTATAGGACTCTAAACAAGTTTCATGCAAGATGACTGCTTATAACTGTCTCAATGAGCTTTGTACAAGTTTGACGAAGTTATGAAACATCTAACAACGCGTTTCTGCGATTCTAAACCATGTTTCATGCAACATGAGTGATTATAAGTGTCTCAATGAACTTTGTACAAGTTTTACGAACTTATGAAACATATAACAACGCGTTTCTAGGACTCTAAACCAAGTTTCATGCAACATGAGTGCTTATAAACTCCTCAATGAGCTTTGTACAAGTTTCACGAACTAATGAAATATCTAACATTAGTGCTTATAAGTGTCCCAATGAGCTTTGTACAAGTTTGACGAACTTATGAAACATTTAACTTTGCGTTTCTAGGACTCTAAACCAAGTTTCATGCAACATAAGTGCTAATAAGTGTCTCAATGAGCTTTGTAAAAGTTTGAAAAACCTATGAAACTTCTAACTACACAATTCTAGGACTCTAAACCAAGTTTCATGCAACATGAGTGTTTATAAATGTCTCTATGAGCTTTGTACAAGTTTGACAAATTTATGAAACATCTAACAACGCGTTTCTAGGACTCTAAACAAAATTTCATGTAACATGAGTGCTTATAAGTGTCTCAATGAGCTTTGTACAAGTTTGACGAACTTATGAAACATCTAACAACGTGTTTCTAAGACTCTAAACCAAGTTTCATGCAACATGAGTTCTTATAAGTGTCTCAATGAGATTTGTACAAGTTTGACGAACTTATGAAACATTTAACAACACATTTCTGGGACTCTAAACCAAGTTTCATGCAACATGAGTGCTTATAAGTGTCTCAATAAACTTTGTACAAGTTTGACGAACTTATAAAACATATAACAACGCGTTTCTAGGACTCTTAACCAAGTTTCATGCAACATGAGTGCTTATAAGTGTCTCAATGAGCTTTGTACAAGTTTGACGAACTTATGAAACATTTAACTTTGCGTTTCTAGGACTCTAAACCAAGTTTCATGCAACATAAGTGCTAATAAGTGTCTCAATGAGCTTTGTAAAAGTTTGAAAAACCTATGAAACTTCTAACTACACAATTCTAGGACTCTAAACCAAGTTTCATGCAACATGAGTGTTTATAAATGTCTCTATGAGCTTTGTACAAGTTTGACAAATTTATGAAACATCTAACAATGCGTTTCTAGGACTCTAAACAAAATTTCATGTAACATTAGTGCTTATAAGTGTCTCAATGAGCTTTGTACAAGTTTGACGAACTTATGAAACATTTAACTTTGCGTTTCTAGGACTCTAAACCAAGTTTCATGCAACATAAGTGCTAATAAGTGTCTCAATGAGCTTTGTAAAAGTTTGAAAAACCTATGAAACTTCTAACTACACAATTCTAGGACTCTAAACCAAGTTTCATGCAACATGAGTGTTTATAAATGTCTCTATGAGCTTTGTACAAGTTTGACAAATTTATGAAACATCTAACAACGCGTTTCTAGGACTCTAAACAAAATTTCATGTAACATGAGTGCTTATAAGTGTCTCAATGAGCTTTGTACAAGTTTGACGAACTTATGAAACATCTAACAACGTGTTTCTAAGACTCTAAACCAAGTTTCATGCAACATGAGTTCTTATAAGTGTCTCAATGAGATTTGTACAAGTTTGACGAACTTATGAAACATTTAACAACACATTTCTGGGACTCTAAACCAAGTTTCATGCAACATGAGTGCTTATAAGTGTCTCAATAAACTTTGTACAAGTTTGACGAACTTATAAAACATATAACAACGCGTTTCTAGGACTCTTAACCAAGTTTCATGCAACATGAGTGCTTATAAGTGTCTCAATGAGCTTTGTACAAGTTTTACGAACTTATGAAACATATAACAAAGCGTATCTAAGACTCTAAACAAATTTGAATGCAACATGAGTGCTTATAAGTGTCTCAATGAGGTTAGTACAAGTTTCACGAAATTATGAAACATCTAACAACACGTTTCTAGGACTCTAAACAAGTTTCATGCAAGATGAGTGCTTATAATTGTCTCAATGAGCTTTGTACAAGTTTGACGAAGTTATGAAACATCTAACAACGCGTTTCTGCGACTCTAAACCATGTTTCATGCAACATGAGTGATTATAAGTGTCTCAATGAAATTTGTACAAGTTTTACGAACTTATGAAACATATAACAACACGTTTCTAGGACTCTAAACCAAGTTTCATGCAACACGAGTGCTTATAAGTTCCTCAATGATCTTTCTACAACTTTCACGAACTTATAAAACATCTAACAACGCGTTTCTAGGACTCTAAACAAAGTTTTATGCAACATGAGTGCTTATAAGTATCTCAATGAGTTTTGTACAAGTTTCACGAACTTATGAAACATCTAACAACGCGTTTCTAGGACTCTAAACCAAGTTTCATGCAACATGAGTGAGTATAAGTGTCTCAATGAACTTTTTACAAGTTTGACGAACTTATGAAACATCTAACAACCCGTTTCTAGGACTCTAAACCAAGTTTCTTGCAACATGAGTGCTAATAAGTGTCTTAATGAGTTTGTACAAGTTTGACGAACTTATGAAACCTCTAATATCGCGTTTCTAGGACTCTAAACCAAGTTTCATGCAACATGAGTGATTATAAGTGTCTCAATGAGCTTTGGTAAAGTTTGACAAACTTATGAAACATCTAACAATGTGGTTTCTAGAACTTAAGAAACATCTAACAACGCGTTTCTAGGACTCTGAACCAAGTTTCATGTAACATGAGTGTATTAAGTGTCTCAATAAGCTGTGTACAAGTTTGACGAACTTATGTAACATCTAACAACGCGTTTCTAAGACTCTAATCCAAATTTCATTTAACATGAGTTCTTATAAGTGTCACAACGAGATTTGTACAAGTTTGACGAACTTATGAAACATTTAACAACACGTTTCTGGGACTCTAAACCAAGTTTCATGCAACATGAGTGCTTATAAGTGTCTCAATAAACTTTGTACAAGTTTGACGAACTTATAAAACATATAACAACGAGTTTCTAGGACTCTTAACCAAGTTTCATCCAACATGAGTGCTTATAAGTGTCTCAATGAGCTTTGTACAAGTTTTACGAACTTATGAAACATATAACAAAGCGTATCTAAGACTCTAAACCAATTTGAATGCAACATGAGTGCTTATAAGTGTCTCAATGAGCTTTCACTAGTAAAATTACTGCGCATAGCCACGATTTTTTTAGTGGCTATAAGCCAAAAACCGTGGCTATAGGGCACTAAGCCACGGTTCTGCCACGATTAACGAAACCGTGGCTATAGCTGCGTGGCTTTTCGAAACCGTGGGTTAGCGTGGCTTAGAGAGCCACGCTTTTTGCCACTGTTTTAAACAGTGGCTTACATAAGAAAGCCACGATTTAGTCACAGTTTTTTATAAATAATAACGTTGCTATTTTTGCCACGATATTTGCCACGATTTTAACGTGACTATATAGCCACGGTTATTTTTCGTGGGATATTTTAGCCACGTTTTCGACCCACTTATTTTTCTGGCATTTTAAAATTTGCCACGGTATTATGCCACAGTTTTTCCGTGGCATATCTTCACAATAAAACAAAAAAAAAATACTGATTATGAAACATTTAAACCATTTTCGGAATTGCACTTATCAAAACAAAAATCTAAGAACATGGTATTGATGAAACATAAAAAGAAAGTTCACAACATACACAAAATTTAAAAGTGTTTTGAAATACACTACAAGCCTTGTACAAAGGCAACAAAATGTCTTAAAAAAACTAAGCTAAAGTCCAAGATTAGTACACCACCTACTAAATTCTTGATTTTGGTTTCGAGGAGAAGAAGCTGGTACCACTGCTGGAGACGTCACGACATGAGGATCAGGCTGAGGCACAGAAGGATTAGGTACCTGATTGACGACCTGTTGCGATCCTGTGGAAGAAGTGGCCGAGCAAGGAATCCCGAGATGCCTAAGCAATGCATTGAGAGAGGTCTTTATGTCTCCCATTTCGTCCTTTAACTCTGTCACCTCCTTCCTCACAACATTGACATTGTCATTCACCGTCTTGAACTTGCCCTCGAGGCTGTCTATCCTTTCGTCTATATCGACGTTTCGCGCAAGGCCGGATTCAGCGCGGACACCAATGTTGTCTTCTCTCGATACTGAACACTCCCTAGACCATATATATTGCCTTTGTGTCTCTTACCACGCTGCAAAACAATAAACAGAGACTAAGAGACATAATCACACACAAAGATACATAGACAAAAAGCAACAAACAAGCACAATGACATACACTTACATTAACACAAAGACAGACAGATTCAAATACACATACATAAGCACATAAACGGAGACATAATCATAAACACATGAACACACACATACAAACAGAAGCAAAGACATAGACAGAAGCACATGAACACACACATAAAGACAGAAGCACATGAACACACACATAAAGACAGAAGCAAACACTCACACACACGCTGACATACACCAAAACACATAGACATACACAAACAGAAACATACCTAAGCACACACACGTACACACAGAAGCAGAGACATACACACATACAAACATAACAAAGAAGCAGGCATAATCAATATTGCAATCTCATAATTTATAATATTAAGTATCAAAGAAGAAACAAAAGTAACAGAACCTTTATATACTCCTTGTTGAGAAGATGGCGTGAAGGTCCGGAAGAGGCGGTTGTTGCGGCCATTGGGAGATCCTTCCTCGTCGATGAATTCGATGCTTGCTTGCTCCACTTCCAAAACAATTGCCTCCGCACTTGAATCGATGAAAGTTCCATCTTTGCGTGTGTGAGTCTTGCGGACAAGCTGAGTCAAAGCTGGTGGTTCATCAGTATCACCCTCAACCATCTGCAAAAACGTAAGATTTGTTAAAGGAAGAATCAAAACATATAAGGTCAGAGAAAGAGAAGAAGCGCTTACCATATCATACTCATGTTTTAGGAAAGACTTGGGACCTCCACTATGCTTGTGCATCCCTTGTCCATCTGGATCAGATGTCCTAGAATCTGCAGCTTTCTTGCTCCTCGGCTGAGCTTCTTCGGTAGCCCCATACTCCAACATAAGCGTCGAATGAGCATCACCAATGTACTTTGGCTTCTTGTTGTTTTTGTACTTCTTGCTAATACGTTCACAAATGGTTGTCCTCGTCTCCAACTTCCATTGGAAGTAGACAGCAGCATGAAACCTTGGTTCCCAATAATAGTTTTGCAACAAGAAAACAAAAGGAAATTAAAAATGCATCAAAGAGAAACAAAACGAGAGAGATAGACTTTACCACGAAAGTGTGTCACCAAGTGGTTTTTCTTTCCTTAGGAACTTTATTCCAGCTTCTCCATGGTCCAAAGTAGTAGCCTTGCCATGTCTTCCTAACAAATCTGTTGACTTCTGGGTCCACACCAAACCTAAAACAAAAAATAAAGGTTTAAGTAACTCAGAAAAGAAGTAAATGTATGAGGTTTAAGTAATTTAGAGAAGAAAACATACCATAGAGCCCCATTGGCTTTCCTTGGGTGAAGATGTGGCTGAGATTCTCTCTGTGGAGCAGCTAACAATTGCTCCTCTGTTACTTGATTGAACTGGTTGTTAGCAGCTGACGTTGAGCCTGCTGATCCAGTAGTTCCAGCCAGCCTCTCTGATAAGACAAGAGAAGGTCAAAGAACTAAGATAAGCAAAGAGAAATAAGCAAACAGAAACTTAAACACACACAAAGCATTAAACTCAAATAAAACTCAAACTAAGACAATGAGATACAAGCATAGAGACTTAACAACATACACTCCCAGAACACAAACTCAAACACAAACTCAAACTCACACAGACTCGCATAACACACATACAAGCTCAAACGCAAACTCAAACTCACACAGACAAGCATAGAAACTTACCAACATACACACAGAGAAACTCAATCTCAACCTCAAACCCGATGTCTCAAACTCAAAGTCAAACTAAAACTCAAACTCAGACAAAGCACACACACTGATAATGAGATACAAGCATAGACACTTACCAACATACATAGACAAAGAAACACATAGTGAAAGCGAACACATAGAGATTGCAGAGACCTATTTTAAGGGTTAAAGAACATAACCTGAGGGATTCCAAGGACCAATTGATAGATGATATCCTCCTCCGGCTCCGGAATAAGAACGACCACGACCGGAACTCATTGATTAGCGAGGCGATTTGTTGTTTTAGGGTTTGGGGATTTGGGGATTTTGAGTGGAGAGAGAGAAAGAGGATGAAGAGTAACTGGGAGACGGCGAGGCGAGGACGTGTTGTATCGGAGACGGCGAGGCGACGACGCAGGGTATCGGAGACGGCGAAGCGACGACGCAGGGTATCGGAGACGGCGAGGCGACGACGACGCGTATCGGAGAAAACGAAGAGACGAACGACGTTTTTGGGAAATGTTTCTAAGTGTCGAAGGAGAAAAGGTTTTTGATAAAAGCCCTAAAACGATGCCACGGTTCTGAACCGTGGCATTAACGTGGCTTTGTCTTTTACTAAACCGTGGCTATACATCTACAAACCGTGGCTATGTAGATAAAGCCACATTTTCTAACTGTGGCTATTCCGTGGCTTTCTCGTAAACTCAAATGGTATTTAGAGGTTTAGGATTTAGGGTTTAGGGTTTAGAGGTTTAGGGTTTAGAGGTTTAGGGTTTCGAGGTTTATGATTTTAGTTTATGGTTTAGGTTAGTGTTTAGGTATTAGTTTAGGTTTAAGTTTTCATTAAAGGGTTTAGGTATTAATTTATCACAATAACATACATATAAACTTTAAAAATCACCACATATATCATACAAAATGCATTAAAACATTAAAAAGTCATTAAATATCTTACTAATTAAATAAAAATCACCACATATCAAAGAAAATGCATAAATATATTACAAATTCATGAAAACCCCCCTAAAATGGTTACTCTGAAACTGAATCTTCACTTGAATCTTCAAACTCGTCTTCTGTTATGTATTCATCATTAGGAGGCTCTACAAGTAATGAATCGAAATCTGAAGCATCTTCCACGACATGTGATTCGACACGAATAATGCCACTTGGAACGACATTATGATTATGTGTGCCATCTTGTAAAGCAGTCAGAGCATCTTCAGATGTTTCACGAACCCCACGAGGCATAACTTTAATACAAACCCACCATTCGTTTGCCACAGATCGAGTCTCACGAGGATAAGGAACGAAACAAACTTGATCACAATTACCAGAAAGTATAAAAGGATCATATTTCTCGTATCTTCTATTAGGTGCGATATCGATAATACCTGATGGGTGTTTGCGAATACCTCGACCTAAAGTTGTGTCAAACCACTTGCATCTGAAAACCATTGCTTTGAGACCAACAGAACCGGGGTACTCGATCATCATTATCTCCTCTATTAACCCATAATAATCGGTATCGAGAGGTTCCTTTGACGCGTACACCATAGTTTTGACTTTTCCTATCTTTCCCATGTATTTCGGTGTGGAAGGAATAACCTCGTGATCGATACATAGGCCAAGATGTGTCACTACGTTTAGGACCTTGTGCGAAATCCAACATCCAAAAAGGAAACGTATAGGAAGAAGAAGCTTGATTAATCTACAAAACAATCCACATAATAAACAATTAGTGTACTATGATTACTAGTGATTTTTATTCATAAATGTCATACTTACATAATCTTTACACCATTGAGCAAAGTGTTGGTCTTTCGCATTTTGCATGACGTTACTGCTGATTCCAGGATTGGATTCCATCATGAATCGTTCAAACATCCTGCAAAATATTTTAGGATAAAATGTTAAAATAAAGGGCGTAAAATTAAAAACGATTCATATAGTTTAATGAGAATTAAGATATTGTACCTTTCATAAGGCTCAAACTGGTCACAGTTTAGCAACATAAACGTTTGGAGAACGGTGTAGTCATCGTCTGTAAACCAACCATCTTTTGCTTTTCCACTTACTCGACCTTAATGGTGAAACAAGTCCGGGACTTCTGGAGCTAAATAAGTAAATCGAATTTCCCCGGTTAGAGACTCTTGCACCACTTCTGGATTACCAAAATAACTTGAAGCTGCATGAGTAATTTCCTCCATTATACATTGAGCAACAATCGAGCCTCCAACATGTGCCTTGTTCTTAACTTTCTTCTTCAGGTGATACATGTATCTCTCGAAAGGGTACATCCATCGATATTGGACTGGTCCCCCTAAAGCAGCTTCATCGGGTAAATGCACAGGTAGATGTTCCATAACATCGAAGAACGAAGGTGGAAATAGCTTCTCCAAATTGCAAATCTTCAAAGCAATATTTGATTTCAATATAGCAACATCTTCGTTTCGTAAGCTCTTTGAAGACATGTCCCGAAAAAACAATGCAATTTCTGAAAATATTTGACAAAATTAAAACATATGTTAGAGTTTCCTTTTCATTGCATTCATTTGCCAAATTGTGTAACGTAAGAGTTTACTGAAATAGCAACATGAACAGGTTTTGGAAGAAGTTCTGAAAATGCAAATGGTAGAAGTCGTTGCATTATGACGTGGCAGTCATGACTTTTCAAACCCGATATCTTGGAATGATTGTCATCTACACAACGACCAAACGTTGATGAATACCCATCGGGAAATTTAATCTCGTTCTTCATCCAATGAAGGAAAATCTTCTTCCTCTGATTTGACAACTTTGAATATGGGTGCGATCATCGACCATCGTCCGTAATATGAGCTTCCGGCCTGTTACATATTTTCGGGAGATCTAACCTCGATTTGAGGTTGTGTTTTGATTTACCAGTAACATTCAACACAGTGTTGATCACATTATCAAAGAAGTTCTTCTCAATGTGCATAAAGTCCAAATTATGACGAGGTAGTTGGTTTTCCCAATAAGGTAGATCCCAAAATATACTCTTCTTCACCCAATTATGATGAACTCCATAATCTTCAATTGTACGTGCCGCCTTATCATGTCCATTTCCACCACAATCCACTGTTTTTATTACCCCCCTAATGCTCTCTACTCTTTCATGAAGTACTTCTTCACCACTTAACCATGACGGAGGATGTTCAGTCACTTTTCTCCCTTTTCTAAACGCTTTCACGTTGCGTACGTAAGGATGCTCAAGTGGTAAAAATTTTCGGTGGCAATCAAACCAGCTATGCTTCCTTCCATTTGGTAACCAAAACGATTCGGACTCATCCATACGGTATGGACACGATAAACGCCCATGAGTCATCCATCCAGATAGCATGCCATACGCTGGGAAGTCGCTAATTGTCCACATTAGCGCAACTCGCATCGTGAATCTTTCTTTTCTAGATACATCGAAAGCTTCCACCCCATGGTTCCACAAACTTTGCAACTCCTCGATCAATGGTTGGAGGTAGATATCAAGGCTTTTTTTCGGATGTTTTGGACCTGGTATAAGTACTGACAAAAAGAAGAATTCTCTTTTCATACACATCCCTGGTGGTAGATTGTACGGTGTGAGTATCACAGGCCAAACAGATTGGGCTTCCCCATTCATACCAATAGGATTAAATCCATCTGTAGACAATCCCAAATATATATTACGAGGTTCAACGGCGAAATGTGGATATACCTGATTGAAGTGTTTCCACGCAGCTCCGTCAGAAGGATGATGCATTTCTCCTTCTGGAGAAATATTCTCTGCATGCCATCGCATATGAGATGCAGTCGCCTCTAATTGGTATAGTCGCTTTAATCGATCTGTTATCGGCATATAAAACATCCTTTGTTTAGCCCGATTTTTCCCTTTTCCTTTGTACGGATGATATCTTTCTTTACCACAAAAACGACAACTTAACAAATCTTTATCTCCCTTCCAAAAGAGCATACAATTATCCTCGCAAACATCGAACTTTTGTACTGGTAGTCCAAGCGACCGTGTCAACTTCTTTATTTCGTAGTAAGATGCAGGAGCGTTGTTCGGTTTAGGGAGAACATCTTTGAAAGTTTTTGCTATCTCATCAACACACGCCTCGGCTAAATTGTAATCCGTTTTTTCTTTTAAAATCCTCGAGGCCAAATACAATTGAGTAATACCTTTAGGACAACCTTCGTAGAGAGGTTTCGTAGAGGTTTTAAAAGCTTTAAATACACTATCTTGATAAGGCTCTTCATTGGCACTTGATTCCATATGTGGAGATGTTGTGTAATGAGGATATTCAAATGCATCCATTGGAACTTGAAAATTTGTAGGATTTTGAGGCCATATTGTTTCTTCAACACCGGTGAAATGATTTCTTCTTGAAGATTCACCAATTTCTTCATAAGCATTTTCTCCGTGGTTGAACCACACATAATAATTTCCTTTGAAACCATATCGAAATAGATGTCTTGATACCATTTTTAGATCATGATCTTTTTCATTCTTACACCGGGCACAAGGACACAATATGGTATTTAGCTCTTGAAAAGATGGTTGATTACAAGCAAATTGAAGAAAATTTTGAATGCCCGTGGTAAATTCTTCACTTACACAATTAGTTTCGGGATCCATACGTCTATCCATCCATCCTCTTAAGTGGGAATAATGATCCATTGTATTAGAATTAGAAGAGAAGAAATTGAAGACTAATTTATGAGTAGAAGAGTGAAAAATAGAAGAGGAGAAGAGGAGAAAGGATAGATGGATAACGTGTTTTCACATTTATTATTAAGAAGCCACGGAACAACCACAATCGAAAACCGTGGCTATAGTTTGAATTTTCAAACCGTGGCTTTTTCGGCAGCATAGCCACGGTTAAGCCACGAAAATACCGTGGCTATGGTACTTTCCGCAATAAATCTCCGACACATATCTGTTGTGTCAGAAAAGTAACTTTGCCACGCAAAAACCGTGGCTATTTCGTGGTAATTTTTTGCCACGCTTTTGAAAATGTGGGTAAAGCGTGGCTCTTTTCGAAAATATCCCGACACAACTCTGACATAACAAAAAACTCTGTTTTCCCACGAAAAAACTGTGGCAATTTCGTGGCTATTTTAGCCACTGTATTATATAGTGGCAATATCGTGGCTTTTATTTACCACGTTTAGCTGAACGTGACTAGGTCGTGGCTTTTTTTAGCCACGATTCTATGACAGTGTCTTATTCGTGGCTCAACCGTGGCTATACGCAGAAATTTTACTAGTGTTTGTACAAGTTTCACGAAATTATGAAACACCTAACAACACGTTTCTAGGACTCTAAACAAGTTTCATGCAAGATGAGTGCTTATAACTGTCTCAATGAGCTTTGTACAAGTTTGGCGAAGTTATGAAACATCTAACAACGCGTTTCTGCGACTCTAAACCATGTTTCATGCAACATGAGTGATTATAAGTGTGTCAATGAAATTTGTACAAGTTTTACGAACTTATGAAACATATAACAACGCGTTTCTAGGACTCTAAACCAAGTTTCATGCAACATGAGTGCTTATAAGTTCCTCAATGATCTTTCTACAACTTTCACGAACTTATGAAACATCTAACAACGCGTTTCTAGGACTCTAAACCCAGTTTCGTGCAACATGAGTGCTTATAAGTATCTCAATGAGTTTTGTACAAGTTTCACGAACTTATGAAATATATAACAACGCGTTTCTAGGACTCTAAACCAAGTTTCATGCAATATGAGTGAGTATAAGTGTCTCAATGAACTTTTTACAAATTGACGAACTTATGAAACATCTAACAACCCGTTTCTAGGACTCTAAACCAAGTTTCTTGCAACATGAGTGCTAATAAGTGTCTTAATGAGTTTGTACAAGTTTGACGAACTTATGAAACCTCTAACATCGCGTTTCTATGACTCTAAACCAAGTGTCATGCAACATGAGTGATTATAAGTGCCTCAATGAGCTTTGATAAAGTTTGACAAACTTATGAAACATCTAACAATGTGGTTTCTAGAACTTAAGAAACATCTAACAACGCGTTTCTAGGACTCTAAACCAAGTTTCATGTAACATGAGTGCTTATAAGTGTCTCAATGAGCTTTGTACATGTTTGACGAACTTATGAAACATCTAACAACGCGTTTCTAAAACTCTAAACCAAGTTTCATGCAACATGAGTTCCTATAAGTGTCTCAATGATATTTGTACAAGTTTGACGAACTTATGAAACATTTAACAACACGTTTCTAGGACTCTAAACAAAGTTTCATGCAACATGAGTGCTTATAAGTTTCTCAATAAAGTTTGTACAAGTTTGACGAACTTATAAAACATATCACAACGCGTTTCTAGGACTCTTAACCAAGTTTCATTCAACATGAGTGCTTATAAGTGTCTCAATGAGCTTTTTACAAGTTTTACGAACTTATAAAACATATAACAAAGCGTATCTAAGACTCTAAACCAAGTTGAATGCAACATGAGTGCTTATAAGTGTCTCAATGAGCTTTGTACAAGTTTCACGAACTTATGAAACATCTAACAACGCGTTTCTAGGACTCTAAACAAGTTTCATGCAAGATGAGTGCTTATAACTGTCTCAATGAGCTTTGTACAAGTTTGACGAAGTTATGAAACATCTAACAACGCGTTTCTGGGACTCTAAACCATGTTTCATGCAACATGAGTGATTATAAGTGTCTCAATGAACTTTGTACAAGTTTTACGCACTTATGAAACATATAACAACGCCTTTCTAGGACTCTAAACCAAGTTTCACGCAACATGAATGCTTATAAGTTCCTCAATGACCTTTCTACAAGTTTCACGAACTTATGAAACATCTAACAACGCGTTTCTAGGACTCAAAACCAAGTTTCATGCAACATGAGTGCTTATAAGTATCTCAATGAGCTTTGTACAAGTTTCACGAACTTATGAAACATCTAACAATGCGTTTCTAGGACTCTAAACCAAGTTTCATGCAACATGAGTGAGTATAAGTGTCTCAATGAACTTTTTACAAGTTTGACGAACTTATGAAACATCTAACAACCCGTTTCTAGGACTCTAAACCAAGTTTCTTGCAACATGAGTGCTTATAAGTGTCTTAATGAGTTTGTACAAGTTTGACGAACTTATGAAACCTCTAACAACGCGTTTCTAGGACTCTAAACCAAGTTTCATGCAACATGAGTAATTATAAGTGTCTCAATGAGCTTTGGTAAAGTTTGATAAACTTATGAAACATCTAACAATGTGGTTTCTAGAATTTAAGAAACATCTAACAACGCGTTTCTAGGACTCTAAACCAAGTTTCATGTAACATGAGTGATTATAAGTGTCTCAATGAGCTTTGTACAAGTTTGACGAACTTATGAAACATCTAACAACGCGTTTCTAGGACTCTGAACAAGGTTTCATGCAACATGAGTGCTTATAAGTGTCTCAATGAGCTTTGTACTAGTTTCACGAATTTATGAAACATCTAATAACGTAGTTTATAGAACTCTAAACCAAGTTTCGTGCAACATGAGTGATTATAAGTGTCTCAATGAGCTTTGTACAAGTTTGACGAACTTATGAGACATCTAACAACGCGTTTCTAGGATTCTAAACCAAGTTTCATGCAAAATGAGTGCTTATAAATGACTCAATGAGATTTGTACAAATTTTACAAAATTATGAAACATCTAACAACACGTTTCTAGGGCTCTAAACAATGTTTCATGCAACATGAGTGCTTATAAGTGTCTCAATGAGCTTTGTACAAATTTCAAAAACTTATGAAACATATAACAACGCGTTTCTAGGACTCTAAACCAAGTTTCATGCAACATTAGTGCTTATAAGTGTCTCAATGAGCTTTGTACAAGTTTCACGAACTTATGAAACATCTAACAACGCGTTTCTAGGACTCGAAACCAAGTTTCATGCAACATGAGTGCTTATAAATAACTAGTTTCATGCAACATGACTGCTTATAACTGACTCAATGATCTTTGTACAAATTTGACGAACTTATGAAACATATAACAACACGTTTCTAGGACTCTAAGCCAAATTTCATGCAACATGAGTTCTTATAATTGTCTAAATGAGCTTTGTACAAGTTCGACGAACTTATGAAACATCTAACAACGCGGTTTCCAGGACTCTAAACCAAGTTTCATGCAACATGAGTGATTATAAGTGTCTCAATAAGCTTTGTACAAGTTTGACGAACTTATGAAACATCTAACAACGCGTTTCTAGGACTCTAAACCAAGTTTCATGCAACAAGAGTGATTATAAGTGTCTCAATAAGCTTTCTACAAGTTTGACGAACTTATGAAACCTCTAACAGCGCGTTTCTAGGACTATAAACCAAGTTTCATGCAACATGAGTGTTATAAATGTCTCAATGAGCTTTGTACAAGTTTGACAGACTTATGAAACATCTAACAACGCATTTCTAGGATTCTAAACCAAGTTTCATGCAACATGAGTGATTATAAGCTTTGTACACGTTTGACGAACTCATGAAACATCTAACGACGCGGTTTCCAGGACTCTAAACCAAGTTTCATGCTACATGAGTGCTTATAAGTGTCTCAATGAGCTTTGTACAATTTGACGAACTTAGGAAACATCTAACAACGCGTTTCTAGGACCCTAAACCAAGTTTCATGCAACATTAGTGCTAATAAGTTTCTCAATGAGCTTTGTACAAGTTTCACAAACTTATGAAACATCTAACAACGCGTTTCTAGGACTCTAAACCAAGTTTCATGCAAAATGAGTGCTTATGAATGTCACAATGAGCTTTGTACAAGTTTCACGACCTTTTGAAACATCTAAAAAAGCGTTTCTAGGGCTCTAAACCAAGTTTCATGCAACATGAATGTTTATAAGTGTGTCAATGAGCTTTGTACAAGTTTCACGAAGTTGTTATAACAACAAGGTTGCTAAGTGTCTCAATGAGCTTTGACGAAACTTATGAAACATCTAACAACGCTTTTCGAAGACTATAAACCAACTTTCATGCAACATGAGTGCTTATAAGTTTCTCAATGAGCTTTGTCAAGTTTGAGGAACTTAAGAAACATCTAACAACGCGTTTCTAGAACTCTAAACCAAGTTTCATGCAACATGAGTGCTTATAAGTGTATCAATGAGCTTTGTACCACTTTGACGAACTTATGAAATATCTAACAACGTGGTTGTTAGGACTCTAAACAAAGTTTCATGCAACATGAGTGCATATAAATGTCTCGATGAGATTTGTACAAGTTTGACGAACTTATGAAACATCTAACAACGCGTTTCTAGGACTGTAAACAAAGTTTCATGCAACATGAGTGCTTATAAGTGTCTCAATGTGCTTTGTACAAGTTTGACAAACTTATGAAACATCTAACAACGCGTTTCTAGGACTCTGAAGAAGGTTTCATGCAACATGAGTGCTTATAAGTGTCTCAATAAGCTTTGTACTAGTTTCACGAATTTATGAAACATCTAACAACGTGGTTTCTAGGACTCTAAACCAAGTTTCATGCAACATGAGTGATTATAAGTGTCTCAATGAGTTTTGTACAAGTTTGACGAACTTATGAAACATCTAACAACGCGTTTCTAGGTCTCGAAACCAAGTTTCATGCAACATGAGTGCTTATAAATGATTCAATGAGCTTTGTACAAATTTGACGAACTTATGAAACATCTAACAACGCGTTTCTAGGACTCTAAACAATGTTTCATGCAACATGAGTGCTTATAAGTGTCTCAATGAGATTTGTACAAGTTTGACGAACTTATGAAACATCTAACGACGCAGTTTCCAGGACTCTAAACCAAGTTTCATGCAACAAGAGTGCTTATAAGTGTCTCAATGAGATTTGTACAATTTGAAGTACTTATGATACATCTAACAACGCGTGTCTAGGACTCTACACCAAATTTCATGCAACATGAGTGCTTATAAGTGTCTTAATGAGCTTTGTACAAGTTTGACAATCTTATGAAACATCTAACAACGCGTTTCTAGGACTCTAAACCATGTTTCATGCAACACGAGTGAGAATAAG